>CM062817.1:903412071-904612071 GCA_031772625.1 Pinus tabuliformis | reverse complement strand
ATGTTCTATATTCTAATTGTAAAATTGGTTGGAACATGATAAGATAAATGGCATCCTCCTAGGTTAATATAGTGGTGGAAGTTTTCCCACCATATTGATGGAATGTTTCTTGGTAGTGTTGTAAATGTGGTCCAATACCAATTATTAGAAACATTTCAGCACTACTGGGGTGGTGAATCAGTAGTGTAATCTATATAGGATTTTTTCTTTTCATTACTTAAATTACTGAATCACACATATATGCACCATCAACTCATTATATTATCCATTCATTTAAAACATATAAGTAGCTAAAACTAAGAACAAACCATCAAAGAACAACCACAAAAACCATTCACACAAGAGACACAAGATATCTAGTTGAAAACCCTTCACCAAAAAAAAAAAAACCACCCTTGATGCTACTGCTCTACTCTGAATTTCTATCAGTCAATAAATTGTTCTTTTACATAGCTTGTTGACTACCATCAACATGGAGACTCGACCTCATATATAAAATGTCAAAATTGATCATCCAGGAGACTCAATACTACTGATCATCTTGGAAGACTATGTTCTCTATGGATCTCTACGGATTACCATCCACTGAAGGCCACCATGATCAGTCGATCCTCGCCCAAATACCATTGGACTATCCAACCACCATTGGATTGAGAAACATGTTCCTTTCGCTGAAGCATCATTATCCCTACTCCTCTCTCATGAAGTCATTGCTACCCTACCACTATGTGGACCTCCTTTCATATATTTTCAAACTGGATCCCAGGACACTATGCTCAACCATAAATCATCTATGCATACATGCTCTCAGTAGCAAGACACCATCATCAAATCAAGTATAAACACCATAAACAAAATGTTCTCCAATAAAGTGAAATTGTGGCCACACAAATCTGAACACTATGAAATCCTCACAAAAATAAAATGTTTCATAATACAAATAACATCATAAGACAGATGGTTATGTGTTATATTCATCAGAAGCTCTTTCAAAACAAGTGTGAGAGGATCACCAACATATACTCCAGTAGTATACAAAAAATCTTCCTCAAACAATCTCTACTCCAACAGCATCAAATATCATCTACTCTGAATCTTGCTTCAGATCTATACATTATTCAATCATTAGCACTCATAGATTGAAGCATATACACTCTCCACTAGGTCTGAAAAATACACAACTTCTCTACAACTTTATCACTCACATACATCCATCATCAATCAATCCTCAACTCCAAGATCAAGTACATAAAACATGTAAGGCAAAATTGATCTTGGGACTAGGATCAAAGGTGCACTTGAATTAGACCAAATGAATCCACTAAGGTCACTACTAGTGCACTAAATACATTCACATCATGAGATGACCTTTTCAAACCATTTCTGACCTTTTTCACCTTTTCTGGAAGCCTCTAGGAATGTCCAATCTAATTTTCTTATGAACAATGCGAGGAATGAGCAGGAAATCTCATGAAATCCTATAGTCTCTCCCTTGACATTGTCTGAACTCGACTGGGGCTATAATTGCTCCCATAGGCTAGCCTCCATACGACTGGAGCATTCCAACCACTCCCATAGGCCTTTGTGCATGCAACTGGTCTTAGGCTAAGTAAAAACATCAGTTATTTAGTCCAAAACCTCTGCCACCTATTGGATCACCTTCCCCTACATCTCTACATGCCTCCAAACCTATGACATGGCCTCAGATACATCTTCAAATGGATCAAACAAGCCTCCCAAGTGTCACTACCAAGTTGACCTATAAAGGCCAAAAAACAAAGTTAGCAAGTATGCCAACAAGCCCTCCACTCTCCATCAAACCTTTGAACAAGATACAACACATATGAGCAGACCTGCAAACCTATGTAGCACCTCTACAACATCAAAATAATCATCATGAAGCCATAACACTGCAACAAGTCATCTAGTGTGATATCAACCATCTTTGACACATGTAGATATGTATGATAAACTATAACAACACCATATACCTATAGTAGCATCAATAATCATCATGACATGGCCATCAATGTACATGCCAACACATTTCAACTCCTCCATGACCAACATTCTACCATCAAGCTCCATCAATGCCAACAAATACTAACACACACCATGGTCCACCAATCTACATCATCATAAGGTTGACATAAGTGAACAACCTTGAGATTTGACATAAATTCCAACACAACCATCTCACTGCCAATACATCATGCCAACCAATAGGACCATCAAGTCAACATCCATCACACATGATCATGATCATGACCTTGTTGACATCAGTTCCAACACAACAATGCCAGCGAACTCCCCCTTTGGCATTGATGTCAACCTCATCAATAAGTGAGGTTGATCTCTATCCATCCAAATTCTCTCCCCCTTTGATATCAATGGAAAAGGGTCAAATCCATATGAATAGGAAGTAAGAACTGAAGTACATACTGGAGCATACATCTCCACATGGAAGAAATATAATGCATCAATGAATCATCCATGTCTTCATATAAACAAAAAGCAACATATATATCTAATCATCATTCAGAGCAAAATACCATCCAACAACTACTAGCAGCAAGAAGCATCATGCCAAAAAAAGGAAACCATAATCAACATAAGCAAGCAACATCATAATAATAACTATGAGTATAATCAAGTAGATGCATCATCCAACGCTCCCCTCCATATAGCAACATCATATGAGGCAACCACATACACAATCTCCCCCATAACTACATAGCAACAACTATCATAACGTCTCATGACATGAAGCCAAAAACCCCAACTATCATAGCATAGTATGAGGCATAGCATGAACACCCCCAAGCGGATCATAATTCCAACAATGTAAGGCTGAAATAATAAGAGAAAATAGTGCTTCCCCTGAACACTTGTCATCTCCAAGTTGTAGAGATATCAATTGTTGGGCTGAAATGACCGCTTCCACTGCAAACAATGCTTTCCTTGACCAATAGAAGAACCATATGGACTAAGACTCCACATGACCATTACTAAAGTGGCATATACATGATAAATACATGGTTGTCGCAGTGACATAAGACCTCATACATAACTCGTATGACCATTACATGACCTCATGACTCATGGCTATAAGACCCAAAAGATAGTACAACATAAATACATGGCTCCATTAGCATTTACATGAATACATCAATGAAATACATGTCTTCTATAACATCTCCTATGGACCAATGAATCAAATGCATAATACATCATGACAATTACATCATCAATTAGCCCATACACGTGGCTACAAAATGACTCCATAAGAATCCTCCACAACAAGCATATCACCATGATGACTCAACATATTATTCACTGGACTCAATACCAATACATAATGATGAAAAAATAGCAAATACATGGTGTTGGGAACGCGATCCCCCAAGGACAGTTTTGGGGCTAAAAGCCCGTGTTTTGGGTTGAATTTTGTAATAAAATACTAAAGTCTTCGAATTTTGTGGTCGCGAAGCGTGAAGGTGTCATGAGTCATAAAGGGTTGTCCGCCCTTATTTTTGTAAAGTAAAAGCTATAAAAAGAGCTAAGCTCTAAGTAGTTTTAGAGTCATGGGTTGGAGTCAAATAGCCATAGATCTAAAGTAAGAAGTCTAAGTTTCGGGTCATAGCATAGGTAGAGGCTCTGCACCTAAGTGTGCAGAGGCCTAGGGTGGAAGTCCATAGCTGAGTGCACGGACCCCTGTAGCTGTGTGCGCAGGGTAGATAGAGTATGTAATTACTTGAAAATATCAATAAAGAGAAGTATTTTGCAATTTTGTGTCTTCGTTTCCAGTTACTGCATCTTGACACGTTATGGATGAGTTTCATTTACAATGCTTATGTGATGCGCGAATACATGTAATTATGTTGATTAAGTGAACGCAAGTAATAACATATATTTACGTGGTGCTAACTATGATTGTTTAATAAGATAAGTAAGACACTTAGACTAGTTTCGGAATCTGCACGATACATTGCCCTAGCAGCGCGAAAGTACCTAAGCCACAGGTTAGGGCTGCGCGAAGGTCAATCATACCTTTTCGCGGAGGTACTGACGACTGGAATAAAGGGTTAGTTTGCAAGCCTTAGAACTAAGTGACCTGTGCGAAGGCAAGAATAGAAGGAATAAACCAACATCACAACCATCTCAGGGTGCGGAAACTTGGTTCCAACATCCCCCCATATTGCTTCGGGTGAGACTTCGATCTGCGCTTTGTGGGCTAATGCTGAAAGGGCCAGTAATGCAGGGATTTGTTTGGCTAACTAACGTTGAACCTTGGTCAGGCCCCAACAAGCCAAAAAATGGTTCCGTTGCCAGGGCCAGAATCTGCATAAGAGATGTGTGATGTTGTATCACTGGAATCCAACTAAGAAAGAGACTGAACACTGGTTGGATAGGAAGATCCACGAATTCGCGGTGCAGGAGAACAGAAACCTATGACTGACAAAGGAACAATGGCTGGACAGGTACCTATATACAGAGATCAACTATATTTTTTCTGTTCCTTTCCGGTTGAGCTATACGAGTGGATCGCAAAGCTAGCATATAACTGAGGAAGGTGGAAACTTGACAGTCCTATTGTTTGGACCCCGGAGCTAGTACAGAGATTGGAAGCATCTGAGGATAAGATCACTCGCACTGTTGATCATTGACTCGATCATGTCATAGGAGGATTTGTAACTAAATTTGTGATCAATAGCTCAGTCAGCTACAGCGAGGCAGAGCAACGCTTTTTAAAGGATCGCGAGGTAAGTACTTGAAATCTTTGAATACCTAGATTAAAATGTTATTGTGCGAAAAGCGGGTTATGCAGCTACCTTGATGTTTGGAGCTACGCGAAGTGAAAAAACTTACAAGAATAAAGGGAGAAAGGACCCTAAATATAGTCCATTGATTTCACCTCCGCGAGGTGATGAAGAGGGAGTAGCACAAGCTTCTCCGCGAAGTTCTATTTAGTTAATAAGACAAGGATTCCTGTGAATGCCACCTCCACCCACACCACCACCAACTTCACCACCATCACCAGCGACATCACCCATACCACCTCCACCTCCACTGTAGTTCAGTATGGAAAATTCAATAAAGTTTCCTTTGTTCAAAGGCTTGGGAAGTGAGGACCTGGACTAGTTCTTGTTCGTCATGAAAGTTGTATGGGAAGCTCAGGGCATTATAGACGATCACATGAAGAAGGCGACATTGGTTAGCGCTCTTCAAGATCGCATGCTAACCTGGTATATCAAGTACTCTAATGATAACCCAAATACTGGAGTGCTAGACATCCAAACAACACTAAATAGAGAATTTAGTAGGCCTAAATCTGAGGCACAATCGATTGTGGGGTTCAAGGAAATCGCGATGCAGCCATGTGAGACACCTCAGGAATTAAATCAGAGATTGAAGTGTAAAATCTATGAAGCTAATATGAACTTAACAGATGAACAACATTGCGAATGGTTTGTGGCTTTGCTCCTACCACACTTTAGGGTTGCGTTGTCACAACAGAAAATAATGAATTGGGTCGAGGCCTTGGAGATTGCAATGAGACTGCATGAAACACCAAAGCAATATCCAAATCTAGGGTGGCAGGAGATCCATGCGTAGTTGAAAAATATTTTCCTCGAGATAAAAATCTTGATGCAGAACAGAATAGTTCGACTAGAGGTGCGTGAAAAGAAGTATGGTGCTTGAAATGCAAGGGTCAGGAGCATGACAAAGACCATTTCCCAATCTTTGCAAACTACATTGCAGGAGGGGGACTGATGCCTTTGAGGACGGAAGCTAAAGTAGGACCAAGCATAGGGCCTACATTATGGTGTGCTATATGTCAGGTAGCAAGAAAACATGACACAGATAACTGTCATTTGCTACAAAAGTTTGTACAGACACCACAACAACTGTTCTGAAACTTCTATAGGTCGGTAGGGCATGATGAGTGTAATTGTAGAAGCTATGAACTAATGATGGATAGAACTCCTGCCTATAGGGTTTAGGCAGAAACACGGCCCCCTGACCAGAGCGCGAGGATGGTGCGGACAAGCTTTCAGGGGCATGGACGAGGTCGAGGTGGAGGAGGACTTGGCAGAGGTCAGGGATAGTTGATCTACTACAATTGCGGAGGACCAGGACATTATGCTCGCAGTTGTACTAACCCAAAATGGTCGTCATGCAAATATTTCACCCTGTTTGACCATCAAACGAAAGACTAACCTATTTTGATAGCAAGGATATGTGGCAAAGGGCTACTACCACCCCAGCCGACTCAGAACCTGCAGATGATGAGGTCTGAGCCACGCAAAGAAGATCCGAACGTGAATATAGTGCTCCGAAGTGGAATCACAATAGGAGCTGACAATGGAAAATAGCCCAAAGATAGTACATAGGTTCGCAAACCTCCGACAAAGGAGGTTGAGTTCGATTTGGAGTGCACACATGAAACATTCATGGAAGCAAAGAAGAGCTTCGATGAGGCCTCCACCTTGGGAAGCAAGGATAAGCCCGATCAGGAGATGGAACCTTCTATGCTTACAACCTTCTTGGAGACCTGCATGAAGTTATTGTGCGATAGTAAGGCCATGAAGGGGTTACAGGAGCTCATAAATACATGCACCAGAAATGCTCTGGGTGAGCCGCGCATAGTGCGAAATATTGGTAAGCATAAAACAAGGACAAGACGGGAGATGAAGCTGACCATGTAGATAGGAGAGTATGAAATGGATCAGGTTATTTTAGACATGGGGTCAGATGCGAATGTCCTACTGAAGCAAACTTGGGAACAGATGGGGAGACCCACACTGCAATGGTCTTCGATTCAGCTAAGGATGGCGAACCAGCAAAAGATCATCCCCATGGGGCGACTGCAGGAGGTGACTGTATATATTGAAGGTGCGAACACACTAACTGACTTTGAAGTAATAGAAATTGTGGATGACAGTGACCCCTATGCTACACTCCTAGGAATTGATTAGGCTACTGATATGAATGGGGAATCAACCTAAAGAAGTGAAATATGATATTTGAGAAGAAATTGCTACAAGTAATAGTACCCCTAGATCCTGCTGAAGGATCGCGCTATACTGAACCAATCCACGATTATGAGAGTGATAATGATCTGGATTGTATCTATAAGATAACAGCGCGAGACCAAGATTGGGTGAATCCAACAGCGAATGGACAAATTACATGGGATCGCGAGAGTTCTTGAACTTCAGACTCTTATGAAGAATTAGAGTGCTGGCAGAATAGGTTACATGAAGTAACTACGCTGAGTTGTAACATGATGACCCGGGCGTTGCGCTGCGTGTTGTTAGAGGTAAGAAATATGCCCACTTATGATGGCCTGAATGATGTAGATATATTTTTGGATGCATTTGAGAGGGAGGTACCAGAAAAGCAGTGCCTCCAGACATTGGACTGGGCACTGTGCGCTACGCCCGCAAGATGGTGGGTGTAAGGACCTGCGATCCTTGGCACGAGCTCCTAGCATGAAGTGCGACTTGAACAAGTGAGTTGTGACATAAGTTAAGGTAGCTCTATGACCAGCACGCAAGGAGACATGTTATGGTGTGCATAGAAGGATAGAGCGAAGGGTTTTATAATGTGGGGAGCATGAATGCTCAACCCACGGCCGACCTGCAATTAGTGAAAAGGCTGACATACATTTGCGATGAGTATGGGCATGTAACCATGTGGAGGACGAGTCAGCTTGGGTAGCTCGACTCACCCTTCCACTTGTATAAGTAAACATGCGTGGATGTCATTTGGGTCATCAATATTTGACCTTCAATCAAGAAGTAAGGTGCAGTTCATAGAAGATACGAGGTGCAGGTTAGAGTGTAGCTGGATGCACCCAATTCTTGGGCAAGGCTACACGGGTTAACGCACAGAGGTGTATTGGACGAACAAAGGTGTAGGGCGAGAAGCGCCTACCGGTCGAAGTAGGGCATGCACGAGTGAAGGCATGGGCACCCGATTGTGCAAGGACGTGCATAGGTGGAGGCGTGGGTGCCCGGTTTGTGTGATGACTTGGCACAGGTTTTTGGGCAGCTTGGGTGAGCGCCCACCCATAGTGTGAAGGAAAACACGGAGGTGGAGAAGGGGACTTGGGTGAGGTCGCCCACCCACCATGCGAAGGTAAATGATGGGTGTCTTGGTGACTTGGTGGAGTCACCCGCTCGTCGTGCGCGAAGACAAGGTTCAGTTGTGAAGTGCGGAAGGCAGCTTGTGTGAGGGCACGCCTGCTCACCTTGGGCAAGGAAATCTTGGTTGTCACATGGTGGTGTGACAAGGTTGTAAATTTGGCTAAGTATGAAACTTGGTGTTTCCAAGTATACTTGTAAAGCTTTGTAACTTTGTAAAGATTGTATAATATATATTTCGGGCAGACTCATTTTTCAGGGAGTTGCTCCTCCCTTTATATTGTGCAATTGCGTTCTTCATTTATAATTGCTGATGATAATGAATGTGTATGGGTGTTCATCGGTATAAAGGAAACATTAATAATACTTGGTTGTGAAACACAAACTAAGTAGGATAAGTGGTTAGGCGTAGTCCATGAACAAAAGTATTGGTGAAAAGAAAGTGTTCAGTGGTGCCGCACCTCACCAAGAGCGGCTGAAAGACTACTGCCAGCCTGGGGGCATGACAGGTGGTATCAGAGCTAGTCTGAAGACTTGGAGGAGTCTTGCAGGAAGCTGGGTGAAGCAAGTGTGTAAACACTTGACAGTTGGTGACAGTGAAGCAGGTACTTGCAGGTGAAGGAAGTTGTTTCACATACAAGTGGGACAAGAGTTGGTTCATGGTTGCAGGCAACTTGGTGAAGTTGTTGGATGGTTGAAACTAGATCGCAAAGAAGAAGGAAACTGTTAGCAATGGCAGCTGAATCTCAGGTTGGGTCTAGTCACAATGCAAAGGATGCTACTATGGCATTCATTAAAAAAGTGTTGGAAAAGATGGAGGACTTAAAGGCTTACTGGACTAAGAAGATGGACTTGGTCGAGAGAGATCAAGAGGCCAATTCGAAGATGAGGGAAGAGCTCAAGGAACTCCAGACTCAACACGAGTACATTGATCTTATGTGTACACAACTTGAAGTAAGGGTCAAGGAGATTGAAGAGGCAAGAGACTGAGGCTTGGTAGAGATCATGGACTTGCAGAAATCTCTTGATGAAGCCAGAGATGAGATCGCAGTGTTGAAGAAGGCTGTGAGGCATAACTCAGGTGGAGGAGTGCCTCATGTGAAAGTCAAAGAACCAGAATCTTATGATGGTACAAGGAGTGCAAAGACTCTTGGAAAATTTCTATGGGACATGGAGCAATACTTGGAGCGCTTGGGTCTATATGATGATGAGACGAAGGTGAAGGTAGATGCTCAGTTCTTGACAAAGGATGCTAAGATGTGGTGGAGAAGGAGGATGGATCAGATTGCCAATGGCAGTGCTGGTGACATTACTTCGTGGGATGAGATGAAGAAAGCCTTGCAAACCCATTTCAGTCCTCAAGATGAAACGTGGGAAGCAAAGATGAAGATTAAGTTCATAAACAGATAGGGAACCTTCAGACATATCAGTGGGAGTATGCAAGTGCGGTTCTAGAACTTCCTGACATGACAGAGAGGGACAAGGTGTTCAACTTCATTATTGGATTGAAGCCTTGGGCACGCAATGAAGTCAAGGGGTAGAAGATAAAAACACTTGAGGAAGCTTTTGCTACTATGGACAGGTTGGTGGAGCATTATGATGAGACTTCTGATGATAGGAAGAAGAAGTCCGATAAGCCGAAAGAGAAGAAGAAGGATGATGCTTCGAAATTGTATGACAAGTCGAAGACGAAGAAAGCCTTGAAGTGCTGGATATGTGCTGAACCACATAAGGTGAGGAATTGTCCTTCAAGACCGAAAGTGGTTGCGATTGCACAATCTAATGCGAAGAATGAAGAAGCTTCTGTGGGGATGATGCAGATACTTGGAGCTATTGTTGCTACAGAGGTGGTCTAGGAGAGATCCAGAGAGGAATAGTTTGGAGTATGTTCAGATGAAGATTGGGAGTGCTAATATACACACTATGGTGGATAGTGGGGCTACTCACAACTTCATGAGTGAAGATACTGCGAGAAGGATTGGGCTGAAATTTGTACCAGTGAAGGCACAAATGAAGGCAGTCAATTCTCCTCCTGATTGTGTTCTTGGTGTAGCTGAAAAGGTGGACACAACACTAGGTGAGTGGATAGGGAAAGCCGACTTCACTATAGTGCTAATTGATGACTATGAAGCTGTGCTAGGAATGGAATTCTTGAAACAATTTGATGCTATGATTGTTCCACATTTGAAGAAGTTGTACATTTACGATGGAATGGAATATGTACCCATTGGTGTACCAACCATTGGAGTAACAAGGCCTGATTGTAAGTTGGCAGTGATGAAAATGGAGGATGAGAAGCGAATGGAAGACATGAGTAAGTGGTTGTCTATGGTTGAGACAAAGCTTACCGAGCAGTCATTGGTCATCAGGACACTTTCTGATAGTATCTTGGATTTGTTAAGAAGGCTAGAAGTGGTTGAGGATGATGATGATAAGGAGGAGGCTTATGTGAGGCCAAATTTCCGGGAGGAGGATCGGGTCACTTATCTACAGAGTATGGAGATAGAGAATCCTGACAGATGGATTGAGATGATTAGTGAGGGAAAGCCTTCAGGCTCTACTTCCTCCACATATTCTTAGATGACATAGAAGATGGGGCTCATTGTTAGTTGCTCATGGCAGTGAGTCCTTAAAACAGGTTGAGCAGGTATGGCAAATGGTGCAAGGATGGTTTGGCATCAAGCATCATGACATGTTGCATATGGGATGGAGTTTCGATGAACTTGAGCATGGGTGAGATTCTTGGTGAGTCCAGGATGTGGCAGAATCCGAGATAGACTAGTGAAGGCATAAGGATGTTCACTCTCATGGCTTGAGCATGACAGTTGGATTAGCTACCCAACTAGTTCAAACATGGGGTTCGAAAGTGCATGGAGAGATGTTGGCATCAGGCAGAAAGGAGGATAGTTCACAGGGTGGGACGACACATGATGGAGATGATAGTTCTACATATGTTGCAAGGATGTCTACAGTATGTGGAGGAGTTGACATCATGGACCGAGGATGAAATAGTTGTTGATGTTGATCTTGGTGGATGGCTACCAGGATGGTATGTTGTCGGGGACAACAATGAATTCAAGTGGAGGAGGATGTAAGGACCTGCAATCCTTGGCATGAGCTCCTGGCATGAAGTGTGACTTGAACAAGCGAGTTGTGACACAAGTTAAGGCAGCTCTATGACCAGCGCACGAGGAGACATGTTATGGTGTGCGTAGAAGGATAGAGTGAAGGGTTTTATAGCATGGGGAGCATGAATGCTCAACCCACAACTGACCTACAATTAGTGCAAAGGCTGACATATATTTGCGATGAGTATGGGCGTGTAACGATGTGGAGGATGAGTCAACTTGGGTAGCTCGACTCGCCCTTCCACTTGTATAAGTAAACATGCGTGGATGTCATTTGGATCATCAATCTTTGACCTTCAATCAAGAAGTAAGGCACACTTCATAGAAGATATGAGGTGCAAGTTAGAGTGTAGCCGGATGCGCCCAAGTCTTGGGCAAGGCTGCACGGGTTAACGCACGGAGGTGTATCGAATGAACAAAGGCTTAGGGTGAGGAGCACCCGCCGGTCGAAGTAGGGCATGCATGGGTGAAGGCGTGGGTGCCCGATTGTGCAAGGGCATGCACGAGTGAAGGTGTGGGCGCCCAGTTTGTGCGACGACTTGGCACAGGTTCTTGGACAGCTCGGGTGAGTGCCCGCCCGTCGTGTGAAGGCAAACACGAAGGTGGAGAAGGGGACTTGGGTGAGGTCACTTGCCCACCATGCAGAGGTAAATGAAGGGTGTCTTGGTGACTTGGTGGAGTCACCCGCCCGTTGTGCACGAAGACAAGGTTCGGTTGTGAAGTGTGGAAGGCAGCTCGTGTGAGGGCGCACCCACCCACCTTGGGCAAGGAAATCTTGGTTGTCACACGGTGGTGTGACAAGGTTGTAAATTTGGCTAAGTATGAAACTTGGTGTTTCCAAGTA
This sequence comes from Pinus tabuliformis, assembly GCA_031772625.1. Taxonomy (NCBI): domain Eukaryota; kingdom Viridiplantae; phylum Streptophyta; class Pinopsida; order Pinales; family Pinaceae; genus Pinus; species Pinus tabuliformis. The sequence continues at coordinate 904,599,949 of CM062817.1, read as the reverse complement.
TACTTGTAAAGCTTTGTAAATTTGTAAATATTGTATAATATATATTTCGGGTAGACTCGTTGTTCATGGAGTTGCCCCTCCCTTTATACTGTGCAATTGTGTTCTTTATTTATAATTGTTGATGATAATGATTGTGTATGGGTGTCCATTGGTATAAAGGAAACATTAATAATACTTGGTTGTGAAACACAAACTAAGTAGGATAAGTGGTTAGGCGTAGTTAACGAACATAAGTATTGGTGAAAAGAAAGTGTTCGGTGGTGCCGCACCTCGCCAAGAGCGGTTGAAAGACTACTGCCGACCTGGGGGCGTGACAGTGGGGTACGCATAAGGGAAGCTTTGATGATTGGCGTGAATGAAGGAGGATGATGAGAACACGCTTTGGGAAGCCGAAGGTACGAAAGATAGACTAGTATGATGGGCAGGATGACCCACGCGCACACTTGGCCAAATGAGCTCAAGCTTATGGAGAGAAGCCCCAACCTGAATGGGTGCACTTGTTCTGTCACACCCTGGATGTCATCCTAGTGAACTAGTATGTAGAAACAAAGCTTCGCCATGGTATAGGTGAATGGGATATTCTACACGAAGGATTCATAATGACATTCAGTTTTGAATACGGGTTTGATTGTATTGATGAGGCACTACAAGAGGTGAAAGCAACAATCTTTAGGATACCACACGATCCTTTGGACTTGATTCAACCTGAATGGGTTACTCAGCTCAGTCACATGTTGGAATGCTATAACATAACCCCTGAAGAAGAAGATGAGGATCCGTGAAAAATTAACATCCCTAAAATAGAAGGTCACCGCAAGGTTGAAGGACCGCAGATTGAGAATCTTGATATAACTACACCGCTGAAAACAAAACAAGTAAACATTGGTATGGAGGCAGAGCCAAAATTCACGAATATTGGAGAGTTTTGGGATGATCCAATGGTGGATAAGGTCGCTGAATTACTCCACAAATACCAGGATTTATTCCCTACCAATTTTATGGATCTAAAAGGGATAATCAGAGACCTAGGTGTTATAAAGATCACGTTGGAACCCGACGCGAAGCTGGTTAAGCAAAGACCTTACCATCTCAATGCAAAGTATAGGGACAAGGTCCACTTAGAGCTAGATAATATGCTCACAGCAAGCATCATTGAGCCTATGGAAGAATCTGACTGGGTAAGCCCAATGGTGGTACAAGAGAAGAAGCAGAAGGATGAAATAAGGATATGTGTGGATCTCAGAAAGTTGAATAACGCTTGCATACATGATCCTTTCCTGACTTCGTTTACAGATGAAATGTTGGACAATCTAGGTGGCCAAGAAGCACATTCCTTCATTGATGGGTTCTCTGGGTACCACCACATCAAAATTGCACTGGAGGATAGGAGCAAGATGACCTTTGTGACTGAGTGATGGTGTTTCCAGTACACTGTAATTTCGTTTGGATTGAAGAATGCACCTACGATTTTCTCGCGCGTAGTCATTGCTGTGTTCAAGGAATTTATTCATAAGTTCCTGGAAGTATACTTTGATGATTGGACTGTGTTTGGGCTGGTGAAATTCCATGTCACCAGTTTACGCCTGATGTTAGATACTTGTCAAAGATACTAGATTGTGCTTAATCTAAAGAAATGCTTGTTTTGTGTTCCTTTCGGGACCTTGTTGGGTCATGTGGTTTGCAGGAAGGGATTGATGGTAGATCCCGTGAAGATCACGGTGATACTAAACTTGGAAGCACTGAGGAGTGTGAAATAGTTGCGCACTACCCTAGGACATATAGGATATTACAGAAAGTTCATTAAAGGCTATGCCTAGATCACCGTACCTATGGAGAATTTGTTGAAGAAGGATGTCACATTCTATTGGAACGAGGACTGTAAGAAGAGCTTGGATGTATTGAAAGAAAAGATGGTCACTGTGCCAATTTTAGTCTTCCCGGATTGGAAGAAGGAGTTTCATGTACATGTCAATGCGTCGTGTATATCGTTGGAAGCAGTACTAACGCAGGATGGCAGACGAGACTTGGACCATCCTATAGCTTTTGCAAGCAGGAGGTTATCCAAGGTGGAGAAGAACTATTCCACCACTGAGCGCGAAGAGTTAGCTATGATATATGCGCTCCAAAAGTTTAGACATTACTTGTTGGGTGGCCATTTTAAGATGTATACAGATCACTCCGCAATGAAATACCTAGTCAATAAGCCTGTGCTGGGGGGGAGAATCTGTCGGTGGCTGTTGTTGTTCCAGGAGTATGATTTTGAAGTTATTATGAAGCCTGGACAACTAAATGCGGGACCAGACCATCTGTCGGGCATCAAAATAGGTGAAGAGCCCACTAACTTGGAGGAAGGATTGCCTAACGCATAGCTATTTGCAGTACGTGTCGCATATGGTCATTTTGATGATATAATACACTTCCTGACGATGGGAACTACCCCAGAAGGATACACCATCCAGCAGAATAAGAAGTTAGTGGTGTGTGTGGCAGATTTTTCCGTCATTGCTGGGCATCTGTACAAAATGGGGTCTGATGAGATATTGCGATGGTATGTACTTGAGTTTGAAAGAAGAATCATCCTCATGGACGCTCATGGGGGCACCACAAGAGGACATTATGCAGGGAGAGCGACCGCGTAGAAGATTCTACGCGCAAGGTTATGGTGGCCAACCCTCCATCAGGTGTCAAAAGTGTATTGCAAGGCGTGTGATGTGTGTCAAAGGACTGGTAGGCCATCACAGAGGGATGAGATGCCTTTGAATCCATAGATTACATTGCAACCCTTTGAGAAATGGGCGATAGATTTTGTGGGACCCATTCAGCCCCAAGGAAAAATGAGGGCGAGGTACATTATCACCGCGATGGAGTATTTGACTCATTGGGCAGAGGCACACCCTGTGAAGAATTGTACATGCGCGACTATTGTGAAGTTCCTCTTTGAGTATGTACTAATGTGATTTGGCTGTCCAAATATTTTGAAGAGTGATATGGTACGCACTTTTTGAATGAGACGATCAGCACGCTAAAGGAGGAATTTCAGTAATATCACCAGAAGAGCACACCTTATCACCCACAGGCTAATGGGACGGTGGAAGCATTCAATAAAGTGCTAGAGAATGCGCTGACCAAGGTTTTCAATGCTCAGCGAAGTGATTAGGACCTACGCATACCCGCAGTACTATGGGCTTATCAGATGACATGCAAGAAGTTGACTGGACAAACTCCCTTTAGGCTTGTCTATGGTGTTGAAGTGGTAATGCCTATGGAATATATTGTGCCTAATCTATGCATCACTCACAGGTATGACGGATCACGGAGCCCTGGAGGAAAGGCTCATACAGTTGGATGAGGTTGAGGAAGAAAGATTTCTAGCTGGATTTCACCAGCAGGTCCAAAAGCAACGCAAAAAAGCATGGCATGATCGGCACATTAAGCTGCGCACCTTTAAGGTAAACGACCTGGTTTTGTTCTATGATAGCAAGTTTGATAAATTTCCAGGGAAGTTCAGAATGCACTGGTTAGGGTCCTATATCATTAAGGAAATTACCGACGGAGGAGCGGTATAGCTGGTCAAATTGAATGGATAACCCTTCCCAGGATAGGTGAATGGAAGTTGGTTGAAGCCATACACCGGTGGCCCGGCCATGTGACTAGATGAAGGAAGCATAGTCTTAACACTCCAGGCAACTAAAAGGAGGCATGGGACTATAAACTACACTTCCCGGGTTGGGGAGCTGCACGATTTGAGGACTATGCAAAGCAAGGAAGTGTCACAGGGTTCGCGGCAGTGTGAAGGGAGTTGCGCTACCTAGGGGGAAATCACACAGGTCGGCCGGAAAGTGACCGTTAAAGTCATTGTTCATGATTTGATGGTAAAAATGTGGCCAAATGGAGTGGGCGGCCAACATTTAAGACAAAATTTGTGGTTCAGATCCTTGAATATCTACCACCAATCTAGCATTAATGAACTGAATTTGGGGGGAACAGTCGGATTTTAATTCAAAATGCCCTGTAAATTACAAGTGGTTGTCTAGCAAAAAACACTTGGCATTTTGAGAATTGAGTTGTTGAGCTCTCAGGCACTCTTGAACCGATAATTCTTCGAGGCTTTGAAAGAAACTCTAGCATTTGCAAACTTACCAGAGATGTCATGAGCACTGTTGAAAAGCGTTATGTTGACACCCATAGAAGCTATAGATACCGAAGTCAAGGAGTTGGTGCCGGAGGTTGAGATTAAGGTAGAAGTAGCTCCTCCAGAGGTCGTCGAAGTACTAACCGAAGTCCCTAAATCACCAAGGATGCCGAGACCAAATCCGATCCCAACCGAGGAAACAATGAAGGATAAGAAGGGCAAGCAACCTGCCATACCGGAGTGCACATCACCACGAAGAAACCCATTGAAACCCACCGCACAAGAGAAGGGCAAAGCCATAAATTTGGAGCTGAAGGAGAAAGAAATTGAAGACATCCCGATGGATGATGAGAATGTGGGAGTTGAAGTGGAGGAGGTTGAAGCCCAGGGTGCTGACCCTATTACTCGGTTTCCTAAGTATGTTCCTCCGCTCAAACCCAAGACCAAGGTACCGAAGGACATCGATGAGAGCAAGACCCCCTTACAAACCCCTCTGTTGTCGGATGAGATTGTTTTCGAGGGACCACGCTTGGCACAAGTGCCACTGCTAAAACTTGAGGTTTGGGACTTGGGTTATCACAAGAAGTTCCCACACTTGACGACTAAGTAGCTGATGCGTTGCGTCATCGATACAAACACTAGAATGACTGCATTGGAGCCGCAGAGGTGGCTCAGAGGAGTAGACAAGGTAGGATTTCTCAACTTCTTTTGGGTGCTGCACAACAACCACAACCTGGTGATAGTATTGGTCATCAAGCAGCTACTGTGCTTGGTGCATGATGGGTGCCTGTGGCTGGAGAAGCCAATACCCATCGGGGATAGAGTGATTCACAGGATAACATGATTATCATATACAAGAGAGAATCTGGCCATGATATTTGGCGGAAAAGGTGGTGAGCAGGTGCTCGTGGAGTCTATGAAAGAAAAGTTTAAACTGGTGAATAAGTCATGCAGATATGCTATATACAGCATCTGCAACCCTACCGTAAATGTAGCTACGCAGATTCTAGCAGGAAAAGTGATGAGGAAGTGTCACACCAATGAGGTGTCAGCACTTGTCATCGCGCTAATAGCCCAATGTGCCGAAGGAGTCTAGTTCAACTGGTCAGACTACCTTCATCGTGAGTTCCTAACAAACTGCCACAAAGCACAAGAGCTCAGCAAGACGTTCCACTACGCATGCCTTTTGATTTCAATTTTGTTGGTAGCATGGGAAATGCCAGAGGATAGCCAGTTCCCTTCGGTCGTGCCAGACCTCCCAGAAGAAATGAAATATGCTTCATTGTGGGCAACCAAGGACGGGAAGTGAGTCAAGGACAGCAAGATCTTCTAGATCTTGATGGAGATGAACATCCACATGGCCATCAATCACAAGCCTTGATTGTCGTTTATGGTGTACACCAACCTACATGGCTACACAGATTTTAAAACAGACTTCCATCATGTATCCATAAGGGCACGGAAGGACCCTACATAGAAATGGTATGGCTTACCTTGCCTAGCAACAGATGACGCCATTGATGCGGTACTTGATCAATGGCTAGCAGAGTGGCGTGCTACAACGGACTTGGCGATGGGAGGGAGCAAGTCCACTACACAGAGAAAGGAGGAGGCAAACGTTAAGATGACACATCTGGCCGAAAAGAGGAAAAAGGAGGCCATTGATAAGGCCCAGGCAAAGCGTAAGTCCACGCAGAAGATAGTAAAGTAGATAGGTGGGACAGAGCGAGGCTCTGAAAAAGGTACGAGATTGCCTTCACCTAAGACAGAGGAGGAGACAAAACAACATGGCACAGACCCACAAGAGACGTCTGCCCACATCAAGTGCCTAAGGGAGCAGAAGAAAGGAGGGTCCAAGAAGAAATCAAAAGCTACCAAGACATCACTAGACCCTATCACGCTAACAAAGGGTGATCTACACGACATCGGTGACACGATAATAGATGTCACCAGAGAGGCCCTACAACAATTTGAGCAGCAGCAGTAGATAATCTTGGGGGCTATCCAAAAATGGTTGCAAGAGCTCCAGACCTGCGCATCGCAGGCTAGCATGGTGTCTACTAGCCTGGCTATCAGCACTTCAGAAGTTGTTGAGATGATAGTGCTGCCTGATGGAGCACTGAAAACAGAGAACAAAGATGACAGGCCCACAGTCAATGCCCTAAAGGGAGTAGGGTTGAATCTGGCAGCGCTCCCGCGTGAAGTGCTACACCTGTTGCAGGATGAAGTCATTGCAGAACTGAGGGCCCGTCATCACCGCGCCCTCTAGGTGATCACTGAACATTGGATCAACAATGAGCAAATGGCACTACAGTGAGATTCTGCCACTACCACTGAGACCAAGGTGATCAATTAGAGCAAGCACCTTATGCAGGTCATCGAGGAGGCATGCCGAATGGTCCCCGAGATGGCCATTCCTAAGGAGGAGCCAGTCGAGGTGCACATCCACAAGCTAGCCACTAGGGTGCATGACACTCGTATTGAGATGGCGAGGGTTTAGTTGGAGTTGAACCTGCAAATCACAGAGTTACATTTGAAGGCCCAGCCTTCAACTCTGCCAGAAGTGAAGGAGCAGCGGGTGACCACTATCACAGAAGCAGTAGTGGCGGTGGATAGTGCAGTAGTAGACTACACACAACATTTTGAGTAGTCGTTTGAGGTCCTGACAATCTTACAGGAGAATCCCAACGTACAATGACTAGAGATGGAAGTGAACAAGCTACAACAGTGCTATGATGAGGTTAAGGGCACAGCGCAAACTATCGTGCTAACATAAAGACTGGCCAAGCTACAGGAGGCCAAGCAGCTGAAGGAACAGGTGGATGCAACACTTTACAAGGAAGCCCTGTTGAAGGCACGATTGAAGCCCTGGCTAGATGAGGCTTACATGTGATAGGATCTATTAAAGGCAAGCTTGCGACTCTGCAAGCAAATCAGCAAAAGCTTCAGGCCAACAGTTTAGGAGCAATGACTAAGCAGATGGTCAAAGATGTGAAGCAGGCGGAAGCTCAGTGCACTGCCGAGGTTGCAGTCATACGAGTCGAACTGGAAGGTCTTCGCACAAAGATCTCCGCACCTGCCGAGTGACTCGATGGCAAGTCACGATGTTTGTGTTGGGGGCCTGTTGGGAACGGGATCCCCTAAGGATAGTTTTGGGGCTAAAAGCCCATGTTTTGGGTCGAATTTTGTAATAAAATACTAAAGTCTCCGCATTTTTTGGTCGCAGAGCACAAAGGTGTCATGAGTCATAAATGTTTGTCCACCCTTATTTTTTTAAAGTAAAGTCAACTGTAAAAGATCTACCCATGGTCTGTAGACCATAGGATTGTATAAAAAGAGCTAAGCTCTAAGTAGTTTTAGAGTCATGGGTTGGAGTTAGATAGTCATAACTCTGAAGTAAGAAGTCTAAGATTTGGGTCATAAAGTAAATAAGGGTCTGTAGCTGAGTGCACAAAGGCCTAGTGTGGAAGTCCACAGATAAGTGCGTGAACCCCTGCAGTTGTGTGCGCAGGGCGGATAAAGTATGTAATTACTTGAAAATATCAATAAAGAGAAGTATTCTGCAATTCTGTGTCTTTGTTTCCAGTTACTACATCTTGACATGTTATGCATGAATTTCATTTATAATGCTTATGTGATGCGCGAATACATGTAATTACATTGGTTAAGTGAACTCAAGTAAGAACATCTGTTTACGCGGTGCTAACTATGATTGTTTAATAAGATAAGTAAGACACTTAGACTAGTTTGGGAATCTACATGGTACGCTACCCTAGTAGTGCAAAAGTACCTGACACAGGTTAGGGCTACGCAAATGTCAATCATACCTTTTCACAGAGGTACGGACGACCGGAATAAAGGGCTAGTCTAGCAAGCCCTAGAACTAAGTGACCTACACAAAGGCAAGAATAGAAGGAATAAACTGACCTCACAACCATCTCACGGTGTGGAAAATTGGTTCCATCATCCCCCCATACTGCTTCAGGTGAGACTTCGGTCTGCGCTCTGCGGGCTGATGTCGAAAGGGCCAGTAGTGTAGGAATTTATTTGGCTAACTAACACTGAACCTGGGTCAGGCCCTAATAAGCCAACACATGGTTCTAGTAAGCATCATACAACATCTCATACATGGCTGGTCCATGTCACATGCTATCACAATACATCCTAGAGTCATGATCTCAATCTATGCATGGTTGCACATCTTTTCAACTAGCTGTTAGATGAAACCAAAAACATATACATGGTTGAAAAATGTGCTCTTATTTCCACTCATGAAAGACATATAAGGCTGATATAAACACATAATCAGAAAGAAATGAAAGAGACAAGATATATCATGAATCTCAATACCATGCATATCTCCCCATGAGCTCAATATGTCTACAGTAAGATAAGTTGATCTTGTCGACCTGAAAGTGCATGAAGGCTAAAATGAACTCACCATCTGTTGTTGCAAACTCCATCATAACCCCCACCACCCCTCCCCACCCCCAAGGTTGTGCACCTCCCATAATCTGCAGTATTCTATAAAGTGTGAATGAATAATCATGGACTGCAAGAGGGAATGTTCTTCACTAGATGAAGATTTGTTGCTCCTTCTTTCTCCACACAGTTTTTGGTTGCTTCTTCTCTTCCTTCTCTTTCTTGCTTTCTTGCTTCACTTTATTTGTGTTAGATCCTCTTGGTTTTTGCTTCTTTTGATGGTTTTGTCTTGACTAACAAGGCAGAAGACAATCTATTGCCATATGTCCAAATATATGGAAAATATAACAGTCCACATGGACAAGAGGATCAAATCTTATTTTATTCATGCTATATCTAAACCATTCATGAAATGTGTCTCTCCTCCAATGATTAGACTTGCAATCTATTTAATTATGGCCAAACAAATGACGTGATTAAAAGTAACCATAAAAACCACAAGTATACATGTTGGCCATTCTCCTTGGTTGTTGATATTGTTGGAATCTTTTTTGATGTGGACAATAAATTATGCTCCAGTAATTTGTTGTAATATGCCCAAACTCGTGACAATTGTAACATTTTATACTATGCACAAAAGTAATAAAAGAACTTTGCTTCCTTTTAAATCTAAAGGAGCTGCCACGATGATCTCTAGGAGAAAAAGGTATTCTGAATGTAGGAGCTCCTTGATATTTTCTTTTTTGTTGCTAGTTTTGCTACTTGATCTACTGCTGGTTCTACTTGTATTTTTGTTATTGGTTCTTTTGTTTTCTATCTGGCTGCTGGATCTACTTCTTATTTACTTGGATCTCATTTTTGTTACTGGTATTATTTTCAATAGATTTCTTGGGTTCTTCTTTGATATTTTTGCCGGCATGCAAACTATATTCACCCTTTTGAAATCCAAGACCATATTTATCCAATGGTGATATTTGGATCTCATGTAGATTATCCAAGGTTATTGTGCTCTTCTCCATTTTTCATTTTTTTCTCAAGGAAACAATTTGATCTTCTAATTTCTCACATTCTTCTACATTCACTTGATATTGTTTCCTCATTCCTTCCTCAAGTCTTTCATATTTTGCCATTTTAACCTTTAAGCTCACAATATCTTCCTTGAGTTTTGCCTCCTTATCATCACATACCTGAAATAGTTTTTCTTGATCCTTGCATGCAGCTCTTAGTATAGAATTCTCAAATCTAAGAACCTTAATATCATTCTCATCTTCACTATCCAATTCAACATGATAAAAATATGAATCATCAAAATTGTAACTCAACAAAAAATCATTAATGTTTATACCTTTAGGTGAAAGATTTTATAATCTCTTCTCATCATCTGTTGAATCATGTGCACTGGAAGAATGAGACTCTTATGGCTGAGATTCTTGTTTTTGGAGGCTCTTCTTCTTATTCTTCTTATTTCTCTTCTTCTCATTTTTAGTTTTTTTGTTGGTGCCATCTCCAAATCATTATTCTATCTTGTCCCACACATCTTTGGCATGTTTCAAACCCACTAGTTTCTTCATATCATCATCATGAAGGTTCTTGTAGATTATGCATCGTACTTGTGCATCTTGCTGCAAAACCTCATCTGCAATTGGATCTTTACCACAACCTTCACACACTACTTTCCAAATGTTAGATCCACAAGATAAAAATGGATATTTTACATTTTTGTGTCATACCTTGTAATTTTCAGTAGTGAAGACAACCATCTAGAAGAAAAAAAAAAATCAATTTCCACCAACAAACCCCAGATTTACTCTCTAGCAATCAAGTTGCAACCAAGAGCCCCACTCTAATACCAATTGTTGGAAATATTCATTGATATCAATTATTGGAAACCTTTGAGCACTACTAGGGGGTGTTGTGGGGGGGGGGGGGGGGGGGGGGGGGGGGGGGGGGGGTGGGGGGGGGGGGGGGGGAGAAGGGGGAATGAGTAGTGTGATATATATGCGATTTTTTCTTTTTATTATTTCAATTATTAAATCACACATATATGCACGAGAAACTTATTAGATTATCCATGCATGTAAAACATATAAGCAGCTAAAACTAATAGAAAACCATCAAAGAACAACCAAAAAGACCATCCACACAAGAGACATAAGGTATCCAGTGGAAAACCCTTCACAGGGAAAAAAACCACCCTTGTTGTTGTTACTATGTTCTGAATTTATATTAGTCAAGGAATTGGTCTTTTACATAGCTTGTTGACTACCATTAGCATGGAGACTCAATCACATATATAAAATGCCAACATTGATTGGCTAGGAGACTCAATAATATTGATCAGCTCAGAAGACTTTGTTCTCTACAGATCTCTACGAACTATCATCCACTGAAGGCCACCTCAATCAGTCGATCCTAGCCCAACTACCATTGGACTATCCAACCACCATTGGATTGAGAAACTTATTCCTTTCGTTGAAGCTTGCTATCCCTACTCCTCTCTTATGAATTCACTACTCCTCTACCACTATGCAGACCTCCTTTCATATATTTTCAAACAAGATCCCAAGACACTATGCTCAACCAGAAATCAGCTCTGCATACATGCTCTTAGCAACAAGACATCATCATCAAATCAAGTATAAACATCATAAACAAATATTCTCCAATAAAGGAAAATTGTGGCCACACAAATCTAAACACTATCAAACCCTCACAACAATAAAATGATGCATAATAAAAATAACATCATAATACACATGGTTATGCGCTACATGCATCATTAGCTCCCACGAAACAAGTGTGAGAGGATCACCAACATATACTCCAGCAGCATCAAATCTTATCTACTATGAATCATGATGCATATCTGCACATTATTCAGTCATTAGCACTCATAGACTAAATCATATACACTCTCCACTAGGTCTAAATCATGCACAACTTCTATGAAACTTTCTCAAGCATATACATCCATCATCAATCAATCCTCAACTCCAAGATCAAGTATATAAAACATGTAGGGAGAAATTGAGCTTGGGGCTAGGATCAAAGGTGCACAAATTGGACCAAATCAATCCACTAAGGTCACTACTAGTGCACTAAATGAATTCACATCATGAGAGGACCTTTTCAAACCATTTCCGACCTTTTTCACTTTTTCTGGAAGCCTCTGGGAATTTCCAATCTAATTTTCTTCCGAACAGCGTGAGGAATGCAAAGGAAATCTCGTGAAATCCCATAATCACTCCCTTGACACTATTTTAACTTGACTGTGGCTATAACCACTCCCATAGGCTGGCCTCCATGCAACTGGAGCATTCCAACCACTCCCATAGGCCTTTGTGCATGTGACTGGGGCTTAGGCTCAGTGAAAATATTAGTTCTTTAGTCTAGAACCTCTACCACCTTTTGGATCAAATTTCCCTAGATATTTACATCCTTCCAAACCTCTAACATGGCCTCTAAGACCTCTTCAACTGGATCAAACAAGCCTCCCAAGTGTCACTACCAAGTTGACCTAGAAGGGCCAACAAATAAGGTTGGAAAGTATGCCAACAAGTCCTTCACTCCACATCAGACCTCTAAGCAAGATGAAGCACATATGAACAGACATAAAATATGTTGTAGCACCTCTGCAACAACAACATCATCATTGTGAGGCTATAACACTTCAAAAAGTCATCTTCATGAAGCATAAGAATGAAGACCTAGATGAAGAGCTAGTTGACAACCCAACTAGTGTGCCATCAACCATTTCTAACACATGTAGATATGTATGATCAACTATAAAACGACCATCTACCTATAGTAGCATCAATAATCATCATGGAATTTTCATCAATGTACATTCAAACACGTGCAAAATCCTCCATGACCAACATGCTACCATTAAGATCCATCAATGCCAACACATTCTAACACACACCATGGTCTATCAATCTACATCATCCTGAGGTTTACATAAGTGCATGACCTCAAGTGTTGACATGAATTCCAACACAACCATATCACTATCAATACATCATTCCAACCAATGGTACCACCAAGTCAACATCCATCACAAATGGTCATGACCATGACCTTGTTGACATTAATGCCAACATGTAGCACACAATCTAGCAGGGCCCTAAGGAAAGGAAACCTAAGGGACAACTACTAGACTAATTGGCAACAATGATACAATGACCCATTGTCACTTTAGTAAATGTCCCCTACTCTTTATGGACTTTCACTAATGGCGCGAATCCCAGGACCATACTATCGAAATCGAGGTTTTCCAAGTAGTTCCTTTCCTGAAGTTATAATCCATTAGGGATATCCCATGGGACTAGGATTAAGGATTAACTCCCCATTTAAGGTGAGGAAAAAAGACTATAGTCAAAACCATTTCTTTTTCCAAGTCACCCAACAATCCATTCCCAAAGCATCAAAGGATAAATAAGCCTAAACACCTGATTGTGTAATGAAAAATTGGAAAGTAGAACTTATAAGAGGGTAGGGTTTATAACTTGGGTCCTTTAATAGAACCCAAATTTATAACTCTAGGATGAAGTTTAAATGATTTAGACTAAGAATGGAAGCTTTGAAGTAGTGTAGATCTTATTAATGGGCTTTGAATAGAACTTATAGTTATTCACTATAACTATTAAAGATACATAAAATAAATCTATAACTTGCTCAAATAAATCTGCTACGATCATACACGTGATTCAAATAAGGAAAATGTATATGGAAAACACATAAGAGAAACAACGCATACTACAATGTACCAATACATTCTAAAATCAACCTTATGACTTTTATTATTATCTCTAAGGAAGCCAAAATGATTACACAAATACTTAAAATGCCAAAACTCTAGACCCTTTTCCAGTGGTTCTCATGTCTTTTAAACATTACATCAAAATCAGTTACAAAGTTAATTTTCAAAACATATATAACTACTTAACTATCTATTACTAAAACGACTTTTACAACATTACAAAATGAAATTTCATCATTTTTGAGATGTTTGATGACTAGTGGAACATTGACTTTTAGGATTGGTGCATACTTCGAACATTTGAACTTCTCCTTCAATAGGAGTAATCAACATTTCACACTTCTTCCAAAGTTGTTCATCTAGGATATTACACTAGATCATTTTCCAGAATGTAGCTTTCAAATTTGAAAGCTTTGTATAATCAAGTTTTACAAAAAAAAGTGTCTTCATGAGCTAAGAAGTTGGAAGTCCATCTACAAATAATTCACTATAGTACTTCCCTTTATAATTGAAATATTTTCATGTGTTGTATTTTCTCTTCTTTTAACAGCCACTAGTTCCTTTTTATATAGTTCCCAAGAAAGCAGATTTCCTTGTTGGTCCCAACAACTAGGTAGACCATATATATTCCTTTGGTCAAATTTAGAATCAAACAAATATATCGACTTGTGAACCTCCTTTAATTTGTTCTCAGCCTAAATACGAAGTAGATTTTTCTCATTAATTTGATTGATTTGCATAATTACTCCATCTTTCTCTCTGATACCTAATGCCCTTAGTTCAATTGAATATTTCCCATTTAAATATTTGATCACCTGTTTAGCCTTCATTACTTATTTCTGTACATTTGTATTACATGCATCAATGCTTGATTTACACCCATTCATCATAATCTTTTTTTGAGAAATTATATGAACAGACTCCCATTTATAACAAACCTCCTGAATGATATCATCCCAAACAATTTGTCTAGCTTCAATTAGAGAGATATTTCCCTTAAATTTGGTTTTTAACTCCTTAATCTCTTCTTTTTATTCCTTTTTCTTGGTAGTCAATTTATCATTGTTTTCTTTTGTTGTATTTAGCTACCTCTCCTTGATATCAAGTTGTTCCTATACCTGAGTTAGATTGTCCTAAATTTTATTTAGTTTGAGCTTTGAAATTCTGAGTTCTACCATAACTTTTGTAAGCTTCTATGAGGCATCATTTGACTCACTTGGGACCATCATAGTGAAAAAAATGGATTTTTATTGATTTTTGTAAGCCTTGCACTTGTTTTTGCAAAATGACATTTGCTTTGTTTTTGTCCACTAACACTCTCATCAACACTTCCTTCTCTTTCACCACTTGAGCTAGTTCAATTGTTTAAGCATGCTTAGTCCCAAGAATTTTCAACTTCTTCCTTAATTACTTCATCTTATATTATGTGTTTTTCAACAGGTTTTTGATAGCTTCCCTATCTTCTAGATATATTCCCAATTTAACAACTAGCTTCTTATAGTCCTCATTTTGAATATGCAGTGCTCTAGAATTTTCCTTTTCTTGCTTGAGCTGATTTGAAACTTTCTCCAAAAGATTTTATGCTTTACTTATTGTCAAAGAGCTTTTTCTTAGGTCACTATAGAGCATTTCCTTTGCTTATCTATGCAAATTAATCTTGTCAGGCAATGGGATGTCAACTACATTTATGGATAGATCTAATGTTTTAAAATCAAGTCCTCAAGGAAGACACTGAATAGTTGGATGCATGAGAGACAATTTTAATTAGTTCCTTTTTAAATCCATAGTAGAGAATAGTCTTGTTTGATAAGCTGGATTTTCTTGTGCTGCTAGTTGATTTTTGATGTTGCTTCTCACCTTATGACCTCTTTATTCAATCTTTTGATAATTCCTTTGTAACACTTCTATGGTGGAGGGAGTTTCTTCAATTGAGAATACTTCCAAATCAGTGAAAACAAAGGAGGAGGTAGAACACTCTGGGTTTCCCAACTACATTTGAAAACCTGGTTGATTTGAGGGTCCCTTTGTTAATTTAACTTGTACCTCTACTTCTTCTTCTCTTTGAACCTTTTCTCTCTTTTGCAATTGTGAGTCTTATATCTCAACATCAATTTGTTTAGGTATATTTATCTTCAAGCTCTTCTCCCTCACTACAAGGGTTTGAACATCTATTCTTTGTTGCATTTTGTTGCCTGGCCATGTTTCTTGATTTTCCATTTTCTCAATTTTTGGCTTGCTTTCATGAATATAAGGTGTGGAAATGACATCCACTCTTTTATTAGAAATTATATGATGATGGTCACATCTCCACTCATATCAAATCCAAACTCCATTTCGACTTGTGGGAGGACTTTTCTGCTATTCACAATGAATGGCCCAAAAATTCTTTCTAACTTAAAAATATACCCTTTGTGTGCAAGAACAAAATGAACTTGGTCAACATTTAGACTATGCCTTATAAATTCAAGAGAAAATATCCTCATAGGAAAAAATATTGGCAAACGATATGGTGGTACTTCAGCCCCATACAATCTTATCTCAGTGTAATCTTCAAAAATATACCAGTCCTCCACTCAAGTGTCATTGCTGAGCAACAACAACTCTTTTGCTTTAGGAAAAATCATTGGAGGTTGTTGATTGTTCAAAATAGTATATACAATGGCCATGAATGATGACAAGTAATAAGAAAATCCCTCATTATTTTCCTTCTTCCTAACAACACTAGTCCATTCAATCACATATTTCATTTGATTCTTTGAATCCCACATATTTAGACCCAAATGGCCAAACTTATCAGCATGTACATATAAGAACATATAGACCAAGAGAGAGGGATATCTAAAAAGACCAAAAATATGATAGTTCTCAAATTGAAAAATGATAGACTTTACTAGGTAAGAAGGTATATTCAAAAAAATATTTTCTTGCAGCATCAAACTCAAAAACCCTAGGGCTTTTTCATTTACTATCACAGTATCATCTTCTCCCAAAAGATACAAAATTATAAATAAGACATGATATACAACTTTAGAAAAAAAGGTTGTTGGATAATTTACTGCGGGTGGAGGAATTTCAAAATGCGGTGACAGAATGAGCCTAAAGAAACCTTCCTTATTCTCTTTAGAAATAAGTCTATAGGTGAAGTGTAAGGAATGATCTAAAAATCTCATGGGATTCTTGACTTTAAGAAAATTAAAAGCTTTGTGTATTAACTCTAAAGTGACCTCAAAAATATTCTCCCCTAAATAAGACATAACAAAATTCATTTGTGAGATAAAAGAAGACACTAACCAACTAATAAATTTGGGTAAATTATAGGTATGTGGGACAATTACATGATAAAGGTCAAACTGGATGACATGAAAAATATTATCTCAGTTACTAGAATAGTCAAGAATGTCATGTCGAATCTCCAAAAGGTTCAATGAGAAACATAATCATATACTTCAGTTTCTCTATCCATAGGGGGGTATGAATAGACATCATAGAGATGGTAGGTTTTTTAGTTGATTTCAAGGTTTTCTCCATGTTTACAATTTGAAATAAAGGACAAGGAAAAAATATTTAATTATGAGTTACCCAATCAACAAAGACAACAAATAGTCAAATGTTAATGTGGAATTGGTAATGTACACTATGGACGTTGGTCACCGTAACTCTGCAACTGGAGTACAAAGAAAATAACAAGTGGGATGACCTTTTATCAAAAAATATTGATGACATGTAATGGCCCGCTCACTTGCCTAGCTCGCCTGATAGGTACATGAGTTTTCACCAACTTCCAATGCATGGTTTTCATAAAAACCATTAACCACTTCCGATGGGTTCCCATGGTGGTTTTTGAAAATCATGGAGGACCTGTCAGAATGAATTGTGGTTGTTGATTTGGAGATGGGTTGTTTAGCCATCCTATTTCCGATGGGTTCTCATCCCATAACTTTCAAATGATTCCGATCAATGATGATCATACCCCAAACTTGCGCACAGTTTAATTTCCAATTTATAAAAATTTTGGACACACTTTTATATATTTTAAGGTTGTGTTTTTAAGGCTGAAAGGTCAAGCTTATATATAATATATAAATAAAACTTTTGAAAAGGGACTATTTTATAAATAAATTCCTACTCCCTACCTCCAAAGTCTTGTATATATATATGGATTTTTTTGTATGAAAAGTAAACAGTAACCTTTGAATGAAAACACCTTGCTTTAAATAACTAGGGCCCTTGAATTCTTTACCTTTCCAACTCTTCATTCTTCTTCATTTGGGATAACATCTGGGTAATAATGTAGACCATTGCCTTATGCACGCCTTACAATTGATTGGCTAGGTGTCTCATCTCCTTCCTTATCTCACACATCTTGTCACATTAACACCCTCTAGGAGGAGGATATCTAGCCATGGCATGATTGTATCTAGGAATTTCCAAAATCAAAGACTCCGAGTATTGCTAAAATTGAAACTACCACCACACAAGAAAAATAAAACAACAAGAGGATTGGAGGGATAAGCCTTTTTTAGTATTTTACAAGGCCAATCAACTCAACAATCACTTTAAAATCCATATAGAAACAAAAATATAAAATTACAAAGCTATTAATACTTTCAATACGGAAAATAGGTTCATTACCATCCATAGGTGACCTATAATTAATCATTAATCATCAACCAGTAGAGTAGTAACAATATTAATTTTATTAAGACTAGAAGTATATGTTGTAGATGATTGCATTTTAAAACATTTTCAACATTTTCACATTGCATTCACCTAATATCATCATAAGAAATTATGTAGAGAAAACATTAGCATCAACAATGCAGTGAAACAGACCTAGGTATATCATGATATCTTTGTCATAAGACTCAACATATCTCCTTCATATCTCTATCAAAATATTTTATCATATCAAAATAAGAAGGCCTAAGGAGGCCACTGTCATACCTAAGAACTGAGGCCCATTAGGGCATTGTTACACCACAAGAGTGAGTTTGATTAAGGCATTATGGTGTTATCATGAATAAGAGGGCCCATGGAGGTTGATTTCATACCTAAGAACTAAGGCCCATTAGGGCATTGTTACACCACAAGATCGAGGCCCATTAGGGCACTGTTACACCACAAGACTGAGCTACAACTTTTTAGACCCATAGGATGGAATGATCATTACATCACTGCCAATTAATTACATGTCATGGTGTGCATATATTTGAGGCACAAACCCTAGCCTTTACCCTATGAAACCCATGCCATTTGGAGTATTCTTGAACAACATAAATATATATGTGAAAAAATAAAAATAATTAATTGTATTAATGTTATTATGAGTAAAAATATACTCTCCAAGTTGAATCATTTAGTTTGGCCTTGAAATGAAGGTTGGGCGTGCATTTTTGTGAAGCAGGCCAAAATTGCCTTGCTTCACTAAAATGCATGCCCTAGCTTCATTTCTTGGCCAATATGATTGATTCAAATTGTAGATTATTTATTTTACTATTTTACACACTTTTACATTGTTATATATTTACTAATGAGTAGAGTAGTAACACTGTTAATTTTATTAGGGATTGAATTCTATGTTGTAGATAATTGAATTTTAAAACATTTTCAACATTTTCACATTGCATTCACCCAATATCATCATAAGAAATTATGTATAGAGAAAATTTGCAATAACAATGAAACAAAAGAATCATAGGTATATCATGATATATCTATCATAGGGATCAACATATCTGCTTCATATCTCTGTCATAATATTTTCTCATATCATAGATAAGAGGGCCCAAATAGGCCACTATCATACCAAAGAATTAACGCCCATTAGGGCCTTGTTACACAATACTGAGGCCCATTGGGCATTGTTACACCAAAAGCTGGGGTATAATTTCACAAACCCATAGGATGGAATGATCATTTTATCACTGCCAATTAATTACAAGTACCGGTGTGCATTTATTTGAGGCACACAAACCCTACCTTTTACCCTATGAAATCCATGCCATTTTGAGTATTCTTGAACACCAAAAATATATATGTGAAAAAGATAAAAATATTTAATTTTATTAATGTTACTTATGAGTAAATAAATACTCTTTGAGTTGAATTATTCAATTTAACCTTGAAATGAAGGTTGGGCATGCATTTTTGTGAAGTAGGTTAAAATTGCCTTGCCTTACTAAAATGCATGCCCAAACTTCATTTCTTAGCCAATCTGATTGATTAAAATTGTATATTGTTTATTTTACTATTTTACACATGTTTAAATTGTTATATATTTACTAACCAGTAGAGTAGTAACAATTCTAATTTCCTTAGTGCTAGAAGCCTTTGTTGTAGATAATTGTATTTTAAAACATTTTCGCATTGCATTCACCCCATATCATCATAATAAATTTGTACAAAGAACATTAGCAATAAAAATGAAGTGTAACATTCATAGGTATGTCATGATATCTCTGTCATAGGGCTCAACATATCTCCTTCATATCTTTGTCATAATCTTTTCTCATATCACAGATAAGAAGGCACAAAGAGGCCATTGTCATACCCAAGAATTGAAGCCCATTAGGGCATTGTTACACCACAAAGTTGAGGTATAATTTCACAAACCCATAGGATGGAATGATCATTTTATCACTGCAAATTAATTACAAGCACTGGTGTGCATTTATTTGAGGCACACAAACCCTGCCTTTTACCCTATGAAATCCATGCAATTTGGAGTATCCTTGAAAAACATACATACACATATATGTGTGTGTGTGTGTGTGTGTGTGTGAAAAAATAAAAATATTTAATTTTATTAATGTTACCTATGAGTAAAGAAATACTATCCAAGTTGAATCATTCAATTTTTCCTTGAAATGAAGTTTGGGCGTGCATTTTTGTGAATTATGTCAAAATTGTGTTGCTTCACTAAAATGCATGTTGAGGCTTCATTTCTTCGCCAATATTATTGATTTAAACTGTAGATTGTTTATTTTATTATTTTAAACATTTTTACATTATTATATATTTACTAACGAGTAGAGTAATAACAGTGTTAATTTTCTTAGGGCTAGAATTTGTTGTTGTAAATAATTTCATTTTAAAACATTTTCACATTGCATTCAACCCATATCATCATAAGCAATTATGTACAGAGAACATTAGAAATAAAAATACAGTGGAACAATCATAGGTCTATCATGATATATCTGACATAGGTTTCATCATATCTACTTCATATCTATGTCATAATATTTTCTCATATCACAAATAAGAAGGCCCAAGGAGGCCATTGTCATAGCCAAGAACTAAGGCCCATTAGGGTGTTGTTACACCACAAGAACGAGGCACATTAGGTCGTTGTTACACCAAAAGATTGAGGTACAATTTCGAAAATTCATAGGATGGAATGATGATTGTATCACTGTCAATTAATTATAGGTCCTTGTGTGCATTTATTTGAGGCACACTTTGAGGCACACAAACCCTACCTTTTACCCTATGAAATCCATGCAATCTGGAGTATTCTTGAAAAACATAAATATACATGACAAAAAATTAAAAAATATTTAATTGTGTCAATGTTACTTACAAGCAAATAAATACTCCCCAAGTTGAATCATTCAATTTGGCCTTAAAATGAAGGTTGGGTGTGCATTTTTGTGAAGAAAACCAAAATTGTCTTACTTCACTAAAATGTACACTTAGGCTTCATTTCTTCACCAATCTTATTGATTCAAGTTGTAGGTTTTTTATTTTACTGTTTTACACACTTTTACAATTTTAAATCTTTATTAACCAGTAGAGTATTAACAGTGTTAATTTTCTTAGGGCTAAAGTTCTTTGTTGTAGATAATTGCATTTTAAAACATTTCCAAACTTTTCACATTGCATTCACCCCATATCATCATAAGCAATTATGTAGAGAGAATATTAATGATAACAATGTGGTGGAATAGTCGTAGGTATGTCATTATATCTCTTTCATAGGGCTCATCATATCTACATCATAAATCTTTCACAATATTTTCTCATATCATAAATAAGGAGGCATAAAGAGGTTGATGTCAGACCCAAGAACTTAGACCCATTAGGGCATTGTTACACCACAAGACTGAGGCCATGTACCATCCCTGGTTTAAAAAAATCCATGTAAATATAAAAAAATAATACCAAGGTCATGGGACATGTATTTCAAGCTAAATGTTGGGCAAAATATCCTAGTGGGTGTTCATTCAGTTGATTATGACTAAGGAAATTGGCAAAGCCTTTGGAAAGTAAAAATGGAATTTTTGGCACGTTTATTTATGAAAATAATGGAAATTTGGAGAAAAGGAAGGTGAAAGGTCATAGGTTTCATGTGAGGAGGAAAATGAAGGAAAATAATGGAAAAAGAAGAAAATAGAGGCCTCATTGATAAAAATATTTCTGAGGATTAGTTGACAAGATTTTGCTCAGGCTTGGTCAGTGTAACCTTTTGGTTAGTTCAATTTTGGAGCTCTCTCATTATTCTCTCTCACACACTCTGTTGGACACTTAGAGTTTTCTTGGAGCATTCTAGATTTTGAGCAAGGAATGGAAAATCAAGCAAAGGAAGGACAACGAAAATAAAGCAAAGCAAAGAGCAAGCAAGGAAGAGCAGGATCAAGCAACTTCGGCATGAATACTTGGAGGTAACATATTGCATGTATGATTTCCTACCTGGTTTTGACATGCATGGATTTTCATGTTGGTATTTGGTTCTTTGGTTGTTAGTGGCATGGTCTTGCTGGGTTATGACAGTGGTTTTCAGCCTTTCCTTGCCTTTTTCCGGATAGCCATGGTGTGATGGGATTGTTTCTTGGTTTTGAGCTTTGTAATTGTTGGATGGTTTTGGAATTTGGGGTGGAGGTGGTCTCAGGAAAATTCCTAAAGGCCTAGGAATCCCTTGACCAGTTTTGGTGGGATACACAATAAAGCCTGAGGGTGGAGTCTCGGTTTAGGGCCTACTAATCCGGTGTGGATTGCAGTAAATCCTAAGAGATAAGGAGATGAAAAATTCCTTAAGGATATTGATGGAGTCCATAGGCATTCCAAGCTTGGTGTGGTTTTGTGATCTTGGTGTCAGTTTTGGTGAGATCATGGTTTGGTGAGGGTGGAGGTGGTTTAACCTTTGGATTCCCTTGGTTTTTTTTGGATTGTTTTATCCATGAGATCCCACATTCATTCTTGAAATATGGCACGATGGTGACTAGCTGAAAGAAATATTTGGTTCAGCCATGTCTATGGTCGGGTGGTATGTGGAAGTCCAAAACCTAGTTGGCTCTTGCCTATGTTTAATAAAAGCTAAGTTCTCTTGCTTTTGTACTTGTTATTATGTGGCCTTAATGGTTGTTATCTCGTTGTTATTTAATTGATTTAATGTTTTTTATAAGCATGGTTATATGACTGGTTATAGTCATGGTTACTTCATGTATTTACTTGTTATTGAAAGGATAATGGATGCATGACCTAATTGATGTCAAAATAGTTAAGGGAAGAGGGTGGTGATCCTTCTTGTCAAGTATCATATGAGTTATCAGTCATTTGTGCTATGTCTTATATTCATGTCCTATAGATTGCATTGATGCCAAGTGTTTGAAATATTCTCACTCCCGGTTGGGGATGGTTAGGGCTAGTCTTGGAGCTAGTTTTTGGCTTATAAGTATTTTTGTCATGTAAATTATGGATTCTGAAAGCTATAGGGGTTTCTGGGAAGTGACCTAGATTTTGGGCTCAAAAAGTTGCATGAATTCTAAAGTTGCAGGCACAAAAATAGAGGGGAAAAGTCCCAGGAAGCTCCCTTGCCATTATTGTTGGAGCTTTTGGAGCCTCCTAAATGAACCCTTGTCCATATCAAGGGAGCGTCCAGTGGTTTGATGCATTAAAACTTAGTGGAACCAAGGGACTAGTCATGGGGATAATTGGGAAGGCTTCTGGGAGTCCTATAGAAGTTATGGAAGGTTTTTTTTGTGGGTTTCCATCTATTCCACTTCCTTAACTGACACATAGGTAGTTGAATCATATCATAGTAACTTCTCATCACATGTTTACCCCCGTTGGCCTGCTACTTAGGTATATGTGGGAGGAGGGTGTTGTAGAGTGGTATCAGGTGGGTTTTTCTCTCTTTGGGTCATATCTAATACCACATAGTGGTATTAGAGTGGGTTTCATTCTCTTTCGGTAGTTTTTGGTTTTGGGGATTGTTAATCAGTTTTGAGATTTAAAATTGTAGGATGGTTTCTAAATCTGGGGTGGAGGTGGTCTCAAGAAAATTCCTAAAGGCCTAGCAATCCCTTGACCAGTTTTGGTGGGATACACGATAAAGCCTAAGGGTGGAGTCTTGGTTTAGGGCCTAGTGTTCTGGTGTAGATTGTGGTAAAGGCTGAGAGACAAGGAGATGGAAAATTCCTCAAGGATAGTGATGGATTCTAGAGGCATTCCAAGCTTAGTTTGGTTTTGTGATCTCGGTGTTGGTTTTGGTGAGATCACGATTTACTGAGGGTGGAGGTGGTTTAACCTTTGGATTCCCTTGGTTTTTTCTGGATTGGTCTATCCATGAGATCCCACATTCATGCTTGGAATATGGCACAAGGGTGGCTGGCTGAAGGAAAGATTTGGTTCAGCCATGTCTATTGTCTGGTGGTATGTGGAAGTCTCAAACTTGGTTGGCTATTTTCTATGAATAAAAAATTGAAGTTCTCTTGCTTTTGTACTTGTTATTATGTGGTATTAATGGTTGCTGTTTACATGGTTTAATGTTGGTTATAAGCATGGTTCTATGACTAGTTATAGGCATGGTTACTTCATGTATTTACTTGTAAGT
Source organism: Pinus tabuliformis (assembly GCA_031772625.1). Classification (NCBI taxonomy): domain Eukaryota; kingdom Viridiplantae; phylum Streptophyta; class Pinopsida; order Pinales; family Pinaceae; genus Pinus; species Pinus tabuliformis. Next base: position 904,575,799 of record CM062817.1, on the reverse strand, counting down.
GAAAGGATAATGGATACAAGACCTAATTGATGTCAAAATAATTGAGGGAAGAATTTGGTGATCCTTCTTGTCAAGTATCATATGAGCTATCAGTCGTTTATGCTTTGTCTTGTATTCATGTCCTATGGATTGCATTGATGCCAAGTGTTTGACAAAATGTCACTCCTAGTTAGGGATGGTCAGGCCTAGTCCTAGAGCCATTTTTTGGCTTGGAAGTCTTTTTGTCATGTATATTATGGATTCTGAAAGCTACAGGGGGATTTGAGTAGTGACCTGGATTCTGGGCTCGAAAAGTGGCATGAATCCTAGAGTTGTAGGCATAGTACTAGGGAAAACATTCCCCGAAAGCTCCCTTGGCCTTGTTGTGGGAGCTTCTAGAGCCTCCTAAACACCCCCTTGTCCATATCAAGGGAGCGTCTAGGTGTTTGATGTACTAAAACTTAGTGGGACCCACTAGTAATGGGGATGACTAGGAAGGCTTCTGGGAGTCCTTTAGCAAGTATAGAAGGTCTTTGTTGTGGGTTTCTATCGATTCCACTTCCTTAATTGCCACATAGGGAGTTGAATCATATTATAGTAACTTCTCGTCACTTGTTTACCCCAATTGGCTGGTTACTTGGGTAGGTGTGGGAGGAGGGTGTTATAGAGTGGTATCAAAGTGAGTTGCGCTCTCTTTGGGTCATATCTAATACCATTGAGTGGTATTAGAGTGCGTTTTGTTCTCTTTGGGTGGTTTCTAGTTTCCATTCTCCTTGTGTGATATCTGATACCACAGAGTGGTATCAGAGCATGGTTCACCCTTCAGAATGGATGGGCGGTGTGTTGGTCATGTATTCATGTTGGTTGCATATGTGTTCCTTATGCTTGTATTCCATGTGCTTGTTGTATTTGCATGGTGTTGATCATGGTTGTAGTGATTTCACCATGTGAAGTTTAATGGTGTTGTTGTGGGATGTGTCATCATGAGTGTATGGTTGTATATGAATTTTTTATGTATGTCAGTGTCTATATGTTGTTATGCATCCATTGTCATGGTTATGGTTATGCATGTATGGTAGGTCAGACATGCATTGGGAGTGTGCCCTGGAAAAATGCACATTGGGAGTGTGCCCTGGAAAAATGGGTTGGTAATTTTTCACTCTGAGGACAAGTGGCACATGATTATAGCACTGGACATTGGATGCAGATTTGACCTTGCATTGGATTATGGACTTCCTGGGAAGGAAGTGAATCCTGGTATTACTTTGAGGGTGGAGGTGTGAGCCTCTAGATTCCATTGTTGCGGATGCAGGCATCGTATCCTTTTATTTGTTGGTTGATAAAATGTGCATATGTGTATATTTGTGTATTATTGTAAATATTGTATCGAGCTAGATTTATAAAGCTCCATAGATAATATGATTATTTGTTAGGTGAAGCAAATGTGCATATGTATATATGTGGTTATTATTGTAAATATTGTAATGAGTTGTGTTATAAAGCTCCAATAAACGATATGTTTCTCGTCTTTCAGCAATGGTCATTGTAAATACTACAACAAGCTATGCTATAAAGCTGCATGGTAGCATTTTTGTTTTCAATGGTCTTGTTGGTTATAAGTGTCATTGAAACCAAGGATGGAGTTCCCCTAGGTGGGGGGTTCTGTAACATCCCTGGTTAAAAAAATACGTGTAAATTTAAAAAAAATAAGACCAAGGTCATGGGACATGTATTCCAAGTTGAATGTTGGGAAAAACATCCTTGTGGGTGTTCATTCAGACTATTATGGCTAAGGAAATTGGAAAAGGCAACGAAAAAGGCTTTGGAAAGTAAAAATGGAATTTTTGGCACATTTATTTATGAAAATAATGGAAATTAGGAGAAAAAGAAAGTGAAAGGCCACAGGTTGCATGTGATGAGGAAAATGAAGGAAAATAATGGAAAATGAAGAAAACATAGGCCTCATTGATAAAAAAGGCTTCTAAGGATCAGTTGGCAATATTTTTCTCAATATTTTGCTCAAGCTTGGGCAGTGTAACCTTTTGTTCAGTTCAGTTTTGGAGATCTCTCATTATTCTCTCTCTCACATACTTTTAGACACTTAGAGTTTTCTTGGAGAATTCTAGCTTTGGAGCAAGGAAGGGAAAAACAAGCAAAGGAAGGACAAGGAAAAGAAAGGAAAGAAAAGAGCAATCAAGGAAGAGCAAGATCAAGCAGCTTTAGTAGGAATACTTGCAGGTAACATATTTCATGTGTGATTTCCTAGTTGGTTTTGACATGCATGGCTTTGCATGTTGGTATTTGGTTCTCTCATTATCGGTGGCATGGTCTTGCTGGGTTATGACAGTGGTTTTCAGCCTTGCCTTTCCTTTTTCTAGATAGCCATGGTGTGATGAGATTATTTCTTGATTTTAAGCTTTGGAATTGTTAGATGGTTTCAGAATCTAGGGCAGAGGTGGTCTCACGAAAATTCCCAAAGGCCTAGGAACCCCTTGACTGGGTTTGGCAGGATACACGATAAAGCCTAAGCTTGGAGTCTCGGTTTAGGGCCTAGTGATCTACTGTGGATTATGGTAGATCCTGAGAGGCAAGGAGACGGAAAATTCCTCAAGGATAGTGATGGAGTCCAGAGGCATTCCAAGCTCGGTTTGGTTTTGTGAGCTCGATGTCAGTTTTGGTGAGATCATGGTTTGGTGAGGATGGAGGTGGTTTAACCTCTGGGTTCCCCTGGTTGTTTTTGGATTGGTTTATCCATGAGATCCCACATTCATGCTTGTAATATGGCATGAGGGTGACTGGCTGAAAGAAAGATTTGGTTCAGCCATGTCTATGGTTGGGTGGTACATGGAAGTCCCAAACCTGGTTGGCTCTTGCCTATGTTTAATAAAATCTAAGTTTTCTTTCTTTTGTACTTGTTATTATGTGGCCTTAATGGTTGTTATCTCATTGTTATGCACATGGTTTAATGTTGGTTATAAGTATGGTTATATGACTGGTTATAGTCATGGTTACTTCATTTATTTACCTATAACTAGAAGGATAATGGATGAAAGGCCTAATTGATGTCAAAATATTTAAGGGAAGAGGGTGGTGATCCTTCTTGTCAAGTCTCATATGATTTATCAATCATTTATGCTTTGTCTTATATTCATGTCCTATAGATTTCATTGATGTCAATTGTTTGAAAAATGTCAATCCCAGTTGGGGATGGTCATGCTTAGTCCTCAAGCCATTTTTTGGATTGCAATTCTTTTTGTTGTGTAAATTATGGATTTTGAAAGATACAGGGCTTTCTGGGTAGTGACCTAGATTTTGGCTCAAAAAGTGGCACGAATCCCAAAGTCACAGACACGTCATTGGAGAAAAAATCCCTATAAGCTCCCTTTCCCTTGTTGTGGGAGCTTCTGGAGCCTCCTAGATGCACCCTTGTCCATATCAAGGGAGCGTCCAAGGGTTTGATGCACTAAAACTCAGTGGGACCCAGGGACTGGTCATGGGGATGACTGGGAAGGCTTCTGGGAGTCCTTTAGCAGGTATGGAAGGTTTGTGTTGCAGTTTTCTATCGATTCCACTTCCTTAACTAACACATAGGGAGTTGAATCACATCATAGTAACTTCTCGTCACATGTTTACCGTTATTGGTCGGTTACTTGGGTAGATGTGGGAGGAGGGTGTTACATGCCTATTAGGGCATTTTTTTTTGTTCAAAAAGATTCACATTATATTAACATGGAAATATACACAGAGTACATGCAAAAAATATTAGGGGGTCTTCGCCCATCACCCATCAAGGTTCTCTGCCTTTGGAGAGAGAAATCATAAAACCTTTCCAAAATTTTCAAATCAAGCCTTGGAAAATGCATCATCAGAATAATGTTTAAGCTAAACATTACAAAATTTAAAACCCTCATTCTGTGGTGGGACCGCTCCATTAAGATACATATGTTGAAGAGAAGAAAAACCATAAAAGAAAATCATTGCATTGTTCCACCACAACACAAAAATGTGGCTCGCCCTTGAGCAACTCAATCATTCTTCTATCCCCATGGATATGGAACCTTCGTCCTTACTAAGGTTGTCTTCTTTCTCTTGATGCAGTAGGCACAGGGGTAAATAGGGAACCTAGTTGTGTTAGATCTCTTCGAATAAACTAGGAGGGGTTAGCCACATCTCCCCTTACCACAGTAGTGCTCTCCAAAAGGGAAACATAACCACCACTATTGTATGTGCTGCTTCCTTTGGCAAGTAGTAACAAAGATTTGGTCTTGTTGTCTTCTTTAATATACTCTTAGGGTTACTGGAGTGGGGTGGCTCATACTTTTTCAACCAGCCATCCCATTTACTCAAAGTGATTCTAGCTCCTTCTACCCTCCGTAACAGGGATTCTTCCTGATTTCAAGTAACAATTAGGGGTAAGGTCCCCTTGTCCTACCATTAAGCAACAGGGAAGAATCTTGTCCTACTACTACAGTTCCTAGAGTGGAAGCTGTCCCTTCACAGTTCCGCCATATGGACTCGTAAATCCTTCCTTTAAGTGGAGCTAGGATAAACTTACTATTAATACTATAGCATCAGGTTACAACCATCTCTATGAGCAGAAGGCCCCCCCCCCTGATCCTAGCCACCGTCCCAACTTAACCACCTCCCATGGATAAAATATCCTTTTATGTACATTTCTCTTTTAGATCTTCTAAAATAGTCTACTCTTCCATAACCATGTCATCTTACCATGGCCACTCCCTGAGGCCCCTTCTCTCATAATTTCCTCCATCTCTTTCAATTCTCCTTCATCTCCCTCTATGATCTCCCTCATACTCCTTCAGTTTGGTGCCACTCTTGCACTCCTTCTCCTAGTTCCAACTTAAAATGCCCTCATCTCCTCTAATCCTCTATTACTCGAAGACTTCCTTTCACCAATTATTTCCTTCCTCAATCATCCCTTGGGTGGTATTTTATAGTGTTTCACACTTCCCACTCTTTCATCATGGATACTTGTGACCTTGACTCCACCATTATTCACCATTATGGTTTTCTGATCCAAATCACTCTGACTCTGCACAAACATGTTTTAAAATCTTCATTCGGATCAACTTGATACAATGGTTCACATGTGCTACCTCTCTCGCCCCAGCTAGTCTTAACTTATTTTATCTTTTTACCTTGATATTAGCCTCATTAGTGTTCACTGCCTCGAAATTCCAAGGTTTAATTTGACAACTGGCATGTTATCTTCTACAACAAAATTTGTATTCAGTAATCTGCCCAACCACTTTCTTTCTCTTCAATGAATATTATGATGTAGGGAATGAATACTTTGGTGAAGCTCCCATCACGCAGTCCTGGCCTTCACGTGATTTTCTAAGCCTTCACATGTTAAAGTACGTCATCACTGGTGCACCTGGTCCAAAATATTGTGACTTCCACTCTTAATGTTTTTGAATATTTTTCTTTCGAATACTTAATTATTTTCTTGGCCTTGAGTGCTTCTTTTGTACTTGTTTCTTTCATATATCAATGCTCATTTCTAATCCTCTTATCACAACCTTCTGTTGTGCAATTATATGAATATATTCCCATATAGAATGAATTTCTTAAATAATTCATCCCAAACATTTTGTCTAGACTCAATTAAAGCAATATTACCTTTCAACTTGCTTTTCAACTCTTTGATTTCACCTTGACCTGCCTTATAGTTACTTGTAAGTCAATTTTTATTTTCATTTTCTATGTTTAGCTACCTCTCCTTTACATTCAATTGTTTCCTTACAATAGCCAAATCATATTTGGTTTTCTTTAGTTCAATTTCTGAAATTATGAGTTCTACTATGACCTTTGTCAATTTCTCTGAGGGGTCATCTGAATTAGATGGAACCATAATGGTGAAAACATGATTTTTAATTGAGATTTGTAGGCTCTGCACTTGTTTCTGCAAAATAAAAATCTCTTTATTTCCTTCAACTAATTCTCCTATTAATAATTCTTTTTCTTTTTCAACTTGAGCCAACTTCGTTGTTTGAGCATGATTAGTCCCAAGAAATTTTAACTTCTTCCTTAATCATAGAACCTCATCTTTTGTGTTCTGAAACAAGGTCTTGATGTTGTGTTGCCATACTAATTCTCCTTTTATAACTCCTTTCCTTAATTTTTTGATAATTCTTCTATAGAGTTTTAAATGAAGGAGTATCTTTTATCGTGAATGCTGCCAAATTAATGAATATATAACAGGGAGTAGTGTGCCCTAGATTTCCTAATTTCATTTGAAAAATGGGCTCATTTAAAGGTCCTTATGTTAGTTTGATTTGTATGTCTTCTTCATCCTCTGTTTGAATTTTACTCCTCTTCCGTGACTAAGAATTCTCCATCTCAACATCTATCTTTTCAGGAGCAATCCTCTTCAAACTCTTCTCTTTTACCATAGGGGTTTCAACATCCATTCTTTATTGCACCCTTCTACATGGGCAAGCTTCTTGATTTTACATTTTCTTGGTTTTGGTCTACTTTCATGAATATAAGGTGCAAAACTTATTTCCACCCTTTTATTAGAAATTTTATCATGAGGGTCATATTGTCACTTTTCTCCTTTCTCAAAACCAAACTCCTTCACCATCACTTCCACCTATGTAATGGTTTGTCTGTTTTTTACAATAAATGCCCCTACAGTCCTCTCTAGCTTGAAAATATACCATTTTCAAACAGGAGAAAAATGTACTTGGTCAACACTAATACTCTACCTTATAAATTTAAGAGAAAATATCCTCATAGGAAAAAATATTAGCCTTGAAATGAAGGTTGGGTGTGCATTTTTGTGAAGCGGGCCAAAATTGCATTTTTTCACTAAAATGCACACTCGGGCTTCATTTATTGGTGGATTTGATTGATTAAAATTGTAGATTATTTATTTAATGATTTTACACACATTTGCATTGTTATATCTTTACTTTGAGCTTAAATATTTATACTTCACATTTCATACAACATTATAAGTTTTGCTTCAATGTGAAAGTTGTATATAAGTGGGGAATATAGTTATGTAGGATATTATTCAGAAATGATCCAAGGTTTTATCTTAAGGTTAGGAATTTTCCAATCATGTCCCATTTAAAATTTCATTACCAAGATGGTAATTGGTTTGGCCTAGGAGTGCATATTTGTTCTAACTGTGATCATTGGCAGATATGATCAATTGTTATTTCAGCGGACTTGGATTTCAGTGTATAACATTTCCTTTATGAAAATGACTATGCTATGCTGCATAAAATGGTTTTATACTTAGGCTAGAATGATCATTATCACAGAGTCAATTAAGTATAGGTTCTGGTGTGCATTTATTTGAGGCACACAAACCTTGACTTTAACCCTACAAAATCAATCCAATTTGGAATATTCTTGCCCAACATAAATTTTAATGTGAAAAATTAATGTTAATTATGAGTAAATAAGTATTATCCAAGTTGAATCATTCAATTTGGCCTTAAAATTAAGGTTAGGCATGTATTTTTGTGATGTGAGCCAAAATTTCCTTGCTTCACTAAAATGCATGCTCGGGCTTCATTTATTGGCCAGTCTAATTGATTAAAATTGTAGATTGTTTTATTAAATGATTTTACACACTTTTACATTGTTATATATTTACTTTGAGCTTAAATATTTATACTTCATATTTCATACAACATTCTAAGTTTTGCTTCGACTTGCCTTATGTGAAATTTGTGTATAAGTGGGAAACATAATTATGTAGGATATTTGTCAAACATGATGCAAGGTTATATCCTAAGTTTAGGAATTGTCCAATAATGTCCCATTTCAAATTTCATTACCAAGAGTGTAATTGGTTTGGCCTGGGAGTGCATATTTGTTCCATTTGTGATCATTTCCAGATATGATCAATTGTTATGCTCACAAACTTGGATTTTTGTGTATAGCATTTCCTTTATGAAAACAACTATGTTATGTTGCATAAAATGGTCTTATATTTAGGTTGGAATGATCATTATCACACAATCAATTAAATACAATTCCTGGTGTGCTTTTATTTGAGGCACACAAACCTTGACTTTAACCCTACAAAATTGATCCAATTTGGCATATTCTTGCACAACAAAAAAAATTGTGTGAAAAAATAATGTTAATTATGAGTACAAAAGTACTCTCCAAGTTGAATCTTTCAATTTGTCCTTGAAATGAAGGTTGGGAATGAATTTTTGTGAAACAAACCAAAATGTATTGTTTCACTAGAATTCACACCTAGACTTCATTGTTGGCCAATCTGATTGATTCAAATTGTAGACTGTTTATTTAATTATTGTACACACTTTTGCATTATTATATGTTTACTTTGACCCTTAAATATTTTTTCTTTATATTTCATACAACAATCCAAGTTTTCCTTCAACTTGCATTATGTGAAATTTGTGCATAGGTTTTTCTTCAACATGTTATTGGGTAGAACAATTATCCTTTTAATTCAGAGAAATAGTTCCAACTCTTCACATTAATTGTCAATCTGGGTAGGTTTTGTTATTGCAAAGTTTTTATAAAAAATATTTGCTAGGGAAAATGATGACTAGTGCTAGTGAATCTCAAACTCAATCGTTGTATTCACTCTCTCAGCAATTCAACGTTGTGATTGTTACACTCTTAAACTATGTTCACACTCACAAGAAATAACACACAATGTAGAATAAAACCACTTTGTCACCCTGTCACACTTATTCAGAAAAGAAGAGCACTGCTAGAAACCATTCTCTCAACAAATGTTGAAATGCACATTCAAATGAAATGAACACACCATAAAACTGTAACGGGAATTAAATAATTGTCACACTAACAAAAGGATCAATCCAGGACCTATGTTGTTAGATAATACAGAGGTTAGGATCTGCAATCATTAAAATATAAAAAAGACTAATACTAATAGTAACAACAATCCTACATGAATTATAACTGAGAGGAGATAAATTAGACATCTACAGTAGCTTCCCAACCAGTTATCCCTATTAAGAAGGGGGGGCCTTCCTTCCTAGCAGGGGTTGGTACACTACAAATCACACAAGCTAGTCAACAGAAAGGTATGGCACCATTCCACAATTTACTAATGTTTATTAGAATTGTTGCATGTTTTAGATCATTGGAATGACATATTAGTTGTAACTTAATTGAAATTGTATTATGGTATATATGTGCACTTTGATATGATGTAATATGATTATGGTTTTGTTTCATATGTTGTAATATTATAAATATAACAGAAATATTAAATATTTCATGAAATAAATAATAACTTTTCATTTTGAATGTTTTTTTTTGCAAAACACGGGTCTTTCAGAAGATCCAATTGATCCTGAAATCGATCCAGATTATGTTGGGTTTGGTTCAGACATTCAAGACAAAGATGATGAGGTAGATGGAGAGGAAACCAAGGCAGATGATAATGATGATGATAATGATGATGATTGTGATGTTGATGATCATGATAGACATGATGATGATGATGAGCAATTTGTTGGTAGTAGCTAGTGACATTGATCATATAGACTCCATCATGGATCATTGTTGATAAATCGTTATGATGCCTCTTTTCATGTTTATTATCATATGTATCATTTTCACCTGTAGTACCATATTGAGTTGTATCATTTTGACATGTATCATTTTGAATTATATCATTTGGACATGTATTATCTGAGCCTACATTATGTGTCGTTGGTCATGGACTAGCAAATTTGTTTATTAATAATATAAAAATACAGGTTATAGTTAAAACAAATAAAAAAATAAAAACATTATCTTCTTATTTTATTCCAATGTTCTAGTGTGTTATGTAGCTATAAGAATCCTCAAAGAGATTTTCTCTAGAAATCTCTATGATGTGAACCTAGGTTTGCATTATGTGTAGCTAGTCATGATCAACAAATTTGTTTTTTTAATAATATAAAAATATTGGTTATAGTTTAAAAAAAAATGTTCTTAGTTTGTATGGATGTCCATTTCCCTAAAAACTCTTTATACGTGGTATCATATAATTTATTTAAGACGTATGACATACTTAGATAATTTAATTGAAATGAAAAATATTAAATTAATAAATGGGAATTATAAAGAAGCATCATGAGTTGTTAAAATGGAAGCAGAATGTGGCTTTAAAATGGAAGTAAAATTCGACATTAAATTCATAAGATAGGTAAAGGGGATGGCCTTCCATAAATTCATTCTTAAAACTTGTAGAAAGGGTCATCTATGACACAGTGTGAAGTGATGATGATAGAAAAGGTAAATTTTCATATGTCAAGTCATTTTGAGATGATGACAACATACTGGTGCTAGCCCATTCAAGGTTATAATCATTGGTTGGAAATGTGGGGAGGACAATTCATACATCCCATCATGGAAATTACACTCATATGTACTTAAATTTTCATCATAATCACAAACTGTTGTGAATTGACAACTAATATATGTTACAATTTTGTTAGAATAATATAGATTAGAAAATCCAACCAATATATAGATTAGTTACAGTAAATACAGTAGAGAATATTGGCTGTGTGAGCATTTAAGCCTCCCATTGCACTAGCTAGTGGAGATCCAGTTATGTTGTTGAGTTGGTTCAACTTCAAAAAAAAAATGGTGTCTTCAAAACCTTCCTAACAACTTCCTTGGTGATGATAGCATCACACACCATTGATTTTCCACGCCCTTCAATCTAGTTCACAGCTGTGGGTTTCTTGTCTACACAGAAATTGCTAGAAACACTCATTAACATCCATGTCATGAAACTCATTTTGAAGGAAATCCAAAACATTCTTCACACCCTTGGATACCATATTCATCCCCATAGCATCCTTAGTAAAGAAATTTGGTCAAAGAATCTATGTAAATCCTTTGTTTATTTACAATGTGGCCTAATAACTTGTTATTCAAAATATCATTTGATATGATTGAAATAAATTCCATAAAATCTTCACATCACACATATTTCTTTCTCCTCTTCTGATTTGTTCAACATCCAAGGCCAGTTATTCTCTTCACACATGTGTGAGTTTGACTGGCCATTTTATCTCTACGATGACTTCTTGTTTTAGCCATCTTTGACCAAGGTTCATGTGACCTATTTTGACTATGATTTTTGGATGGTTGACTCTATTTGACTAGGTCACATTGAATGGTATAGGAATCGAGGAAATCTAGCTAGGTTTGAGCTACATTGACCAAAGGCCTGAGGTGGCAGTTTGACTACATGTTTGACCTTCTATTTGACCAAGTTTAATAGCTCCAAAGTTGATTTTTTTTGTTGTTGTTTGATTGTCAAGAGAGGTAAAGTTACTCTCTCCTTTGACTGATCTGTTTTGGAAGAGTTTGACCAACCTTTGGCTTCTGGGCCATCTATTTGACTATGAGTAGTGGTATTGGATCATCATATTGGAAAGTCAATTTAACTATTGACTTTGACTTTGAATCATTGTACTCTTTTGGATTTCTCTCTCTCTCAGCATTTGATATTATCAAGAAGACATTATCTATGGGTTTTCCCCTTTTTGGGGTTTTTCCTTGACTTCAAGCCTAAATCTCGATGTGCTCTTGTCTTGGCTTGTCTTCTGCACTTTTGTTTATTGTTCTTTCTTTTGTGAGTGTTAATGTGATAATGGTTTATGTGATTGCTATTGGAAATGAAATGAAATTTTAATTGGGATAATATGGAACATTGAAGTAATTTTTATAAGCAAAGAACATGTTAACTAAAATTAACATGGTATCAGAACCCAGGTGAGGACAAGCCCAAGCAAGAGAAGAAAAGAAATCACCAAGGAATTTGTTGTCAAATGGTTTCCACTTCAAGTATTGGACTGTGTGGGCATATTTTGCAAACCCTTGTTTCAATGATTATGAAGAGAAGGTCTCTAAATATTCAAGATAGAGAGAGAGGAAGCAGGTCATCTAGGACCAAGTGTTGAAGAATGTAACTAGTGTCAATCTTCATAATTGTATTTGAGTCATGATTTTTCAAAAGAAAAGAAAAATATTTTTTATTTAAATGGATTGACTTATTAAAGCATAGGTTTCATGCTTGTGTCGGTGGTCATTAGGTCATAGCACCTATTGTGTGCTCTAGGTTATTCTATTGAGTCAAAATCAAATGTCATAAAAAAATTGTGTCAAACGGAACTCCTCCACCAAGTCATCCCTTTTCTTCTACAAAGGATTGCCACATATCTTTCAAAATCAACCTCCAAATAAATATACAAGTCAGCCTCAAGACAGTGGTTCATGTCAGCCCAAATTATTGTGAAAAAACATTATAAATAGAAAAGGAAGCTCGACCAATATGAAGAGACAAAAAGCTACGACCTAGAATATAGTAGAGGGTTCAGACCTACAATATAACAAAGGGTTCGAATCTGTAATACAATAGATAATTTGGATCTGTAATGTGACAGAGAGTTTGGATCTAAATATAATAATAGAACATTTGATCTACAATTTTTCTAAAGCAGGAAGGAGCCATGTGAAGTTCTATAGAGAGGAGTCCAATACTAAAAATGAAGATAATGGAGAACCTAATTTCTGAAGTTAATTACAAAGGGTCGAGGATCCTAGATAATGGTAGCTGCAAAAAACAAGAACAGAAGTTGTAGGAAGGATCAAGAACTTAGTAAGGGTTAACTTGGTGGATGGAATAGGTCTTTGGTCAAAGGATAAAGTTTTTCTTAAATTGATCTAATCTATTAGAGAAAGAGTTGGTTGGGTTTTTCTCCTTCATAGGGGTTTTCCCCTTCATAAGGGTTTTTCCCTGGCCTTGTGCCTACATCTTGTGTCCTTGTTTGTTTGGAATTTGTCTTGATGAACATAACAAACTGAAAGAAAGAACTAATAAAGTGATAAGAAAAATCACAATAAAATTTCAAAGGTAAGATAAATCCACTTGAATAATCTAATTCACATAATGCCCTAAATTTCTCAACATGGTATTAGAGTGATGAGCCCCAATATTGCAACAAGAATGCTACAACTCCCAAGGTTACCTACTTCAATTATCAATCTGAGGTTCGTACAAACTTAGAGGTGATATTTTTATATGCACATTAGGTCAATATATACTCATGTCACCTTCAATCATTGAATCAAATCAAGGTATGTAGAGACCACTCCTCCAACTAGCTTACAAATAGAACTTGCATGAAAAGATAAGAGTCTACTATAATTGCAGGAAGGTAAACATCATCCTAATTGTAGAAATGAAAGTCCCATAACTCAAATGTAAAGGCTAACTAAAATTGCAAGAAGAGAAAGATAATACTTAATTGCAGAAATGAACCATGCTATTCTACTTGAAAAAATTAAATCAGTACTCTACTTGCAAAATGTAAATCATTACTCTACTTGCAGAAGGTGAAAATTTACTTGAAAGAGGAAACTTGATCTAAAGAGTATGACTAGAAAATTTAAGGACATAACTTTAAAAAAACAAGGCCTAATCTATTTGCATTGAAGAGTTTCCATTATTATCACGGAGTTCAAAATAATTTAGCTTCAGTAATAGAGTCTTTACACATTGCATAAAAGAACAATCTTTTTGATTCAAATGTAGAAATTTGTCTACCAATTCTAATTGTTGTTATGTACTTGTAATGAAGGAAGAATGGGTCTAGAGTGGTCCTTGGGTCTCCCTAATCATGGATTCAAAGCCTGGAGGTAATTATTCAATCCCAAAATGAAAAAATCAAGATCTTAGAGCAAATTTGGCCAAGTTTAGACAGTGCTACAAGACTGCTACAAGATGTTACAGGATACATTCTTTTGATATAGGATTGCCATGTTTTTCTATAGGATTGGATCTGAAAGCATCCTGAGGGTAAGAGAGGTGTTATGAATGTGGGAGAAGGTATATGAGGGTGTATGAATAATGTGTGAGGCCTTTTTCCAAGCTTAGCACCCCTCAGAGGCCCATCTTGCACAAAAGTACATGCTCACAGTGTTCCCCAATAACCCTAAAAAGATGATCTCGGTGGTAGAATTTGAGAGCAATATGAGGTGTCAAGAAGGAAGATGGTGATGAAAAAATGGATGTAGGATGAGTGTACCAATCCCTGTAAGTCACTAGTAGTACCTATAGACTAATAATCAACCCTTTTTTACTCTTGAAAAGTACATAAATCTAATGATCAAATTACAACAAATCAAGATGGAAAGGATGAGTTGAATTTTATTTCATCAAGAGCTACTCTATCCTATAACATGCATCTAATCCATATGCAAAGTAATGATCTTAACTTCTAGGATGCAGAAATAGAGTATGCAAGAGAATTATAAACCAAATCCTAGCAACTTTCAAAGGAAAACAAACAAATATTTTTGGCTTGTTGTTGTAGACTCCTCACCCACACTTCCCACAAGAGAGGTGGTAATCAGGCCTGCAACCATAATTTTTGAAATTTAACTTATGTTTAAACAAGGAAAGAAGTGTCACTACTCAAGTAATGAAAAAATAAAATACATAAGAGAGACTATAGGCTATGGGTTGGGCCCTAACCCAAGGGTCTCATCCCTCCAAAGTTAAATCAGATGTATACCAATAGTAAATATTCCATTAACAGAAAATGGAGTTAAAATACATCATATCAAAATGGAAATAATAGTCTCAAGTACTTGGATCTCAATAGCTCTTCCTAGGTCCCGAAATTTTGAATCCCTAATTAGCCCTTAGGCATGTTTATTTATACAAAATATGATTGAGGAGCAGCCCCCTTAGAAGGAGGAATGCTTCCCTCCAAAACCTCAAAAATAGTGGGTCTAGTTCCCTTAGATCCTCTCATGCACTTGAGTTCATCATCTACTAATGGACCTTGATATGTAGGTGAGTGCAGATGAGTGATTCTAGGGATCACTTTGAGTCAAAGGAGATTAAATGCAAGGGGACACGCCTCCTACACTTCCTCTAGCTTCCTCCAATGTGCCTATGCATCATGAATGTAATAAAAATTCTCTCTTGCCTACACATAAACCACATTAGGCCATGAATTATGACAAGCACACTTTAATCTTCCTACTAAGCACATTATAGCAAAACATGTAAATTAATGTAAGGAAATAAATATTTTATGGGCTAGAGGATATAAATATGGCCCTTAAAATATACCTATTGATGGTACCCATCATCACCCCTTGTTGAAAGTGTTTCTCACCATCTGAGAAAATTAATCACTGATGTGAAGTTCATGCATGGCCCTCGTAGCATCCCTGACATCCCAAGGCATCTCAGGTGGTGTGCCTTCATGTGGATAAATCCAGCATTTGCTTCTATGTATGCCCACTCTCTTTGTTCCACTTCTTGATAGCATATTTCTTGTAGGCCCAAAGCAAGGGAGGGCTAAGTTTGAGCCTTATCTAATTAATTTTCAACCTTTGAATGAATCTTTTTTAGAGTGGGGTCCTCTCCAGGGAATTCCTTAACCTTTCATGGGAGAGTATTTGCATACTATGGGGTAGAGCATTCCATCTCCTTGGCCATAATCTTGTTTACTTCCTCGACCCTTGTTTCCTCATGGGTCATCTAAGAGGCTAGTCTCATCAGTTGTACATCCCTCAATTTTGAGTGGGGGTCCCAAAATTTCATGTCTGTGACGATCATGTTCTGCATATAGAATTCAACCAATTTGGCCGTATCCTCAATGCTCACCTTCTAGCAAAATTTAATGGACCTCCTATAATCATGAAATGGTAGATAGTCATATTGTTCCAATGTCTTGATTTGGAATTGCATCCATTATTCCTTGAGGAAAATGGCATAGGATTTGTATGGTTTCTTGTAGTGGATGGCCTCCATGGGAAAACTTGTCATGGTGGCAAGTTGTTCCTCTTTTTCCTGTAGTTTCTCTCTCATGCTTTTGTTTTCTAACTATAGTTACTCCTTCATGGTTGATTCCTGTAGTCTTAAGTCATCTAATTCCTTACCTACTTGTTTCAGCTTTTCCTCCATGAGGCTCACATCCTCTATTTTCTTGGATTTTTCAATTTGCATACACAAGTAATTTCTGGATCTCTCCTTTTCTAACTCAAAGAAGAGGGGAGTTGCAAATTTTGTAGGTATAACTCTCCCTCCCTCAATAAATGTGTTATAGGACCCAAGGTTAGCCTATGGATCAAGCTCTTGGAGTCCTTCGGGACCTACTCCTTCCTCTTGTGATGTTTCTACCCCTTCTTGTAGCACTTTTCATTGATCCTGTAGGAAAAATTTCCCCTCATCTAGCAGCTCTATATTCTCCTATATCAACTATATTTTCTCATGTAGCAACTCTATTTTCTCTTGTAGCGGGAAAAATTGTGCTTTAAGTTGCTTATTTGCGACTTATATGGTGGTGGGCCTTCCTATGGGTGTCAAATTTTGTTTACCCTTGGCTTTAGGGGAGGTGACCTCCTCAATTTTTCCTTCACCAGGTCCCAATTCTTTCTCTTGGTGGCTAGTTGATTCATCAATTTTGATTGGGACTGTTGAGGGAGGTTGAGGCTTCCCTTGCTTGATTCTAGTGCTATTTCTTCTTTTGAAGTATAAGGGGGCCTGCTTGGGCTGCCTTTTCTTGGGCTTTACAGGTGTGCTAAGTGTGGCCAAGGTAGAAGCCACCTCTTGTTCTGTGTTTCCTGGTGAGAGGCTTAGTTGTTGCTTCTACTTCCTCTTCTTTGTAGGCCTAGAAGGTTCTTCATGGGTTCCCTCTTTTGCCTTTTTCTTCCCTTTTTATTCTCCCCTTTATTCTATTGAAAATGGAAACAAGAAATGCTAAAACTAGAAGTGTTAAAAATAGCACCGCTATAAATAGTAGTTTGGGTACCAGTGCTGGATTGAGAAATAGGGAATGAAAAATGGAAGTGATAAAAATAACATTGCTATTTTTAGCAGTTCGGGATGGATTCCAATTTTAGTCAATCCTTGGACTAAAATAGGAAGTAAAATTCGAATTTGAACTTAATAGCTGTTTGAAAATAAATTAATTAATTCACCATGAGTTAATTAGTTGTGAAAAATCAAACATGAAGTCTATGTGAGGACATGCAACAATTTCTTTATTAATTGAGAAATTTATCCATCAGTTAAAGAGATAAGGATGAGTTCTAATTTGAGTTGTAATTAGTTGGCTCAGTTAACTGAGTCAAGTCCAGTTAGATTAATTTAAACAGTTTTTTTAAAATTAATGTGAGTTCAGTTAGTTAATGCATGCTTGCATATAACTGCTGCACTTTAGATAACTGAATATTCTCTCATGAATAACTCATGCATGTCAGTTCAGACAGAGACCCAATTGAGATCAGAGGAGGGACAATGTACTATCAGTTGGATGGATTTTTTCTTATAAATGAAACTCATCCATGGAGAAGGATTTATCTCCTTTAGGATTGCACAGTTAGATCAGAGGTTAGTGAGTGTGTGAAGAGGCCAATTCACACAAGTGGCTGCACTGGACCCCAAGGAAAATTGCGCAAAGAAATAGGAGGCTTGGAGGGCAGAGGAGAAGGTTTGAGAGAGGCCTTTGACTATCTATGAGTAGCAGAGGGATTGCAGAGAGAGAAGGATAGCTTGTGAGCTGATTCTTTTTGTAATCCAGACTATATTTCCACTTGTATGATAATACAGAGTTGGGGTTTTAGGCTGAGGCTTTCCCCGGGTTATTTCTTTTGTGTTATGTGTGATTGATTTCTCATTCTCAGTTATATGTGTTCTCTTGATCTTGCTCAATTTGATTAAGCTTCCGCAAAGTGTTGTAGAAGTAGAGCTTGTATTGTGTTTTAGTATATTACATAATCTGTTGATCTATAGTGGGAATTTCTACATGGTATCGGAGCTAGCTGATTTGTAGAAAAATTCTACATGGTATCAGAGCAAAGGTGATCAAGGCAAAGAACAATATACAAGAAGGATAAGTTTGAAGTTTGAGGTTCTTGAATATAGAAATCGAGTTCTTATCATATCTCAATTTCACCAATGGCATTCAATGGTTTGAGGCTTGAGTATGTACTTGATGGCAACTCAAACTATATAGCCTGGAAGGATCACATGGAAGCAGTATTAGAGGATAACGGGTTAAAGGATTTCATTGATCAAGAAGTCCCCAAGCCTGCAGCGTTTAGTGCCCAAGAATTGGCGGAATGGAAGAAATGTGTGGCTAGAGCAAGGAGGATTCTTTTGGAGGGAGTTCGAGACCACATAGTCTCAAGTCTCCATGGGAAGGAGACTTCATTTTCAATGTGGAAAACATTGAAAGATCTATATCAGAATAGCAACGATCAGAGGAAGTTGGTGTTGAAGGATAAGCTTCGGAAGATCAAGTGTGAAAAGGGTGACACAATCTCTATGTATCTAAACACGCTCACCACATGAAGGGATGAGCTTGGAAGTGTAGGGATCGCAACAGATGATGATGACATGGTGAGTCTTGCACTTCTCAATCTTCCTAAGAGCTGGCATAGCTACCAAGACTCAGTTAATGGAAGAGAGAAATTGCCAGATTGGGAACGACTTTGGTCGGATCTGATGCAGGAGGAGATAAGAAGAAGCACCAGAGATGGTTCTTCATCCATGGAGGATGAAGAAAACTGCACCTTAGTGAGTAAGGCGAAGAAGGGGAAGGAGAAGGATTCTCTTTCCTAATCCAGTTCTTCCCAAGGTGGGAAGAAGTTTGACAAATCGATAGTGAGATGCTTTCGTTGTCATGAGGTGGGCCATTTTGCTACAAATTGTCCACTGAGGAAATCCAAGAAGGGAGCCGTGGAAGGATCAGAAGGTGAGGCACTGGCCTCATAGTTCGAGTCAGGTTTCACATTGTTCACATGCATGGTTTCATCCATGGTAGGAAGTGGTTGGTTTCTTGACAGTGGAGCTTCTTTCCACATAGCGGGCAACAAGAGTTTGTTTAGTAACTTGGAGGAGAAAGATCTCCAGATACTCATAGCGATGGGTAATGATGAAAAGTATAGCGTCTCAGGTGTAGGCATGGTTGTTTTTTAGAGGGAGCATGGAGCTCGCATTACCTTGACTGATGTCAAGTATGTACCAGGATTGAAGAGAAATTTGGTGCTAATCGCAATGCTGGAAGACAGAGGCTATGATGTAGTCTTCAGTAAGGGAAAGGTTTTCCTTAGACACATCATCACTAGATAGGTGAAGCAGATCAGTTCACGGGTCAAGAACATGTATTCTCTTGAGTTTCAAGATGCATGCAAAGCCTTGAGGAGAAAGGCAACTGATGGAGACTTGGTGTTTGAGAGGGAGAGTACATTACCTCTCAACATACAGTACCAGAAGAAGTCTCAGACAATTGTGGAGGAGCCACGATTGGTGAAGCAGCTTTAGGAGGTTGTGGAGCAGCCACAACTAGAGAAGCTGAGAGCAGACAGAGTAGAGACATCTACTCATGCAGATACCTCTAATAGGGGGAAATTTTGAGCCAAGTGGGTAGAGGGATCACATGCATCCATACCTCCAGGTAGGAGGTTGGGCGATGTGGAGTGCTCGTCCCAAGAAGGCTAGAATAGGGGCAGGATCCTTGAGGTACCCAACCTCTTCGATTCAACTTTGCTACAGGAGCCTCGACGAGGAGTAGTAGGACTGGCTGAGTGGGTAGAGACAGATGCAGATGGAGCGGTAGAGAGAGCTACAGTGCAGGAGTCCCAGGACTGTGTAGAGCTAGCAGGTTTCAACAATGCGAGAGGCACAGGAGTGTTGCACTAGTGCAAGATGGTACAGAGAGGTGTGCAATGGTGCGAGATGCATGGAGTGTTGCAGTAGCTCAGAGGTCAGAGAGAGAGCACTTTTTAGCAACAAGTAGAGCTTCAGCATCAGAGTATGTTTCTAGCCCAACAGAGAGGTCAGTTGGGAGTTTTTTTGTTTCTAGAGTTGTTGGAGCAACCACACTTGGTAAGTGTTGCATGCAAAACATTCCAAAGGTATAGGATCAGGTTCGAGTTGAATGCCTTTCTTATTGAGAGGGAGTGTTGAAAATGGCAACAAGCAATGCTAAAAATAGAAGTGCTAAAAATAGCACTGCTATAAATAGCAGTTTGGGTACCAGTGCTGGATTGAGAAACAGGGAATGAAAAATGGAAGTGCTAAAGATAGCATTGCTATCTTTAGCAGTTCGGGATGGATTCCAATTTTAGTCAGTCCCTGGACTAAAATAGGAAGTAAAATTCGGATTTGAACTTAATAACTGTTTGAAAATAAATTAATTAATTCACCATCAGTTAATTAGTTGTGAAAAATCAAACATGAATTCTATGTGAGGACATGCAATAGTTTCTCTATTAATTGAAGAATTTATCCATCAGTTAAAGAGATAAGGATGAGTTCTAATTTGAGTTGTAATTAGTTGGCTCAGTTAACTGAGTCAAGTCCAGTTAGTTTGATTTAAACAATTTGTTTAAATTAATGTGAGTTCAGTTAGTTAATGCATGCTTTCATATAACTGCTGCACTTTAGATAACTGAATATTCTCTCATGAATAAATCATGCATGTCAGTTCAGACAAAGACCCAATTGAGATCAGAGGAGGGACAGTGTACTATCAGTTGGATGGATTTTTTCCTATAAAGGAAACTCATCCATGGAGAAGGATTTATCTCCTTCAGGATTGCACAGTTAGATCAGAGGTTAGTGAGTGTGTGAAGAGGCCAATTCACACAAGTGGCTACACTAGACCCCAAGGAAATTTGTGCAAAGAAATAGGAGGCTTGGAGGGTAGAGGAGAAGGTTTGAGAGAGGCCTTTGACTGTCTATGAGTAGTAGAGGGATTGCAAAGAGAGCAGGATAGCTTGTGAGTTGATTCTTTTTGTAATCCAAACTATATTTCTACTTGTATGATAATATAGAGTTGGGGTTTTAGGTTGAGGCTTTCCCCAAGTTATTTCGTCTGTGTTATGTGTGATTGATTTCTCATTCTTAATTATATGTGTTCTCTTGATCTTGCTCAATTCGATTAAGCTTCTGCAAAGTGTTGTAGAAGTAGATCTTGTATTGTGTTTTAGTATATTACATAATCTGTTGATCTATAGTGTGAATTTCTACATATTCTCCATCTCTTCCTCCAACCTCTTCTGTATTTTCCTTAGCTTCTTCCTCTTCGTCTTCTATATCTTCTTCCTCTTCTTATTTCCTACCTCCATCACTAGATTTTGGTGCCTCTTCTTGTTGTTTTGTGGTGAGGGCTTTTGTTTCAATGAAGACCTCCTTGTCTATGTCCACAAAGTCAGTCCACAACACAGGGATCTTGAGATGGCTTAAGGAATTCATGACAATGAGCCCAATGAGGCCACGATGGGAAATGTACCGGTGCTTACCTTCCCTCACCCTCTGTCTCATTTCAATGATGGATTGAAGGAGGAAATGTGGAACACTGAGCCTGCTTGGAATTGGTAACTCTGCCTAGAACCTCAGCTCATAGAGTAGCCTAAATTGATAGGCATACACAACACTCAACCTCCCTTCATAGGAGATGTATTTAAGGATGTTGTAGGCCACTTCATCCCAAGGGTAGGGGAGGATTTCTCTTCTTACTCCATTTTTGTCTTTAGTAGGCCTCTCTTTAGGGAGGAAGAAGTTTTTCTTGGTTATGATGGATATTGTCCTATCTTCTTTTCCCCATCAAACTCCTAAGGGTATGGTGGTCACTCTGTTGATGAGTTATGCATTCAGATGAATGGAAAGTCCCCTAAAAATAGTGGTTTCACTGTCCTCTCCCTGATAATGGAGGGCCATGGAAAATTCATGTGTTACCTCATCATCATACCCCTTCAATTGTTTAAAGAACCCCAACCACTAGTGTCTTAGAAAAATGTCTCTAATAGGATGATGTTTATGGATTCTATTGGTGTTGGTGGGCTCTCTTTGATTGAAACCTCCCGCCATGCCTCATATTATTTATTTCTCAAGTTACTCCAAACGGAATTTTGAAGGATTTTTCCCTGAGAAATTTAGGGTGTTAAGGTAGATTAGGGAGATTGATTCATTTTTTAGTAAAATAGGGAGAAGAATTATATCCCCTACTTCATGAAAAAAAACTACCTTTTCTCCCACTTTGCCTTTCTTATGTAAGAAGATATTTTTTTAAATAAATTTAACTCTATAGGGGTTTGCTACAGGATGCTTATAGCACGCATAATTCACTCAATAGTTATATGGAAAATGAGGAGAAAGGATGCCACTTACCCCTCTTGGGATGATTTATTTATGTTTGTGTGGGTTTGGAGGAAAGTTCTTAGTGGTTTGGACCCTTTTTCACCTCTCAGCCCAATCCTGTAGCACCTCTTATATGATCCTATAGTAACTATGTCTGGTCCTGTAGCACCTGCAAATCTACCCTGTAGCTTGTATGTAGCACCCTACGTAGCCCCTGGTAGAATCTAGCTCGACCTTCAATACGTTAATGGGTCTTTCTAACTGTTTTGGGAATGAGCATCAATACAACTTAAGTCGGGTATTTTCCTTTTATTCCTTTTTATGGTAGTGGGCTCGAAGCACTTGGTGATTTAGACTCTACATGTATTTCCTTTTTTAGCTGTTGTCCCCATTCCTTGTAATTATCACCTTCCCCACTTATAATTTTACACGTTGCATGGGTGGCTGAGTAGACTGCAGTTTACTAATTGAAGGTGGCCAAGTTTATTGGACACCTCCAACCCATAAAAACTCTATCCTCGATCAGTAAAAATAGTTTTTAACCACCATGCACATAGGGAAGAGGTGAAGGGTGTCATATTTGATCCTATCGGTGATGTAGAGTTGTTGTAGATGCATGCATGATGTTGTTGAGCCAATGGTCTATCAACTTCTCTCTAAAGGTGCTATCTTACATAATTTTTCTTGTGCACATGTCCTCATTTGAACAAAACAATATGATGATGTTGTTTTCTATGTATTTGACTGATGAAGTCTCTCTTTCATATAGGTTTTTCCCAGTGTTTGATCTGTTGTTGCTGGAGTGGATTGGTGACCTTGCAGTTGCCTCTCAAGGATTGTGTGACTTCTTTAAATATCAAGGATGGCCTCT
Organism: Pinus tabuliformis; assembly: GCA_031772625.1. Lineage (NCBI taxonomy): Eukaryota > Viridiplantae > Streptophyta > Pinopsida > Pinales > Pinaceae > Pinus > Pinus tabuliformis. The sequence continues at coordinate 904,552,793 of CM062817.1, read as the reverse complement.
TGATGCTACAGGGTGGCCAAATACTCATTATGGAAGCCGCAACATTCCTCTACCTCTGGTTTTGCTAGATCTGTGCAAGCTTCTATAGGATTGGTCTCCTTCCTGTAGCAGTCACACAGTCCCTTCCAAAACCTCATATTGCTTCATGAAATTTATTTAGGGACATGGGTAGATCAAGGTGAACCTAGGGATAGGGAACATGATCTTTGATGGTGATGAAATCTTGTGAAGAAGGGATGAAGGTAGAGCTTTGTTTTATTTTATTTTATTTTATTTTTATATGAACAGAGGTGGAATTTTGGGAAGGAAAATGATTAAATGGAGTGGATGATAGGTGAAGGAGGATTGATTAACCTCTCCTAAAATTTCCCAAAGGAAAAATTATTTTTGACCCCTTTTACTATGAAAATATCAATGTTGTAGAACTTATGGCTGATCATGTAGGAGTTCAAGTCAATCCTGTAGCAGTTCTGGACAATCTTGTAGCACTACAGGATCACAATAGAATTGAATGTAGTTGATTTCTAGGTGATGAAGGGGTGTAGGGAGATGGGTGACATGATGGAGGAAATGTAGTGGCTAGGTTAGGTTATGTAAAAATGGGATGTAGACTTTGTTCCTTCAATTGTTGTCCCTTTGACTACTTGGAATCCCACAAAAGAAAAGTGTTAGCATAATTGATGTAAGGAACCCTTGACCTCTCTATGCTTCCTCCTTTTGTGTCATTTTTCTTTCTCCTAACTTTTTTTCTTCCTTTTTTTAGACATGTAGTATGCCTATGAAGAGGTTTTCAAGATGTAAGCCTACCCCAAGTGCCTCAAAGGCGATTTTCACCTAGGGATCTTTACATCTTATTTTTCTTTTTCTTTTTTCTCTTAGGCATCCTCATGGACATTTTCAACCCTAGATTTTGCCTTAGGTGTGTCATGGAGGTTTTCACCTATGACTCTTATTCTTTTTTTTTTTTCTATTTTTTGTTATTATTATTTTATTTTATTTTTATCATAGGCTGGGTGAACTAAAGACTGTGAGACCCCCAATTACATCCATCTCCTTGGTTATTGAACTAGTAAACTCTTCTTTTGATAGAGATCCTTTGTATAAATTCAACCTATAACCATTAACAAGAAATGGAATACCTTCCTCGTCGATTTGACAGACCCATTTTCATAACGTTTTTCCACTAGATAAGGGCCCAACCACCTTGTCATCAATTTCCCCTTGAAATCCTTGAATCTTGAATCATACAGAAGGGCCCAATCACCCTCTTGGAAGGATCTCTCCTTGATGTGTTTGTCATGCCAAACCTTCCTTTGTAGTTGGACTACCTTAGTGTGCATGAGAGCCTACAATCTAAGCTCATCCAATCCATTGAGATGGAGAAACCTTTCCTGTTGTGTTGCAGTAAGGTCTAAGTCTAACTGAGCTTCCATCCTTAAGGTATTGTATTCAAACTCAATGGATAACAGGGCCTTCTTTCCATAGACTAATTCAAATGGGGTAAATATAGTGGTGGTATTCCAAGTGGTATTGTAGGCCCAAGTGGCTTCTATAATATGGTTTTCCCAATATTTTTTGTTGTTGCTAACAACCTTGGTCAAAATGTTCTCCAAGACCCTATTTGTGACCTCCACTTTCCCATTTTACTGAGGGTAATAGGTAGTGGATTTCCTATGCTTGATGTGGTGCTACTCCATGATGCCTTCAATCAGATTTGGTGTGAACTATATCCCTTGATCAGTGACCAACTCCCTCAAAGAGCCAAACTTGTAACAAATGTTTTCCTTCAGGAATTCAGCCACTTTTTGCTCATTTGATTCGTTCACTACCTTTGCTTCAACACATTTAATCGAGTAATCAATGCACGTAATGATGTACTTCTTTTGTCCTAATGGTGGATCAATGGGCCCAATGAAGTCCATGCCCCACTTCTCAAATGGCTCCAGAGTCACTTGAGGTTGCAGGGGCATCTCATCCTTGGGTGTAGGTTTCCCCATCCACTGGAACTGATCACACTTGGCGGTGTACCTTCTTGGAACTTGATGTAGAGTAGGCCAGTAGTAACCAGTTTGTAGCACCTTGAAGGTTGTCTTATTAGAAGAAAAGTAGCCCCCACATAGTCCATCATGGCATGCTGAAATGATTTCAAAGAACTCCTCTTCCCTCACATATCTTCTCAAAATCTTATTTGGCCCCAAATTCAAAATATTCCCCCAATCCAAGTGAAAGGGACACTCTTTCTAACAATATTTCTCTTCTCCTTAGAGGATATATTAGGACGGAACCTCCTAGCAGCCAAGAAATTTGTTATATCATAAAAACAAGGAGATATCACCTAGATGGAAAAGAGTTGTTCATCTGGAAGTTGGTCATCTACCATCTCCTCATTTCCTACAGGAAAGGTCAATCTTGAGAAAAACTCTTCAACCACATTCTCTTTCCCTTCCTTTTCAACAATAGTTAAATCAAATTGTTGCAATAGTAACAACCATCTAATAATTTTGACATTGGCATCGGGTTTATTCACTAAATTCTTAATGGTTGCATGATCAGTGTGAACAAAAGTTTGATATCTAGTGATATAGTGCCTAAATGTATTCAAAGTTTGCACCACATCCAAGAGTTCATTTTCAGTTATTGTATAGTTACGTTCAACCTTAGAAAGGTTCTTACTGATAAAATATATAGCATTGAGGATTTTGTCTTCTGCTTGTCCTAGGGCTACTTATATAGCTTTATCTAATGCATCTATGTGTATATGGAAAGGCAATGTCCAAGTGGGACCCCTAAGTGTGGTTGCAGTGGTCAACTTTATCTTCAATACTTCAAGGGCCTCTTGACATTCATTTGTCCAAAAGGAATCCTAGTCTTTAGCAAGTAATCCAAACAAAGGTGAATCTAGTTTACTAAATTCCTTAATGAACCTTCTATAATACCCAACCAATCCAAGGAAGCTTCTAACATCCCTTTGTTTTTTAGGGGTAGGGACCTTTTTAATGATAGAAAATTTGTTTGGGTTAACCTGTATCCCTTCCATAGATATGGAATGCTCCAAGACAGTCCCTGCATTCATAAAAAAATTCACATTTCTTTGGAATGAATGAAAGATTCATCTCAGTGCATTTCTTTAAGAATTTATATAAATTAGAAAGATCTTCCTAGAAGTCACATCCATAAGGAGCGAATTCATTCATGTATCGCTTTCCATTGTCATGAACAAGGTTAGCAAAGATACTCAGACCTTCCCTTTGGAAGGTAGTAGGAGCATTACACAAACCAAATTGGAGGACTCTATAGGCAAAGTTTCCCCAAGGACATGTGAATGTGTTCTTGTCTTGGTCCTTAAGGATGATCTATATTTTGTTGTACCCACTAAATCCATCTAGGAAGGAAAAGAATCTCTTTCCTGCAAGGCCATATAGGACTTGGTCAATGAAAGGTAGAAGGAAATGGTCCTTATTCGTAGCCTTGTTAATCTCTCTATAATCAACACAAATACTCCACTTCCCATTCTTTTTAGGGACTATTACAAGAGGGGACACCCACTCACTATCTGAGATGGGTTATGTTTGGCCAATTTAATGTCCTAAATTGCTCTACATAAATTATAAATCCAGGTATCATAAACTGATGAAGTGTAGTGCACTGTTTGTGCTAGCTAACCCTTCTTACTTCGTTGTTTGTATGTTTTATGTTGTTTTTCTTTTAATTCCTAATGATTTACAATGTAAATTATCAAAACTAAATCTAATTTTCTTAAATACTACTCAAAATCTATAAAAAAATGAAAACAGAGCTAAGAAAGATATGGAAACAAAGCTAAGAAGGAAATGAAAACAAAGTTTCTATTCTCAGTTTACCATTATTTCCAAATCATGAATTAGAACTGAAAGTAATAGTTGCAATTGATGTCTAACTAATTACATAAATAACTAAATGAAATACTTGGTCACTGTGTCTCTCAATTTTGGGAGAAAGTCTCCTTGGGATGACATTTGAGTAATTTTGTGCTTCATTAATCTAAGAGAAAGAAAATACAGAGATGCAGAAATAATTCATTGCATAAATGAAATATTCAACCACTTATTTAGGGATGAATTATCAACTTGAAGGGTTTTCCATAAACATTCATCAACACCATGAGTTAGTATTTTGAACTAAAAATGAAATGGCAAAGACATTAAATGACACTGGTCACTTTAACTGAGAATTTAAACTAGAAAAACAGTAAATGAAGTAAACTATTCAACAATGTATTTTCTAAACTACTGATAAGAACTAAAAAGAAATCAAGCTAATGGAAACTGCTCTAAATTATAAACACTGTTAGTAAGAAAAATGATTATAAACATTGTTTCAGAAAGAAAATGATGAATTTATAGTTAACAAAAAGAAGGCAAATAAATTAAATAAAACCTCTTCAGTGCAGGGGCCCTCTGCAACTGATTAGGCTATGCTTTCTCAATCGACTCCAAGAAAACTCCTTCAGATGTTCATAAAAACATGCAGTCTTCTCACATTAAAACAGGGAAACAAAACGTCCAAAAATTACAGATTCTGGAACTTTGATTTCACATAAAAACTATTACTATTACTGCTAACTTCTTCGGTCCTTTACACAGGTATTTATAAGAGAAAGCATATAATTGTTTGTGGAGAAAAGCATGCTACAGCCAAACACGTAGAAGACAAATATGCAGAATTTCTTCCTCGGCTACTGGAGAAATAAATCCAAGACATGGTGGCTATTAGATTAATTTGTACAGGTGGCTATTGGAGTCTGTAGGTACAGGTAGTTTCTCCAGATAACACTTCCCATCACTGTGAAACGTATTAATTAACCATGAAACAGATTCCTGTTACCCTCGATTTCTTTGCGTTTGACTTATCCATTGACCGTAGTCTTATGCCATCGTCTTTGTCGACCTGGGCTGAATGAATAGGACAGGGTCCATGTCACGATGATTTCAGAGCTACCCATGTGGCTGGTTTCTCCTTCTGAGACCTGGAACCTGTTGGAGCATGGAAGTAGCTGTAGAACAGCTGATTAACTATAGAATGTGTTGTGTTCCGTAGCTAATATACAAAAATTTATTCAAACAAAAAAACATAAAAGCATAGCATGTGAATCACTAAATGTCCTCCTCAAGATAGTATATACCAGTTATTGGTGATGAGAATGCATCTTTCTTATGGAAAAACAAAGAAAAGGAATGAGAAGAGTTGCTAGGGAAAGAGTAATTTTGAGGCTCAACATACCCCCATTGCAAAATCATTGCATGTCCTCATGCAATTTTCAAAAATGTGAACTTATCTCTCCTATTGCATCTGTTTTGATACTTCTACAGCACATCCAACTTCCTTTTCTTACTTCTCCTTGCACTGACTACCATCCTGGGCTTCTTCATAAGAAGTCTATATTTGAGGTTGATAAGTGTTCTGCTCAAATTCCTATTTTTCCTCTTCAACTTCCTATTCTTCTTGTACCATAGCCCTAGGTGTAGTATTGTATTGTCATGAATGGCTTTATCCAGTTTGCTTTGTTCCTTCAGGGTTTCATTTTCTTTCTTAATATGCATGTTCAATATCTCCAACTCATAGATTTCCTGTTTGAGGGAGTCAGTCAAAGGTTCTTGTGGATTGACAGGTTGTTCTGGATTGGCTGAGGATCTTAGATCCATTGAGGCACTTTTCTTTTCCAGAGATTCTATGTAATCATAAATTTGTTGCTGTACTGGATCTATGCCAGGAGAAGCTCTGCTTGGGCTGCCTTCAAAATTTTGTGGAGGAGAGTTTTGTGGACTGTGTTCAGGTGGAATACTGTCAGGAGATTGAACTGGGGTTTCTTCATCTAAGTTTATGAACTGGGCTCCTTCTGATGTTACCTTCCTCACCTTACCTCGGAGTCTGGAGCTCCTTCTTAGGTTTTGGAAGCTTATGGTTTCTTCTCTTCTGTCCTTCTTTCTCTTCCCTATCTCCTTAGTTTTCTTGATTTGCTCCCTAATCTTGGTCAGTCTTTCAGAGAGTAATTGTTCATCTTCTTGTGGTGATGAAGGTTCAGGAATGTCTTCATTGATTTCTTCAGCTATCTCTTTCATTTTTCCTTTCTGTTTAGTTTGCTTTCTAACCTCTGGTTTAGAAGCTATCTCTGCATCATTCTCTTGTGAGGAGGTTCTAGATTTGTTTTGAATGTTAATGTTGATCTTTCTCCTCCTACTTTTCTCAACATGACTCTCCTCAGGTGACTCTGGAGCATCCTGGAAAAAATTTCTTACCAAGAAATCTTCCCAGGCATTCCCTATACTTTTCAAATGGAATTCAACTAGTATCTTCACTAATCCATGATGATACATAGTTGTTTCTATGGATTCAATTTTCTTTTGGACATTTGTAGCCATTCTTCTTAGACTGTTTAGAAGGAAGAAGGGAAGGTTGATGGTTCCATTTTTTAAGAAATTCATTAATAAGCGTATATGGTAAACATACATAGACCCAAATCTTCCTTCACATGTAATGAATTTTTGCAATATCAACATCATATTACCCCATTTTTTCTTGAGTGCTGAAACAGGAATTCCCTTTCTAAATACTGTAACATCCATACCTAGGTTTCTGAGGATCACCTTCCAAGATTCACCATGAAATTCCTTGTTTTTGAACCATCTTTCTCCTTGTCTCAGCAAATATGTTGCTTCTACTATGGAGGATTCTGTGACTGCAAATTTAATATCTCCTATCTCCACTTCTGTGCCATCAACTGACCTTGCAAAAGACTTGGTAATTTCCTTGTGGTAGCCATCAAATTTCTCAATAAAATTTAACCATCCGGCCTTCAGTAGCATCCCTTTAAGCTGTGGATACCTCTCCATATACTTTACCCCTACAGGCTCTGTCTTGAAAATAAGCCCCATATCCCCTATTTTCGGTTAACCTTCAAAATTACTCTTGTTGTCTATGAAATGAGTGCTATTAAGAAATGGAATGACTGTGTGTATGGAAATGGAATGACTGCGTATATATGAAAATGGAAAGACTGTGTGTATAGAAAATGGAAAGACTGTGTATATGAAATGACTGCATGTTATAGGAGAGATAAACTTAAGGGTTTGTGTGTAATAAATAGACAGTAAGGGTTTAGAGAGTCGTAGATAGGTAGGTCACATCGTCATCTTGACCATTAACAGGTGGAGTTGTGGAGGACCATTTAAGTACAGGTCATGGAGTTTGAAGTAGAGATTTGTTATGAAAGAATCATTGAGACTGTTTGTCATTAAAGATGGAAGATATGGCAGAGATGTAGTGGCGGTCAAATCAAATGATGGTTGATTAAGGAGACATGCGATTATACATACTATACAAACTTATGTTTTCAAATTTCTTTTTGAAATAAATCTTTGTATTTACCTTTGGAACCTTTACCTTTCACTTGCTAATTTTTTATGTTGATCCACAGGTACCTTGAGCATGGTTGGTCTTCAAAAATTGATTTTTCTTTCAATTCCTTGCATACATGATTTTATTATGAGTTGTACACTTATGCCTGAACTGATAAACAAATTGTAGTTGCAGAATCAGATTAGCTGCAGAACAGAATCAACTGCAGAACGTGAAAAAGGAAGTGAAATATGGCTTATGGATCATGAATGAAATGGAAGTGGCTATGTGAGTGAAATGAAATGAGATGTAAGACAAGATGATAAATGAAATGAAAGTTGTAAAAGAAAAAAAAAAACTGAGAAATTTATTGATGGAATATGACAATGAGATGAAGTGAAACTGCAAAAATAAAACGGAGTGAGGTGAGATGAGATGATGAATTTGCAGAATCTAAACTGCAGAGTGATTGTAGCTTTTTGTCACTACTTATTACAGAAAGAAAATGGAAAATATAGGGTGTTAGAAACCTCTGATTTTCACCCTGTATTTTCTGTATAAGTATGCCAATCAATGATTGGTTTTCAACCTTATACAATTTTATTTTATTTTTATCTGTTTTTTTCTTTTTTAGGAAAAATAAAGACTAAGTTAGTGGAGAAGAAGAATTCTTCTTCACTAGCTTCATTTCAGAATTGTCTTGGAAAATCTTAATGAACTCCTCTTTTGAAATTGGTTTCTGATATATCTTTAATCTATGACCATTCACAAGAAGAGGAGTTTTACTTTCATCTATTGTTCTTATCCTCATTGCTCCATTACTAAAGACTTTTTCAATCTCATATGGCCTAAGCCAATGAGTTTGAAACTTCCCTTGAAAATCCTTGAACTTTGAATCAAATAACAGTGCCCAATCTCCCACTTATCCTAATCTTTAGGTGCTACCTGAATTTGATTATACCCACTAAAACCATCCAAGAATGAGAAATACTTTTACTTGCTAATGTATCTAACACTCAATCTGTAAAAGGCAAAGGAAAATGATCTTTAAGGGTTGCTTTATTCAATTCTTGGTAATCAATGCACACCCTCCATTTACCATTCTTTTTAGGAACAATTACCAAAGGAGAAACCCATTGGCTATTTGAAATTGGGTAAATGATGTTTACATTCAGTAATTTTTGGAGTTCTTCTTTCACAATCTCTCTAAGATTTGGATTCATCCTTCTCTGAGGTTGTCTAATAGGTCTACAATTTTCCTCAATATAGATGTGATGGATACAAGTCTTAGGATCAATGCCTTTCATGTCGATGTATTCCCATGCAAATGCAGTAGAATGTTTTTGTAATGTTTTGGTTAGATCTTCTTGTTGCAGTTTCTCCAAGTTTTTGTTTATGTTCAATGTCCCACCTGGAAAAATTTCAATTGTAGAGCTACCAAACTCTTCCATAGAATAAAGAGACATCTACCTAGATGACAAATATTCAACATCAGATTTTTCTTGAAATTGCTCATGGTCATATTCTGAAGATGATTCAAAAATTTCCAATGTATTTAAAATTTGACTATCTTCACCAATATCCGAAATAGTAAAGAGAGGTTGAATATCATCTTCATCATCAATCCATTCTTTGTCATCTATTTCTGTGATTTCTTTTGCTGGAGGATATAGAGTAAATTTTTTTGTTGAATTACCATCAGAAATATACATTTCACCAGATCTACAACTAATAAAAGCATCAGTTGTGACCAGCCAAGGTCTTCCCAATATGAGTGGATGTCCTCCTAGATTGTTCTTGGTAGTTAAGATCATGAAATCGACAAGATATTCCCAAGAATCTAAGGATACTGAAATGTCTTCTAACACTTCATCTGGTTTGATTACTAATCTGTCTACTAGTTGTAGTAAGGTAGGTGTGTAAAGAAGATAAGGAAGCTTGAGCTGCTCCATAGTTTGTTTGTTCATGATGTTTATTGTTGCCCCTAAGTCAATCAATGTATTTGGAATTTCAACTCCATTGATATGTGTTTTCACAATTGAACTTCCTGGATCCACATATTTTTGTATGGCAATTTTTCCCATCATTATGTCTGCTATTTTTCCTACCCGATGAATTCTTTTTGTTTCCTTTGTTTTTCTTCCCGGTTTCCTTATGCTCAACTCCTTTATTGTTTTGGATAGAATTAGAATTTATTTAATGGATTGTAGCAAAGGGATTTTGATACAGACATTCTTCAATTCATCTAGAAAATCATAATTGGGAAACATAATCTACTTTTCTACTCCTCTATCAATTTGTAATCTTTCAGGAAAAGGAGGTGTAGAAGTAGACGTTGGTTTCTCAATGATAGGAGTTGTGTTCACTGATTCTTTTTGTTTTTCTTTTTCAATGTTTTGGTTTTGAAGAGATGTTCCCTCAAAACTTTTATTGACCTTTAGAGAATCTTCCTCAGAACTATCTTGTTCTTGAATAACTATAGAAGGGCTTTCCTTTTCTAATATCCTACCAGATCTCAGTTGAACATCATTAAGATCTAGAGGAGCGTGTAGGTTTTAACCCCATATAGAAATTACCTACATACGAATTCTAAAACACAGAAAATAAATAATGCAAGGGCAGACCACATAAAACACATATACACAGATATTTCCCCCTGGATCCAAAAACCGGGACTACCAACTTGATTTTTCATTATGTTCCTTTCAATGTTACAATACATATATATACATGCCGAAGCATCCAATACCATGGACCGACAACCATCGCATCCAATACAATGGACTGAAAACCATCGCATCCAAAAAACATGTGCGAAAATAATGCACGAAACCATAGGTGGGTCCGCCCAACCTAACATAGGGTCCAAAACCAAAATTTTCCGGGGTGCTGCCTCGAACCCCATAAAGTGGGGTTACAGGTGCCCTTCAAACTATGTGGAAAGAATATAGCACAATCCAACATTCTCCCACTTGTTGTTTTCTTTCCATAGGGGCCCACAAGAGATCTTAGTCATTCTTCCAGCCCTGAAGCGCCCATTGTCTCTCTACACCAAGAGAACTTCTCAAAGCTCATAGATTTTTTCAATGCATTTGCACTATTCTTCAAAGTGTCCGCCTTTACCAGCAACACCTTTTGTCTTTTATCATATCCCTCACAAAATGATACTGAACATCAATGTTCTTTGTCTTTGAATGATATGCAGGGTTCTTTGCCAAGAAAATTGTACTTTGGCTGTCACAGTCTATCCTTATAGCTTCCTGTACTAACCCCATACTTGAACACAATCTCTGCAACCAAACTGCTTCCTTTCTTGCATGAGTGGCTGCCATGTATTTTGCCTCTGTAGTTGATAGTTCCACTATAGATTGTTTCTTACTCATCCAACTAACTACACCTCCAAATAGGTTAAACACATACCCACTTGTAGATCTTCTCTGAACCAAATCTCTAGCCCAGTATGCATCAACAAAGCCATGGATATCCAAAACTCTATCCAATCCTGGTCTTCCTTGGTAGCACAAACCATAATTACTAGTGCCCAAATACCTGAAAACCCGCTTCACTGCCGTCCAATGCTCCTTCCCTGGTTTTGACATAAACCTGCTTAATACTCCCACTGCATGTGCAATGTCTGGTCTAGTATAGATCATTGCATACATCAAGCTACTGACTGCACTTGCATATGGAACACAAGACATGTCCTCTTCCTTTTCTTGTGTCTTGGGACACTGTTCAGCGGATAACCTCACACCTACAGGAATAGGAACCTTCACTGGTTTACTATCCTGCATATTAAACCTATGCAATATTGTCTCAACATACTTCTTCTGGTTTAACCAGAGCTTCCTCTTTGTCCAATGTCTTTTAATTTCCATGCCTAAAATATAGTTTGCAGCACCAATATCTTTCATGTCAAATTTGGAGGACAATTGGGTCTTGAAATCCTGGATAATTTCTTTGTCATTTCCAACTAGCAACATATCATCCACATACAAGACCAGATAAATAACACGGTCACCAGTTAATTTAAAATATACACAGTGATCTTCTTTGCTTCTAGTGAAGCCAAGTCCCCGTATAAATGTATCAAATTTCCGATACCACATCCTTGGTGACTGTTTTAACCCACACAGAGACTTCTTTAACTTGCATACCAGTTCTTTCTTACCCTTCACCACAAAGCCTTCAAGTTGCTTCATGTAGATTTCCTCTTCTAGATCCCTATGAAGAAATGTTGTCTTCACATCCATCTATTCTACCTCAAAATCAAAAGCAGCAGCAACAGATAAAAGTAATCTAATAGAAGTTACCTTGGCAACACGAGAAAAAAATATCACCAAAATCAATTCCCGGCACCTGGGAATAACCTTTTGCTACCAACCGAGCTTTGTATTTCTCCACTTTTCCTTTTGCATTTGTCTTCTTTAGAACACCCATTTGCTACCAATGGGTTTCCTTCCATCCGGAAACTCCACCAGGTCCCAAGCCTCATTTTTGTGCAAAGATTCCATTTCATCAACCATGGCCTCTTTCCAGAGTTTTCCATCCTCTGAATCTACTGCTTCCTTCACAATTCTGGGATCATAATCAGTAACAAACAAAACAAAATTTGAAGAGAAAGCAGATGGACTATACCTTTCTGGCTACCTTCTTTCTCGAACTGATCTTCTCACAGCTGGAGTTTGTGGCTCTTCATCTTCTGATTCCTCCTCTGCTGTAGAATCTGGTTCTTCCTCCTTTAGCTCAAAGTCTATCTTCTCAGGTTCCTTTGGTTGGAATTCATGTTTAATAACATCTTTCAACTCTCTGAACACCACATCTCGGTTGTACACAACCTTCCTTGTTACTGGGTTCCAAAGCTTATAACCCTTTAAACCATCCTTATACCCAATAAAGATGCATTTTTTAGATTTTCTATCCAACTTGGTTCATTTTTCCTTTGGAACATGTACATATGCATCACATCCAAATACCCTCAGATGTGAAAGAGAGGGTTTCTTACCAGTCCATACTCTTGTGGAGTCTTATCCTCCAATGCTGATGAAGGTGACCTGTTGACCAGGTAACATGCAGTATCCACTGCCTCTGCCCAGAATCCCTGTCCTAACCCAGCACCACTGAGCATGCTTCTTGCCCTTTCCATCAATGTCTTGTTCATTCTTTCTATAAATCCATTTTGCTGAGGTGTATATGGAGTAGTCTTCTGCCGTGCTATACCACGCTTCTTGCAGAATTATTCAAATTCCTTACTGTAGAACTCTCCACCATTATCTGTCCTCAGCACCTTTATCTTCTTCTGTGTCTGGTTTTGCACCAGAGCCTTAAATTCTTTAAACCTGTCAAAGACTTCAAATTTCTTCTTAAGGAAATATATCCATGTATTCCTTGAGAAGTCATCTATAAATGATACATAGTACACAGACTTACCCTTCTGTTGTGCTCTACAACAACCCCCCATTTCATATCATTTTTATTCACAAACTATAATATGAAATGGGTCCCTTTTTATTTTAATTGGTATCAACTTTGTATTATTCAAAAAGGTCCAAAAACAAAATGAAAACATTATAAAACCTTCTTGATAAACTAATTATTGGTCTTATAATATATAAATGATTAATCTTTTATCATTGCGATAAAGCAATCGCATATCGCAATGACAAAGGAGGCATAATTTAAAGACCCATTGGTTTTCTCCGACGCGACAACATGCAATAGGCTATCGGATATCGGCAATTATAAGTTACCATAACAAAAGTGTCTTTCGCTCTGATGCAATGCGATAAAGTCCCTTTCGCTCCGATGCGATGCGATATCGCTATCAGCGATTGGGGATGTACCATGCATGCTTTTCAAAGTGCTTAATTAATACTCCTGATGCAATGCGATATCACTATCGGTGATCGGGGATTCCAAAAGGAACCAATATAACGATTTAAGTTTTCCCCCGACGCCCGATTGCGATAAAGCCAAAAGCGCAAACTTCAAAAATTGTTAAAGCGGGGATATTACGATTAATTCGTATTAAAGGCCTTATCTTCCAAACAGTGATTCACCTGCGCTCAACCGCCAAAACATCCAAGGCACGCTTAAACAAATCATTCGGCCAATAAAACGATATGATGGGCATTTAAAGGATTGGCAGGTTTTAACGGCCATTTAATGAAATAGTAAGCTTAAAAATCTTTTCACAGATTGTATCCGCAGCCACTTTAAGTTAATCCTTCATCGTGCATTAATCAATATATCTCGCTCGTATTTGGTTTTCGCTACCAATTCTCTGCATTACGTTCATTTTCACTCCTGTGCAGAACTCTTCTGAAGTAATAGATTCAAGCAGAATGGGGAAGAAGTATAAGAAAACTGCAATCGCCTCCGCTTCACTAGCCACAGGGCAACTCGTCGCTGATCCAGGAACTAAAAAGAAAGGGTTGATATCTGATACTACATGTTTAGGACTCGGAAGAACTACTTGGTAAACTACCTATAATTTGATTGAGGCCGAAGAACCAGAGGTGACAGCAGTACAAGCCACAGCAGATACCAATCGAAAATCTGATGCTACTTTAAAGGACTTAGCCGACTCTTTCCTTCATCGGATAGCAGCTCGGGAACAAATTCTCCCATATAAGGATGTAGTGAGGTGGGCAATTAAGGAAATCCCAATCACAGACAGAACCTTCTGCACCAGAGATGGGATAATATTCGGTTCATTTCAGGCTAATGATTTGAGGCAAATGTATCATTTGCCTGTGCCAGAGAAGAAGTACAACAAAGCATTTTTTGAGAAATTCCGAAATGAGAACGAAACTGAATCTGAACCCAATTAGGATTGGAGGCAAAATCCGGCAAAACATAAGCATGAATCTTCCGGTAAGTACTCTGTTGATTCCCTATGTTCTCCTTATTGTTATGCTGGGATAATGATGTGTAGATTGTGGGGGTTGCACGATTCCGCTAATTTCACTATAGAAATGGTTCCCTTGATGGAAGCGGCGTGTAATAGTGAAATAATGGATTGGGCAACTATACTGTCAGATAAGCTAGCAACAGCAGTTCTTGATTTTAGAACCAAAACCCGCGTCACTGAAAGGCTTATTCCCCCATTCTACTACAGTGCTTATATACTAGACACCCTGTGTTTTAATTCTGAATTTCCCGTGCTCGGCTGGAGGTGGACTTCACAAGACCCCATGCCTATTCACATATACCATCAGAAATTGTGGAAAACTTCCTATAAGCACCATTTATACCAAGTCTGCAATGGCTTTATGTTACCCATTCATTACTCTATTTTTGATAAACCTGCTCCCAAGATTTCTTACCAAGCAGGGATTGATTTGACATCAATAGGAAGATGGTTCGGAGAGGAAAAATTTACTTATATAAGAACTTTCGACAGCCAAGCCGAACCTCATGTCCTTCCTTTGTACATACCTGATAAATTGCTGGCCAGGGAGATAGCCTATCAGATTATCTCCGAAGGAGTTACACAAACTCTAAAGAAAAATAAGAAGCAGGTCTGGCCCTCTTTTCCTTTGAGATGTGGTGTCTACACTTTGCATGATTTCAAACATGCAGAGAAAGAATCTACAAAGATGAAGTCATTAACTCTAGCAACTCTCCCTAATAGGCGATTTGATCCCAACAAAGTCGCCTATAATGCACTTGAACAGGCCAAATTGACAAAGTTTGACCATAGAGAAGATAAGTTTGATGACCTATTCTCCTTAGTTGAGTCGATGTCCCAAGTTAGATCGCTGGCCATAATGGAATACAAAGATGAAGGGTTAGTTGAATTCAACAAACTTAGAGAACAGAGGTTGCAAACTCTACCTCTAGATCTGTTAGCGACAACCCCAACAACAGAATCAAGCGAGACTGAACAATGACATACTAAGGAACCTCCTGTTACATCAAAAGAACAGGAGGAAGTGCGTATGAAAAGACAAGAGGAAACCCAGACGAAAGAGCAGGAACAGAGCAATGTATAGGTGAATGTAGATACTCAAATTGACCCGAAATTGCTCCAGGAATGGCAGCAATTCGATTCAATTATCAGTAATCTTGAATGCTCTAAAGATGCCGAGACATCAAAAGCAATAGATACATAGGAGACCACTTCAAAACAGGTTCCAAGTGGAACCAGCGGCCTACCCAGTTCGAAAGAAGTAGAGATAATCCCAAAGGATCCCTCCGATCAGATTATTTTGCAAATAGAAGAAATTCCTCCCTTGGATGTCTTCTATAGCCCAAGACACAAAGCTGTGGTAAAACGATAGAGGAAGAGGAGAAGGACTGATCAACCTTCCCTATTCCCATAACAAACGGTGATGGGCAACGTGGTTTGGAAGGAGGAATTTGACCCCTGTGACGACCTAACAAAACTATCACAATATGCTGGAGCCTATTCGGAAGCAACAATAGATAAGGCATCAGAAGTGAGTCTTTTATTAAAAACAAAAGACTAGGAGATCTCTTCACTGCAAGCACAACTATCAGAAGCACAGCAAAAGGCGGAGCAGGCAGAATGACAATTTTTAACACAACAGCAAATAAATAATCAATTAACTCAACAATTGCAGGAAGAGAAACAGAGGATTGATCACAGTGCAGTCCAAAAGCAGAAAGAGTTGTCTGAGGCATTGGCACAATTGAAAGCAGCGAATGAACAAATGCTGAAGTCAAAAGATGAGTAGATTGCTCAACTATCAGCCCAGCTAGAGAAAACAAAGAATCTTCCACAGATAGCCGAATTCAAAGTAGAGGCATTACAGATAAACAAGGCATTGATAACACAGATAAAGCTTTTATGTCAACAAATCGCCCAGGCGGAACCATTATGCGATTTGACGACATCAATAAGTGAAAAATCAGAAAAAGCTAGAACAGACTTGGATCAAGCCGATGAAACATTAACTAATTTTCTTGAGTGGCAAGATACCGATCAGGGACAGGCGGCTAATTTACCAAAGATTTTAGAATCACATAAGGAGATATTATTTACAGAATGGCAGTCCCAATTAATGAAAGCAGAGAGAGCAATTTCAAGATGCAAATCAACCACAAGTAATTTGGTTGAATTGGTTAATAATACTCTCTACTTGTCTAACATGATTTCCCAATGTACTCCAGGTAAATTGACAGTGGCGAAAACATTGGAGCAGTCATGTTATCCGGAACTAGAGAAAAATGGGAGATTAATCACAGGAATTAACAGTTTGACATGGGATGCCTATTGGTTCTTCTTAGTCAAACCACACAGCCAGAGAGCCGCCCTCAAATGCCTTATAGATGCAATCGGGTATATCATTCCCGATATTCAGGATGCCACTTATGCCGCCCAACTCAACTCTCGCCTCAACAGACCGCCCGAAGTGGAGCCAATGCTTGCGATATGTCAGCTCAGGTTTAAAGGCAAACAGCCTAAATGATGATTCATCCCGCCGACTGCCAGATTGTTGTGAAGGAGATATTCAAGATCAAATTGATACCAATTAAGTAAGATTTCAGTCTCATAGATAGTTAGCTTAATTAAGTATTTATAGACCCTTTCATTGTATTTGGAAAGGGTCATAAGTTTTGTACATGACTTAAAGCCTAAAGTTGCACTACTGTACTTCAGGCATATTCCTTTATAAAACTGGACCAATTATTCTGATTTTGACAAAGAAGCTTTTATGCGAATGTGCACTACTATCTTTGTTTGAAAGTATTTCTGCGTTGGAAGAAGAATCTCAAATAGCGATTGATATTGGGAGTGACTAGCAGCTCATATGGTACTATTATCTATGTCTGAATTCATTCTTTTTATATGAATTGTCATTTGATCACTTTTGCTATCATCAGATATATGTATGTGCTTTAACAGCATTCTTTATTCCTTCCACTATTGGATGTTTACAATATTCTTTTCTTTTGATCATATATGTATCGATGATATAAATGATAAGTGTAGCAATATTATGTTAATCACTTTGTTTAACTATTTAAACAAAGTAATCCTTGAATGAATGAATATCTATGTTTATTAGATAGAGTCATCTATATGCCTGTCAATAGACATAGATCATCAAGCGCTACATTTCAAAGTACAATAGTTCCCAGGATTAGTAGTAGTTCTTTTATTTTGCTGATAGATTAAGTTATTCGCCTATCATTAGATTAGACAATCAATCATTCATACACCCCCTTTTTTTTCATTACTGGGAAACTGGTCACATTATCCCCAGTCGGAGCCACCATTCCAAATGGAAAAGGAGCTGTATTAAGGTCTGGACCGGGTGGTTATCCCCCAATGTTGATACAATGATTTTCGGGGCATCAACATTTTTGGCGCTAGAAGGAGGGCCATCAACTGTGAATGGCAAGTAAACCCAAATCTACAGACCATTCAAAGAGTAATTCTCCCTCCGCATCACCTCGTACTTCCCAATTGCATGCTGGTTCTCTAGTATCCAAACAAGAAGAAGAGGAATCAACTACCACTGCTCAAACCCATCATACTCCAGAACAACTAAGTCTTGAATCTCCTGAATACCAGTCTCTTATCCACAAACTTTAGAGTTTCTCGATATCACCACAGAAATCTAAGGTATCTCAAAGCAGTGCGACTTCGCAATTCAATTTACCTCACCCTCTCACCAGAATTCAGAGTGGAAAGCTCGGTATTGAACCTACTGAGTTCCCTTTACCCAAAAGGAAAAAGGCGAAGAAAAACACTGAAGGATCTGACAGTGAAGAACTTTCATCCACATCCTCCATCTCACCTTCCCCAGTGCGAAGTCAACCATCCACTCCCTCATCACACATTGTTGTTCATCAGGGATTAGCAACTTCAACATCCCAACCTGCACAATCCTTAATATCAACTCCTTCCCAGACTTCTGGAAGTTCAATAGTAATATCATCCACTACTGCTGTTACAATGGCAGATCCATGGACCAGACCTAGTGCAGTCAATATGCCTGCTCCATTGCATGCATTACCTGATGCACCTGAGAAATGGTTACCTAAGTTTAATCCAGATGATGGAGCACAAGCTGAGGAACATATTAATAACTTCATGTTGGCAGTTAATTTGAAGGGAGTAACGGAGCAAGATGTTGTCGTTAGGCTTTTCCCTTATACTTTGCAAGGATCAGTAGGATCCTGGTATTTTTCCTTACCTTCTGGTTCCATTACCAGTTGGACGACTTGCCAAGAACAGTTTCTTACTAAGTATGGTGATGATAGGTCTTTGGCTACACTAATAAATGATCTCTCCAATCTTAGGATAGAGCATAGGGAACCAATTAAAGAATTTAATGCGCGATTCAATAAACTCTTGAATAAAATCCCAACGGCCTCCAAACCAAGTGAGCAAATCCGAAGCGAGTGGTATATAACTGCCCTACCTGCCAATATAGCTATTTTTGTAGACAGGGTTGGAAAACCAACTTTAGCTGAAAACATGAAAGAAGCACTTGCTGTGGAGAAACGTATTAATGCTCTAGAGAAGAAAGTTGCTCTTGAAGATAGAAAAACCAAAAAAGTTTCTTTTAAAGATGATTCAAAGAAGAAAACCCCTAAAGATCCATATGACATGGAAGGTCTATAAAAGGTCCTCATGACTATGTCAAATGAAATGGTTGAAATCAAAAAACAGGTAGCTGAAACCTCAACCAAAAGACCCTTTAGGAATTACAAGAAAACTGAATCAAAACCACCGAATGTTATATCTAATGCAGATTCAGATCTTGAAGAAGGAGAAGAAGAAACAGCTTCACCAACTGATGAAGAAGAGGAAGTTGTTGAATGTCATGGAATGTGGGATTTTATATTGCCTAACTCCGATACAGAAAATGAAGAAGAAGCGTTTCCTATCACTACCAGGAGTAAAGGTACCTCCGAACCTGTTCAAACAACTTCGAAGAAAAGAAGTGCAGGTGATACTACGACAAAGGAAAAGGTACCCCCGAAGAAGCCACCTGTAACAGTTCCACAAAACCAACCTTCAACCTCAACTATCCCATCAACATCTAAGACATTGGTAGTGTCCGATTCAATGGATTACAATATTGTTGATGACATGAAAAGGACTAAGGCAAACATTACCATGTTTGAACTTAGTAAATTGAAACATCAGCAAAAATTGCTTCTCAAATAATTAAATGTTGTTCCTACTTCACCCCTTCCCAGTGCTAAAGCTGCAAATGATACAGGTCAACCACCTTCTGGTATGGTCGAAGCTACTGATGCAGTTCTGATAGGAGATAAATGAAATTCTCATACTCCACCTTTCCTTCTAACCTATGAGATCTACAATAGAAACCTGCACAACTGTTTGATTGATTCAGGGGCATCCTCTAATATAATGCCAGCTTCAGTTTGTTCCAAACTGAACATTGAACCCCAAAAGTCTGCTATTCATATTGTACAGTTGGACAGGACTAAAGTACAGGTTTTAGGAGAAATCAACTCAGTAACTATCAGGCTATCAGCTAATCCTAGAGTAGTACAAAGAATTGATATCTTGATCACCGATATACCTGAATTTTATGGTTTGATCTTGAGTAGGGATTGGTTTGAAAAACTACATGGGTATATTTCTACCGATTGGTCCCATATGTGGCTTCCCTATAAGGGTAAGCCAAATCAAATAAAAATTGATCGGGAAAAACACATGACCCATACAGTTACAGAATTTGAACAAGAAAACCAACCAATAGCATTTAATAACAACATTTTGGGGAATTATTCATCAGAGTCATTCTTTGGAAACTTCGCTGCCCAACCATCTCCTTTCTCAGTAAACCATTCTACATCTCAGATCGAAAATTATTCACAAACAGATAGGTCAAGATGTTTTAATGATACTGAGGAAACTGTAAATAAAATTGTTAATACTTCTTTATTTTGGTCATTATATTTCGATGGGTCCAAGTCTAGCGAGGGCTCAGGAGCAGGATGTATTTTGATTAGCCCACAGGGAGAAAAAACAATGTTGTCGTGTAGGTTAGAGTTTGAATGCAAGAATAATATAGCTGAGTACGAAGCTTAGTCCAAGGACTATATAAAGCGATTGGCCTTAAGGTCCAATATTTGAAAGTGTTTGGAGATTCTGAAATTATTATTAAACGGGTAAGGAATACAATTCATTGTCTTTCTAGCCATCTCAAACATTATCAGTCGCTGGTACAGGAACTCACCTCCCACTTTTTGGCATTCAATATTTCTTCCATTCCCAGGTCTCAAAATTCAGCATCCGACCTGCTAGCCAATGTTGCTTCAAGCTCCTACCTTCCGAAGATTATAGCCCAGATAGATTTTCAGTAGAATTACTTTTTAGGCCATCCATTCCTGACAATATCACTAATTGGAGAGTATTCAACCACGATCAAGACATTTTACAGTTTTTAACTTCCGAAAAGTCCTATGATGATCAAATCATTGAGGAAAATGAGCATGACCTTCAAATGAGAGGTAAACACGAGGAAAATTCAATCCCAAAGCCTGTGGTGAAGCTTGAGGACCTTTATGATATTAAAGACAGGTTTAAACCTGTGACCAATACAAAGCTCCAAAGTTCTACCTTAAGGTTTGAATTGATAAACCTTGGCACTGAGCAAACTCCTCAAAACATTAATTTAGGATTAGGACTTTCCGTGGAACATAAGGAAGCATTCATTAGACTGTTATGGAAAAATAAACATGTTTTTGCTTGGAAATATGATGATTTAAAAACATATGATACATCCATCATCCAGCATACCATTCCAATGCTTCCCGAATAGAAACCAATTCAACAGAAGTTGAGGAAAATACATCTGAACTTAGAGAGTCAAATAAAATCTGAACTCAATAAACTCTTGAAAGCTAAGATTATTTTTCCCATTTGGCACTCAAACTGGGTCTCCAATATGGTGCCAGTCAGAAAGAAAAATGGCGACATCAGGATTTGTATAGATTTCAGAAATTTGAATAAGGCGAGCCTAAAAGATAATTTCCCATTACCTACTATGGAGCAGATACTCCAATCAGTGGCAGGCTCTGAGTTAATGTCCTTTTTAGACGGTTTTTCAGGATATAACCAAGTTTTGGTCCATCCTGACGACCGACTCAAAACCACATTCAGAACAAAATGGGGAACATATGCGTATCAGAAAATGCCTTTCGGACTATTAATGCAGAAGCCACGTTCCAAAGAGCGATGGATATAGCGTTTAAAGGGTTGATTAACAAAACAGTAGTCGTCTACTTAGACAATATTACTGTGTTTTCTAAAGAGAAATCCAATCATTTGCATGATTTAAATCAAATATTTCAACATTGCAAAAGGTACGGTATTTCACTTAACCCTAAAAAATCCTTCTTCGCTCTTGACCAAGGAAAGCTCTTAGGCTTTATTTTTTCTAAAGATGGCATTTATATTGATCCCGACAGGATCAAAGAAATCTCTGAAATCCCTTTCCCTCATAATAAAAAATCCATGCAGTCATTTTTAGGCCAAATCAATTTTGTCAAAAGATTCGTTCCAAACTTTTCTCAAATCATATTGCCACTTCAAACTATGATTAAGAAAAAATCAATCTTTAGATGGGGATCAACAGAAAAGGAAGCATTTGATTTAATCAAACAATCAATAATCAATGCCCCCGCTTTAAGTACTCCTAATTTTTCTAATCATTTCACATTGTATACTATTGCATCCGATTTGTCTTATGCAGCAGTACTCACACAGATTAACGATCACAATTTGGAAGCACCCATTTCATTCTATAGTTCAAATCTTCAGGGTGCTGAATTGAATTACTCCGAAGTAGAAAAACAAGCCTTTGCTATATATAAAGTTGTCAAACATTACAGACCCTTCCTTTTAAAAGCCCATACAAAAGTTATAGTTCCTTTCCCTGCAGTAAGGCAATTATTAATCCAAAGGGAACTAGGTGAAAAAAGGGCAAATTGGGTTACAGCACTTCAAGAATATGACTTAGAAATTAAACCAGCAAAGATTGTTAGAGGCCAAGGTTTTTGCAGGTTATTCGCAGGAGCATCCAACATTCCAGGATCAAGTGATACAGATCAAACCGAAGAAATCAACCAGATAAGTATTACTGATTCTGAATCACAATAATCTGACTTAATCTTTTATTTGAAAAATGGATATGCACCTCCTAACCTGTCTTACAAAAACAAAAGGACCATTAGATTAAAAGCAAAAAATTTCACAATTATTGATGATGTGCTTTTTAGGCAAAATTATGATTCAATCTTATTAAGATGCCTAGAAAAACCTGAAGCACAAAAGGTTTTGCAGGAATTACATGATGGACCAGTAGGAGGACATTTTGGAGCTGATACAACAGCCCACAAAATCATTCATGTTGGATATTACTGGCCCACTCTGTTTAGAAATGCTCATGAATATGTAAGGAAATGCCAAAATTGTCAAACTTCTAGTGGAAGACAAAGAAAACCAGCTTTCCCTTTGCAACCAGTCAACATTGAACAACCATTTGAGCAATGGGGATTGGATATCATTGGAGAAATTACTCCACATTCTTCCAAACAGCATAAGTATATCCTTACTGCTACTTATTATTTTACTAAGTGGGTTGAAGTAATTCCCTTAAAGACAACAAATTCTGAGGCAATTATTGAATTCATAGATCAATTCATCATTACCAGGTTTGGTGTCCCAAATGCTCTTGTTTTTGATAATGCATCTTATTTCTCAGTCAATGTTATGATTGATTTCGCTATTAAAAGAGGATTTAAATTAAAATATTCTGTTAATTACTATCCCCAGGGTAATGGTTTAGCAAAGTCTACAAATAAAAATCTGATTAAAATTATTAAGCAAACTATCGAACAGAATCATAAAAAATGGCACAAATTCTTAATATTTGCACTATGGGCTGATAGGATAACACAGAAAGCTTCCATAGGTTCTTCTCCGTTCAACCTCGTATATGGAAAAGAAGCAGTATTACCAACAAATCTTGTCCTTCCTTCTCTATCCCTAGTTCAGTTTATTGAGGAAAGCCCTTCTTCTTCTATTCAACTTAGACATGACCAAATTTTAAAATTAGAAGAGGAAAGAGAAAAAGCCAAGGTTATTCATGCTAAACATCAACGAATCATCAAAGCATCCTTTGATTCAGTCTCATCCGGTTCAAAACAATTTCAAGTCAGTGATTTAGTTCTGAAATGAGACAAAGCCCATGAGGACAAGGGAAAACACACCAAGTTCCAGAAGATGTGGCTTGGGCCATTTCAAATCTGTGAGAAGATAGGCCATTCGACCTTCATATTACAAGATTTATCAGGTTTGAGAGATTCTCTCCCTGTTAATGGCCTTATCTTAAAAAAATTCTTCAATTGAGGAGGTAACCCCTTCTCCTTTTTTTAATATAGAATTTTGTAGTTTGTAGGATCATTAGAAAATAAAGTTGTAAGGTATCTTCCATTGACCTTTGTTGTACTTAAAAGTTGCTCAAAACAAGTAGTGTTGATATTTGCTTTTAAAATAATAGAATTCTTAAACAAAAGGGATAATTTCTAGGAAATTAGGTGCAATTGCATTCTGAAACCACACTTCAATTTTTTTGAACGTTTCTCAAAGTTTAGAAATATTGTAAATCATTTTATGTTTTCAGATTGGTCACAAAAAAGGTTATCAATATCAAAATAGGAACTAATCCAACTTCAGCATCTTTAACTCTTACCTTTTCATCCATTTACTCTTAAGGAGAAAATTGTCCATCCCACTCACCAAAGTTTATGATTACTCAGAGTGTAATTCTAAAATATTTGATATAAAAGATAAGAGGTCTTATTACAAGCCTGCTTACCATGATCATAGGGAAATAGTTTAACCGACATTACCAATACTGCATACCAAAACAGGGTAATGGCTTAGAATTATAAGACAAGGGGTCTCATCACGAGCCAGCTTGTTCGGTTAAATTACTACCAGTGAATGGCATTGTCACTCAGCTGGTCACCAAACCAGGACAATGGCTTTTTATCTTACAAAATAACAGAAAAGTAGAAAAGAAACGCAAAATATGAAAAGCATGTTTTGAATTCATTCTATTAATCATACTCTGAAATGAATGGGACAATGGACAAAAATATGGTTAAAAGGTATCCCTGTCGAAACTATGAACGTTTGCTGGCAGCAGAGGCTCTACCTATGACAAAGGAGTCAATTCTAAAAGCTGATTTGGAAAGGTTTTCTGTTTTATCATTATCAACCAATAGAGGCCTATTTAAAACTTAGAATGTATCTAATTTTAAACAAGAGAGGAAATTAGCAAAGATAGTTTCATTTTATTTGGAATGCATATATACCTAGTTATATTAGAATTTTCCCCTTTGATGAGAACTCTATTTTGAAAAAGTTTAAGTATTTCCGTACTTTTCAAAGATAACTGTTTCTTCCAGCGAATCGCCAATTGTTGTGCTCTACAACAACCCCCCATTTCATATCATTTTTATTCACAAACTATAATATGAAATGGGTCCCTTTTTATTTTAATTGGTATCAACTTTGTATTATTCAAAAAGGTCCGAAAACAAAATGAAAACATTATAAAACCTTTTTGATAAACTAATTATTGGTCTTATAATATATAAATGATTAATCTTTTATCATTGCGATAAAGCGATCGCATGTCGCAATGACAAAGGAGGCATAATTTAAAGACCCATTGGTTTTCTCCGACGCGACAACATGCAATAGGCTATCGGATATCGGCAATTATAAGTTACCATAACAAAAGTGCCTTTCACTCCGATGCGATGCAATAAAGTCCTTTTTGGTCCGATGCGATGCGATATCGCTATCGGCGATCGGGGATGTACCATGCATGCTTTTCAAAGTGCTCAATTAATACTCCCGATGCGATGCGATATCACTATCGGCGATCAGGGATTCCAAAAGGAACCAATATAACGATTTAAGTTTTCCCCCGACGCCCGATTGCGATAAAGCCAAAAGCGCAAACTTAAAAAATTGTTAAAGCGGGGATATTACGATTAATTCATATTAAAGGCCTTATCTTCCAAATAGTGATTCACCTGCGCTCAACTGCCAAAACATCCAAGGCACGCTTAAACAAATCATTCGGCCAATAAAACGATATGATGGGCATTTAAAGGATTGGCAGGTTTTAACGGCCATTTAATGAAATAGTAAGCTTAAAAATCTTTTCATAGATTGTATCCACGGCCACTTTAAGTTAATCCTTCATCATGCATTAATCAATATATCTCGCTCCTATTTGGTTTTCGCTACCAATTCTCTATATTACGTTCATTTTCACTCATGTTCAGAACTCTTCCGAAGTAATAGATTCAAGCAGAATGGGGAAGAAGTCTAAGAAAACTGCAATCGCCTCCGCTTCACCAGCCACAGGACAACTCGTCGCTGATCCAGGAACTAAAAAGAAAGGGTTGATATCTGATACTACATGTTCAGGACTCAGCAGAACTACTTGGCAAAGTACCTATAATTTGATTGAGGCCGAAGAACCAGAGGTGACAGTAGTACAAGCCACAGTAGATACCAATCGAAAATCTGATGCTACTTTAAATGACTTAGCCGACTCTTTCCTTCATCGGATAGCAGCTCGGAAACAAATTCTCCCATATACGGATGTAGTGAGGTGGGCAATCGAGGAAATCCCATTCACAGACAGAACCTTCTACACCAGAGATGGGAGAATCTTCGGTTCATTTCAGGCTAATGATTTGAGGCAAATGTATCATTTGCCTGTGCCAGAGAAGAAGTACAACAAAGAATTTCTGGAGAAATTCCGAAATGAGAACGAAACTGAATCCGAACCCATTCGGGATTGGAGGCAAAATCCGGCAAAACATAAGCATGAATCTTCCGGTAAGTACTCTGTTGATTCCCTATGTTCTCCTTATTGTTATGCTGGGATAATGATGTGTAGATTGTGGGGGTTGCACAATTCCGCTAATTTCACTATAGAAATGGTTACCTTGATGGAAGCGGCGTGTAATAGTGAAATAATGGATTGGGAAACTATACTGTCAGATAAGCTAGCAACAGCAGTTCTTGATTTTAGCACCAAAGCCCGCGTCACTGAAAGGCTTATTCCCCCATTCTACTACAATGCTTATATACTAGACACCCTGTGTTTTAATTCTGAATTTCCCGTGCTCGGCTGGAGGTGGACTTCACAAGACCCCATGCCTATTCACATATACCATCAGAAATTGTGGAAAACTTCCTATAAGCACCATTTATACCAAGTCTGCAATGGCTTTATGTTACCCATTCATTACTCTATTTTTGATAAACCTGCTCCCAATATTTCTTACCAAGCAAGGATTGATTTGACATCAATAGGAAGATGGTTCGGAGAGGAAAAATTTACTTATATAAGAATTTTCGGCAGCCAAGCCGAACCTCATGTCCTTCCTTTGTACATACCTGATAAACTGCTGGCCAGGGAGATAGCCTATCAGATTATCTCCGAAGGAGTTACACAAACTCTAAAGAAAAATAAGAAGCAGGTCTAGCCCTCTTTTCCTCTGAGATGTGGTGTCTACACTTTGCATGATTTCAAACATGCAGAGAAAGAATCTACAAAGATGAAGTCATTAACTCTAGCAACTCTCCCTAATAGGCGATTTGATCCCAACAAAGTCGCCTATAATGCACTTGAACAGGCCAAATTGACAAAGTTTGACCATAAAGAAGATAAGTTTGATGACCTGTTCTCCTCAGCTGAGTCGATGTCCCAAGTTAGATCGCTGGCCATAATGGAATACAAAGATGAAGGGTTAGTTGAATTCAACAGACTTAGAGAACAGAGGTTTCAAACTCTGCCTCTAGATCTGTTAGCGACAACCCCAACAACAGAATCAAGCGAGCCTGAACAGTGACATACTAAGGAACCTCCTGTTACATCAAAAGAACAGGAGGAAGTGCATATGAAAAGACAAGAGGAAACCTAGACGAAAGAGCAGGAACAGAGTAGTGTAGAGGTGAATGTAGATACTCAAATTGACCCGAAATTGCTCCAGTAATGGTAGCAATTCGATTCAATTATCAGTAATCTTGAATGCTCTAAAGATGTCGAGACATCAAAAGTAGCAGATACACAGGAGACCACTTCAAAACAGGTTCCAAGTGGAACCAGCGGCCTACCCAGTTCGAAAGAAGTAGAGATAATCCCAAAGGATCCCTTCAATCAGATTATTTTGCAAATAGAAGAAATTCCTCCCTTGGATGTCTTATATAGCCCAAGACACAAAGCTGTGGTAAAACGACAGAGGAAGAGGAGAAGGAGTGATCAACCTTCCCTATTCCCAGAACAAACGGTGACGGGCAACGTGGTTTGGAAGGAGGAATTTGACCCCTCTGACGACCTAACAAAACTATCACAATATGCTGGAGCCTATTCGGCAGCAACAATAGATAAGGCATCAGAGGTGAGTCTTTTATTAAAAACAAAAGACCAGGAGATCTTTTCATTGCAAGCACAACTATCAGAAGCACAGCAGAAGGCGGAGCAGGCAGAACGACAATTGTTAACACAACAGCAAATAAATAATCAATTAACTCAACAATTGCAGGAAGAGAAACAGAGGATTGATCACAGTGCAGTCCAAAAGCAAAAAGAGTTGTCTGAGGCATTGGCACAATTGAAAGCAGCGAATGAACAAATGCTGAAGTCAAAAGATGAGCAGATTTCTCAACTATCAGCCCAGCTAGAGAAAACAAAGAATCTTCCACAGATAGCCGAATTCAAAGTAGAGGCATTAAAGATCAACAAGGCATTGATAACACAGATAAAGCTTTTATGTCAACAAATCACCTAGGCGGAACCATTATGCGATTTGATGACATCAATAAGTGAAAAATCAGAAAAAGCTAGAACAGACTTGGATCAAGCCGATGAAACATTAACTAATTTTCTTGAGTGGCAAGATACCGATCAGGGACAAGCGGCTAATTTACCAAAGATTTTAGAATCACATAAGGAGATATTATTTACAGAATGGCACTCCCAGTTAATGAAAGCAGAGAGAGAAATTTCAAGATGCAAATCAACCACAAGTAATTTGGTTGAATTGGTTAATAATACTCTCTACTTGTCTAACATGATTTCCCAATGTACTCCAGGTAAATTGACAGCGGCGAAAACATTGGAGCAGTCATGTTATCCGGAACTAGAGAAAAATGGGAGATTAATCGCAGGAATTAACAGTTTGACATGGGATGCCTATTGGTTCTTCTTAGTCAAACCACATGGCCAGAGAGCTGCCCTCAAATGCCTTCCAGATGCAATCAGGTATATCATTCCCGATATTCAGGATGCCACCTATGCCGCCCAACTCAACTCTCGCCTCAACAGACCGCCCGAAGTGGAGCCAATGCTTGCGATATGTCAGCTCAGGTTTAAAGGCAAACAGCCTAAATGATGATTCATCCCGCCGACTGCCAGATTGCTGTGAAGGAGATATTCAAGATCAAATTGATACCAATTAAGTAGGATTTCAGTTTCATAGATAGTTAGCTTAATTAAGTATTTATAGACCCTTTCATTGTATTTGGAAAGGGTCATAAGTTTTGTACATGACTTAAAGCCTGAAGTTGCACTACTGTACTTCAGGCATATTCTTTTATAAAACTGGACCAATTATTCTGATTTTGACAAAGAAGATTTTATGCGAATGTGCACCACTGTCTTTGTTTGAAAGTATTTTTGCGTTGGAAGAAGAATCTCAAATAGCGATTGATATTGGGAGTGACTAGCAGCTCATATGGTACTATTATCTATGTCTAAATTCATTCTTTTTATATGAATTGTCATTTGATCGCTTTTGATATCATCGGATATATGTATGTGTTTTAACAACATTCTTTATTCCTTCCACTATTGGATGTTTATAGTATGCTTTTCTTTTGATCATATATGTATCAATGATATAAATGATAAGTGTAGCAATATTATGTTAATCACTTTGTTTAACTATTTAAACAAAGTAATCCTTGAATGAATGAATATCTATGTTTATTAGATAGAGTCATCTATATGCCTGTCAATAGACATAGATCATCAAGCGCTACATTTCAAAGTACAATAGTTCCCGGGATTAGTAGTAGTTCTTTTATTTTTCTGATAGATTAATTTATTCGCCTATCATTAGATTAGACAATCAATCATTCATACACCCCCTTTTTTCTCATTACTGGGAAACTGGTCCCATTATCCCCAGTCAGAGCCACCATTCCAAATGGAAAAGGAGTTGTATTAAGGTCCGGACCGGGTGGTTATCCCCCAATGTTGATACAATGATTTTCGGGGCATCAACACCTTCACAGGTCCAAACACATCACTGTGCACAAGTTTTAATATCTGTTTCACCCTCTTACTACCAGAGGGGAAACTCACCCAATTCTGCTTCCCATATACACAATTTTCATAGAAATCAAAATCTAGAGAGCTATTACTCCTACCTTCTACCATACCTTTACCATGAAGTATTTGAAGGACCTTCTCTCCAATATGTCCAAGACTTTGATGCCACAACATGGTCTTTTCGCCAAAGACCACTAGATTTTTTTCTCCACTTTCAGGAACCACGAAACTGTTGCACCCATCAACAACAGTGCTACCTTGCAGCTTGTACAAAGTTCCAATCTGAACTCCCCGCATCAATACCAGTGCTCCCCGAACCATCTTGCAAGTATCATTCTCGAACACTGTTTTTACCCCCGCATCATCCAGCTTACTAACAAAAATCAGATTTCTGGCTAATGCAGGAATATGCAGAACACCCAGAAGTGTTCTAACCCTTCCACCTTGCAGCTTCAACTTTACTTTTCCACAACCAATGATTCTAGCCTTCCTATCATCCCCCAAGAAAACATCACCACCATCATATTTCTCATACTCACAGAACCACTCTCTATGGGGAGTGAAGTGAAAGGATGCACCTGAGTCAATAAACCATGCCTCATGATCTACATGTGTACTTGAAGAAGCCAAGTACACATCCCCACCTTCATCTGAGGTGGTTTTCTCCTCTGAAAAAGGAGCCTCATCAAATCCCTTTCATTTGTCAAGAGCTTTAGATTTACAGTCCCTTTTGAAGTGGCCTTCCTTTCCGCATTTCCAGCACACCACCTTTACAGGTTTTCCTGGAGATTTAGATCTCCCTCTAGATTTAGATCTCCCACTCGATGACTTATTTTTGTTTCTGTTCTGGGACCGTCCTTGTACAAACAAGGCATCACCATTTTGGCTCTCCATATTTTTCCGTCTCATCTCCTCCATTAGCAAGGCTGAGACTATTTCATCAAACTGCAAGGCAGCTGCATTGCTACCTATTGCAATAACCAAACTATCCCACAAATCTGGTAGAGAACACAACATAATGATGCACCTTCATCTAAAATTTTAATATCAACAGATGCTAACTAACTTACCACAGTATTAAATGCATTCAGATGCTCTGTCACCAAGTATCCATCTTTTATCCTCAGGTTATACAACCTTTTCCACAGGAACAGTTTATTCACCAGAGACTTAGATTGGTACAAAGTCCCTAACTTGTCCCACAAAGCCTGCACTATAGCTTCCCCTGATACATTCAGCAATACCGAATCTGAGACACATAATCGTATTGTGCTCTTTTCCTTCCGATCCAACTTCTTCCATTCTTCATCGGACACTCTTGTTGGTTTAGTACCCAGATCTACCACAATCCACTAATCTTTATCCACCAATAGATCCTCCATCTTGAGTTTCCACAACTCAAAACTATGACCATTAAATTTCTCAATCTTTATCTTTCCACTGCTTGCCATCTTCTTTCACCACCAGAATCGATCTCGCACATCTCTAATTGAACAGTGTTTACCACAGGCCCGAGCGAAACCCCTCAGCAACAAAGGCGTCCCCTTGAAGCCAAATCTGCTCCGATACCAAATGTAGGTTTTAACCCCATATAGAAATTACCTGCATACAAATTCTAAAACACAGAAAATAAATAATGCAAGAGCAAAACACATAAAACACATATACACAGAGATTTTCCCCTGGATCCAAAAACCAGGACTACCAGCTTGATTTTTCATTATGTTCCTTTCAATATTACAATACATATTTATACATGCCGAAGCATCCAATACCATGGACCGAAAACCATCGCGTCCAAAAAACATGTGCGAAAATAATGCACAAAACCATAGGTGGGTCCGCCCAACCTAACATAGGGTCCAAAACCAAAATTTTCCGGGGCGCTACCCCGGACCCCATAAAGTGGGGTTACAGGTGCCCTTCAAACTACGTGGAAAGAATATAACACAACCCAACATCTCAGTTGAACATCATTAATATCTAGAAGAGTGATCATATAAGTTGGAAATTGTTGTCCTTCTACCATGTAAGCATTTTGAGGATTTTTATTGTTGGGGTTTGGTAATGGTTGGGCAGGTAGCTGATTTGGTTTTTGCTGAAATGGCAGTAAGAGTTGAGGATTTTGTTTTTGTTGTGGATTTTGTTGTGGAAATGGTAATGAAATTTTAGGGTTCCAATTTTTTTGTAGAATGTGTGGGGGAGGATAATTCTGATAGGATGGAGGATATTGATAATATTGAGAAAATCTCCCATAAGGATTTTGTACTCCTTGTGCCCATGTTTGAGATAGAGATTGAGGTTGAGGCCAAGGTTGAGATTGAGATTGAGGTTGAGGCCAAGGTTTCTACCAAGAATTCCAATTTGGTGGGGGCTAAATATACATTTGATTGTTAAATCCCTCATTTTGTGGCCCCTGCCAAGGTCTTCTAGCAACAAAACAAAGAGGTTCTGCAGAATTTGAGATTATTTCTTCTTGAAAGACAGCCTTAAGACCTGGAATTGAAGGACAAGCCTTGGTTTCATGACTTTCTGAGCAAATCATACAAGTTTCTACAACTTTTGCATCCAAAGGACATTCTCTTAAAGCATGTTTTTTCTACATTTTGGACAAAAAATGGCTAAAGCATCAACCTCGGTTTTCTATTTGTTTTGCAACTTAAGGGTGTTTAATTGCTCACTAAGACTCCCTAGGATGTCATTTTTAAATTCAACAAGCATATTACCAATTTATGCCCTCCTTACAGATCCAGTTTCAGATTTGTTTACTCTAACAAGAGAAGGATCTCTTGGACCTTTCCCAGTTTTAGATTTACCCCTTGAGAGATTAACACATAATTCTCCTATATCATTTAATGGGAATTGAGAGATATCTCCCTTCCCCATCATGTTAAGGATATCTATCCACTCATCTCTAATAGCTTTTAATAAAAGAGTTTTCAAGGTATCCTCATCTAAATTGTTCATCTTTTCTCTTTTCAAATTATAGTTGAATCTCTCAATCAAATACTCTAAGCTTCCATCCTTTCTTTGCATAATTTTGAACACTTCATCTTTGTGATTGGTAGGCATGCAATATTCCAAATACTTATCCAAAAACGTTTTTTTCATGTCATTCCATGTTCTAATGGACTAAGTGACTAACCCCATGAACCATTTCAAATTGGCTCCTTTCAATGTTGAAGGGAACAACTTAAGTTTTTGAGAGTCTTCTAGATATTCATAGGTTCTGCACAAGATTTCAAACTCAAATAGGAATGTTTCAGGATCCTCACTTTTTAACCCATAGAAGTTTGGGAGGACAAAAGGTGAGATATTTTTCATTGTGGCATTTGTTTCCTCATCCACTATAGGGAATCCAAAAGAATTATCTATTTCCCTCTTTCCTCTGCCTCCTCCATCATGTCCTCTACCTCCTCCATTATTTCCTCTACCTCTCACTCTACCCCCTCCAAACAGTGAGAATTCTCCATCTTGTTCTTCTTCTGCCATTATAGTTTCTTCAGAGTTAGTATAGGGTTCAACCTGCAGGGTTACTTCCTCCTCCTCTGTTTCTTCTATTAATGGCATATGGGAGAGAGGTTCTACTTCTTCTTCCTCACCAAGTATTCCTACTTCTTCTTCCTCACCAGGTATTCCTAATTCTTCAACTAAAATGTGCTCTCCTGTGGAGGTGAAAAAGGCTATTCCTACTGTTGGAGATTCAAAAATTTTCTAACCTAGGACTGACTTGGTAGATAAAGTAGGAGATTCTTTTGATTGGATTTCTACCCCTAGAATTCCAGGAGTCCTATGGCTGGGAGTATGAGTTTGGGATGAAGGTGTGCCTTTTCTTGTTCTTGGTGGAGTAGGTGGTGCTGTAGGAATTGAACTTCTACCCCTAGCTATAAATCTACCCCTAGAGTCTCTTTCTCTATGCATGCCATTTTTTTTTTTGGAATGTAAGAGATAAGGCTACCTAGTTACACTTCCTTGGCAATGGTGCCAAAATGTTTGGCCAATTTAGTGTCCTAAATTTCTCTACATAAATTATCAATCTGGGTATCATAAACTGATGAAGTGTAGTGCACTGTTTGTGCTAGCTAACCCTTCTTACTTCGTTGTTTGTATGTTTTATGTTGTTTTTGGGGTTTTTAGTCTTTTAATTCCTAATGATTTACAATGTAAATTATCAAAACTACATCTCATTTTCTTAAAGACTGCTCAAAATCTTAAAAAAAATTAAAACAAAGATAAGAAAGATATGGAAACAAAGCTAAGAAGGAAATGAAAACAAAGTTTCTATTCTCAATTTACCATTATTTCCAAATCATGAATTAGAACTGAAAGTTATAATTGCAATTGATGTCTAACTAATTACAGAAATAAAACTAAATGAAATACTTGGTCGCTCTGCGTCTCAATTTTGGGAGGAAGTCTCCTTGGGATGACATTTGAGTAATTTTGTACTTCATTAATCTAGAGAAAGAAAATACAAAGATGCAGAAATAACTCATTTCCTAAATGAAATGTTCAACCACTTAGTTAGGGATGAATTATCAACTTGAAGGGTTTTCCATAAACATTCATTAACACCTTGAGTTAGTATTTTGAACTAAAAATGAAATGGAAAAAACAATAAATGACATTGATCAGTTTAACTAAGAATTTAAACTAGCAAAACAATAAATGAAGTAAACTATTCAACAATGTATTTTTTAAACTACTGATAAGAACTAAAAATAAATCAAGCTAATGGAAACTGCTCTAAATTATAAACATCGTTAGTAAGAAAAATGATTATAAACACTATTTCAGAAAGAAAATGATGAATTTACAATTAACAAGAAGAAGACAAATAAATAAAATAAAACCTCTTCAATGCAGGGGCCCTCTGCAACTGATTAGGCTACGCTTTCTCAATCAACTCCAAGAAAACTCTTATAGATGTTCATAAAAACATGCGGTCTTATCATATTAAACAGAGACACAAAATGTCCAAAAATTACAAAGTCTGGAACTTTGATTTCACATAAAAACTATTACTATTACTGCTAAATTCTTCGGTCGTTTACACAGGTATTTATAAGAGAAATCATATAATTGTTTGTGGAGAAAATCATGCTACAGCCAAACACGTAGAAGACATATATGTGGAATTTCTTCCTCGGCTACTGGATAAATAAATCCAAGACATGGTAGCTGTTGGATTCGTTTGTACAGGTGGCTATTGGAGTTCGTAGGTATAGGTAGTTTCTCCAGATAATGCTTCCCATCACTGTGAAATGTATTAATTAACCACGAAACAGAGTCCTATTACCCTCGGTCTCTTTGCATTTGACTTATCCATTGACCATAGTCTTATGCCATCTTCTTTGTCGACCCGGGCTGAATGAATAGGATAGGGTCCATGTCATGATGATTTTATAGCTGCCCATGTGGTTGGTTTCTCCTTCTGACCCCAAAAACCTATTAGAGCATGGAAGTAGCTGCGGAATATCTGGTTAGCTGCAAAATGGGCTGCGTTCCATAGCTAATATACAAAAATTTATTCAAACAACAAAACATAAAAGCATAGCATGTAAATCACTAAATTTCCTCCTCAAGACAGTATATACCAGTTATTGGTGATGAGAATGCATCTTTCTTATGGAGAAACAAAGAAAAGGATGAGAAGAGTTGCTAGGGAAAGAGTAATTTTGAGGCTCAACAGGTTATATGAACCCTACATCTAGCAGTTTTTGCAGTTCTTCTTTTACAATGTCTTTAAGGGAAGGATTCATCCTCTTATGGGGTTGGGACACAAGTTTGCATCCTTCCTTAAAGTAAATATGGTGTATACAAATTTATGGATGCACACCTTTCATTTCCTTATAGTCCCAAGCAAAATTATCAAGGTATTTCCTTAGCACAATGTATAATTTATTTTCATGATTGGCTAAGAGAAATGGATTGATATTTAGAGTTCTAGATGGGATAATTTCCACAATATTGGCATGATCTAGATCAGGGTCGAAAGAGAATAAATCATTCCATGGATTTCCCTTAGATTCTTCAAAAGATTCTTCCATCAGTTCATCAATTGGCATGGCAGTGGGAGGTTGATTATTGTTGGTGGGAAAATATTCCCTAAGGTAAGGGTTGACAACCTCAACAAATTGAAGGAATTCTATCAACAAGAAGCATACATTCAAGCAATCAAACTATATATACTACAAAAGCTAGGTTTGAGAGGAGTACCTCGTAGGTCCTACGTTTGATGTCAATCCCGTAGGGTCCAAACCCTTTTCTTCCTCCAAAGTGATCAAACTGGCAACACAGCTCAGAGAAGCATACTTATAGAAATTAGTTCAAAGTGTGTGCATAATAAACATGTTAGATCAACAAGCATAAACATATAAACCACGATATATTACACATGAATCATAAAAAACATGAGATCATAACATATCAGGAACAAGACAAAGCTTCTTTATTGATATCAGCAAATAGTAGTGGATAGATAAAACCCCATACGACCACGGAACCAATGAAACCTTCCTTTGGATTCGTCCAGCCCAAGCCTCAAAGATCACCTCTCAAGCATGTGCAAAAGGATGTCATATAATGAAGGGTGAGCATTTATGCAAGGAAAAAAGGGTTTCCTATGACTGGGAGTGCAAGAGACATAGGGAAAATCAGACTTGATCTAGGGAAAGAAAGGACTATAATATCGATATCCTATCTCTTTCTATAATTAGGCCTTCCCATGAGGTGTATAAATACCACCAAAAATCGGTTGATTCAGTTAGGACATGGGCCTTGTAGGTGAGCTTTCAATGAAACCTATAAACCCCACCCAAAAAATAGGATATATTTTTATTTTTTCATATTTTAAATCATATAGGCGGGTTTTGTATTATGGTACCTACATGTTTACATGCTTTTGAAAGGGAAGAGTCCCATATGGAATTGAAAATACTATCTTTTAGTAAATGATCAAGTCTATATGGGAAAGGGTTTCCGAATGCCATATCAGAGCATCAAAACTACAGGAGTGCTAAATGATGCTATAATAGATGCCCCCTAATATATGAGGTCAGAAGGGGTACATGATGGCCGAAATGTATTAAGTACAAAGAGATATCATTTGAGGACCTGAGAGGAAATCACTAGATTCCATCCCACTGAATACCCATTGAAGGAATCAGAAAGAAGACTCATGTATGAGGCATGCATACCCATGCTCAGAGATAGTAAAGCATGTATTTTGATCAAGTATAAAGTGGATCAAACATGTATACAAAATTGCACAGAGAAGACTGAAGAATACATAGTGGATCATTTGACCATAGCCGCACAGGAACACAGTGGAGCTATGTCTCGATATCACATATAGAAGAAAATTTGATCAATTATTCTTAAAGAATGCATGATCATTGATGCTACATAACTTATCCTCATAATAATACCAAGTCATGTAGGTGGAATAGTGGTACTGCATAAACTTGGATGTCAACGTATAGAATGTTGTTGTGATGAACTACAACATATAAGGGTGGATGGTAACATTGATAGAAAACTGAAGGAACTGACAAGTGAACCAAGATGCTGACACAACTCAAGGTCTTCATCATCCATAGATGGTAAATTTCTACACTATGGGAATAAATGTGTTGAAGTCAACCATGTGAGAAATCGTTTGATTATCGTCCATTGATGTATACCGTTAACAAACGCGAGACAACTCACCGATAATGATGACGAGAGTCAAGGTACCCCAGTACAATTTAACAAGTGTGAATAAATGTGTTGAAGTCGAACACTTGAGAGAATATATCAATTAATAGACATTGATGTATTCTCATTGTCAATAGCGAAGGAGTCTGCCACCAATCACTGAAAACCCTAAGGTACTGAAAAATGACTCTAGATCTTGTTCCCAGAGCAATGAGTTGGGTTCGATGGGAAAAGATTTGTTGGAAGTAAGGAATTAATGCATCCCACATCAACCAACACGATTGTAACTCGCAGGCCAATAATTTGGAAGAACGCAGATGAAAAGAGATGAAGGAACCATTTTTAAGTACGTTTTCGACATACATAAGATGTGGTTAACGCGTGGCAGAAAACCTCAAAACCAACAAATAATGAGAGTTGACACAGAGGTGAGGAATCCACCAATAGGGTCAAATGGACACCAAGGTATTGAATGAATCCCAATGTGTGATAATGTAAGCTGAAGTTGAACACAAGGGAAACCACTCAATCAAAGACCCGTGATATTGATCGATGTTAAGCATAAGGTCACCTATCAATGATGTAAATAGGGCCAAGGTGAATCTCTAGGCCTACTCTTAGAGAAATGTTTCAGAGTTGATAAGAGCAGACCCGCCAGGAAGAAGTCAATGGAGACCTTCTTAACCAGCACGAGGGAAAGACCAAATAATCGATGTGATATTAAAAATAACTTGACATACCAGTTATGACTGGGTGAAAATTGTTGGCATTATGATGTATGTGTTGTACTTGATGGCAACCCACTTATAGCAGAACAACTCACCAGTATATGGTAACTAGATGAACCTACAGAAGAAATATCAGATGTGACAGAATGCATGACAGTAGTGTTTACAGATGTGATGAAATGAAGGGCAGCTTCAAGGAATCAGTTCAGAAGGCAACTCACTAAGATGAAAGATCACAATATACTAGGTTAACAGCACAGAGTTATAGATCAGACTACACATAATGAAGAAAGAGAGGTATACACAGGTTCACCATTGGCCAAGCCACGTATACATGAGGGTTCATTGTATACAAGTTGCATATACATACACAAGCAATTTCACAAAAGGAAAAGCGCGTATACCTCGGAAAACTAAGTTTTTGGTCCAAAGTATTTGGTCCATTGTATTTTGATCCATGGTATTGGTCCATGGTATTTGGTCCTAGGTATTGACACTAGGTATTTGATCCAAGGTATTGGTCCTAAGTGGTTTTGGTCCATGGTATTGAGAAAGGCCTAAAACTATAAAAGGAGGAGAAGATCATTAGGCCAAGATACACAAGCATTGAATATTTGATGAAGTGCGAGATCTAGTATGCAAGTTATTGGGTTATGGTGTATTACTAGATATGAACCAAGGAGGAACCTTAGCATTTGATGAAAGATAAGATCTAATGATGTATCAGGATCTCAAGGCTTGAAGTGAATTATCTTTATGTGATTTGATCATGTATCTAAATAACTGGCGCATGTTGTAGTCTGTAAATATGATGATCTGGGTATGACTGAAGTCTAGAATAGTTGTAATGTTTAAATCATCATTTTCCAATCTGTACGCAGGTTCACTTTAGAAAAGGAGCGTATACACGCTGGTTCTGCATATCAAAGTAGTGTATACATCATAAATTTGATTTGCAGATCTGTATGTTGGTTCACTTTGAGGAAAGCACGTATGCACGCAGGTTCGACACATGGAAGTAGCATATACCTTATAAAATATGTTTTAGTTGCTTCTGTTGCTGTTGTAGTGTTCTGGGTTCTGGCTTGGGTTCTGGTTACTATATTCTGGTGACAGTATTCTGAATGATCAGATTGATGGGTTGTCAAAGTGATTGATTGATTCGGTTGTGGTTGGTTCAAAATGTGATTGGTTGATGCAAATATATTTGATATGATGTTGTTGATGGATCCAGTCTGAAATTTTATGAAACATGGTCCCTGGAAGAAAAAGGAGAAGGTCATAGCCTTCTGTATGTCAGCACCTACGTACTAGTAAACACATCAGCTAGTACAAGAGCTAGGGGGTTGTAGCTCCCTTCTAGTAGAAGCTGGAGAATGAGAGAAGGTTGTAGCCTTCTGCAGGTAGAAGCCTGTGTACTGGTATAAGACTGCACCAGTACAAAAACTGTAAACAAAATTTTCTTATTAAAAGAAAACAGAGATGATTACAGCAAGTGGTTTTCACCCACTTTGGGTTTCCACCTTATATCTTGGTGTTCATGTGTGTTGCTTATGTGTGATGCTTTAATCTGTTTTTACTGCACTGTATAATGAATTCCTGATATACTGATTAAAGTTAAATAAATGATAATTTGGGTAAATCAAAAGATATCTGCATATACGTTGGTTGCATTAAGTATAGTCGCGTATACACGCTAGTTCATTGAGCTGAAGTAGCGTATACAAATCAGTTTTGAAAATTAAATTATTGATCTGATAACACTTATTCACCCCCCCCCAAGTATTATTTCCAGCAATTGGTATCAAAGCAAGTCCTTCAGAATAATATTGATTACTTGAAGGAAGATCCATCATCATGAGTAATCAAGAAAGCGGGGGATCCATTAGACTGCCAATCTATGACGGGAGCAAATTTGTTTGTTGGAAGGTAAGAACCATATCCTATCTTCAATCTCTTGGAACAAATGTCTAGGAAATCGTGGAAGGAGGATATACATTTCCATCAACAATTCCTACAGATACGACAGGTAAAAAGCAATATGAAATCAATGCCAAGGCTATCAATACATTATTGGGAAGTCTGTTATAATTAGAGTTTGTCAAAGTTATGCAGCTCAAATCCGACAAAGAATATGGGACAAAATCATTCTAAACTACGAAGGAGACTCTCTGGTAAAACGTGCTAAACTGCAAACTCTAAGAATTCAATATGAAACTCTCAAGATGCACAATGATGAAAGTATAGCTAGTTACTTCTTACGTATAGATGAGATTGTTAATTGCATGAAGAATCTGGGTGAAGAGATAAAGGAAGTTACTTTAGTTGAAAAAGTTTTAAGATCCTTGTCTGCTAAGTTTGAATCAAAAGTATCTGCCATAGAAGAAAAGCAGGATCTACAGACTATTACTATGACATAGCTGCACGGAATCTTAACTGCCTTTGAGATGAGAAAAGTAGGTCCATCAGATATGAGAGAAGCCACGTTTAAAGCTTCAGAAAAAGGAAAAGAAGAACTCAATGAATCAGTACATATTTCAGAAGGAGAAGAAGAAGCAAACTTTGTCAAGAACCTTCAACGAGGTTCCAAAATATTAAGAGGTAAACTACGTTTCAAATGTTTTTCTTGTGGTAGAGTCAGCCATTATGCTACCAAATGTCCTCATAAAGATAAATATGATAAAGGGAAGGAATCTGCAAAATGGAATAGAAAACAAAGTGTAAGTAAAAAGAGCTACTATACTCATGAAGATAGCGATCGTTTATCAAATAGTGATGAAGATGAAAATAGTAATGACTATAGACTTCTGATGGCTTATGAAGATGATAACTTTTTGGATGCTTTAGATGAAGATGACCTTTATGAAGAAATCTCTAAACTCAAAAACTGTTTAGAAGAAAAGAATACGACTATAGATACCTTGACCTACCAACTTGCTGAAAGAGAAAAACACAATGAAAAACTAGAATGTGAAATTGTGGGTCTAAGAAAGGATCTTGAGAAAACAAAAGATCTCAATCTTAGATTTGCTAAAGGATCAAAAACCTTAAATGAAATTATCAAAGTGCGGCGTTCTCCTCTGATAAAGATAGGTCTTGGATATACTGAAGAAGCATCTCAAGCACAGAATTCGTCAACCTCCACTAAAAGCTATCATGATGCAGCAAAGAGTAGTGAACAATTTGACAATCGTTAGCAAAGGCATAAAGCAGACCACCAGGTAAAACAGGCTCAATTTACTTCAAGGATGAACAGAAACCACAACCAACCTCAAGTAAATAAAACTCAATTTTCTTCAAAGATGAATATCAATAGAAACTACAATCACCAGGTCAGTGGATTCGATAATCGCAGGAACTTCTTTAATGGTTAATGTTTCTCATGTCATAATTTTGGACACAAAGCTGCTCAATGTGTTGCTTACAAAACCATCATGACTAGAGAAGCACGAAATCAAAGGAATGTGATAGGGATCAAGAAAATTTCCTATAATAACTTTTCTCTGCTTGATGAAATAAAATGCTCAATTTGTAACAACTTTGGCCATAAAGAATCTAAATGCAGGAGAAAATTTTGGAAAATATATCAAAAGGAGCAAACTCCATTAAATCCCAAAATATGGAGAAAGAAAGAACCACAAATAGAAAGATGTGGTGCAACCTTGTATGCAAAAGGACAAGAAAACCAGTGGTACATCAACAAAGGATGCTCAAAACACATGACAGGTGACAATGAAAAACTACACTCATATAATGCCTTAGAAAAGGAAAAGAGTGTCTCATTTGGAAATGACACTCCCACTATCATAAAGTTAAAGGCTCTGTTTTCTTGAAAGAAAAAGTTAACACTAGAAATGTTATGTATGATGATGGCTTAAAGCATAACCTGTTGAGTGTGAGTCAAATGTGTGATCAAGGAAATGAAGTAGTGTTTCGATCAAATGGATGTGTTGTTCGTGAGCTTGATACAAGAGAAACTATGATTAAAGGTACAAG
This sequence comes from Pinus tabuliformis, assembly GCA_031772625.1. Classification (NCBI taxonomy): domain Eukaryota; kingdom Viridiplantae; phylum Streptophyta; class Pinopsida; order Pinales; family Pinaceae; genus Pinus; species Pinus tabuliformis. The sequence goes on along the minus strand of CM062817.1, from coordinate 904,510,609 downwards.
AACTCCAAACAGCCTATACATACTCAAGGGAGGACAAAAACAGTGCTATTTAAGCAAAAATGATGAAAACTGGCTATGGCACAGAAGATTGGAACCTCTAAGATTTTCTCAAATAAGAAAAGCATGCAGAATCCAGGCTGTTCAAGATCTTCCAAATATCAACATTCCTAAAAATACCATATGCAAATCATGTCAATTTGGTAAACAAACCAAATCTCAATTCATCGAAAAGGAAGGATCAGCTAGTAAACCTCTTGAACTTGTTCATACTAATTTATGTGGACCATCAAGGAAAAAGTCACCTCGAGGAGAAGAATACTTTGTATTGTTCATTGATGATTTTTCCAGAATGTGTTGGATAGGTATTCTAAAGCATAAAGATGAAGCATTTGAAAAGTTCAAAGCTTTCAAAGCTTTGTTTGAAAACAAATCAGATCGCAAAATCAAATGCCTCAGATCTGATCGAGGAGGGGAAATTACCTCGAATGAATTCTTTGACTTCTGTGAACAACATGGAATAAAAAGATAGTTCTCCACTGAAAGGACTCCTCAGCAAAATGGAGTGGTAGAAAGGATGAATAGAATTGTTCAACAAATTGCTCGTGTTATGCTAGATGAATATGGAACTCCTGCAACCTTCTGGGGTGAAGCTGCTTTCGCTGCCGTCACTATTCTCGACCAAGCAAATGTTCGAGTAAACAACACTCAAACTCCACATGAAATTTGGTATGGTAAAACTCCTACTATAAAGTACTTCAAAGTTTTTGGAAGAAAATGTTACATCAAAAGGACTGAAGAAAAACTTGGTAAGTTTGAACCTAGAGCAAATGAAGGTATTCTTCTTGGCTACTCTTCCCAAAGTAAAGGATATAAATGTTATAATAAAATACTTGGGAAAATTATTGAAAGTATTGATGTTGTAGTTGATGAAGCATGCAAAAATCCAAAACAGATAAAAACCAAAGATCATGACAATGAAGAAGATGAGGATCATTTTCCCACAACAAATCACACTAATTCTTAAGGAGAAACCAATGAAGCACCAGAAGAAGAGATAACGATAGAAGAAAAGACTTCGTCCAGGTATGTTCAAAAAAATCATCCAGAAACTCAAATTTTGGGGGAAAAAGTGGCAGGTGTGCAGACAATAAGAACTATTTCCTAAACCTCAAGCTATCTAGCATTATTATCGTCCACTGAACCTCAAAATGTAAATGAAGCATGCAGAGATGAATTTTGGGTCAAGGCCATGAATGAAGAACTTGAGCAAATTGAAAAGAATAATACTTGGGAATTAGTTCCTAGACCTCATGATAAGAATATCATAGGAACTAAATCGATATTCAAAAACAAGCTGAACGAAAATGAAGTTCTTAGAAACAAGGCCAGACTTGTTTGCAAAGGATATGCTCAACAAGAAGGTATAGATTTTGAAGAAACTTTTGCACCTGTTGCTAGACTTGAAGCCATAAGAATGTTTCTTGCTCTTTCTAGTTTTAAGAAATTCAAAGTATACCAAATGGATGTAAAATCTACCTTTCTTAATGGAGACTTAGAAGAAGAAGTCCATATTGAAAAACCAGAAGGATTCATTCTTGGAAATGATGCAAAACTTGTATGAAAACTCAGAAAATCCCTCTATGGTCTAAAACAGGCTCCAAGAGCATGGTATTATCGTCTTGACAAATATCTCCATCAACAAGGTTTTTCAAAGGGGTTAGCGGATAGCAATCTATATACAAAGATGGACACTGATAAATTGCTAATAATTGTTGTGTATGTTGATGATATTATTTTTGGTAGCAATGAAGAATCCATGAGTCAAAATTTTTCCTCAGTAATGCAACAAGAATTTGAAATGTCCTTGCTTGGAGTGCTTACCTATTTTCTTGGTCTACAAGTTCAACAAAATAAATATGGTATTTTTCTCTCACAAACCAAATATCTCAAACAGATCCTGAAAAAAGTACAGCATGGAAGATTCTAAACCAGTATGTACCCCAATGGTAACAGGATGCAGTCTTATCTCAAATGATGAATCAGCAGTAGTACATCAACCAACTTACAGATCCATGATTAGAAATCTGCTTTATCTAACAGGTACCTGACCGGACATCATGCATGCAGTGGGAATAGTTGGAAGATTCCAAGCAAATCCTAAGGAAACACACCTTCAGGTAGTCAAAATGATTTTCAAATATCTCCAAGGAACACAGAACTTTGGTTTATGGTATCCTAGAGATACTAATCTTACACTTCATGCATATACAGATGCAGATTGGGTAGGAAGTGTTGATGACAAAAAAAACACTAGTGGTGGTGCATTCTATATGGGTTCCAGGTTAGTGTCTTGCTTCAGCAAGAAACAAAGTTCAATTGCATTATCTACAGCTGAAGCAGAATACATGGCTGTTGCACACAACTACTTTGGATGATGCAAACCTTGCAAGACATTCAGATAACATGTACTCCACCTATCTCCATTCTATGTGATAATACAAGTGCCATCAGTATTTCAAAGAATCCAGTCATGCACTCCAAGACCAAGCACATACCCATCAAATATCATTTTCTATGTGAACAAGTGCTTGAACAAAAAGTCAAACTAGAATATGTTCCCTCCAAAGAACAGGTTGTTGATATATTCACTAAACCACTGCCCAGAGAGACATTTGAATATCTCAGACAAAAGCTAGGAGTAGTTGCTACATCATCCTGCTGTTAAATACGATTTTCTTCAAAGAAAGGTGGTTATATGCGAGTTTCATAAAGCGTAGACGCATACATATGTAGGTTTCTATGGGCACAGTCACGTATATGCTAGTTTGAAGGAAAACAGTGGGCCAGACTCAAAAAAAAGGGGGGTCTGCCATGGTTCTATCAATTATCTACTCTATTTGATGATGGTTTCACTCTGCTGATAACATGTGGAAATATATTGGTTCTCATAAAGTTGTTGATAACTTGATGAATATCTGATTGATGATGATGCTTTGATATCTCTTACTGACATATGCAATGATCAGATCTGACAGTGAATAGGTGGAACAGGTTCAGGGGGAGAACATGGTTGATGATAGTTTGGGAACTAATACAGGTTATTGGTCTGGATGCTTATTGACAGATGTTGTTGATGGTACAGATCATATGATAGTTGCTGATGACTATCATGGTCTTGCTTTAGATATTTGGTCTCTGTTATATAATTCATGTACATATTTTAATGTAAAGGTCAGGAAAAGACCTAATTTGTAACCCCACTATGCATGGGATGGATGATGCAATGTTTGTGTTTTTCCATGTATAAACAATTTTATATCCCCACTTGGTTGGATGGATGAGTCAAATTTGGTATATCCCCACTTGGTTGGGAGATGGATGTGTGTATGAGTCATCGGTGATAGGAAGGTCTTTTGTGATGTATGTATAGAGTCATGTTCTTCTTTTAGAATATCGTTTTGCAGACTTTGCTTATGCTCAGGGGGAGCATGGACTCAATCATGAGAACTCAATCAGCACACTTCAGCATATTAGAGATTTCAGCATGCACTCAGGGGGAGCATGACCCTTTGCCCTTGATGTCAAAGGGGGAGAGTGACTTGGTGTGGTTGTTGTTGCCATCAAGTCCAAAGGGGGAGATTGTTGGCATTATGATGTATGTGTTATACTTGATGGCAACCCACTTATATTAGAACAACTCACTTGTATATGGTAACTAGATGAATCTACAGAAGAAATATCAAATGTGACATAATGCATGACAGTAGTGTTTACAGATGTGATGAAATGCAGGGCAGCTTCAAGGAATCAGTTCAGAAAGCAACTCACTCAGATGAAAGATCACAGTATACTAGGTTAACAGCATAGAGTTATAGATCAGACTACACAAAATGAAGAAAGAGAGGTATACGCAGGTTCACCATTGGCCAAGCCGCGTATACATGTGGATTCACTGTATACAAGTTGCATATACGTACAAATGCACTTTCACAAAAGGAAAATCACATATACCTTGGAAAACTAAGTTTTTGGTCCGAAGTATTTGTTCCATGGTATTTTGATCCATGGTATTGGTCCATGATATTTGGTCCTAGGTATTGACACTAGGTATTTGATCCAAAGTATTGGTCCTAAGTGGTTTTGGTCCATGGTATTGAGAAAGGCCTAAAACTATAAAAGGAGGAGAAGATCATTAGGCCAAGATACACAAGCATTGAATATCTGATGAAGTGTGAGATCTAGTATGCAGGTTATTGGGTTATGGTGTATTACTGCATCTGAACCAAGGAGGAACCTTAGCGTTTGATGAAAGATAAGATCTAATGATGTATCAGGATCTCAAGGCTTGAAGTGAATTATCTTTATGTGATTTGATCATGTATCTGAATAACTGGCGCATGTTGTAGTCTGTAAATATGATGATCTAGGTATGACTTAAGTATGGAATAGTTGTAATGTTTAAATCATCATTTATAGATCTATACATAGGTTCACTTTAGAAGGAGCATATACATGCTGGTTTTGCATATCAAAGTAGCGGATACATCATAAATTTGATTTGTAGATCTGTATGCTAGTTCACTTTGAGGAAAGCATGTATGCACGCAGGTTCGACACATGGAAGTAGCGTATACCTTATAAAATATGTTTTGGTTGCTTTTGTTTGTTGTTGCAGTGTTCTAGGTTTTGGCTTGGGTTCTGGTTACTATAATCTGGTGACAGTATTTTGAATGATCAGATTGATGGGTTGTCAAAGTGATTGATTTATTCAGTTGTGGTTGGTTCAAAAGGTGATTGGTTGATGCAAATATATTTGATATGATGTTGTTGATGGATCCAGTCTGAAAATTTATGAAACATGGTCCCTCGAAGAAAAAGGAGAAGGTCGTAGCCTTCTGTAGGTCAGTGCCTACATACTAGTAAACACATCGGCTAGTACAAGAGCTAGGGGGTTGTAGCTCCCTTCTAGTAGAAGCTAGAGAACGAGAGAAGGTTGTAGCCTTCTGCAAGTAGAAGCCTGCGTATTGGTATAAGACTGCACCAGTACAAAAACTGTAAACAGAATTTTCTTATTAAAAGAAGACAAAGACGATTGCAACAGGTGGTTTTTACCCACATTGGGTTTCCACCTTATATCTTGGTGTTCATGTGTGATGCTTTAATCTATTTTTACTGCACTATCTAATGAATCCTTCATATATTGATTAAAGTTCAATACATGATAATTTGGGTATATCAAAAGATCTTTGCATATACACTGGTTGCATTGAGTACAGCCACGTATACATGCTAGTTCACTAAGCTAAAGTAGCATATACAATTCAATTTTGAAAATTAAATTATTGATCTGATAATACTGATTCACCCCCCCCTCAGTATTATTTCCAACAAAAATGAGTCAAGAGACATCGCAAAATGGCCGACATAGGTTGACTTTCCTTGAACAAAATAATGACTCATATGTGACTCTATGGCAACACAAAATAACTTTGTATAAGTTTGCAATGCAGGAGGCATTAACAAACCCTCCATATGATTGGAAGAGATAATCAACCAAAGTAGGACTAACTCAAGAACAAGGTTATGGCTCTTCTAAAGTCAAACTAAGTCCCATCCCAATGGAGGAAAAATTTATTTTGAGTGCTTTGTTCAAGGGTGACATAACTTATTATTGCTACCATCAAATACGAAAATACATGTCCCATTCCCACTCTTTCTTGGAATATATAATTTTTTTGTATTTTTCATATTCAAAGCCTAAAAAAAAGAATGAAAGAATGCCTATAGTAGAGTGGAAACAACGATTGTTAAAGGAAAATTCACTAGTTCCTAGAACTGGAACATTCCTATGCTCAATGCAAGGTGTTGAATACTAGTCATCAACACTCAACGGAATGTTCTTTCCACGGATAAAAGGTGTCAAGTCGCAGAGGCTAATGAATGCATGGTTTGAACTTGCATAAAGGTCATGGTCAAAAGTGGCTTATACACAAGTCCAAGTGAAGTCGGCTTAAGGCCAAAAGGGTACAAGTAGTCAATATGCAATGCAGTAGTACAACTTAACACATGGGAGCCTCTAGGGTATAAAGCCAAAATGATAGTGAAGAATAAGAGGAATGAGGCTTCATCGCAAAGTCATGGTGGGACTAAAGAGGACTCCCAAGCCTAAACAATTCTTGCAGCATGGGCAACATATGCTAGCGAGGATATAACTAGGAAGCCCATGTAAGGAATGGCTCTACCACTATGTTATGATTTTATAAGACAATGAGTGAAAGTGGTTTGAAAACCACAACATAATGGGGTCGACCCTATGGAAAAATATCGTAGTATGAGGTTAAGATGCATAATGCAGCGGAAAAAGTGATATGTCCTAACCTATATGCCAGTGACGAAAATGATACCTGCCATGATAGGTTTGTGATCGTGGAGTCGAAGTGTTGAAAAATTGTGACAAAGTATTCATTTACCCTGGAAAACAACCTCCCCCAACACTTCAAGCCAAAAGTTAAAAAGTTCATGAAATAATAAAGTTTAAAAATTATGAACTTTATAAAAGTGGGTTTTAAATTTTTAATATAAAAAGACATTTCAACTCACCAAAAATTCATTTTAACTTGCAAGTGTTGAGAGCTTGAGAGCTTGGGAGAAAAATTGGGCAACTCCATTTCACGATTTCCTCAACCAATTCGTCAACCGAAGGCTTCCAGGTAATTCTAAATCTGTAATGTCATCCATTTTATTGCATTTTGAATGAATTCAATCAATTTTTACCATAGGATTTTTTATTTTAAAATTTTCCTCTACGTGTGTGTAGGTCAAATTTTTGGAAACCATGTACTACACGTGGTTTTCCAAGGGAATAGTCGCGTGTATACATGACTGTCATTTAAGAAAGTCACATCCGCGCAAAGAAGTTTGAAAATTATAATTTCTAACGGATGAATTGTATTAAATTTGTAGGATGTCAATTGTTTGGAAAGAGAGGGAGCATAGTGATGTTGACAATGAGGTTTTAAATGATCCAATGGAATTGGATGCATTGAGAGGATGTGGATTTCTCAAGTTTTTTATGATGTCAAACATGAAAACCCAAACTTAATTGTTAGAAATGCTTGTTCATTACTGGGATCTAGAGCAAGAAGTCTTTATGATTGATCAAATACCCTTACAGATTGATATGGAAGATATTTACTTCATCATAAGACTTTCCTGAAGAGGGGATGTAGTTGATCTGAAAGAGAGGGCTTGAGGAGGCTTGAATGTCTTAGATTATATAGATCTCTACTACACACCAAGAACAAACAAAGTCAATTCACTAATTCCGATCAAAAATATAAGGACCCTGCAAATTAAAATTATCCTCTTTACCATTGTCAGGGTAGAAGGCTTGGTAGCATTACATCAGGCCTCTTGACCTGCCATGTTCTTGGAAGATGAGTGTCTTCATCTGAAAGTATTTGATTGGCACACAGGGCTCTTAGCCTACATGAAGAAGAAATTGTCTTCAGTGAGACGAGGGAAAACTAGGAATACTTTATTCCTTTTTCTTTGAGAGAGTACCAGAACTCCAACCCATAGTTTCTACAACCATTAGCAGTCCCAAGGATTCAAGGATGGCTAGATGGGTATACTTGATCAAGCGACTTGGTAGAGGTGAAGTCACTCAAGCATAATTTGATGATGAGCTCTTCCTCTGGTGGGAGAAAAAAGTCGTAGCTATAGATGACTACCCTTATGTAGGAATACATTATCAAGAGGACCCAGATCTAGCACATCGCAAGGGTGCTGCATGGGGAAACATGGGTAAAAAAATTAAATTTTGATTTTTTAATTTTAAATATGATCTTAAGAAGTTAAAATTCTCTTTTTCGTGAAACAAAAATCTTACAAGATTATTTGATCATGATGTAGATGTTGGACCAGTGAGACCTAAGGGTTTACCTAGGCATAGGCATTGCGGCAAAGACACGAAGAGAGCAGCAGCAAAGACCGAGAGAATACTTCATATAGTTCAGAGGAACTTGGAGAGTTTGACTCAATAGGTTCCCATGGTAGTCGTAAAGGATCTCCCTAAGGCCATTCAGAGATGAGTAGTAGGAGTACCATGATAATGGGTGCGACTCTTCCATGGGTGGTGAATTTCATCGTATTCTTCAGTGATGTTCATCCAGGGTAGGGCCCACAAACTTAGATTAGATGACTAATCTTTTTATGGACATGATCAAGCTTAAGCCCTAATTTTGTGGAACATTTGTCCACATTTTGTAATATTTGGGACATATTAATCCTATCTATATACAGATGGCTTCACGATGATTTGTTCATATATACAGATGATTTTGAGATTTTTTTTACTTTAATGTGATGAATGATTAATGTGCCAATCTAATGCTTGATTAGCTATAGAATCAGCAAATGAATTTTATGATCATGGAATATGAGTAAAAGTAATAAAATAAAATTATATTTGTAATAATCTCACTCTCATAAATTGGTGATGTAATAAAGGATCCCTTACACAATATATGTTATTTATTTGAGACACCACCAACTGTGAATCCAAATAAACCAATAATTATTCAACACCAAGAGATATTGCTTCAGATAGTATATTAATGACAACACTATATTCAACCATATTATTGGATTCAGGACTGATACATATGCCTCTTGAGAGTAACAACTGACCAAATGGATAATATATTTCCCAAGCAGCAAAATCTAAGTTCCAAGTATGTCTACTAGCACCATGGGAAAATCCTAGATACACCAGATCACCCATCAAAGCCTGCCAAAGCAGATCAAAAATACCAATATCACCGCGAGACCCATAGACAGAAACAGACAACTATTTACAAAACAAATCAAATGTTAGGCAATAGCCTAGGCATAATACTTCTTAAGATAAAGCCCATTTCTAGGCTTAGACATCGTGTTTCCATCAAAGTCAACTAGCTCATATGCACCTTTCTTCAAGACCTTTTTGATGATAAAAGGACTGTACCACATGGGTTTGAACTTGCCTACCCCCAAGGTGTCCTTATCTTGGTCATAGACTAGGACAAGGTCACCTTCAGAGAAAACCCTAGGACACATAATCTTGTCATATTGGGCCTTTACTCTCTTTTTATGAGCTTCATTCATTGTGGCTGCATCCCGACGTTTCTCATCGATATTTTCCAAATGAATAAGGTGTTCTTCAAGACTAGATGTGTCTAGAAGAAGTTCAACCGCTAATTTAAGAGATGGGATCTCACATTCCACAGGGAATATTGATTCCAAACCATAAACTAGTTGAAAAGGAGTAAAACGCATGGTGGTCTTAACAGACATCCGGTATTCCCAAAGCGCAAGATATAGCATGATGTGTTAGTTGGATTTAGCTTTATTGATTGTCCTTTGTAGGATATTTTTGAGGGATTTGTTCACGGCTTCAACCTATCCATTAGCTTGAGGATAGTATAGAGACGAATGCTCCTACCGAAATCCCAATTTTAAAGCCAACTCGCACATCATCTTATTTTAAAAATGACTACCATGATTAGTGACAATCTCCCTTGGAATACCAAAATGTGAAATTATTTGGTTGAATAGGAAAAGAGTTTTTGTCTCACCATCGTTATTGAAAGTAGGCATAGCTTCAACCCACTTTGTAAAGTAGTCTACGACTACGATAATGTACTTGTGACCCTTAGCTGAGGCCAGGTTACAAGTCATAAAATCAATACCCCAATTAGTGAAAGGACTGACAGTGATGATAGGGAAAAGTGGAGCTAGATGAGTGCACATTTTCTGAGTATATACCTAACAAGGATGACACTTCTTGACTGATTCCATGCAATATTTAAAAATCGAGGGCCAAAAATTTCTTGCACGCAAGATTTTTTGGGTTGTAGCAAGCCCAGATAGATGACCTCCACAAGCTCCATTGTGGCAGTCATTAAGAACAGACTGAGCTTCTTCTATGGTTAAACAACTCCTGGGGAGGGAGTGTTAAAAATAGCAATTAGAAATTCCAATCTAATTTGTCCTTGAATTAAATTGTAATTCTATTCTCATAGCAACTTGTAATAGTTAATTAATTTAAATTGACTTAATTGACTTAGGAAATTTGATTTGTAAGTCTATATCGAGTCATGTAGAGTGATCCCTAAATTTTAAGGGCCTAGGTTGAGTTAATTTGATTTGTAACTAAATAACTTGGTCTAACTGAGTTATAGTCAGTAAAACTAGTTCTAACTGCTGGAGGAACTAGTACAGGTCTAGTAGTGGAGTAGTGCACCAGTGCATCACTAGTACCACACCAATTAATTGAAGATTCACACAAATAAATCGTGCATGTTAGTTTAGAAGAAGACCCAGTTGAGACTAAAGTGCAGGGACAATGTACTATCAGTTGTATAATTTTTCTGAGTTGTATAGATGGTGCATGCAATTAGTTGAGGACTTATGCTTTGATTTCGCAATTATGGAGGAAGGACTTCCCAATTAAGCATGGGATAATTCTCTCAGGAATTGTGCAAGGAAGTAGGGACTTGGCAGGCAGCAAAATTTTCTAAGTGTTGGCTTGAGCTGGCTTGAGAGGCAGAGAGTTAAATCATACTTGTGCAGGGATTGTTCTAGTGTGAACAAGCATTGTATTTTCTTCTCAGATATTCTGGTTAATGCAAGATATTTGAGGTTTTGAATAGTTCCTTTCCATAGAGATATATTGTATTATGTGTGATTGATATTCTTCCTCTTTATTCTTATTATTTTCATCGATCATTTTTTGTTTTCGCTGAGAAGAGTAGATTAGATTCTTGTCTTATGTTTTAGTATATCACATGAGTTGTTGAATCTATAAGTAAAAATCTACATGGTATTAGAGCTTAAGACAATATAGAAGAGGGTATTTCGAGTTTTTTGTGCAAGTGAAAATAAAATTTGCAAGTTCATACTTCCTATTAGAAATATGTCTTTCTACAGGTTGTGATTTGAATATGTCTTAGAAGGCATCTTGAAATACATAGCATGGAAGGACGTGATGGAAACAGTGATGGAAGAAAATGGCCTCAAGGAATTCATTGATCAAGACACTCCCAAGCCTCTAGCATCGGATGCTCAAGATCTGGCTGAATGGAGAAAGTGTGTGGCAAAGGTAAGGCGGATTATCCTTGAGGGAGTTCAAGATCGCATTGTCTCGAGTCTCCACAGCAAGGAAACTCCATACTCAATGTGAAAGGCATTGATGGACCTATTTCAGAATAGCAATGACCATAGGAAGTTGGCACTAAAGGAAAAACTCAAAAATATCAAGATGGAGAAGGGCGACTCTATTCTAAAATACTTGACCAAGTTCACTCATTGTCATGATATGCTTGGAAGTGTCGGGATTACTTTTTTCGAGGACAATATGGTGAGCCTATATCTTCTTGGACTTCCCAAGAGTTGGCATAGTTATCAGGACTTTTTCAATGGAAGGGAGAAGCTTCTAGATTGGGAACAATTATGGTCGAATTTGGTACAGAAAGATATTCGGAGGAACACCAGAGATAGATCCTCATCAAAGACTGATGATGAGGAAAATTGTGCCTTAGTGAGCAAGGCAAAGAAAGGGAAAGGGAAGGCATCCCATTCCAATTCGAATTCTTGTCATGGAGGCAAGAAGGACATGTCGAAATTCAAGTGCTTTCATTTTCACGAGCTGGGACATTTTTCTACAAATTCTCCGCTCAAGAAGTCGAAGAAGTAGCCCTCATGAGGAGCGACAAGTGAGGCTCTTGCCTCACTATTCGAACTAAAATTTAACCTCATCGTATGTATGGTGTCATTGATGATGGGTAGTGTATGGTACCTAGATAGTGGAGCTCCTTTCCACATGATTAGTAACAAGGAGCTCTTCAGTAACTTGGAGGAGAAGGATCTCCATATGCATATCGAGACGGGTGATGACGGGAGGTATAGTGCTACCGTGCTTGGTACAGTTACCTTTCAGAGGGAGTCGGGTGCTCCCATCATTATTTGAGATGTTATGTATGTTCCTGGTTTGAAGAAGAAATTGGTATATGTTGCCATGTTGGAGGATAGAGCCTATGATGTGATATTTAGTAAGGGAAACGTGTTCCTTCGTCACAAAGCCACAGGACATGTAAAGAGGATAGGGATTCAGGTGAAGAATCTCTACAAGTTGGAGGTAGAAGATTGTGCTTCCTTGAGCATGAAAGTAAATAAGGTGCAGAACTGAGACATCAATGAGTTGTGGCACAAGAGGTTGGGTCACTTGCATCATGGCACTTTGAAAATCATGTAGAAAATTTTTACCGGTCTTCCCAAAGGTACACTAGAGAAAGTTAACACATGCAAAGGTGTACTTTGGGAAAATTCACCAAATCTTCCTTTCACGAAAAATACAGTTGAGCACAGGCAACCCTCGATCAAGTCCATTTAGATGTGTGTGGACCATTCTCGACAGCATCCATGGCCAAGCACAGGTATTATGTTATATTTTTTGATGATTTTTCTCGTAAATTCTGGATCTTTTTCATGCAGAAGAAATATCAAACTTTTGCAATTTTTTGTGAATTTAAAGAATTGGTAAATAAAGATATTGGCAAGAAGGTTAAATCTCTCAGGAGTGATAATGGTGGAGAGTATGTGTCAAATGAGTTTAAAAACTTTTGTGCAGTAGAAGGCATTCGACAAGAGTTAACAGCACCTCATAACCCACACTAGAATTGGGTGGTTGAAAGGAAGAATTGAAGCATTGTAGGGGTAGCACGGGTGATGTTGCATGATTAGGGACTACCACTACACTTGTGGGCTGAGGCATGCAACACAGTTGTCTATTTGCAAAATAGAAGTCCTCATCGAATTCTTGGGATGAGTACACCAGAGGAGGATTTCTCAGGGAAGAGACCAGATGTGGGTCACTTTAGGATTTTTGGAACATCAATATATTTCCACGTGGCCAAAGATGCATGGAAGAAGCTTGATCTAACAGCAAAGTTGGGGAGATTTGTGGGGTACACTGATACACCTCACAACTATAGGGTGTACCTGCTAACCAGTAGGATGACATTGGTTCGCGGGGATGTAAAATTCAATGAAGAGAAGGCCATGAGATGTTCCCTTGAGAGGGAGCTTTAGCTACATTCATTTGAGGAGCTTTTAGCACCTAAGGAAGAACCTCAGATTGATGTGGAACAGCCACATGCAGAGGATCTGGGAGTGGAGACATCCACTCAGGAATATTCTTCCAGAGATGGGACAAAGCGCACCAGAGAGGCTAAGAGGTTATTGCATGATGTGAGAGAGAATGTGGGAGCACCCACATCAGAACACAGGCAGAGGAGGTCACCTGAGAGGTACACTGGATACATGGATTTTATGAGCAGATGTGTTGAGATAGAGCCATATTCTTTTGAGGAGGTGGTGAAAAAACTAGTTTGGGTTGATGACATGGTTGAGGAGTATGACTCCATTATCAGGAACATCGTTTGGGATGTGATCCCAAGACCAGTGGACAAGTCAGTGGTGAGTTCCCAATGGATTTACAAGGTAAATAAACTAGCGGATGGAAGTGTGGAGAAACATAAGGCCAGGTTCATGGCCTAAGGATTTTCTCAGGTGGAGGGGATTGATTATGATGATACCTTTTATCCTATTACAAGGTACTCATCAATTAGATCCATTTTGGCACTGTGAGCACAGATGGGTTGGAAGATACATCATATGGATGTAAAGAAAGCCTTCCTTAATGGCATGATTGAGGAAAAGGTGTATATTGAGTAGCCTGAAGGTTTTGATACCTTTGACCAAGAATCACATGTGTGTCGACTCAAGCGAGCATTGTATGTTCTGAAGCAAGCACCATGTGCTTGGTACACCAGGATCGATAGCAACTTCACCGAGTTGGGCTTCACCAAAAGTGAAGCAAATGCGAACCTTTACCATATTGTGGTTGAAGGAAAATTGTTGATTATTGTTTTATATGTTGACGATTTGATTCTGACATACGATGATAAGTTGATTAAGTCTTGCAAAGAGGATCTTGCAAGAGAGTTTGAAATGAAGGACTTGGGGCTCATGCACTACTTTTTGGGCATGGAAGTATGGCAAGATGATGGGAAAATTATTGTCTCTCAAGGAAAGTATGCCAATGAGATACTAAAAAGGTTCCACATGGAGAGCAATAAACCCATTGAGACTCCTCTAGTAGGTAATAGGAGAAGGAGGGTGCTACTTCTGATGAAGTAGTGGAAGCTACTATTTATAGGCAGCTTGTGGGTTCACTCATGTATTTGGTGAAGACACAATTGTACATGTGCTATTTATTTAACCATATTAGTCAAGCGATGCTTAGGCTGACCAAGTTGTATTGGAAGGCGGCCAAGCATATGTTGAGATACCTCAAAGGCACTACTCAATATGATTTATGGTACAGAAGGGAAGAGGGAGTGAAGATTCAAGGCTTCATTGATGCAGATTGGGTAGGAAGTTCATCCGATATGAAGAGCACATCAGGAGGGATATTCAGTATTAGGTCAGTAGCGGTTTCTTGGTACAGCAGGAAATAGAGATCGGTTGCACTTAGTTCAGCGGAGGCAGAGTACATGGGTGCTAGTCAAGCAGCTTGTTAGGCCATTTGGATGAGGAAGATTCTGGTTGGTTTGTTTGGTCATTAGATGGATCCAACAGTGATTTATTATGACAATATAATTTGTATTAAATTCTCTGAAAATCCAGTTGTTCATGATCGGTCCAAGCATATTGATATCTGATATCATCATCTTCGAGATTGTGTACATAGGAGGATTATGTTATTGGAGTACATTCCCACAAAGGAGAAAGATGCATATATATTGACAAAGGAATTTTCAAGATGTAAATTCCATTTTCAGAGAGACAGAATCGGGGTAGCTGATAATCCCTTTCTTTTTGAGATAGAGTGTTTAAAAAAGAAACAAGAAAATCCAATTTAATTTTCCCTTGAATTAAATTGTAATTATATTCTCATAGCAACTTGTAATAGTTAATTAAGTTAAATAGACTTACTTGACTTAGGAAATTCGAGTTGGAAGTCTATCTAGATTCATGTAGAGTGATCCCTAAATTTTATGGGCCCAGGTTGAGTTCTTTTGAGTTGTAACTAGATAACTCAGTATCATTGATTTATAGTCAATTAAACTAGTTATAATTATTGGAGGAACTAGTAGAGGTCTAGTAGTGAAGTAGTGCACCAATGCATCACCAGTACCACACCAGTTAACTGAAGATTCACTCATAAATAACTCATTCATGTTAGTTCAGAGGAAGACCTAGTTGAGACTAGAGTGCAGGGACAGTGTACTATTAGTTGTATAATTTTCTAAGTTGTACAGATGGTGCATGCAATTAGTTGAGGACCTATGTTTGGATTTCGCAGTTATGGAGGAAGTATTTCCCAATTAAATATGGGATAATTCTCTCAAGAATTGTGCAAGGAAGTAGGGGCTTGGTAGGCAGAATAATTAACTAAGTGTTGGCTTGAGCTGGCTTGTGAGGCAGAGAGTTAGATCATACTTGTGCAGGGATTGTTCTAGTGTGAACAAGCATTGTATTTTCTTCTCAGATCTTCTGGTTAATGCAATATAGATAGTCGGGGTTTTGAGAAATTTCTTTCCCCAGAGAAATATTGTTCCTGCTGCATCGTTGCACCTCTCGAAACGGGCTAAAATGCGCTTTTTGTTTGCTTTCACTTGACTTTGAGTCCTTTTTGATTAGTCATATGGTCATGGCGGAATACTTCAATGCTGTAGAACGCAGTTTGGTTAAGAAAGATGGGGCGGTTTTATGTGCGATTGATTTTCTTCATCTTTCTACTTATTGTTTTTATCGATCATTTTTGGTTTCCGCTGAAAAGAGTAGAGTATATTCTTGTCTTATGTTTTAGTATATCACATGAGTTATTGAATCTATAAGTAAAAACCTAAAAATTCCTTTTTCAAAGCATCGAAGGAGCATTGAGCGAAATTGTCCCAAACAAATGGAACTCCTTTCTTTAGTAATCGCATAAATCCTTTCGTAATCTCAGTGTAATTTATGATAAATCTCCTTAATAAATTGGATTTTCCTTGGAGAATCTAATGTTGACGAACTCTTGATGGGGGAGGAAACTAAAGTATTTCCTCAACCTTGAAAGGATCAACACGAATCCCTTCATTGGAAACAATGAATCCCAATAATCGACTGGATGTGATAGCGAAAACGCATTTGTTAGGGTTCAATTGGATCTTATAGTGACAATATTGTTAAGAAATTTACCCGAGAACACAAATTAATTACGGAGAATTACTGAGAGAAACAAATATGAAAATGACCAGAAACAACCATAAACGCATAAACACAAATGTTTATCCAGAAAAACCCCAAATCTGGGCAAAAAAACCCAACCTAATAAGATCTCATTAGCATTGGCCAAAACCCTGGCTAATCCGACCAAGTGAGCCTTCACCGCTCACCTCCAGGTCTTGTATTACAATGAATTCCTTCTAGCCTTTTATAAGCTCCATTACATATAATACCACTGACAGAATACCATGGGTGCACAATACCATGTGCCCCAAAACCATCACTGTTTAACCTAGTCAACTTTGACTCTATCCTGAGTCAAGTTTACCTAACAATATTCCCCCCTTAAACTTGACTTGGGGTTCCTTGACTAACTCTAGCCAAACCTGCTAAGTGAGACAATCCCACTCACTCTAGCTCTTACCCCCCTCAGGGTTTTTACCCGAGGTATTGTTAACCCGGCATCCCCCCTATCACCTAGGTTTAACTCAGACTTTACCGGTGATCACCGAGGGGTACACATGCCTTACCAGGTCTTACAGTAGTATGCCCATTTACATGCAATAATTTTGACTTCATTAATTTTTTATTTTTTTTTCTTCACTACTGCGATTCTTATCCATCCTCTCTCAATTCAATTTGCTCAAAAACTTCTATCAAACCGCTCCAACTGCGAGCCTGGCCAACTGCGAGCCTGACAATAACCTCGTAGATTCCACCACCAATGGCCTCACATAGCAGAAAGAGAACAATTTTCGAAGCCGCATGAACAATTTTCTTCTACTGACCTTCTTTAAATAGCCGCATGAATCCCAAACAATTCGTCAGCATGTTCCAAACCGGTAAATATCGCAAATGCAGTGCGATCCCTGGCAGTTATGGCACTATCTTCCCCACATTCTCCTCAAGGTTCTTCCTCGTACGATTGTTCCACCATTAGTTTCCAGACCCAAATTTGTAAAAAGGGTTGCATTGATCTCATCAGGCACTATAAACCCCTGGCATCAAAGAATCCCTTTGAAACCAATATCTGGCTCTGATACCAGTTGTTAAGAAATTTACCCGAGAACACAAATTAATTATGAAGAATTACTTAGAGAAAGAAATATAAAAATGACCAGCAACAACCATAAACACATAAACACAAATGTTTATCCGAAAAAACCCCAAATCCAGGGAAAAAACCTAACCGAATAAGATCTCATTAGCATTGGTCAAAACCCTGGCTAATCCGACCAAGTGAGCCTTCACCTCTCACCTACAGGTCTTGTATTACAATGAATTCCTTCCAACCTTTTATAAGCTCCATTACATATAATACCACCGATAGAATACCATGGGTGCACAATACCATGTGCCCCAAAACCATCACTGTTTAACCTGGTCAACTTTGACTCTATCCTGAGTCAAGTTTACCTAACAAATATCTTTCAAGAACTAAACAAAGGTGTTTTGGATGATCAATTCTTTTTCGAGAACGAGCAGCTAGGTCATCCAAATATGCTTCTATTATGTGCTTGATGTCATGGAAATCATAAGACATGGCCCGCTGAAAAGTAGCTCCATCTTTTTTGATGCCAAAAGGAATCTTCTTGTATGCAAACATACCCCAGGGGAAAATAAATGTTGTCTTTTGTTGATCTTCAGGACGAATAGTTATTTGATTATATCCCAAAAAATCATCCATAAAGGAAAACACATCATTTCCATCACACTCATCAATGATCTAATCGATAAATGGAGCAGGGAAATTATTTTTAGGACAAGATTTATTCAAATCCCTAAAGTCGATGCATACTCGGATCATTCCTTGCTTTTTATCAACAAGGACTTGATTCGAGACCCATTCAGTTAGAGGAACGGGGTATATGAAACTCGCCTTAAGAAAATTTTCAACCTCAGCTTTAATAGCTACAACTTTCCTAGGATTTACTAGTTGAAGCTTTTTTTGTACATGCTTAGCATTTCCCTATGTCCTGATCTCAATTTCAACTATAGATGGATCGATTCCAGACATTTCTTCATAAGACCAAGCAAACACATCTCGAAGTTCCTTAAATGAGTCAATATAAATCTTGATTTCTTCTGGGGAACATGCAGCAATGATGAAGATATTCTCAATGATATTGGGATTCCTGGAAATGTTCACCAGAATGGTTTCCGAGATATTAGACATATTACCTTCGGCAAAAATCTGTGATGGAGCCAAAGGATTTAGAATTTTATGAACACTTCCAGTTGAAGAAGGACCGGAAAAATTTGATTCAACTTCATGCAAATCAGGGAGAAAATATGACCGATGATGCAAATCATCCCACGATCTTTCTGCACCAGTCATTGCTTCTAAGATTTCCTCCTCATATGGTAAGACAATGTCAAGGCAATCCATAGCCGAAGTAGAGTCAACAATCTAGACCGAAGCCACATCACCATCCAAATCCTCTGATGGGGGAGGAATGGGGGAGGAATCTACATAATTCACAATAGATTGGTACATGATTTCTGCTACAGATATAAGATATGCCATTCCACCTACTTCCCCTCTTCTAATGTGGTAGTAGAGCAGGGTAAGGACCAAGGATTAGAGAAATAATAGGTTTTGAATGAACGTTTTAGAGGAGTGATCTTGGAGGAAGAAATGGAATTAATATGAGTGTAGGAGAAGGAAGATCAAAAGTACCCATCAACGAGGAATAAATTCCAACTCCCAACTTCTCAACAGGCTACTTGGTATTCTTTACCAAGGGGATGGTAGAGTTAGAAGATGCATTGGGATAGTTAGGAGAATAATCCATTTGATCAATTGTAACAATTCTCCCTTCATGAGGGAAGCATAGGATGCGAAACAACGATGAAATAATGGAATCCATTACATAAACCAAATTTTGACCCAATAAAGTATTATAATCAAAATTTGCATCAGTTATCTCTGCCTTGACATTGAAAACATTGCCCCCAACACAGAAGGGAAAGGTTGGAATAATTCAATGAGGCCTATGAGAATGACCATCGAATGTAGTAAGGAGAGTAGGGGAAGGAAAATATTTTAGAGGCCAGATAGCCTTCCAACATGACATCGACATGATGCACGTGGAAGCCCCTTCATCAAATACAGTTTGAAAGATATTCATTTTCTGATATGTAGATTTAATATGGAAAGCCATGTGATGAGGGAGTCTCTTCTTAACACTTGACATATCAAATGTAATTACAAGAGAGTTTTTCAGATATACTTCTCTGATCGCAGTGATCAATGCACTCATTTGTGCAGGACATGATTGGAGTACCTCTAACGTTGACATTGCACAAGGGCTCTGAGCCAAATCTTTAACAATAGAATAGTTCTGAGAAGCCCTAGCATTGGGATTGACAATCAAACATTTTGTAGAGCTTTTTTGCATCCAATGTATAGACTCAACTGCGAGCCTCTCGATATGGAGTGGCTTTGGGATATCGTAAAAAGCCTTAGCCTTAGAAGGTTTTGGATCACCATAATCATGTGATCTTGTAGCAACATCAATATGAGACCTCACCATATATACATTCAATGTGGATTCCCCATCTTGGTTTCCCCCTATGGGGGTTCCAGTACTAGCATTAGTGCCAGCAAAAATTTATTTCCCTTGGGGAAAAGGGTTAGTCAGTACAACGTGGGAACTTGAAGAACCTTGTTGAGCTAACAAGTGGTGAGCATCATGAATATTAGAGCAAAGATGGGTAAGATGATCCCCACTTCATAACTTGCATGGTAATTTTACTTTCCTTTTTTATTCCTTTTTTCCCTCTCCAGTATCATTATTGGGCTTGTTCGCATTCCCCTTCCTAGCCTTATCTTTCTTCTTACCACGTCCCTTCTTCTTCCCATCAGATTTTTGGTCTCCTTTAGGATTCAAAGATTGGATATATTAACTACTAAACGTAGGGAAGGCATAGACATTGATGGTGAAGCCTATGCCAGAGAAGCATATTGTAAAGACAATTGATGCAATTGATTGAACAAGTTAGTCATACTACTACCGATTGACCCTACAATTTTGTCAGCATGGGGTCCTAGCTTAGGTTTGGCTAGATCGATATTTGATCAAGGAGCATTAGGCAGAATCTTGTAAAGGACTCTAGACTGAGAATATATGAGTTCTAATTGTTGGGCTCTAAAGATGGCATGTTCTTCAGTGAACACTCCAAAGAGTGACACATCCTTAGAAATATCTAGCTGCAAATATTTCAAAAACCATTCGAGAAGGAACTCATCAGGGATATATGCCTTGATGAGCCTCTTCCTTCTATGCCACTCTTAGATGTGGTCATAAATATGAGTTGCTTTGTCTTGTTCAAAACTAGCTAGAAGCTCAGTTCCAGCATCATATCGGACAGGAAACTGAAAATGATTTAGAAACATAGTAGCCAATTCACAAAACGTAGAAAAGGTACCCCCTTTAATCTTAATATACCACTTTGTAGCATTTCTAGTTAGGGTGCATTAATCTCAACCTAATAGAATCATCGATCAAGGAGTTAGATTAGCACCACAAATGGAACGTGGTTATATGATCAGTTTGATCCTCTCCATACTTTCCTCCGAATTTTGGG
Organism: Pinus tabuliformis; assembly: GCA_031772625.1. NCBI lineage: Eukaryota > Viridiplantae > Streptophyta > Pinopsida > Pinales > Pinaceae > Pinus > Pinus tabuliformis. The sequence goes on along the minus strand of CM062817.1, from coordinate 904,489,705 downwards.
ATATCAAATGGAAGCTTGGTGGGGACCGAAGGCCATGCCATATTGTATCAGATCGAATCATTTATCAATTTAGAAATATCTGGAAAGTTAAAATTTGCAAGGAACAGTAAGTGCACAGGAACAAGAGAATTCCACCCACCAAGAGAAGAATTTCCGACATTAGAAAAAGAGTATCCTGGATTTGGAGAGGCACCAGGTTGCCATGGGTTACTTGTAGAAGGACCTTAACCATAAGGAAATCCTTGTGGCCTAGAAGTATTCAGAGGGTATCCACCCCTTGCCGTAGGGACCATGCATAGTGTAGTTTCCTCCTAGCTTCCATGCACTTTTCTTCAATGAAAAGTGATCTCTACAAGGTTCTACGAGAAATATATGAAAGAATATTTTGTCCTTTAAACACACTCACACATTCAACATCTATTTAAAGAGACTAAAATTCCTAAAATGCAAACAACCTTAATGCACACTAAAGTTCCTAAATGCAAGATTTGATGGAATGCTCTAAGAAAAAAAATGTGTTCTTTCAAATATCAAAAGCCAAAATTTGACCAACCAGGAGAAACAAATATCTAGGAAAATATATCCCAAATGAAGAAAATTTCAATCTCAAACAAGGATTTTTGGATTTGTTGATGAACCAAAAAATCAAAAACCAAAGAAAGGAAAGGGAAAAAGAAAATGGTTTTTTTCCTTTTAAGGACTTAAAGAAAAAGTTTCAAGAAGGCAAAGCAATCAATCACCTCAAAATCAAAATCAAGTGAAAAGACTCCAAACTTCACAAGCCATAAACAATCACCAAGATGATAGACTACGAGAACAAGACACTGTAACAACTTGACCTAAAGGATACATAAAAGATTCAAGAAAATACAAATATTTCAAAGAACCAAAATCCTTCAATGAACCAAAATTGAAAAGACTTTTCTCATATAACCAAATAGAAACCAAATGAGTCAAGTTCAAGAACGTGAAGTGAAGTAATGAAAAGATTGGATTATAAGCAAGTTGGGAACCAACTCACTATCCCAGAAGCATAGAACAGTCAGGCACTTCACCAAGAAGGTTTGAAACCCAAACTTAAAATGCAAAAACTTCAAAAAATTGCAAACCCTAGGTTGACAAAATATTTTTGCAAAAGAGACAAATAAACTGACACTAGCAAGAAACAAAATCATTCTAGATTGTAAATGACCTTAAGAAATAAAAAAAAAACCAGGCTACACCCCTGACTATAGGAAAATTTTGAAAAAATTCAAATTTTTCCAAATATACGCAATTATGTAATAATAGATTCGCATGTACATGTGATTGTTTCCAAAGAAACTAGCATATACACGGGTTACTTGGGCAGAAACTATGTGTGTACGCCTCTATATACAAGAAAAAGTGTGTACATGTAGAAAGATAAGGAAAAATAAAAAATACAGACTTGATCCAGAAGATCAGAATGATTGCCTAGACTGCAAATGAGTCAAAAATATTAGAAAAATCAATAAACAAGAAAGAAAAGCCTGGATCAAGGAAAAAAAACCCTTCTAGGAAATACATGATTGTATTCCCCAGCGATGTCACCAATTTTGTTGGCGGGAAAAACTTCCCTTAGGTAAGGTTTGACAACCTCAACAGATCGAAGGTAGACTATCGACAAGAAGCATACATTCATGTTGGAAATAATACTGAGAGGGGGGGTGAATCAGTATTATCTAGCAATTTAACAAATCTTCCTTATTTGATCTTTGAATTATTCTTGCATATCAATACCATAAAATAATGAGCATGAACAAAGAAAACAGATAGTCACACCAAAGAACACAAGATGTAAGGTGGAAACCCAATGTGGGTGAAAACCACCTGCTGCAATATGTCTCTATCTTCTTTCAAATTAGAAACTCCTTTTACAATGATTTTGTACTGGTGCAGTCCTTTACCAGTACACAGGCTGCAACCTGCAGAGAGCTACAACTCTCTACTTCTTTTCATAAAGCATCAAATGATCATCCAGTACATAACAGTTACTGTCTACTACAGTTATCAGATCAGTAATAACAGAATTAACCCAGAACACCTTATCAACAGATAAATACAATCAATAGAACAGAGACGCAATTTTTCCTTCTGTGGCCTGCGACCAGACGCAGCTAACCTTTTGCTACACTGCGTCCAGACGCAGATATCCTTCTGCTGCGCTGCGTGCCCACGCACTGTTCCTTCAACTGCTCTGCGTTCTGTTGCTTCAGGGACGCATCCAGAAACACTATCGCGCCGCGTCTTTCTGCTACAGGGACGCACCCAAAACCACTATCACGTCGCGTCCTTTGCTTCAGAGACGCACCTGAACCTTGATCGCTCTGCGTCCCCACGCAGATCTCCAGTTACTGAACTGCGTCCCAGACGCACCTGAACTTCATCTGCCCTGCGTCCCCACGCAGGTCTCCAGATTCTGCACTGCGTCCCGGCGCGCTTTCCTTTCACCGTACCTGCGTCCCTCCGGGTATGAATGATTTCAAGACTTTAAGTGTAACCCAAACAGTCAGATCTTCAGATCTGATCTTGCGCCAAAGAGATCTCAGTCCTTCAGTAGATTCGCCTTCTTTAGATCTAGATCAGATCTCACCCAAAAGGATATTCAACCAAAGACATTCTTAGCCAAATGATCTCCTTGCTTTATATAGGCAAGCTCCTCCTCAAAACATGGAACAATACCACGAGCCGACACGATAGAAACACAAAACCGTCGGCTAGATACCACACAAGAAACCCCCACGTGCTTTTTCTCTGCCTTGAAAAGTGTGCACTGGGTGGACGCACCCCCTGAACGGCTGGACTGCGTCTCTAGACGCGGATCCTGCATGGTGTACCTGCGGGTACGCACCTTCTGAACTGGTTTCCTGCGTCCTTCTTAATTTTCAACAAACTGAGAGCCTTGCCACGGGAGTTGCTATCAAGTACAACATCTGTAACATACAGCCATACCAGAAAAACATAATGCCAACAATCTCCCCCTTTGGACTTGATGGCAACCTCACAAACTTTAGCTTCATTCCATGGGAGTTGCCATCAAGTACAACATCTGTAACATACATCCATACCAGAAAAACATAATGCCAACAATCTCCCCCTTTGGACTTGATGGCAACCTCACAAACTTCAGCTTCATTCTCCCCCTTTGACATCAAGGGAAAAGGGGTATGCTCCCCCTAAGATCATGCTCCCCTTGAACCAGATCTGTAACAAAGAACCATAATCCTCCATGAAAGAGATAGAGACATATTGCAGCTATTTCTAAGATCTCCTTCTGACAATCCTCCATAATGCCAACAATGCATTATATGCTCCCCCTGAACCTGTACCATCAATCAGAAAAGGTTCAACAACAAGAAGATGCATCAACAACCCCCAGCTTTTGCCTGAGGTACTCAAAGGTGTCCCTGGGCAATGGTTTGGTGAGAATATCAGCAACTTGTTCCTTAGAAGGAACATACTCCAACTTGACTTTCTGGTCAAGCACTTGTTCCCGGAGAAAATGATACTTGATTGGTATGTGCTTGGTTTTTGAATGCATAACCGGATTCTTTGAGATGCTGATTGCACTTGTGTTATCACATAAGATGGGGATAGGTGGCGTACAAGTGATTTGAAAATCCTACAAAGTCTGCATCATCCAAAGAAGTTGGGTGCAACAAGATGCAGAAGCAACATATTCTGCTTCAGCTGTAGACAAGGCAATCGAACTCTGTTTCTTGCTGAACCAAGATACCAGTCTGGAACCCATAAAGAACGCACCACCACTTGTGCTTTTCCTATCATCCACGCTTCCGGCCCAATCTGCATCTGTATAAGCATGAAGAGTAAGATCTGTATCTCTAAGATACCATAAGCCATAATTTTGAGTCCCTTGAAGATATTTGAAAATTCTCTTCACTGCCTGAAGATGAGTCTCCTTCGGATTTGCCTGAAATCTTCCAACTATTCCAACTGCATGCATGATGTCTGGTCAGGTACCTGTCAAATATAGTAAACTTCCAATCATAGATCTGTAGGTTGGTTGATGTACTGCTGCAGATTCATCATTTGCACTGAGACTACATCCTGTGACCATGGGTGTACATACTGGTTTTGCATCTTCCATGCCATATTTCTTCAAAATCTGTTTGAGATACTTGGTTTGAGATAAAAAGATTCCTCCTTCTTTTTGTTGGATTTGCAAACCAAGGAAATATGTCAGTTCTCCTAGCAAGGACATTTCAAATTCTTTCTGCATGACCGAGGCAAAGCTTTGACTCATAGCTTCTTCATTGCTGCTGAAAATAATGTCATCTACATACACAACAAGTATTAGCAATTTGTTATTTTCAACTTTTATATACAGATTGCTATCTGCTGAACCTTTTGAAAAACCTTGTTGATGAAGATATTTGTCCAACCGGTAGTACCAAGCCCTTGGAGCTTGTTTGAGACCATAGAGAGCCTTTTTCAATCTGCATACAAGATTTGGATCATTTCCAAGGATGAACCCATCTGGCTGTTCAATGTACACTTCTTCTTCCAAGTCTCCATTCAGAAAGGCTGATTTCACGTCCATTTGAAATACTTTGAAGTTTTGAAAACTTGAGAGAGCAAGGAACATTCGGATGGCCTCAAGTCTTGCAACAGGAGCAAAAGTTTCTTCAAAGTCTATTCCTTCTTGCTGCACATATCCTTTACAAACAAGTCTAGCTTTGTTTCTAATTACTTCTCCATTTTCATTCAATTTATTTTTGAAGACCCATTTTGTTCCGATAACATTCTTATCCTTTGGTCTAGGAACCAGCTCCCAAGTGTTGTTCTTTTCGATTTGCTCAAGTTCCTCATTCATTGCTTTCACCCAGCATTCATCTTTGCATGCTTCTTTCACATTTTGTGGTTCAGTAGAGGAGAGTAATGCCAAATAGCTTGAGGCTTCTGCAACTGTTCTTCTTGTTTGTACACCTGCTTCTTTCTGCCCCACAATCTGAGATTCTGGATGATTCTTCTGAACATATCTGGATGGAGTCTTTTCTTCTATTCTTGTTTGCTCTTTTGGCTCTTCTTGAGGTTCTTCTTGAGGTTCTTCTTCTTCATCATTTTGTCTTTGAGGATAGCCTTCATCTTCTTCGATGTTTTCATGATGGACTTGCCTAGGAATGTATCCCTTCTCATCAACCACTACATCAATGCTGTCAACAATTCTGCCAAGTCTTTTATTGTAGCACTTGTATGCTTTGCTATGTGGAGAGTAACCAAGAAGAATGCCTTCATCTGCCCTAGGTTCAAGTTTGCCAAGCTGCTCATCAGTATTCTTGATATAGCATTTACTCCCAAAGATTTTGAAGTGCTTTACTGAAGGAGTCCTGCCACTCCAAAGCTCATGAGGAGTTTGAGTGCTGTTCACCCGGACATTTGTTTTGTTGAGAATAACAACCGCAGCGTGTGCAGCTTCACCCCAGAAAGTTGCAGGAGTTCCTGATTCATCAAGCATAGCACGAGCCATTTGTTGGATTGTTCTGTTCATTCTTTCAACAACTCCATTTTGCTGAGGAGTTCTAGCTGTAGAGAATTCTCTCCTTATCCCATGTTCATCACAGAAATCGAAAAATTCATTTGAAGTAAATTCCCCACCTCTGTCGGATCTGAGGCACTTAATTTTGTGACCTAATTCATTTTCAACCAAGGCTTTGAAGGATTTGAATTTTTCGAATGCTTCATCTTTGTGCTTCATAAGTCCTAACCAGACAAACCTGGAGAAATCGTCAATAAATAATATCAAGTATTTCTCTCCTCTAGGTGTTCTTTTCCTGAATGGACCACATGTATCTGTATGTACTAGCTCAAGAGGCCTGCTAGCTGATCCTTCTTTCTCTGGAAAGTTAGTTCTGGTTTGTTTTCCAAACTGACATGATCTGCATATGGTGTTGTCAGGAATTTTGATTTTTGGAAGATCGCGAACTGCCTGATATTTGCATGCTTTCCTTATTTGTGAGAAGCTTAGATGTCCCAACCTTCGATGCCATAACCAGTGCTCTTCATCCTTGCTCAGATAGCATTGTTGTTGTCCTTCTTCAAATATGTACAGATTATTTGGAGTTCTTTTGCCTTTGAGTACTGTTTTACCTGTATCAAGATCACGAACAAGACATCCATTTGATCTGAAAATAACCTCGGTTCTTTGATCACACATCTGGCTGACACTTAGAAGATTATGCTTCAATCCATCAACATACAAAACATTTCCAGCTTTGACCTTTTCTTTTAACTGAGCAATCCCTTTTCCTTTTATAGTTGCAGGAGTATCATTTCCAAAAGAGACTTTCTTTCCCTTTTCTAGAGCAGAATAAGATTCAAGTTTTTCTTTATCACTTGTCATATGCTTCGAACATCCACTGTCAATGTACCATAGATTTTCCTGTCCCTCTGCATAAAATGCTATTCCACATCTTTCTGTTTGAGGTTCCTTTATTCTCCATGTTTTGGTGCTTGAGGCTTGCTCCTTTTTCTGCTGAAACCTGCTCCTGCATTCAGATTCTTCATGACCAAAATTATTGCAAATAGAACATTCAACTTCATTTTCAAGAACCGAAAAGTTGTTATAGGTCCTTTTTGTAATCCCTGTCATACTTCTTTGTTTTTGAGCTTCCCTAGTCATGATTGTTTTATATGCAACACATTGAGTTGCTTTGTGACCAAAGTTATGACAAGAAAAGCATTGTCCATTGAAGAAACTTCTGCGGTTATCGAATCTACCAGCCGACTGATTGTAATTTCTATTTTCATCTATTCTTGGACCAAATTGAGAAGATTTTACCTGTGGCTGGTTCACCCTTAAAATGGATTGCCCTTGATAGTTTCTGTTTGTAATTCATCCCTGCTTTACCTAATGATCTTCATTGTTCTTTTGCTCATTTCTTCTTGCTGCATCAAGATAACTCTTTGAGGTGGATGCTTGAGAGGTTTCTCCATTGTAGCCCAGACCTGTCTTGTTTAGAGGAGACCGCTGCACATTGATAATCTTATCCAAGGTTTCGGATCCTTTGACAAACTTAAGATTAATAGCTTTTGTTTTCTCAATCTCTTTTCTAAGACCAACAATTTCTCCTTCTAGTTTTTCAAGATGTTTTTCCTTTTCATCAATTTGAAATTGTAGAGTATCAATGATCACATTCTTTTCTTCTATACATCTCTTGAGTCTAGTGATTTCATCATAAAGGTTATCCACATCTATAGCATCCATATAATCATCATCTTCAAATGCCATTAATAACTTATATTCATTACCTCGTTCATCTTCATCACTGTTTGATAGACCATCACTATCTTCATGGGTGTAGTAGCTTTTCTTATTTGCACTTTGTTTCTTGTTCCATCTAGCAGGTTCCTTTCCTTTATCCTTATAAGGACATTTTGCAGCATAATGACCTACTCTTCCACAAGCAAAGCATTTGAAAGGTAGCTTACCTCTGAACCTTCCAGAACCCCTTTGAAGATTTCTGACAAAATTGGATTCTTCTTCCTCTTCTTCTGGAACATGGCTTGCTTCATAGTAATCTTCCTTGCCTGATGCCTTGAAAGCAGCTTCCCTTCTGTCTGATGGACCTCCCTTTCTCATTTCATAAGCAGTTAGAATTCCATGTAGCTGAGACATAGTGAGAACTCGGAGATTTTCTTTTTCTTCTATTGCAGATACTTTAGATTCAAACTTGGGGGATAATGATCTTAGAATCTTTTCAACTACTATAGCCTCTTTTATTTCTTCACCCAAATTTTTCATACAATTAACAATCTCATCTACCCGAAGAAAATAATTAGCCACACTTTCATCATTATACATCTTAAGAGTCTCATACTGAATCCTGAGAGTTTGAAGTTTAGCTCGCTTTACCTGTTCATCTCCTTCATAGCTCGTGACCATTTTGTCCCATATCTCTTTTGCTGATTTGAAGTGCATTACCTTCATGAATTCTGTTTGGGATATACTTCCTAATAGAGTACTGACTGCTTTTGCATTTGTTTCATACTTCTTTTTCTCAGCTGGATCTGTAGGAGTAGCTGAAGGAAAAGCATAGCCTGTTTCTACAATGTCCCAAACTTTTGTACCAAGAGATTGAAGATATGCAGTAACTCTTACCTTCCAATAATTGAAGTTTGTCCCATCAAAAATCGGTGGCCTGATTGATGCTTCTCTCTCGTAGTTGCTCATGATGAACGATCTACCTTCAAGCGATCAAGCTTCTCTGAAGGACCTGCTCTGATACCAATTGTTGGAAATAATACTGAGAGGGGGGGTGAATCAGTATTATCTAGCAATTTAACAAATCTTCCTTATTTGATCTTTGAATTATTCTTGCATATCAATACCATAAAATAATGAGCATGAACAAAGAAAACAGATAGTCACACCAAAGAACACAAGATGTAAGGTGGAAACCCAATGTGGGTGAAAACCACCTGCTACAATATGTCTCTATCTTCTTTCAAATTAGAAACTCCTTTTACAATGATTTTGTACTGGTGCAGTCCTTTACCAGTACGCAGGCTGCAACCTGCAGAGAGCTACAACTCTCTACTTCTTTTCATAAAGCATCAAATGATCATCCAGTACATAACAGTTACTGTCTACTACAGTTATCAGATCAGTAATAACAGAATTAACCCAGAACACCTTATCAACAGATAAATACAATCAATAGAACAGAGACGCAGTTTTTCCTTCTGTGGCCTGCGACCAGACGCAGCTAACCTTTTGCTACACTGCGTCCAGACGCAGATATCCTTCTGCTGCGCTGCATGCCCACGCACTGTTCCTTCAACTGCTCTGTGTTCTGTTGCTTCAGGGACGCATCCAGAAACACTATCGCGCCGCGTCTTTCTGCTACAGGGACGCACCCAAAACCACTATCGCGCCGCGTCCTTTGCTTCAGAGACGCACCTGAACCTTGATCGCTCTGCGTCCCCACGCAGATCTCCAGTTACTGAACTGCGTCCCAGACGCACCTGAACTTCGTCTGCCCTGCGTCCCCACGCAGGTCTCCAGATTCTGCACTGCGTCCCGGCGCGCTTTCCTTTCACCGTACCTGCGTCCCTCCGGGTATGAATGATTTCAAGACTTTAAGTGTAACCCAAACAGTCAGATCTTCAAATCTGATCTTGCGCAAAAGAGATCTCAGTCCTTCAGTAGATTCGCCTTCTTTAGATCTAGATCAGATCTCACCCAAAAGGATATTCAACCAAAGACATTCTTAGCCAAATGATCTCCTTGCTTTATATAGGCAAGCTCCTCCTCAAAACATGGAACAATACCACGAGCCGACACGATAGAAACACAAAACCGTCGGCTAGATACCACACAAGAAACCCCCACGTGCTTTTTCTCTGCCTTGAAAAGTGTGCACTGGGTGGACGCACCCCCTGAACGGCTGGACTGCGTCTCTGGACGCGGATCCTGCATGGTGTACCTGCGGGTATGCACCTTCTGAACTGGTTTCCTGCGTCCTTCTTAATTTTCAACAAACTGAGAGCCTTGCCACGGGAGTTGCCATCAAGTACAACATCTGTAACATACAGCCATACCAGAAAAACATAATGCCAACAATCTCCCCCTTTGGACTTGATGGCAACCTCACAAACTTCAGCTTCATTCCACGGGAGTTGCCATCAAGTACAACATCTGTAACATACAGCCATACCAGAAAAACATAATGCCAACAATTCATGCAAGAAAACTATATAAACTACCAAAGTTTGTTTTGAGAGGAGTACCCGTAGGTCCTACGTTTGATATCGATCTCGTAGGTTCCAAACCCTCTGCTTCCTCCAAAGTGATCAGACCTACAACATAGTTCAAAGAATCATATATATAGAAAGTAGTTCAAAGTGTGTGCATAATAAACATGTTATATCATCAAGCATAAACATATAAACCATGATATATTACACATGAATCATAAAAAAAATCGAGATCATAACATATCAAGAACAAGACATAGTTTCTTTATTGATATCAGTAAATAGTAGTGGATATATACAACCTGATCTTACCACGGCACTAATGAAACCTTCCTTTCGATCCGTCCAGCCCAAGCCTCAAGGATCACCTCTCAATAATGTGCAAAAGGATGCCATATAATGAAGAATGACCATCTATGCAAGGAAACAATGGTTTCCTATGACTGGGAGTGAAGGAGGCATAGGGAAAATCAGACTTGATCTGGGGACGAAAAGGATTATAATGTCAATATTCTATATCCTTATATGATTAGGCCTTCCCCTGAGCTATATAAATCCCACCAAAAATCAGTTGATTCAGTTAGGCCACATGCTCTTGTAGGTGGGCTTTCAGTGAAACTCGTAAACCCCACCCAAAAAATAGGAGATATCTTTATTTTTTCATATTTTAGATCATATATGTGAGTTCTATATTATGGTACCTGCATGTATGTGCTTTTGAAAGGGTAGAGTCGCATATGGAATTCAAAATATTTTTTTTTAATACATGATCAAGTATGTATGGGAAAGCACTGCCCAAGGCCATATTAGAGAATCAGAACTACATGAGTGTTAAATGATGCTATAACAATTATGTAAGATATGGTTAATAAGGTCATCTTCATTAAGTTGTATACCTCCTATAGTAGTGTCTAGAGTACAAAATAGGTAGAGGGATGGCTGATAAAATTCTCCTTCTTCCTCGTCATATATCCACAAGGGAAAGTCACGCTCGCTAAAAGGTTGAGCAAGGTGATACAGTATGAGTTGCTTTGAGAGATGCCCATTCTTTATGGTCATGTTCCCAAACCTACAACCAATGTAGGCATCAACAGTGGCCAACCAAGGTCTTCCTAGGATAATAGGGTAACTGTTGGGCCATGAATACGACCACTTTGTAACACTTATTTCATCCATTTTTACTCTTCTCTATTATATCATCTATTATAATTTATCATTTAAATCCATTTTATAAATGATTTATGCTCTTATGGATGAATATTATTTATTCTCCTTTATTTCTAATAAATTGATGATTATGCGTGATTTTATCAATGATAGTTTTAATAAATCAGTTGTAACATTATTCACCATTTTTAGCCTCCAAGATAATTTCCAGATTGAAGACTTGATCATTAAAAGTGCCAACTCAGAAATTCGCTGGAATAAGAAGTGATGGTTTTGCAGTTGAGATTCTGAGCAAATGAAGCAGAATCTGGAAAATCTGGAACATGGGTTTTGTCCAGAACGGACCCAATTAACTTTATCAAAGAATGGTTTGCCCAAATTCGGCTTTTACTGAGAGAAACGCAGGGTTCTTTGAGCACGATTTTCTCAGATTTGTTGTTGCGGCCGTCCTCCAAATCTCAGCTGCAAAGCCAAATTCGTCTTGCTCCTGTTGAAAGCTGGATGGAAATATATATTCTTGTTTATCAATTGGTTGGAAACAATCTAATTTTGTAATAGAAATCATGTTGTACTTATCTTGATTGTAACTGCTCTCTGATCTCTCTTTATTTAAATCACAACAGAGATCAGAGAGGGGGGTGATTTCAGAGGGATTCAAATGATGGAATTGGGGATGAATTAGAGATTCAGAATTGAGGATGGCAGAGAGAATGGATAATGGCTGAGAGATTGATAGATTTCTTGTTGTAATCCACTGTAACTCTGCTTTGATATTTTAATATAAATCTAGTTGCCATTTCATCTTTGGTCCTGAAGTAACCCAGCAGCATCCACTGGCGGCTAAGGGCCCAGCCTCCGGTGGAGTACGCTGCTGCTGTATTATATCTTTATGCTTCATGTGTGGTTTGATTTCTTTCTTTTACTCTATTCAGTAATCTGATGCACTTTACTGTTTTACATATCAGCGCTATTAGATATACTTGATTGGATACTATCGTTATCTACAACAGGAATGCTATGTTATCATTTTAACTTTGTATCGCATTGATGTTCCTTTTGATAATTGATATAACATTTTTGTTCCTTACAGATTGTCATTGGATTACAGATTAACCGCGCTGTATGTTCCTAAATCGGTACAACTGTATGATGTATTCTTAAATTGTGACTGTTGTTTATTCGGGATTGCTGTTCCGTTACAATTGCTGTTACTTTATAACTGTGATTCATGCATATTGTATCGAAGCTCGGATTACTGTCCCTTTTAATGATAAGTGTGTTGCGTGCTTGATTTGGATTGTTGTACATTCATATTTAGTTGTTGTTCCATTTCAATTGCTGGTCTATTTCAAGATTGTTGATTTGTTGTTTCATTTACTTGCCATTTCTTAAGGACAGACTCAGGCTGTAGTGAGTGTCAGCTTCTGCTATTTGGCTCCCAGACCTCTGATCTGCTCCCATCAGTTATGAAAGGGATAGGTTATTGCCACCAAATCCTTGGCTGATGTGTTGTTCTATTTCATCGTTATTTCCTTTACTTGCCGTTTCATTTATATTCATCAAGGACGATCTCAGGCTGTAATGAGCCCCAACATCTGCTACCTAGCTCCCAGACCTCGGATTTGTTCTCATCAGTTATGAAAATGATGGGTTATTGCTACCGAACCTTCGACTGATGCAATGCTTGGTGTGATTTAGCCTTTTGAAGTAGTTAAGTTGTAGACATGCACCCATTTACTTTGTTGTTCATTTCTATTGATTAATTGCACTAGTTTGCTTTTAAAGAGTTTTCCTAGTTTACTTTCAATGGCAGCTTTAGTTCAAGTTCGATTTCCTTTTGATTGCTTTAAAGCAGGACTATCAACTGTAGAGAACATTGGTTATTGCTTCCTCGTTCCCAGATTGATTGTCTTGTTCCGGTTTGATTTCAATTGCATCAATCTCTAGAGGAATGAGTTATTGCCACTGTATCCTCAATTGATGTTTTTTGAGTGAATAGTTGGATTTCAGAGCATTTGAGTTTATGTTATTGTTAGATTTCTTCTTCAAGCATTCATTTACTTTTGCATTTTAAGCACTATACTACAAAACATTACTCTTGAGTAAATAGCTGCCTCAGACTGAGTACACTCTTGAAATAAAAAGTCGTCCCTGGGTTGATAATTATTGTGAAGGTAATTAGGAGTTTAAAAGACACCTTTTTATCGCTCCACAGTAACCATTAAACTTCCGTTTGAGTTGTAGGACAAGGAAATTTATGGGATAGTCCCAGGATTTAATGGATACAATCACATTCTTCTATGATAATCTTGCTATATATGGGGACATCCTTAATGGCCTTGTTATAGACATTTTTGTGCTTTACAACATTGAGCATGAAATGTCCATAATCTAAGGGATCCAAAGTCCCTAAACATGTTGTTCCTACCCCTAGAGGAACAAGGCTAACAAACCATAGCAATTCACAGAAGTTCTCCACCAGAAACTGCTCAAAAACAAGTCAATTCAGGATCAATTCAGTGGCTCCACTAGCTGTCTGCGCTGAAATGCAAAGTCAACACTGGCTACCTGCACTGCAACGCCGGTAGAAGCACTACCAGGGTGCGCTGAGCGGGAATTGACAAATGGAAAGTTCATTCCAAGAGGTGTCAAGACCCAGGAAGCTTCCATAATATTCCTCAATGACACTTGCCTCAGTGAATTCGACTGGTGATGAGTAAGAGGTTCCCAATCTCCAAGTGGAAGCAAGAACCTCCAAGTGGAATCAAGAACTGACAGAGGGAGAGGACACTAGTCAGATCTCAAGCTGACTCATCCTCTCTCCAAACATCTATATATGGATCTCTCCTCCATGAGATCTGGGGGGCTGGAATTTTGTTATTGCAAGGAATTGCTGTTGGTTTGAGACTGGAATTATTGGGTGCTTAATGCTTTGAGGGAAGTTGAAGATAGGAATTTCATTTGCTGGGAAGGAGATGCTGGATTGGAGCCCTCTGGGTTGTATCTCTTCCTAAACCTTGTTATTCATCAATAAAGCTATCTTGGTTTCTCCTATATACTGATGTATCTTTGATGTATGGTTGCATTAGTATGTTTAGTTTATTTCTAATCCTGAACTAGTTATGAATATGAATCTATGTCTTTGTGTAGTGTTCTCTTCTTGTGATCTTGCAGAAACCTCTTGAAGCTGGGCGAGCGAGAAGGCAAGTAGCTGGGAACTCCCAAAGAGAAGAGAGAACTAGATCGAGGGACAAACGGAAGACACCGGTTAGTCCATCTATCTCTCTTCATTCTTAATTCATAAAGGAAGAATACTAGAATAATTGTCTCTGTTTGTTGCTAAGGCACTGTCACACCTTAGGTGGATAGGATCGTCTTGCATAGGCATTTTTCCCCACAATAGGCCTGGAGAAGGGGTATTTTGACACACAATTTTTTAGTTCTCCCATAATTTCAACCTCTTCCATGGTGTGTTGTTTAGGTTGGACCAACCTTTTAGGATAGGGAAGTGCATTGGCTTAAGGGGTACTATATTCCTTCTCTTCTTCAAGTTATTTAGATGGATAAGGTGGGGGAGCATTTAGAAGTACCTTCCTAGATTAAAGGTTGATCTCTTGGATTTCCACAGCATAAACATGATAGGATATCTCCCCATTGTAATCATATTGTGATTGCTTATTGTTTGGGTTCTAATTGGGTTGGGCATGCATTTGAGGTTTCTTAGGTGGTTTGTTGTTGGGTAACTATGGTGACGTGGAGGAGGAGACATTAAGGCAAGAGGTTGGGCTACCTATGGCCTCCATCCTTTTGAAGGGTTACCACATTGAGGAGGTTGATGTGGATATTGTTGGAAAGGAGGGTTGATAAGCTAAGGAGTATATTATGGAGCATAGGACCAAGGAGAGGGTATGGACCATGATGGATGAGTTGAAGGGTACCAAGGCTAGAAAGGTGCATTCTGATTTGGATTATAAGGAGGATATTGTGCACCTTGCATGCCTTGTTGATATGGCATGGGGCCTTGGGGCCTCCTCTAGTTGATGAATCAAAGTTGCTCCAACCCAATTTTTTCCCCTTGGTATACACCTTTTAGGCTTGGTAGAGAGGGACATTTTTCTGTTGCATGGTTTTCCTCACAGACTGAGAAAACTTCTATGGTGTTTAGTGGGCATTCATTTATGGGATGTCTCTTAGTGCATCTAGGGAAAAAGATAGCTAGCTCCCTTTATGCTTCCTCTTTCTTCCTTTCAATCCACATAGTGTCCATCTATAGGGAAAAATTATGCAAAATTTCGTTTTTGAAGTCCTCCAACATGCTCCCTATCTCATGTTTGATTGTTGAGGTTGAGGAAGAGGAGTTATTCAAGATTTGGCTGGACCTTCCCTTTTTCCTAGCAGCCCTAGAATGGTTCTTGAATATTGTATTGATGTCATCATAGATAAAATGGTAAATGTCTCCTCCAGACAGCATATTGAGGATCTCCATTACACCCTCCTTGATCCCTTAGAGAAGTACTATTTTGGGTGACTCGGGGTCAAGTGTACAATTAGCCCTCCTATAGTTGAGTTGGAATCTTTCCTCATATTCCTCTAATGATTCATCTAGCCCTAGGTTCATTCTAAATATTTACTATTTTGTCTCTTTAGAACTACAATAATACATGTAATTATCATTAAATGCTTATTGAATTTGTGCCCAGGTAGTGATGTTTCCTCCCGGTAAGCCCATAAACCAGTGCAAGGTTGCATCTTTGAGGGCATATGGAAACAACTTCAGCTTTTGTTCATTAGAGGTATAGTCATAGGTCCAATAGACAAAAGTAAACTCAAACATGAACGTGTCAGGATCCTCAAAAATTAGGCCATGGAAGTGTGGAAGGGAAGTAGGTTTGATATTCTTCATCATGGCCTCCCCATTAGTCTCTCAGATGGGAAAGAACTCATTTTGTCTATTTTCAGCCATGTCTTGGATAGGTGATATAGGCTCCTCCTCCCCTAGGGGTTTTTCAAAGGTTTCAAGTTTCTCACCTAAGGAAGTTCACAACCACCAAAGAAGAATGACGGTTCGCTGATTGAAGGGTGGGGGTTCTTGGTAGGAATTTCCCATGATTATCCCTACTTCTATGAGGAATGAAAGAACTAGCTCTTGTTTTTTTTTGGGAAGTTTTTTGGAATTTTTTTTCAAATCAATAGTACTGATTAAAAACATAAAAATAGATAAGAAACTTCTAAGAATAAACAACACCTACTTGGACACCTCCCTGAGAATGACACCAAAGTGATGAGCCCTAGTATTGCAACAAGAATGTTGCAACTTCCAACGCCGCCAACTTAAATTTTCAATCTGGGGTTCATACAAACTTAGAGGTGACGATGTTATATGCACAATAGGTCAAACTCTACTCATGTCACCTTCAGTCATTGAATCGAATAAATATATTCAAATACCACTCCTCCAACTCGCTTACAAAGAGAACTTGCATGAAAAGACAGGAGTCTATTGTAATTTCAGGAAGGTAAACATCATCCTAATTACATAAATTAAAGTGCCATAGATAAAATGTAAAGGCTAACTACAATTGGAGGAAGAGAAATACTATAATTAATTGCATAAATGAACCATGCTATTCTAATTACAAAAATTAAATTAGTACTCTACTTTCATAATGTAATTCATTAGTCTACTTGCAGAATGTGAAAATTTGTTTGAAAGAGGAAACTTGATCTAAAGAATATGACTAGAAAATCTAAGGACATAAATTTAAAAAAACTAGGTATAATATATTTACATTAAAGAGTACCCATTATTATCACAAATTTCAACATAATTTAGCTTCAGTTTCCGAGTCTTTACACATTTCATAAAAGAACAATCTTTGTGATTCAAATGTAGAAATTTGTCTACCAATTCTATATGTTGTTATGTACTTGCAATGAAGGAAGGATGGGTCTAGAGTGGTCCTTGGGTGTCCCCAATCATGGATTCAAAGCTTGGAGTTCATTATTCAATCCTAAAATGAAAAAATCAAGATCTTAGAGAAAATATAGCCAAGTTTAGACAGTGTTACAAGACTACTAGATGATGCTACAAGATACCCTCTTTTGCTACAGGATTGCCCTATTTTGCTATAGGATTGGATCTGAGAGAATCTTGAGGGTAAGAGAGGTGTTATGAAGATGGTAGAAGGTATATTAGGGTATATTAATTATGTGTGAGCCCTTTTACCAAGATTAGAACCCCTCAGAGGCCCATCTTGCACAAAAGTACATACTCACAGTGTTCCCCAATAACCCTGAAAAGATGATCTCGGTGGCAAAATTTGAGAGAAGTATGAGGTGTCAAGAAGGAATATGGTGATGAAAAATTGGATGTAGGATGAGTGTACCAATCCCTACAAGTCACTGGTAGTACCTACAAACTAACAATCAACCCTTTTTTACTCTTGGAAAGTACATAAACCTAATGATAAAATTACAACAAATCAAGATGGAAAGGATGAGTTGAATTTTATTTCATCAAGAGTTACTCTATCCTTCAACATGCATCTAATTCATATGAAAAGGCATGATCTTACTTCTAGTATGCAGAAACAGAGTATGCAAGAGAACTATAAACCAAATCCTAGCAACTTTTAAAGGAAAATAAACAAATGTTTTTTCCTTGTTGTTGTAGACTCCTCACCAACATTTCCCACAAAATAGGTGGTAATTAGGCCTTCAACAACATTTTTGAAATATAACTTATGTTTAAACAAGGAAGTGCCACTACTTAAAAAATGACAAAATAAAATACATAAGAGAGACTAGAGCCTCTGGGTTGGGCCCTAATCCAAGGGTCTCAACACTCCCAAGTTAACTCATATGTAGACCAACAATGAATCTTTCATTAAGGGAAAATGGAGTTCAAATACATAATATCAAAAGGGAAATAATAGTCTCAAGTACTTGGATCTCAATAGCTCTTACTATCTCCCAAAAGTTTGAATCCCTAATGAGCCTTTAGGCCTATTTATTTATACAAAATATGATTGAGGGGAAACACCCTTGGAAGGAGCAATGTTTCCCTCCAAAACCTCAAAAATAGTGGGTCTAGTTCCCTTAGATCCTCTCATGCACTTGACTTCATCAACTTCCAATGGACCTCAAGTTGTAGGTGATTATAGATGAGTGATTTTAGCGATCACTTTGAGTCAAAGGAGAGTAAACTCAAGGGAAACACCTCCTACACTTCCTCTAAACACCTCCTGATCCAGGTCCAAGTGTGAAGAAGGACCCTTCCAAGACCTTTTACATTTGTGATGTGTTAAATTGCATTCTTAAAAGGACATAAATGAATAAATCTGCATGCTATAAAGAAGAGGAACATGTCAATCATCAGCACATGAAAACATAAGTCGTTGATAACAGAGTTCATCCAGGAGGGACTATGTCTGCGGGCCCTAGTGTCAAGATGGTGTAGGCCACTGCATTAAGTGTTGTCAATAGTGATGATGTACATAGAGATGATGTCATGATCATACAAGGAAAATTCCCTCACGTAGGAGTGGCTCTAAGAGATGTTCCACTGTAGGAACTCTCAGTCAAAAGACTCCTATTAGTGTGACACAAAACTCATGCACGATGAGCATCCTGCCAATATGGCATAAAAGGGATCTCAAAGAAAACATGCATGGAGATACATGAGTATCCCATCAACATACAACAAAGGGATCTCAAAACACAACATGAAAAATCATGACAACACATACATCACATATACGATCCCGCATCACATCAAGCAGGAATCATGAAAACAAGTAATAAACAAGATCCTGCATCAACATCAATCAAGAATATGTGTAGCATAATGCATAAAGAAGAAGTACATGAACACATCATATACCTCACAACCAAGGGCCATCTGAAGAAAAGGATGTCACACTGCTGAAGCTGTTCGGACCATCAATCTCACGGCATCAATCACATGAAAATGACTGCTCGCATATGAATGTGGACACCTGCACTGGCACTTAGAAAAGTGGCTGGAAAATGAAATGAGAGAATGAAAAATTTGAATGCACCATTAGATTTGTGGTGTTGAGTAGTACAAAATCGACTGTCCAAAATCTGAATTCTGAGAAATTCAGAATCTAGGGCTCAAGGAACCTTTTAGATTCCCCCTAGATTCCTCAAAGATTTTTCTCCATGGGTGGACTGGAAATATGAAACTGAAATGGAAAATTTGACCTTGCCATTGCGATCCCTGTGGAAAACCATGAAAAACAAGTATAAACTTGACTATATTCCGACATGGAGAAAAATTACCTCCTCGGGAAAATTTCTAGGATCATGGTTCTGCTCCCTGTTTTTGCAGTGATCATGGTTCCACCTGCATACTGAAAAATGGCCGAAAAATGTAGAAATCTGATGGAGAAACGGACAATACCAATGCATTTGTGGTGATGAGAGGTGTTGAATCCATATAAAATTTTTCAAAATTTGACAAAGTGGAAATTTGGCCCCCCTACAAAATTCTGCTCAGTCATGGTTCCACCGGCATAAAAATTAATTAAAAATTACTTGTCTCGAAAAGCATGCCCGCTCCTGGTTCCTCCTCTTCCCCGAAATCCATGCTGTGATCCTGCTCCTCCATGCATGGGTGCACTAGGCAAATGTTGAGCTTATATAAAGTTTTGGGCAGATAAAACAATGGCAAGGTTGTTGGCCTAATGGTAAACTAGGAAGTTTGTTAAGGGGAGGTCGGGGGATCAAATCCCGCCTCCCCACAGAATCTGCATACCATTATTTTTAAAAAATGCGCATTTATTAAATTTAACCAAAATTTGTTTTGGGCACGTTTGTTTTACATGGGGTTTGGTACCATTAATGCGGTTGGCTGGGGTTTTGTTTTGGCACGAAGCCACATGGGGTCCCCCGGTGGGGATCGACCCATGTGGGTCAGGTGGGTTTGATCCCTGCCGGCCTCACATCAATATTTTACATGGTATGTAAGGTGAAGGTGGGGTGATGGGGGTGGTGGCCCACCACCTCCTCATATATAAATTTTTTTTTTGTTTTAGTAAAAACAAATGCACCTTTTTTTGAAATTCAAATTTTAGTCGTAGGAGTGATTTTAACAACCCCACAATTTCGCCCGGAATCCAGCCCAAGTTGGCCGGAATCTGGTGACTAGAAAAGTCCAAATTTTGGCCTCCTTAAGCCTGCCCAATAATAAAAAAGTAAACCCAACTTTGACTGCTTATAACTTTCACATACAGACTCGGATTGACAAACCATTCACACCACCGCGATCAAGACGATGAGATCTACGCTTTGGTCCTGGTTCAAAAGCATTCTGATCACTTTGATTTTCAAGTGCTCATAAACCATCTTTGTCTTGTGTGTCTCTGGAGCCACCTAGATCAATCCTCCCCACTGAGGAGCTTTTGGTCCTCCAAAAGCATGAAAAATAATCTGCAACTTCTCTGTACCCTGTCTACATCACAAGCGTCCTAAAAAGGTCTCGCTTCCATCTCCTTCACCTTTGTTCTTTGGAGCCTTAAGCGACGAGCCGACACCTGCTAAATCTGCACCCTGTAGTAAATTGTTTTACAAATTACATGCTTGACTTTTATCGCCAACTAATGACCCAAACATCCCACACTTGCCATGAGTTTATAACACATACTCGGTGATCAAGTTTACATCAAGATGGACACAAGACCTCAGCTATGACAACAAGGCCAACCTATCATTATTGCTTCAACAAGTGATGGAAAACACATCATCACTGCAACACATGATTTACAAACATAAGACCAAACACTATTGTTTTGACAAGTGATGGAAACATAACATCACTTTCACAGTTTAACATGCGACACCAAATAAGACCAGACATCATTGTTGCCGAACAAGTGATGGAAAACACATCATCACTTTTACATTTGAAAATCCAACAAATGATTTACAAAGGCATGACCATTAAATGACAACATGTCTATAAACCATTTTTCACTTATCAATGTGAATGGGTCACCTCCTTGTGGCAGTTTTTTTTGTTGAACAACTGCTTCACCTGGTTCACGCACCGACACTTTGTCTTTAAGGTGCTGCTCTGGATGGAGCTTCCAACAAGTGGCTCTGTGATGGCCACTTCTATCACAATGACTGCAATAGGTTTTCTTCCTCCATATCTGCTTAACCTGTTTCTTTTCATACTGTTGAGAAGGTCTTCCACGCCTCATCCTTTTGCGTGCTACCATTCTTTTCCAACACTTAGAAAATGTATGGTTATTTAATCCACAAAAGGTACATGTCTTTCAATGCCATGTTTTACGTTCATTATTATCAACATGATATCGAAATGAACATTCAAAGATCAAAAGTGGTTATACCTTCCCTTGTTGTCTTTGGTGTAAGTATGGCAATGAGAGCTTGCTTCAGCTCCTTCCCTGCAATGGAAACTACCATGGGATGATGGGGATGTGTTCCCATCATTTTCTTTCCTCGACGATTTTGACGATGTCTCAGAAGAATATGACACCTTCAAACATTCTCCTTTGGTGTATCCCGGGCCTACAAATTGAGGTCTCTGCACAACCTCAAATGGTTGAGCTAAGTATTGGTTATTAACACCAGGTTCTTTTTCCTCCTCATGCCTCGTCCTAGTAAGGAGTCTCATATTTGTCCCTGTCACATGGAATAGGTCGATCTTGCGGACAAGATAGACCTTCCTAGAATTTAAAGAAGACCTAATGACAAGCAAACCAACCAGACACTATCTTTCTCTAAATATGCTTTGATAAACAAATAGCAAAAAAGTGTTTTTAGGGCCTACCTTAGGTCCAACGCAAGCTTGTGGATGCCCTCACTCCTTTGATCCAAGTGAGCTCATTTTCGTGAATCTGCAAACACAAACAAGGCAAACAAATTAAATAGCACCTGAAAAGCCAATTGCATAAAACATATTTAACATGAAAGTCAAGGAGTCCATGAAACAAATAACATAAGATACTTGTTGAGAAAAATGAGTTTGATTGTATTAATTCAAAAGAAGAAGAACTTTACAACCTTTGCCTTGACGCTGTACAAGCTCCTCCCAGGGTCCAGCAAGAATTCTCCTCTACTTTGACAAGTTTCACTCACTCCCCAATGAAGCCAAAAAGATGTGTGATGTCTCCTCTTAGGTTCAACTGGGAAGTCTTGATTTCACCAGCATTTACCCTCAAAAATGTTCAGCTTCTAACCTCTCTAGCAACTAGCCCAATGCCTGTATTTATAGTGCAATGGAGGGAGGTTACTAGGTCCTCCTTCAAAGGGATAAAGCCCTCCTTCAAAGGGATAGCTCCTCTCATCAAGGGATTAGCTCCTTCTCTTTTGGGATGCATGAACCACCTCAGAGCGAACAATCCACGTCAAAAATCCTTCTAGAAACCTTTAGAATTAACCCAAAGTGAGTTTTTTAAGATAAAACTTGTGCCTTTTGACTTTCACAGGGGTACGCACCTACACCGTTAGGGACAGAGCGGGCAGGTCCACAATTTTTGTACACAAAAGGTGCGGGACCGCAGGTGACCATGAGAGAAAGTGTGGAACTAGAGTTACATTTATTTTTAATGTCTTTCTCTCATTTCCAAAGCTTGATTTGAAGAGTTGAGGTCTGAGACTTGCTTAGGAGGATAGTACAAGTGATGATAGACCCATAGTGACTGCAAATAATCATGGTGACGATATTTTTGTGTAACAGATTGCCCCCTAAAGTGCGAAGTCTGTAGTAGATGAAGATTTCTTATCATTTAGGAAGAGTGAAGTACTTTATCATTTCGAGGATCATCTTGTGGAGAACCCGGTTGGAACCTGTAAAAACATTCAATGCAAAATATATATATGAGATCATATCATCGCTGAGGTAGGCATTCCCATACTCAGATCAAAACTGACTAGAAAAACTAACTACTGCTCTAATACAGGAATGATCTTGTAAAACATCACAAGTATAGACTCATGTGGACACAGTATGGACGCAGCCATCTGTTTATGAATAGTCCATTATATAATGAATACAAAATTCCTCGCAGCCTGGATTGTGGAAACTAGATCCAGGGTCTTCATTTCTACTTTCCCGAAATAGTACGATTCTATCCATGCGAATGAATGTGTTGATGTCGAATATGGTAGAAACCACTTGATTACCAGTCAATGATGTAAACTGTTAACAAGTGTGAGAGAAACTACCAATGATGTCAATGGCTCTCAAAGTACCCAGTACAATCCATGAGATGCAAATAAATGTGTTGATGTCGAACATGTCACGAAATCCTTTGATCGAAAGTCAATGATGTAAACTGTCGTCAAAGGCGAGAAACCTGCCATTGAGGCATGCAGACTTCAAGGTACTGAAGATTCCTAGATCATCTTTCTAGATAATGAGTTGATGTCGATAGAAAGTGATCCGTCGTAGGCAAGCCCACAACACGAAATCATAGATCAAGTTGAAGAAAAGGACTGACTCAGGGATGGTCAAGATGGATGACAGATATTTTGCAGATGAATGGCTTATTGGCAGTAACCTCTTGAACACATAACAACATGATAGATGGCTTGGTGACGATTGACCCAAAGTTAATACCCAGAAACCGGCTGAAGACTTTCAATGTGGTTTGATCAACTGTTAGGCAAAGTATTTCCCAACCCAAGTGTTGTAGGGAAAAGTATCCGACTCGGATGACCCTATCCCACTCTAAGGGTGACAGTTCCTTAGCAACAACTGTAAAACAAACTACTTAAGGTTTACTTCTTTATGAAAGCAAAAGAGAATGGAGAAAGCACTAACTATTGCCTTGCGCTTAATGTCGAATCCAAACTCTTCTCTTTGGCTGCTTGCTCCTAGCTCTTTGTTCTTCTGCTCGCCCAGCTACGATGAGATCCTGCAAAATAACAAAGAAGGAAACTACAAGAGGCATGCAATCATAACTGGTTCATGGATTAGTGTAAACCAAACATGCAATCATCACAATATATAATTGAAACAAGAGCACATAGAAGAACCTCAATAGCTTTTATTAATGAAGAAATAAAGGTTCTGAGAGTATTACAACCATTGAAGGCTCCAACCCAGCAACACCTCCCAGCAGAAAGAATTGCTCTTCTTCACCTCTCTCAAACAATCACCCAATAACTCAATAGTGAAACCAACAGCATATCATTACTTTGCACAAAATTCCAGCCTCCTGAGCTCATAGGAGAGAGCTCAATATATAGATGAATTGGGAAAGGATGAGTCAGCTTGCAACTGATGTGTAGCTGCCTTGTGTCCTCTCTCTCTTCAGTTAATCTTTAGTTGATCTTCAGTTCTTGAGTCCACTTGGTGAACCTTGCTTCCACTTGGAGAAACAAAGCCTCTGACTCATCACAAGGCGAAATCCCTGATCCAAGTGTCATTTTTGGAAGATTCCAAAGCAATGACTCACTGTGCCACTTGTCCTTTCTCGCTCAGCGCAGGTGGCCTTTGTCCCACTTGCTTTGCAATGCAGGTACACCATGGAGCAACTGAGTTTCAGCGCAGAAACCTAGTGGAGCACCTGCTTTGATTTCAGGATTGCTTGTTTTTGAGTGTTTTCAGGTGGAGAACTGATCTGAGAGCTGTTGGTTTGCTGACCTTGTTCCTCTAGGGGTAGGAACATCATGTTTAGGGAACTTTGGATCCCTTGGATTATTGACAATTCATGCTTGTTGCTGTAAGGCACAAAATTGTATTTAACAGATGCCCCCTAAAGTATGAGGTCGTTTATCGGGTGAAATGCTTTATTGAGAGGATCCGAAGTTCATTCAATCTGCTGAGAAGTGTCCTGTAATAAGATACAATACAATACATTATTTTTCATACATTTTTCATGATCTAGCTGAGGCGGGCATTCCCATGCTCAACTTTATAAATACATTTTGGTACATAGAACAGACGATCGTCTGATTGTAGACTGATAATTCTCTGCTGAAATTATCATCCTTTGAGAAGGATGATCATCTGCTGTAATGGTGTACATATCAAATGTCTTTATGTCCTGAATATATATCGCAGCCCGGATGGATGAAACTAGATCCGGGGTCTTCAATCTCTTCCGATCTTCACTCGATGTACAAGTCGATCCATGTGAGAATTTCTTGAAGTCGAACATGGAAAGACATCGCTTGATTACCGGTCAATGATGTAAACCATTAACAAGCGCGAGAGGAGTCACCGATAAGGATGATGACCCTCAAGGTACGACAGTACAATCCACATGGTGGGAATAAAGGACTTGGCGTCGACCACCATGCAAAATCTTCTGGTCGAAGGTCATTGATGTATACCTGTCGCCGGAAGTGAGAAACTTGCCATTGAGGCATGCAAGCTTCAAAATACTGAGGGGGGTGTTCCTAGATCAACTCCTTGGATAATGAGCTGATGTCGACAAGGAGCGATCCGTCAAAGGAGGGCCTTAATGAATCCCACATCAGTGACACGGAACGGAGCTAGTGATTGTGATGAGGTGAAAACAAACTGTGATGTATGATTCAGGGTGGCGGTCATGAAGTGGATGAAGGATAATGTATGGCAGTGGGTGGAACACGGTTGACTCTTTACAGAACCACATCTCTTGAACATATAACGACACTGATGTGATGGATTGGTAGCATTACCCCAATTGTGGATGGTGTGGCGAAGACCATGGTTATGAGACCGGTGAATGAAACAACCCAACCCGATGTGATACGGAGGACAAAGTGTCATGTTCAAGAGCGACTTGCTACCATTAATGCTGTGAGGTTCTCCCAATTTTTCCCCAGTCATTGCTGACCAGTACCTCTTTATTTTTGTCAAGCTTGAGGAGGATAACATATGCTTGTTCTATAACCTGCCCTTCGGGCAAGCCCATCGCTATGTTTTAACGAGCCTAGCGATAGGGAAACTCGTTCTCGTCTAAAGACAAGTTTGTCGCTATTTAATCATTTTAACGAGTCTAACGACAAAGAAAACTCGGTCCTTTTCATTTTTAGAGAGTCTGAAAAGGTACAAAAAGTTAACTCCAAAATTCCTTTTTCGTCTTCTAATCCCTTAAGTCCGAAAAAGTATAAAACAATACAGAAGGGATGAGTTTTCGATTTCTTTAACGAGCCGAACAAAACAAGTGCTCGATCTTTTTGTGTAATAATCCCTCAGGTCCAAAAAGATTAAAATCTAGAGGAGGGATAGCTCTTCTTGTCCTTTAACGAGCTGGAAGGCCAAAACTCGGCAAACTTTTCATATTTTACGAGTCAGTGAAAAGAGCTCAGAGAAGACTCGTCTTTTGAGGAACGAGTGATGAACAGAGATAGCAGCAGATTCTAGGTACAGGTTGGAATTCTCCAATCACGGCAGTGTCACAAGGATGGCTAAGTGAAATCACTCTTCGCAGCTGTTCCTCAAAATGGGTAAACAAACATATGGAGGTGAACGATTGGCCAAATGAACAGATGGAGGTGGTGGCATATAAACACGACCAAGGGCTTTTAATATGGCTTTCAAAGGTTACATTTCTCGAGGTTGTTTACCGGTTCATTTTTTCTGGATGAGCTTGAACTGTAGGGAAAGATTGCTCACAACTTGTGTTTATTTTTTAACGAGCATGAACTCTGTACAAAACTGCTCGATTCTTGTGTTTATTTTTTAACGAGCATGAACATTGCTAAAACTGCTCGATTATACCAGTCTTAATACAAGGAATGCTTTAGGTGAGGTAATCTTATTTAAGGAGCGATACCTCACTAATTACTCCAATTTGGCAGGTTTTAACTTTTGCCCTTCATCCTTTCTTTATGCAAGCTGGAAACGGCTAATCCTACGAGTTTAACGGGTTAGACCTACAGGTTTAAAGGGAGGACCTAAAAATTTAAAAAAAATAAATAGTCGTCCCGTGCTTGCACTCCAAAAGGTTTGCATGCCCCCAGGTATAAAGTATGATTTCGAGATTCTGCCTCTCTTACTTATTATCCGAAAAATGGTTTTGTTTGCTGCCACAAACTAAACTCTCTTTTCGGCGATGTCTATCATTAGGTTGCTAAGGATGGTGACTACTTGTTGCAGCAATTTCCTCTCTTTCTTTGAAGACTGCCCCTACTTATCCTTCAAAACATATTGTTTTAATGGGTGAGGCTTGACATTCAAAGATGGTGCCTTCTTGCTGCCACAAATAGATCCCCTCCTTAGGAGAGCCCACTTCTTTAGACAAAGGGAGCGATTCTTCCGCTTCAACATAACTTTGACAAAAGAATTTTATCCTAGAACAACCCTCTCTTCCCCTGCCGGACGGGGTACGGACTAGTCCATCCTTCTGCGGAAATTAACTTTATACCTAAGGTTTTCTCTGCCCGAGGCAGGCCAGGGTGCATGCCCCCTGGGTTCCCATTCTTTCTTTCCGAATTACTCGCATTCATCGGGAAGTAGAACCGGGGGCGGTGGCATTCCTTGAGTGAATAAACCGTTAAGGGATGGTATTTGACTATTTGCAATGCGTGATCCT
The DNA here is from genome assembly GCA_031772625.1 of Pinus tabuliformis. Classification (NCBI taxonomy): domain Eukaryota; kingdom Viridiplantae; phylum Streptophyta; class Pinopsida; order Pinales; family Pinaceae; genus Pinus; species Pinus tabuliformis. The sequence goes on along the minus strand of CM062817.1, from coordinate 904,462,280 downwards.
GGAAATGAAAGTTGGTCTACGAGCTTGACCATTCTTCCTTCGTGCGGAAAACACATGACTCTAAAGAGCGAGGACACTATTGCCTCCATGCAATATATATAGTCTCGTCCAAGGAGTAAGTTATATGCCAAGGGTCCCTGGACGACCATGATGTTCATATGAAATGTCTTCCCTTTCAATGTAACTGGAACATTGGGGAGAATCCCTAACGGGTGACTGGTTCCTTTATCAAAACCTGATAGATTTCTCATCTCAGGTAAAAGCGCCGGGCAACCCAGTGCTTTCCAAGCAACAGAGGAAAGGATACTCACAGATGCCCCTTCATCAATGATGGTTCCAGCCATCACCATTCTGTAGATTTGGACTATGATTCTGAATGGGATACTGGCTGGTAACCGGGGTCTACCTAGTTGATTCCAATCAAAGGATACAACTAGGTTGCTTGGTGGTGGGACTGAATATAAGGCCGGATACGACCCTGACGATGTTCCTTCCTGCGATAAAGGAATGGGTGCATTGCCCTGATGCTCATCAGAGTCTGTGTTGATGAAAAGAATATGGACGGTGTCATCCTTATCCTCTTCAGTGAGGGTGTCATTTGAAGATGGGTCTTCAATGACGGGGTCATTGGAGGATGAAACCTCCGAAGGAAGAACAGGGTCGACTGCCGTTTCGACCTTTAGACTTTCGTCTGTTCTGGATTCAGTAGGTTCATTTTCAATGACCGACACTTCAGCTGACCACTTGAGCGGGTCAGCTGGATTTTCAACTACCGAGGGATTTGGCGCGAGTTTTTGGTATCCAGGAGGAAGTCGTAACGGTGAAACCGGACGATCTTCCAAAACTCTCTTTGCCTCATCTAAGAATGGACATTTGTGGATGGCGTGATCGCCTTCGCACAATATACAGGGTGATCTTGGCCTCCCTCTTCGTCCTTCACTCTCGCTAGTTGACGGACTGCAATCAACATGACTACCAGAGGTTGATGCTACCGGATTGTGCAACCTTGGGGACCAGTCCCTTAGTATCCGGGGAATACAGGGACAATCACGATGGAAGTGGGCCCCTTTGCAAATGACACATGGTGATTTAGACCCGGTTGGTGCAGTGTGTGGGTTTTTGTCAGCTGTCTTTTGCTTGCCCCCAGTCGCCTTCGCCATAGGCCCCTTCTGCTTCTTTTCTCTCTTCTTCTTTTCCTTCTTCTCCATGGGAGGCTGACTTTTGCCGGCTCTACCTTGTGAGGATGAAGGATTAGAGGAAGAATTGTAAGAAGTGGAAGGCTGGTGGGTAGCTCTAGACTGTTCTGACTGCTGATTCGACTGCTCAGGATTAGTGGCGATCTGGACTACATTAGTTGAAAAGAGCCATACAGGTAGGCCGATTGTCAATCCTGGAAGTGACAATGTTGCCATATGAGGCGCACCAACATCTCCCCAAGAGGAGAATGGATTTGGACTTCCACCAAGGTTGTTTCCTTGGTTGGTGGGCTCCATACTTTTCAACTGAAAGATCAACGTGGGAATAACAGGTGATTATGTTCCGCTTAAAATAAATTTTATTAACGACGCTTTTAGACACAAACTTGCTTTTTCATGTTTTAAGAGTCGAGAAAAAGCTAAAGATGACTCTAGTCGCCTTCGATGTTTTAACGAGCCCGAAGTGACAAATGCTCGGATGGACTTTTTCAGTTATAGAGTTTGAAAAAGGCCAAAAGAAACTGCTCTGGAGTTCTAGGCAGAGGGTGTGCCAAACGTTTCGCGAAACCACAGAATACGTTTTACGGTACGGGTGGTCGATCTTCGTGAATGCTGTGTTCACTGCATCGCGATCAGTAGGGCGGTCGACACGGATTCCTATGGATAAAGGATAATTGCCTATAGGGGTCTCCCAATATATACGCGACGGTACGTGGGAGCACAAGTCCGTATTAGTGCCACCGACTCTCAGGAGGAATCACCCACCTTCGTAGAGATCGACAGTCACTATGTTTAACGACGCCGGAACACGTCTCTACCTAGACCTCTATGTGTTTGCGTTATGTTACAAAGCGTTGTTATGTAAATTGGATTTATTTTAATGTTGATCTTGCTTATCAGTTTGCCTTTAAGGATCACCACGAGATGTATATAACAAATTCCTGAATGCAGTCTAAGATGAGAAGCAAACTTTTCAATCTTTCAACTTTGAAAACCTTAACTACTGAGGGAAAAGAAAGGCAAATCTTTTCACACAGATCATAGAGCACACACTAAAATGCAAATTTTCCTAAATTGTCAAGCATACAGTCAAATGCAAAATGCACAATGCATGTATTTTCTTTTCCCTTTCTTAATGTGGATGGATTACAAAAAGAAAGTGGTTATATAACTTTGATTTCGATTTAAAGCGAAAGTAAACAAGTTTGTCCAAAATCAAAAGACACCTTAAGATTCACTTGCTTAATCACTGGAAATACATGAAATCAAACCATACTAACGAAAGTAAAATGACTAATCAGCTATGGACAGCAAACAAGCTAACTCTTTAGACCAGCAAAATGCCTAACACAAGTTCAGATCTAAAAGGCCAAAAGCATGACTAGTTTACTTTTCGTTATGGGAAATTGTAAATGAGTAAGAAATACAAAGAACAAGTACAATTTTGTTATATAACAGAGGCAGAATGATAGCAAGTAATATTGGTTTCAAAACAGGCACAAGACTGACACCTAGCAGCAAAACTAAGTGAAAACAGGCAAGAGAAAGGAGGAAACCCCAAATGCACTAAGAAAATTTGGGCCAACGCAGGTTCTGCACAGCCAAACTGGCTCTCAGCGCAGGTAGCCCCTTCGGGACCTGCGTTGCAAAGCAGGTAGCCTGTGTACTACCTGCTTTGGAAAACGAGAATTGCGTTTTCACAGTTTTCGGGTCATAATTTTCTCAAAAATGCACGGTTTTTGCTCAAATCAGAAGCAATCAGTCAAGCACACTCAAAGGGATGATTAGGAAGGTGAAAATCTATCACTAAGAGCTTACAAGGATCCTTGTAGATCAGCTCTTCAAATCATGAATTTGCTCAGAAAATGAGCAAGAGTAGCTGCCTTCTACTTCGCTTTTGATATAGTCAAAAGCTTTTCGATTTGGTACTCTTTTGTTCAAGAAATGAATAGCAAAATACTACAAACACAATCAAACGGATACGATCCCCAGCGGAGTCGCCAGTTTGTTGTAGGGAAAAGTATCCGACTCGGATGACCCTATCCCACTCTAAGGGTGACAGTTCCTTAGCAACAACTGTAAAACAAACTACTTAAGGTTTACTTCTTTATGAAAGCAAAAGAGAATGGAGAAAGCACTAACCGTTGCCTTGCGCTTAATGTCGAATCCAAACTCTTCTCTTTGGCCGCTTGCTCCTAGCTCTTTGTTCTTCTGCTCGCCCAGCTACGATGAGATCCTGCAAAATAACAAAGAAGGAAACTACAAGAGGCATGCAATCATAACTGGTTCATGGATTAGTGTAAACCAAACATGCAATCATCACAATATATAATTGAAACAAGAGCACATAGAAGAACCTCAATAGCTTTTATTAATGAAGAAATAAAGGTTCTGAGAGTATTACAACCATTGAAGGCTCCAACCCAGCAACACCTCCCAGCAGAAAGAATTGCTCTTCTTCACCTCTCTCAAACAATCACCCAATAACTCAATAGTGAAACCAACAGCATATCATTACTTTGCACAAAATTCCAGCCTCCTAAGCTCATAGGAGAGAGCTCAATATATAGATGAATTGGGAAAGGATGAGTCAGCTTGCAACTGATGTGTAGCTGCCTTGTGTCCTCTCTCTCTTCAGTTAATCTTTAGTTGATCTTCAGTTCTTGAGTCCACTTGGTGAACCTTGCTTCCACTTGGAGAAACAAAGCCTCTGACTCATCACAAGGCGAAATCCCTGATCCAAGTGTCATTTTTGGAAGATTCCAAAGCAATGACTCACTGTGCCACTTGTCCTTTCTCGCTCAGCGCAGGTGGCCTTTGTCCCACTTGCTTTGCAACGCAGGTACACCATGGAGCAACTGAGTTTCAGCGCAGAAACCTAGTGGAGCACCTGCTTTGATTTCAGGATTGCTTGTTTTTTAGTGTTTTCAGGTGGAGAACTGATCTGAGAGTTGTTGGTTTGCTGACCTTGTTCCTCTAGGGGTAGGAACATCATGTTTAGGGAACTTTGGATCCCTTGGATTATTGACAATTCATGCTTGTTGCTGTAAGGCACAAAATTGTCTATAACACCAAGTGAATCAAAGTGTCGTGTTCAAGAGTGGTTACAAAGTATGACAAACAGGCTCATTTTTCTCTCTTTCCCCCACCATTTCTGGCAAGTACCTCTTTATTTTTGACAAGCTTGAGGAGGATAACATTTGCTTGATTATAAGCTCATCCTTCGGATGAGTCCAACTTAGTTTAAATTCGACCCTAAGAAGGAGTGGTTCGTTCCTGTTTGTAATTGAACAAGTCCTTTACTGTGAAATTTTAACGAGTCCAGTATAGGAGAAACTCGGCGGTTTTCAATTTTAGAGAGCTTGAAAAAGCTTAAAAAGACTCCATGGTTGACCATTTTCGTAAATTTGTGTCTCCCAAGCCCGAAAAAGTATAAAATAATACTTGAGAGAACCGCTTGATCTTTTACGACCAATGAGTACTTTTCGTCATTAGTGCCTTTGACCCGAAAAAGTAAAAAAGTGATCAATGACACGTCGTTTTATGACCGATATCAAATTTGAAACGACAAAAATCCGGCAATCTTTTCATGTTTTTTACGGTCGAAAAAGAGCTGTAAGTGGACCGTCTTTTAATTTCGTTTTAACGAGTTTAAAAGAAACACTCGACAATCTTTTCATGTTTTAGGAGTCAGAAAAGAGCTTAAAGATGACTCTACATATTTTTTCGTTCAAAATGATAGATTTCGCTTGAATAATCCTTTATTCTGCACAAGAACACGAACATTACTCATACCTGTTTGAAATGGATAAAAATGTCGCAAAATACCTTTTCAAAGTGAAACATAAACAAATTTGCAATTTATTTACTCAAAAAACTTATAAAAAGGGCCTTTTTCAATTCATTTTTACCATTTAAGTTTGGGTGAGAAAATAGTGCTTTTGCTCAGAAAACTTTCCGTGAAGATTGCGGAAAATCCAACTGTCGGAATCGAACGTCGTCTTCTCCAGGTAATCCACATCATCCCACTCTTCATTTTTAACCATTTAATTTTTTGTTTTAGTCCTTTATTTCATTTTTGGGAGGGTTTTTAGGCGCAAAACCCGCGCGCGGGGTCTCGCAGGTTTACCATTGCGGGTCTGCGGACCCCGACTTTTTGTCCATTGGGAAAAAGCTCGGGGTCCGCACCTTCCGTGTAGACAAAGTGCGGTCCCACGCACTGTGTCTAACCTGGAGGGTGCGGTCCCCGCCACAAGGGTTTTGAACCCAAAAATTCTCAAAAATGGACCACACAAAATATTTTCTAGCATTTTAATTTGTCTTTATGCTTGATGCAGAGAGTACATCATGCTAGATTGGCGTGAACGAGAGCATGAGGACGTGGATGCCGCCGCATGGAATCATCAGCCTTCACTTGATGCTTTGAGGGCGTGCGGATTGTACAAATACTGGGCCATTCCTGGCATGAGGGCTCAGGTGGATTTCTTACAGTGGCTGGTTGACAGATGGAGCATACAGGACCAGTGCTTCTTCATTGGTGGCCACCAGCTCGAAATCGAGCCGGCGGACATATATTTCTTGACTGGTTTGCCTAAGAGAGGCGAAGACTTGACTCTGTTTGGGGCTAGGCCAGGTGGCCAGTCTGTCGATAGCCTCAGGCTAGAGTACTGCAACAACCAGGCTAGAGACAAAGGGATAGACATAAAGACCATATCCCATCTTGAGCTCATGGTGATTGCGTTCACTGTCACCAGACTTTGCGGAGCTTCCACATTACATATTGCCACCAGATCCCAGATGCATATGGCAGTTGATTGCTTTCGAGGCACCATCTTCAACTGGTGCATTGCCGTGTTGGCCAATCTGAAAGGCCAACTGACCAGGGCCAAAAACAGACAACTAAAGACCTTTGGTTATGGGGCTTTGGTTGTGAGTTTTGGCCTGGAGAGGGTTCCTATGCTGATCCCACAGCACCTTACTATTGGAGTTGGGCTTCCTCGAGAGCCCAAACTGATGCGATGGGTCGCAGTCATGGCCCGTCACCCGAACGACAGGACAGAGGTTGCTCAATTCAAACCTGAGTATTTCCAATGGTTGGAAAACCAGGTCTTTTCCATTCAGGACTTCCCTTACGCTGGGATAGATTTTCGTGGTGACCCAGACATGGTTCTTCCACCAGGAGAGCAGTGGAACGAGTCAGGTAAAATCCTTTTCAACATTTTTCCTATTTTAATTTTTTGTTATTTTTTTTTAACGTCTCAAAACTGATAGTAAAAATTTAAAATGCAGATGTGGGTCCACAACGATCAGCCGCTCTCCGGCCTTACGAGAGGAGGCAACCAGTTGGACCCGCACCAGCCCCACAGGATGAATCAGTAGAGGTTTTGGCCGAGTTGGAGGGTCATCTCGAGCGCTTGACAGGAGATATTCCTGAGACCACTATAGACGACATTCCTCGTCGACTTCAGCGCTATGTGATTGGAGTTTCGGGACCTTTTAGGAGGTTCCTTTGCAAGGTGGCCCGTGCAGTGGTTTCTTATAGAGATCATCACCAGTGATAGGATGATCGCCTATTGTGGGCACATATGACATTTTTGTTTTTTGTACTTATCATTTTTGCCGATCATAAGGTGTTTTTCAACCTATGATCCAGGACGATATATTTTTTGACACACTCCTATATATATATATATATATATATATATATATATATATATATATATATATATATATATATCACTATTACCGACTTATCTTGTAAATCATGTTATGGAATGGTTTTAAATTTACATGTATGATTATTGCAAATGTCTATTTAACATTCGAGAAGCAATTGCATCTGCTAATGTATTTAAAGACCTTGGAATATGCTGATATTCAATATAATCAAATTCACGTTCCAAGAGACGCACTCTCAAAAATAATCTTAATAACACTGGATTTCTAATGGCATACACTTTATTAAGCTGTAAGACAATGAGTTCAGAATCTAACCTCACTATCAAACTCTGAATCCCAAATGAAATAGATTTAGATAATAACTCAATCACTGCACTATACTCGGCAATGTTGTTCGTTGTTTGACCGAGGCTTACCCCATGCATAGATACTAACTCATCAGAGGGCGAATAGATAACCCAAGCTGCGGAAGAGATGTTCCGTGTATTACGACAAGCACCATCAGCGAAACCAATGTATGTTTGGAGAGGCATCGACATCTGCGATATCAAGAGTAAAACCAAGATAAGCAGGAATAATGACGAAAAAAAACACTCTCTAAGCTAAGCACACTGTTTAAACTAAAACACACCAGCTAAAAAGAGAAAACTATCCTAACTAAATCTCCATACCCATTCTTTTAAGCATAATACCTCTTCAAGTAAAGGCCATTTCTGGGTTTACCCAAAGAGTCCCCATCAAAGTCTACCAATTCATAAGCCCCTTTGGCTAGCTTTCGCTTTACAACATAGGGACCATGCCACATAGGAACGAATTTTCCAGCGCCTAATTTGTCATTAGCTTGATCATAAACTAAGACTAGATCTCCTTCCGAAAAATTTCGAGGGGTCACATTTCGATCATACTGAGCTTTCATGCGTTTTGCGTGAGTCTCGATCACCAATGCAGCATCACGTCGATTCTCATCTAATTGAGCCAAGTATAACAAACGTTTTTCCTCTTTGGAAGTGGCTGGAAGTAACTCGATGGCCATTTACAGTGACGGGATTTCGCATTCAATGGGTAACACGGCTTCCAAACCATAGACTAGTTGGAAAGGAGTGAACCCTGTTGATGTTTTTACTGAAGTTCGGTACACCCAAAGCACTGAAAATAGCATGTTGTGCCAATTCGACCGATGAATCCCAATGATTCGTCGGATCATGATAACTAAAACTTTGTTGATGGACTCAACCAGACCATTCGCTTGTGGATAATAAGGGGTTGAACTATCGTGGCGTAAACCAAGCTGGCCTGTAAGTTCGGTCATCATAACGTTTAGAAAATGACGCCCATGATTAGTGATTATCGCTTGTGGGACACCAAACCTAGCAATTATATGATTGAACATGAAAATTGCAGCTGTCTTGTCGTCTGCCTCGAATGTAGGCATCGCCTTGGCCCACTTAGTAAAATAATCTACCGCAAGGATGATATACGCATGCCCCCCGGCCGAGTGAGGGTTACATGTAATAAAATCGATACCCCATTTGGCAAAAGGACCAACAGAAATTATAGGGTGGAGAGGAGCAGGTGGAGCGCGCATCTTACGATCAAAAATCTGGCAGTTGTGGCATTTTCAGACTGCCGTAATACAATCTTTAAATAAAGACGGCCAGAAGTAGCCAGTGCGCAATATCTTTTGGGCTGTGGCAAACCCAGACATATGACCGCCACACGCTCCAGAGTGACAGTCATTTAGAACCCTTTCAGCTTCCTCGTGAGTTAAGCAACGTCGAAAAACAGAATCCGCCCCACGGCGATAAAGAGTATCTCCAATAATCCTAAATTGTTGGGACTGGAATCAAATTTTTCGACGTTCTGACCTTGAAATTTCTGGCTGAAAGGATTGGGTCTGGAGATAAACGATGATATCCCATACCACGGGTCTAAAGTGCTGATTAAAAACAAGGATTCGTCCGCAATGGGCTCCTCCGACACAGTTTCTGTGTCAGCATGCGGGAAGTCACACATTAACTCCGCAAAAACTAAAGATTTCTTAGACTTGGATTTCTCAAATTCCAAGTCGAACTCTTGCAGGATAATGATCCATTTAGAGTACTTTCCCCCTAGCAATTGCTTGGTCAAAATGTAGATCATAGGGTTGCAATCCGAAATTACTGTAGTTTTACGTAGTAGAATGTAGTGACGAAAACGTTGGACAGCTTGAACGGCTGCCAATGCCAATTTCTCCACATGTGAGTATTTTAGCTCAGTTGGATTTAAAGTGCGACTAAGGTAATATATCACATGTTCAATTCCTGATTCATCTTCCTGAACTAAGACCATTCCAATGGTGGAATGAGAAGCGACAAGATACAAGAAGTAATCCTGGTTGTAGTTGGGAAGATGCAACAACAGTGCATGGGTCAATGCGTGTTTGAGTGCATCAAAAGATTTCTGAGCTATCTCATCCCAATAGAATGGAGTATTCTGTTTCAACAACCAGGTAAAACCCTTTGTAACCTCGGCGTAGTTAGGAATGAATCATCGTAAAAAGTTTGCTTTCCCCTGCAAACTTTGGAGTTGGCGAAGACTCGAAGGAGGAGGCAATTTGATGATAGCTTCGACCTTTGAGGGATCAACGCGAATGCCGGCTTTCGAAACTACAAACTCCAGCAATCGACTCGTTTCTATACAGAAGTCACATTTGTGTGGGTTCAACCGAATACGATAATGCCTACACCTCATAAAGATTGCTCGTAAATGGACGAGGTGATCAACTCGATGTAATGAATGAGCAGGCAAGTCATCGAGATAGGGTTGCACAATGTGCTTGATGTCATGAAATGCATAAGACATCGCCCTTTGAAAAGTTGCTCTAGCATTCTTAAGCCCAAAAGGTAATTTGCAATAAGCAAATGTCCCCCATGGAAAAATGAACGCCGTTTTTGGTTGATCGGCAGGTAGAATGTTGATTTGATTGTATCCGGAAAAACCATCCATAAAGGAGAATATTTCGCTTCCGGCACAATCATCAATGATTTGATCGATATAGGGAGTTGGGTAATTGTCCTTTGGACAGGCTCGATTAATGTCCCTATAATCAATGCATATTCTTATTGTTCCCTATTTTTTGTTAACCGGAACAATATTCGATACCCAATTCGTTAACGGGATCGGATAAATGAAACCTGCTTTCAACAGTTTTTCAACTTCTGCTTTAATTGCAGCAGCTTTTCGTGGGTGAATCTGACGCAAACGTTGCCGGACGGGTTTAGCGTCTGGGTAAGCCTTGATTTCATGAACAACAAGCGCGGGATCAATTCCTGGCATTTCCTCATAGGACCAGGCAAACACGTCACGGAATTCTTGAAATAGGGCCTTATATAATTGAATTTCATCATCTGTACACGAGGCACCTATATGAATGTTCTCAACAATTCCGAGCTTAACCGAAATGTCAATAGGGATAGTTCAAGAGATGTTTCCCAAATTTAACTCTAAATTGGAATGTTTCATTGGATTCTGAGGTTCCTTGACATATTCAGTTGTAAAAATTGATGAGAAATCATTTTCAAAACGATCATCCTCAGGTAAAAACAAAGATCTGTGATGGAGATCTTCCCATGGTAAATCATCTACACATAGGATTTCACGAATTTTCTCATCAGAGTGACCAAGTTCAGAAAACGTGGTTAAATCCGAGGTTGATGTGAAAAGTGATTCCTTACAGACCACATTCATTAAGTCATTTTCGGTTGAACACAGGTCGACAAAATACTGCACGGCTTCATAGGCAATTTCATATGGACTCAAAGGCATGGAATTACCAAATGAGTCTATCTCAGATTCAGAAGGGATGATCCAAGGATCATCATAAATAATGGTGTCTGATGTAATCATATGAATGGTTGCAAATGAAGATGATATGTTGATTGGAGGAAAAGGAAAAGTTCCCAGTAAACCGGCATCTTTAACTAATCCTACTCCAACATCCTTATATGGGATAGTCGTTTTACCAACTTGCTGAATACTCTCCAAAGAGGCTGGGTCGAATGAAAAGTAAGCCAGCTGGTCTATTGTAATGATCTTTCCATTGTGTGGAAACTTTATTACTCGAAAGACTGATGAAACGACCGCTGTCATAGCGTAAGACCAACTTCGACCCAAGAGAAGTTTGTAATCTAGAGGGGCGTCAACCACCTCCACATCTAGACTAACGGTTTTTCCTTCAACCCCTATAGGCAAATCCTGTAGAATGCCAAAAGGATGAAACCCACGGCCATCAAAGGCCTTTAGAATCGTCGGGGATTGATTTAGCGAAGGAGAGCCAAGCGATCTCCAACACTGTATCGACATAATACACGTTGAGGCTCCCTCATCAATTACAGTCCGATGAATAGGCCTGTTTTTTACTATCACTAGAATCTGGAAAGCCATTTGATGAGGCAAACTCGGTGTACTATTTTCTAGATCGAAAATTATTAGGTTCGGGTCCTGAACATCAACAGCTCCTATAGCCGACAAAAGTAATTTACATAGTGTTGGACATGATTGCAACACTTCCAAAGCCGACATTGCTGAGGGTGAAACAACTAAATCCTCAACAATGTTATAATTCTGAGCCGCTCTCGCATGTGGATTGAAAGCTGACTTTCGAAGTATACCCTTGGCGGGCGGTTTGATTACCAAGTCTAGATTAGGTTTCTCGATCTGTAGTGGATCGGAACTGGGAGCTGAGGTTGATGGATTAGAATGAGAAGATTTTGCTTCTTTACCATCAACAGGACTCTTACTACCATAATCTTGCGATCGAGTCGCAATCCTAACATGGGACATCATCAGTATGGGTTCTTCATTGGCACTCGAGGATGAACCTATCATCTTACTGTCTTGAGCCAGAAAAGGATCCTTCAAAACAGCAGGAGTTTGGGAACCTTTGACAATCTTCGCAACCTCTGCACGATGAGGGCAGTCTCTTGTAAAATGTTCATCGTCACAAATGAGACAAGGATAACGAGGTTTGCGCTTTTCATCATTGGATTCCACCTTTTCAGGTTTCTCCTTTGAAATTTTGTCCGTTTTATTCTTCTTCTTTCCTTTCTTCTTCCCACCAGATTTTGATTTGGCTGCAGATGACTCTACAACGTGAATATCACCGGAAATCTCTGTAGAAGAATCTCCTATTGGGGGATCAGGCAAGGTTATAATGGGAGAAGAATTCTTGGAAGACTTCTTCTTACTTTTAGTGTTAACCGTGCCAATCATACCATCAGCGGCATGAGATCCCGTAGGAGCTGCAGCGATTTGATTTTTCTTGGGAAGATCGGGGATTTTTTCGTGTAACGTACCTGACTGAGTGTAGACCAAGTCAAAGTATTGTGCTTGAGCAATGACTTGCTCCTCAGTAACAACTCCGGCTTTAGGAACATATTCAGTGATCTTTGGCAACAAAGATTTTACAAACCACTCAGCCAAGATTTGATCCGGAATAAATACCTTCACTAAACGACATCGACGTCTCCACTCATGAATATGATCTAAAATGTAAGTAGATGTCGATTGTTTTAGCGAAGTTAACAATTACGTGCCATTGTCATATCGGATTGGCAACTGAAAATGAGTTAAAAAGGAGGTAGCTAACTGACTAAAATTATAAAAAGTTCCTCGTGGTAACTCAATGTACCATTTGGCCGCGAGACCAATTAGAGTGCGCTGGAAAAGTCTAAGACGGATTGAATCATCTGTAATGGAGTTAGATGCACACCAGAGGTGGTAAGTCATCACATGGTTCGAAGGGTCCTCTCCTGATTTACCTTCGAACTTGGGAATGTCACTAGGCAACTTATTCGGCATTGGCGGCCAAAACGGAAGATAATTAATGGGATCGTTCATTAGGCGCGACAAGTCAGGTAAGTCCAAAGTTGCGATAAACGGTAACTACCGATTACGGTCCTTAAAACTCTGGGTCATGAGACCAGCCCCAGGAGGAGGATATCCAGGATAACTAGGAATAGGAATCGCGTTCGGGATATTGTATCCTCCCGGAAAATCAAGATTAACCGGACCGTACTGGGGTTGTTGAGGTTGTTGATAAGTGTACCCAGGATATGGTTGATACTGATAGACTGGCTGCTGCACAGCAGGACCGAATTGGTATTGTCCCTGGTACGGTTGATAGGTGAATTGTGGTTGACTTGTGACAACCGTACTTAAACCAGGTTGTCCTACAGGAATCTGAACCGAAGTTTGAATCGTAGATCCAAACGGTAGTAAATATGTCTGAGGAGTAGATACAGGAACAGTAGAAACCGGAGCTGTCGATACTCCAGAAGTAGGTGGGGTAGATTGAACAGATGTTGCGACAGTTGTAGCAGTCGTTTGAGGCGGAGTACGAGGTGTACTAGGCCCAGGCTGAGAAACTAGCGAAGGTACAAAAGTTTGAATGTTAGACTGGACTGTTTGCTGGGGTGAACCAGAAACTAAGGGTTGTCCAGTTTGAGATGACAATTGTACACTTGGCTGCAACACCTGTTGGGTCTGCGATGGATCCCACACTATATTCATTCCGGGGTACTGACCCATAACTGGTTGAGAATACTAAGAACCATAACCAGGTTGAGGGTAGGATTGATAATTGAAAGGTACATTTCCGTTCCTTGAACAAATGTTTGACCTTGGGGTGGTTGGAAACCTTGGTTCGAGTATTGACCTTGGGGTTGATACCCTTGAGGCACATACTGATACTGGGGTTGACCTTGAGGTATAAATTGATACTGGGGTTGACCTTGAGGAACGTACTGTCCTATAGGTATGTACTGTCCTTGAGGTTGCCCCCCAGATGCAAATTGTGTACCTTTAGGTTGCCCCCCAGATGCAAATTGTGTACCTTGAGGTTGCCCCCCAGGCGTTAATTGAGGCTGCCCCCCAGGCGGTAACTGGCCACCTTGAGGTTTAGGATTGGGAATAGAACCTGACATCATAAGAATGTCTTCTACACTCAACGGCTTAGTACCATTGCTTCCAGTTAATAACCCTTGCTCAATGGGTTGAGAAGATGCTCCCGAAAAAGTACTAGAAAGTGACTGATACCCGGAGGGAACAGAAGGATCGCCGTACAAAAAAGATTCGAGCGATTGAGTAAACATGGATGATTGTCTTGCCATATTGATGGGAGTATAAAAACCTCTAGGTGTTGGGTGATAAGGAGCACGAGGTGGTGAAAAAATTAACCCTGCGTTTTCTAGAAAATTAGTCAAAGAAAGATACCAAGAACTAATCCTAGGTGAACTGTAAAAAATTGATTCACACTCCCTTAGTTCAATAACCAGTTGATTTTCAGGGATAGGGATGCCTACTTCTTCTTCTTTCGGAGTAAGGTCTTTAGTAGCAATAAGTCCAGAAGGAAGATCTTGGGTGATTACTCTTTCTACCCTAGGTGAACTAGGACCACTAGAAGTTGGAGAAACAAACCCCGATGTTGGAGTAGCAGCAAATTCACTTTCAGGCTTGGATATTTTGGGTTCTTCACCTATATCACTAGTATATGAAAAGCTATCAGCGATTTTGGAGACAGACACTGACTGTGGATTATATTCTGCTACTGGCGTTTGAGAATCAGGATGTACTATCAAAGAAGATTCTCCTTCTTTAGGTGACCCAACTCTACTGTCTCTAGGAGTTACGAGGACTTTTAAACCTTCAAGTTGGCTTGGTACTTCCTCAGGAGGTTGGTCCCAAAGTCTACGAGACTGTCTTGGTAATTCAGCCACAGTTGAAAACTTTTAACTACTTCACATGCAAACAAAGTAAAATCTCAATGAAAAGCACCTAAAGTCTCTAAAGAATCAAACAAATTTGAATCACACGCCTAAAGAATCTAGGAGATCAAACACACACAAACAGTAACTTTCCGGACTGAAAACACTAGTTGGTGATGAAATCCAACGTCGCAGAGTTCAATACAGAAATGGCGGTTGGAACAGTTACCCCGACACCCTGCTTAATGAATAGACTGGCACAATTTCCTCCACTTAACCGTCTCGAGTGAAGTGAACCCCCCAGAAAATCCAAGTGAGTCTAGTCGGTACAATGGGATCTTCCCACCACTGTCACCTTAAGAAGAATCCTAAAGAATATGGCCACTAAGGTTACCAACTGAGACAAATACACCTGGGGGAACAGTCTACAATCCGATACGCATGCAAGGGCAGAGTAGCAAGCTCAATCCCCTTGAAGGCTCCTTGACATAATCCAAGGTTTACCAACAAGTGACCCCAGGCTCCTCAACAATGGTTAATCCAAGGTTTACCATTTTTAATACGTGAATATCTGGCATCATTCCCAATGAGGAAGGATTGATTCCCACACTGGTTTAGACACGATCTCGTGCTTCTCCTTTAAGAGGAGCTTTCCCAGAGCATAAATGCAACAATTGGATTTCTTCCCTACCACAAGATACAGCTACTTGTTTGTTTTTACTGTCTTGGAGAGTTAATTACTCTCCTACTCCAAGACACTAGCCTAAGCTAAGTTGGTGTATCAGAGCCCTAGAAATAAAAATGTTACTAGGTGAATTTTACTTTAAGCGTTAATTTTAGTGGTTTTTGTTTAAGTCCAAAGGTGCGGAGATGAAACTCGTGGTATGAAGACTCGACTCAAAATCACTAAAAATGCACCTAAGATGATCTAAACAATTTTTTTCTCTTCAATGAACTTCTAAACTAAGAAAGAGTTTGAGAATGCAAATACTTTGTAAACACAAATCTTTCTCAATTAAACAAATTAAAAGAAGAGCCTTTCCTTTCCAAAGCACTCAAAACGAGACAACTAGTTATTTCACAAAATTTCCCTTTTTCGTTTCAAAGCACTCAATCACTACAAAAAACAAACTTTTTGTTTTCAAAAGAGATTTTTATATTTTTTTTAAAAACACTCAAACTAATGAAAATGACTGACTTTGAGATCTACAAATTATAAAAACCTATTTGAAGTCAAAGCCTACTAAAAGTATTTTTAAGGATGTTTTACTTAGCTAGATGTAAGCTAAGGACCAATTTATGCAGAATCACAAATAAGTCAAGAACAACCAATTTTGTTTTCTTTTTGAAAATGAAAATCCAAACTCTCAAACACAAGCTTTTCGAAGTTTTGTAAAGAGAAAACTCAAAGCGGATTCCTCAAACAAGGGGAGATTTCATAAATGGTCAGACTCATAAGAAAGCTGGTAGACACTAAGGTGATCTGAAGTCCCTACAGCTTCTAAGCTCAGAGCCACTACACAACCAAAATGAAAACAAACCCAACAAGCAAAACTCCTAGGAATTTCACCTAAAACCCTAACACTAATGAAATCAATCTAAGGAAAGCTTCTGACAAGTTATATGCAGGTCTGGGCAGTGGACAACAATTTCTAAAGACAAACTAAGCTGACTAACAGAGGAAATCTTAGGGTTTTCAAAATTTTGACAGGGTCCGCAGGCCCACAGTTGGCACAAGTGCGGTCCCGCTCTATGCTAAAAGCCAAGCTGCAGGTAGGTACGCACTGTGTCAAACGGCTAGGGTGCGGTCCTCTCCCAAAGCTATGAAAAATGAAAAATAACCCTGGATCTACAAACTCTACCCACTTTTACACATAACAAGCCAAAAACAGAAACAAAAATAGAGTTTCTCAGGTCAAAGTAAAAACAAGGAAAACAATCAAGTCCCCAGTGGAGTCGCCATTTTGTCACACGGAATAGGTCGATCTTGCGGACAAGATAGACCTTCCTAGAATCTAAAGAAGACCTAATGACAAGCAAACCAACCAGACACTATCTTTCTCTAAATATGCTTTGATAAACAAATAGCAAACAAGTGTTTTTAGGGCCTACCTTAGGTCCAACGCAAGCTTGTGGATACCTTCGCTCCTTTGATCCAAGTGAGCTCCTTTTCACGAATCTACAAACACAAACAAGGCAAACAAATTAAATAGCACCTGAAAAGCCAATTGCATAAAACATATTTAACATGAAAGTCAAGGAGTCCATGAAACAAATAACATAAGATACTTGTTGAGAAAAATGAGTTTGATTGTATTAATTCAAAAGAAGAAGAACTTTACAACCTTTGCCTTGACGTTGTACAAGCTCCTCCCAGGTTCCAGCAAGAAGTCTCCTCTACTTTGACAAGTTTCACTCACTCCCTAATGAAGCCAAAAAGATGTGTGATCTCTCCTCTTAGGTTCAACTAGGAAGTCTTGATTTCACCAGCATTTACCCTCAAAAATGTTCAGCTTCTAACCTCTCTAGCAACCAGCCCAATGCCTGTATTTATAGTGCAATGGAGGGAGGTTACTAGGTCCTCCTTCAAAGGGATAAAGCCCTCCTTCAAAGGGATAGCTCCTCTCATCAAGGGATTAGCTCCTTCTCTTTTGGGATGCATGAACCACCTCAGAGCGAACAATCCACGTCAAAAATCCTTCTAGAAACCTCTAGAACTAACCCAAAGTGAGTTTTTTAAGATAAAACTTGCGCCTTTTGACTTTCACAGGGGTATGCACCTACACCGTTAGGGACAGAGCGGGCAAGTCCGCAGTTTTTGTACACAGAAGGTGCGGGACCACAGGTGACCATGAGAGAAAGTGCGGAACCAGAGTTACATTGATTTTTAATGTCTTTCTCTCATTTCCAAAGCTTGATTTGAAGAGTTGAGGTCTGAGACTTGCTTAGGAGGACAGTACAAGTGATGATAGACCCATACTGACTGCAAATAATCATGGTGACGATATTTTTGTGTAACAGTCCTTGTAATTGGGATCTCCACATCTCCAACAGAAATCCTACTATGTGAAGACGAAACCGAAAGGAAATCAACATCTTTTACCTCCTCTGTCGATTTGGAAAGAACTGATGAGGGCTTCTCATCATCTGTTGTTGGTGGTTCGCTAGTTGTCTTAGTGCATGCCCCAACTTCTTTTCTGACATACCCAAGTCTTGTTCAACTGGGAAATTCTTCTACTTTGATGGGGTTGACAATGACTTTGCTATTAACGCCCAAGCCTCTTCCTTCATACCCTATTTTCTTCAACATTTTGGAGCTGATTTATGTGGTATGATTTTCAAAAATAGCGAAATCATCATTAGGAAACATACATGAAGATGGAGAACTACTTTTTACCTCACATGGGTCACACTGCAGCTTTTCCAAGGCCTTGTCCTTTGCTTGTAGCTGTCGTATCAAACTTTCTTTCTCCTCTTTCTCTTCATGTAGACGCATCTACAATTCAGCGTTCTCTTTTTGAATATTATGTTTGTTTTGCTTCAGTTCTTCCATGGCCTCTTTTGTGGCTTGCAACTGAAGCTGCAATCGCTCCTTTTCCTCTGTCTCTTTCTGTAGAGTTTATACATTATTTCCACTCTTTTGGAAATGTTGAGCATGGTCTCGTGCATTGCTTTTTCATCCTCTGTTGTTGCACGTTCCATTGTTCATGCTTGCAATTCACATCCACGGAAAGACTGCTCTGATACCACTTGATCCAGGTCTGGGTGTGAAGAAGGACCATTCCAAGACCTTTTATTTTTCTGATGTGTTAAATTGCATTCATAAAAGAACATAAATGAATACATATGCATGCTGTAAAGAAGAGGAACATGTCAATCATCAGCACATGAAAACATAAGCCATTGATAACGGAGTTCGTCCAGGAGGGACTACGTCTCCGAGCCCCAGTGTCAAGATGGTGTAGGCCACTGCATTAAGTGCTGTCAATAGTGATGATGTACATAGAGATGATGTCGCGATCATACAAGGAAAATGCCCTCACGCAGGAGTGGCTCTAAGAGATGTTCCACTATAGGAACTCTCAATCAAAAGACTCCTATCAGTATGACACAAAACTCATGCACGATGAGCATCCCGCCAATATGGCATAAAAGGAATCTCAAAGCAAACATGCATGGTGAAACATGAGTATCCCATCAACATACAACAAAGGGATCTCAAAACACAACATGAAAAATCATGACAAGAAGTACATCACATATACAATCCCACATCACATCAAGCAAGAATCATGAAAACAAGTAATAAACAAGATCCTGCATCAACATCAATGAAGGATCTGTGCAACATAATGCATAAATAAGAAGTACACGAACACAATACCTCACAACCAATGGGCATCTGAAGAAAAGGATGTCACACTACTAAAGTTGTTTGGACCATCGATCTCGCAGCATCGATCACATGAAAATGACTGCGCACATACGAATGTGGACACCTGCACTAGCACTTAGAAAAGTGGTTGGAAAATGAAATGAGAGAATGACAAATCTAAATGCACCATCAGATTTGTGGCATCGAATAGTGCAAAATCGACTGTCCAAAATCTGAATTCTGAGAAATTAAGAATCTAGGGCTCAAGGAATCTTTTAAATTCCCCATAGATTCCTAAAAGATTCTGCTCCATGGGTGGACTGGAAATCTGCAACTCAAATGGAAAATCTGACCTCACCATTGTGATCCCTGTAGAAAACCGTGAAAAACAAGTATAAATTTGACTATATTCCGACATGGAGAAAAATTACCTCCTCGAGAAAATTTCTAGGATCATGGTTCCACTCTCTGTTTTTGCAGCGATTATGGTTCCACTTGCATACTGAAAAATGACCCAAAAATGCATAACTTTGATGGAGAAACGGACAACGACATTGCGTTCATGACGATGAGAGGTGTTGAATCCATATAAAATTTGTCAAAATCTGACAAAGTGGAAATTTGGCCCTCCTACAAAATTCTGCTCAGTCATGGTTCCACCGGAATAAAAATTAATTAAAAATTACTTGTCTCGAAAAGCATGCCCGCTCCTGGTTCCTCCTCTTCCTTGAACTCCGCACTGCGATCCTACTCCTCCATGTGTGGGCGCACTGGGAAAATGTTGAGCTTATATAAATTTTTGGGCAAATAAAACAATGGCAAGGTCGTTGGCCTAATGGTAAAATGGGCAGTTTGTTAAGGGGAGGTCAGGGGATCAAATCCCGCCTCCCCATAGAATCCGCATACCATTATTTTTTAAAAATGCGCATTTATTAAATTTAACCAAAATTTGTTTTGGGCACGTTTGTTTTGCATGGGGTTTGGTACCATTAATGCGGTTGGTTGGGATTTAAGAGTGATTTTAACAACCCCACAATTTTACCCAGAATCAAACCCAGGTTGGCCGGAATCTGGTGGCCAGAAAGTCCAAATTGTGGCCTCCTTAAGCCTGCCCAGTCATCAAAAATTCAACCCAACTTTGATTGCTTCTAACATTCGCATACGGACTCGAATTGACGAACCGTTCACACCACCACGATCAGGGCGACGAGATCTATGCTCTGTTCCTAGTTCGAAAGCATTCTGATCACTTTTGTTTTTGATTTTTCATAAACCATCTTTTTCTAGAGCCACATGGATCACCTCCAATGTGCCTCTGCATCATGAATATAATAAAAAATACTCTCTTACCTGCACATAAACCACATTAATCCACGAAGTATGAAAATAACACTTTATTCTTCCTCATAAGCACATTATAACCAAAAATTTAAATTAATGTGAGGAAAGAAAGAATTTATGGGCTGGAGGATAGCAATATGGGCCTTAAAATATACCTATTGATGGGACCCATCACAAATCTTGGTTCTTTTTCATAAGGGTTGTAATAAGGTCACCAAGGCCTCAAGACAAGAATAGGAAGATAATTCTCCTATGACTAAGCTTCTAGAAGATACAAAAGCAAATTATAGGCACTCTAATAAGCCCTAGTTACAATAATTAGGCCACAGAACTTTGACTAGACAACAAAAAAAATTAAATAAGATAGGAGCCTTGTTCTAGAAGACTGAAAGGCTAGATTGAGCATTCTAATGAAAAATTAAAAGTACTTAAATCTTGTAAAGGTAATCAAAGAAAAATTTGAACTATGTGTTATCATAGTGATCCAAATTCTCATAATTGTAGGTGACTGAGTTAATGTTTGGGGTTTCTCAAGGAACAATCCTTACAAGAGAGCAAGTGAGATTGTTACATTTATCTTGATAAAATGTAGACCTATACAGTGGTATAGGAACCTCGAATTCATGATAGTTTTGTAACATGAAATCAAAATTTAAGCAGTCACCAAAGGGGTCGAAAATTCTAAGCATAAGTATCATTGAAGACCAAGACATATTCCTCATAAAGTTCTAAGTTATATCTACCATATTCTCAAAGAAGATGAAGTAATGAGCATGTTTAGGATCCATCCTATAGTCTTGTTTGGAAAACTAAAAGAAGTGACATCAATCACCATGGAGAAAGACCACCTTCTGAGCATAAGTGTATTAAAAGGCCTTTATAATAGGAACTAGTATTTCCCACCTTATTTTGGTGCATAAAGGAGACTGAGATCTAAGGCTCATTAGGCCTATCATCAAGCTACAGTCACCTTAGAAGACAAGAACGTGTAGTGTGTAAGTTCTATTGCGTAGTTCTAATGTCAAGCTTGGCATATATATATATATATATATATATATATATATATATATATATATATATATATATATATATATATATATAAACATCAAAAGAATCCTTGGTGAAAGAAGTCAATATCTTGAGACTTGTACACCACAAATCCAAACAAGAAGGATGTCTACAATTAGAAATTTTGGCATGACATTAATGAAAGTCACAATACTCCTTGAAGGTAGTTTTTTTGATCATGAGCAAGCCTTATAGTAGTCTCCATGATCATAAAGGATAAAGGTACAAATTCATGAGGTATGTATAAGTTGTTTATTAAAATTATAACATTAGATGTTGAGTTGGTTATTTGATTCTAGGGTTTATAGTTGTCTATCTAGGATTGTAAATAGTACATGTGAAACCCTAACTATATAACCCTAAAACCCTAACCCTTGGCCTCTAGGGTTTGTGATCTAACTAGGGTATATGTCAAGTATGATTAGATGAGAATAATAAGTTGTATTTGGCATTAAGTACCTAGTCCTAGATTTGGCATTTGTTAACTCTATGATTTCATCCTCCATTGTTGCTTAGAAACCCTAGATTGGAAAAATTAACATCATTCGTTTAGTATCTCATATTTCTAGGTTTTAACCCTGTACAGAAATTACCTACATATGAATTCTAAAAACAAAAAAATAAACAATGGCGAGAATATAAAACAAGTACACATAGATTTTCCCCTGGATTCCAAAACCAAGACTACTAGATTGAATTTTAATTATGTTCCTTCCAATGTTACAATACATATATACATGTTGAAGCATTCATAAACCCCCAATCCATTAACCCTGGATTAGAACATAATTGTAGTTACCCTAACTGGAGCTGCAAAATACCATGGGTAGAAAACCATCATGCCCAAAAGTGCAAAACCCATGCACAAAATAATAGGTAGGTTTTCCCACCTAATATAGGGTCCAAAAAAAATTTCTTGGGGTTCTTCCCCGTACCCTGTACAGGGGGGCTACCTCCCCCCTAAAGCCCCCCCACAGGGGGGTTGTGCCCCCCCTGTTGTGCCTGACGCAATGAACAAATTAGGCTATTGCCCCCCCGCCGGTGCAACTAGTCGTGGAAAGAATATAACACACACCCAACATCCTCCCACTTGATGTTTTCTTTTCCACACAAAGGGGTCACATGAGAGCTTAGTCATTGGTCCATCCCTACAATGCCCATTATTTTTCTACACAAAGAAAACTTCTCAGTGCCCACAGACTTCGTTAGTGCATTTGCAACATTCTTCAAAGTGTCCAACTTTACCAGTAACACCTTTTTTTCCTCAACCATATCCCTCATAAAGTGATACTAAACATCAATGTGCTTTGTCTTTGAATGATAAGTAGGGTTCTTTGCCAAGAAAATTTCACTTTAGCTATCACATTCTATCCTTATAGCTCATTATACTAACCCCATACTTGAACACAATATCTGCAACCAAACTACTCCCTTGCTTGCATGAGTGGTTCCCATGTATTCTTCCTTTCTAGTTGAAAGTGCCACTACAGACTGTCTCTTTCTCATCCAACTGACTGCTCCTCCAAATAGGTTAAACACATACCCACTTCTAGATCTTCTTTGATCTAGATCTGCAACCCATTCTGCATCAACAAAGCCATGGATATTCAAAACATTATCCAATCCTGGTCTTCCTTGGTAGCACAGACCATAATCACTAGTGCCACGCAAATACCTAAAAACCTGCTTCATTGTTGTCCAATTCTCCTTCCCTGGTTTTGACATAGACCTGCTCAATACTTACACTACATGTGCAGTGTCTGGTCTAGTACATATCATTGCATACATCAGGCTACCAACTGCACTTGCATATGGAACATATGACATGTCGTCTTCCTCTTATTGTGTCATGGGACATTGTTCAGCATATAACTTTACACCTACATGAATAGGAACCTTCACCGGTTTACTATTCTACATATTAAACCTCTACAATATTATCTTGACATATTTCCTTTTTTTTAACCAGAGCTTCCTCTTTTCTCAGTCTCATTTAATTTCCAACCCAAAATATAGTTTGTAGCACCAATATCCTTCATATCGAATTTGGAGGAAAATTGGGTCTTCAAATCCTAGATAATTTCTTTGTTATTTCCAATTAGCAACATATCATCCACATAGAAAACCAAATAAATAACACGGTCACCAATTAATTTAAAATACACACAATGATCTGCTTTTCTTCTAGTGAAGCCAAGTCCTGGTATATCTATATATATATATCTATATATATATATATATATATATATATATATATATATATATATAGATATAGATATATATATATATATAGATATATATAGATATATATCAAATTTTTGATACCACATCCTTGGTGAAAGTTTTAACCCATACAAAGGCATTTTTAACCTGCATACCAGTTCTTTCTTACCCTTCACCACAAAGCCTTCAAGTTGCTTCATGTAGATCTCTTCTTCCAGATCCCCGTGAAGATATTTCTTCGCATCCATCTATTCTACCTCAAAATCAAAAGCAACAACAACAGATAAAAGTAATCTAATATAAGCTACCTTAGCAATAGGACAAAAAAATATCACCAAAATCAATTCTAGACACCTGGGAATAACCTTTTTCTATCAACCGAGATTTTTATTTCTCCACCGTGCCTTCTACATTCATCTTCTTCTTAAACACTCATTTTCTTCCAATGGGTTCCCTTCCAGATGGAAACTCCACCAAATCCAAAGCCTCATTTTTGTCCAAAGATGCCATTTCATCAACCATGGCCTCTTATAGTTTTCCATCCTCAAAATATATTGTCTCGATGATAGTTTCGGGATCATTATCAGTAATAGATAAAGCAAAATTTGAACAGAAATAAGATGGACTATACCTTTCTGGCTGCCTTCTTTCTCGAACTAATCTTCTCATAGCTAGAGTTTGTATCTCTTCATCTTCTGATTATTGTTCTTCTCTAGTGCTTGATTCTTCCTCCTTTAGTTCAAAATCTATCTTCTCAAGTTCCTTAAATTGGTAGGAATTCATGTTTAGTAACATCTTTCACCTCTCTAAATATCACATCTCAAATGTACATAACCTTCCATGTTTCTAGGTTCCAAATCTTATAATCTTTTAAACCATCCTTATACCCAATAAAGATGCACCTTTCTTTTCTCCTTTTGAACATATACATATGCATCACTGCCAAATACCCTCAATTTTGAAAGAGAGGTTTTCTTACCAATTCATACCTCATGTGGAGCCTTATTCTCTAATGTTGATGAATGTGATCTATTAACCAAGTAACATGCAGTCTCCACCGCCTCTTCCCAGAATTCCTACCCTAACCCGGCACCACTAAGCATGATTCTTGCCCTTTCCATCAATGTCTTGTTCATTCTTTATGAAACTCCATTTTGTTGAGGTGTGTATGGATTAGTCTTCTTTTGTTCTATACCACACTTCTTACAAAACTCTTCAAATTCCTTCTTGCAAAACTCTCCACCATTATCTATCCTGAGAACCTTTATCTTTTTCTCTATTTGGTTTTCCACTAAAGCCTTAAATTCTTTAAACCTATCAAAGACTTCATATTTATTCTTGAGGATATATATCCATGTATTCCTTGAGAATTCATCTATAAACGATACATAGTACATAGACTTTCCCAGTGATGGAACCAACACAGGTCAAAACACATCACTATGCACAAGCTCTAATATCCCTTTCGCCCTCTTAGCACTAGAGGGGAAACTCACCCGATTATGCTTCACATATACACAATGTTCACATAAATCAAAATCCAGAGAGAAATTATACATACCTTCTACCATACCATTACCATGAAGTATTCGAAGGCCCTTCTCTCCAATATGTCTAAGCCTTTGATGCCATAGCATGGTCTTTTTTCTAGAGAACACTAGATTTTTTGCTCTACTTTCAGGAACCAAATAAATGTAGCCACCATCAATAACAGTGCTACCTAGAAGCTTGTATAGAGTTCGAATATGAACCCCCACATCAATACCAGTTCTCTCTGAACCATCTTCCAGGTATATTTCTCAAACACTGTGTCTACATCTACATCATCCATCTTGCTTACAAAAATCAGATTTCTGGCCAATGCAAGAATATGTAGAACACCCAGAAATGTTCTAATTAGATTTCTGGCTAATGCAAGAATATGCAGAACACTCAGAAATGTTCTAATCCTTCCACCTTGCAACTTCAGCTTGATGTTTCCATGTCCAGCAATTCTATTCTTCCTTTCATCCCCTAAGAAGACATCACCACCATCATATTTCTCATACTCACAAAACCACTCCCTATGGGGAGTGAAGTGAAAGGATGCACCTCAGTCAATCAACCATGCCTGATGATCTACATGTGTACTTGAAGAAGAAGCCAAGTACACATCCCCCCCTTTATTTTAGGTGGTTTTCACCTCTGTAGAAGGAGCATAATTAGATCCATTTCCTTTCTCGGGATATTTATATGTACAATCCTTTTTTAAGTGCCCTTCCTTTCCACATTTCAAGCACACCATTATAGGTTTTCCTAGAGATTTAGATCTCCCTCTAGATTTAGATCTCCCACTCAAGGACTTATTTTTGTTTTTGTTCTCGGACTGTCCTCCTATAGACAAGGGACTCCATATTTTTTCATCTCATCTCCTCTGACATCAAGGATGAGACTATTTCATCAAACTTCAAGGTAGTTGTACTGCTACCTATTGCAACAACAAGAATATCCCACGAATCTAGTAGAGAACACAACAAACTGATGCACTTATCTTCATCTAAAGTTTTAATATCAACAGATAGCAACTGGCTTACCACAGTATTAAAAGCATTCAGATGCTCTGTCACCAAGTCTCCATCCTTCATCCTCAGGTTATACAATTTTTTTTGTAGGAACAGTTTGTTCACCAGAGACTTAGATTGGTACAAAGTCCCTAAATTGTCCCACAAAGCCTTTCTCATTAATTCTCCTGATACATTCAACAACACTGAATCTGAGATACACAATTGTATTGTGCTCTTTTCTTTCTGATCCAACCTCACCCAATCTTCATCTAACATTATCGTTGGTTTAGTACCTAGATCTATTATGATCCAATGATCTTTATCCACTAGCAGATCCTCCACATTTAGTTTCCACAACTCAAAAATTTAACCATTAAATTTCTCAATCTATATCTTTCCACTTCTCTCCATCTTCTTTCACCGCAAGAATCGATCCCATAGATCTCCCACTAAACAAGATCCACCACAGGCTCAAGAAAAACGCCTCAGTAGTAAAGGAATCCCCTTAAAGCCAAAATAGCTCTAATACCAAATGTAGGTTTTAACCCTGTACAAAAATTACCTCCATACAAATTCTAAAAACAGAAAAACAAACAATGGCGAGAATATAAAACAAGTACACAAAGATTTCCCCCCTGGATCCAAAAACCAGGATTACCAAATTTATTTCTCATTATGTTCCTTTCAATGTTACAATACATATATATAAATGCCGAAGTATTCATAAACCCCAATCCATTAACCCTGTATTAGAACAAAATCGTAGTTCCCTTGATTGGATCTATAAAATACCATGGGTAGAAAACTATCATGCCCAAAACCATGTGCAAAACCCATGCACAAAACCATAGGTAGGTCTTCCCACCTAATATAGAGTGTAAAAAATATTTCCTAACGTGCTGCCTCAGACCTCGTACAGGGTGGCTACCACCCTCTGTTGTGCTCGGTGCAATGAACAAAGTGAGTTGTGCCCCCCCCCCCACGCATGCAACTAGTCGTGGAAGAATATAAAACGCACCCAACATTATTTTGTACTTATCAAGAAGAATTGTAGGCACAAAGGTTAAAATTCAAAGGGAACACATCGATAAAGGAAACTCTACAAGTTTTGTAAAAGGAGCAACTCTAGGTATGTCTAAAACTATAAGATTTGCAGTAAAACTTTTTCATTAAAATTATTTTAAATTTTCCTTGTATTACTATCTTATGTTTAGGGTTTTGAATCATAAGGATTCTTGTTAGGAAGATCAATCACTAGATTGAATCTACCTTTTTCATTTGTTCATATTTTTTTAAACCCTAACCTTTAGGGTTCATTATAAAACCCTAACTTTTGATGCTTAGGGTATGTTGTCATGCACTAGACCAAGACTAATAGTCGTAAGTCTTAGTGAAGCCCATGAGGAGAGAATGGTGTCTGGAGGATTGGGTAAGCATCTAAGACTAATACTCATTGAGAATTATAAATCCAAGATAGGTAGTAGTCTTGTGGACAACAATGTTTGAGGATATGACAGGCTATCCAAGACAAGAGTGGTCAAAGAGTACCGATGTTCTTTGAGGTTTGGTAATCCAAGGTAAGAATAGTCCTAAACGGGCATACCTAGTGAACATCCTGGTGGGGTATGTTCCCTGAGAGGTAGTGTAAAAAGAGATATATTTTTTGTGAAAATCTTCTTAGAGTATTCTAACTAATCAAGTTGTCCAAACTTTCAAGTGATCATGGTGTGTTGGTCTTTAGGTCTATGGTCTTAGAAGTCTCATTTGAAGTTGATAAGGAGAGAAGTTGGGTCTATGGTCTTATAAGTCTCATTTGAAGTTGATAAGAAGATAATTTGGGTCTATGGTCTTGGAAGATTTGCAATTTAGAAATAAAAAAAAATGCTTGAAATAAAATGCAACACAAAACGAAATCACGCACCTGGTAGCCAAGCGCTTGGTGGGCTAAATTTGAACAGTACTTTAGTGAGTTTTTTTGCGTATATGACTCCAAGCCTGGTTAATATTTAAAATTCATATTTGTGAATGAAAGTACCTGCAAAACAAAGGAAGGAGGAGAAGTTAGATGAGATAAATAATTAATAAAATAGAAGAAAAAACATATCAGTGCCTTATGCCCAATAAACAGAGTAAGAGTTCCTTCTACTGCCTTGCATGAAAAATGATACTTTGTGGTCTTTCACTCAAATAAAAATGCAATGGTCAAAGAAAGACAAATACTACATGAATTTTTTCATGGAAAAGTTTCCTATTTCTTATAAACCATTATGTAAATCCCACTCGGCCAAGACATATAACACAAATATCAAACAAATTTTGTTGTATCACCTGAACCCTTGCCATTTTGAGTTATTTTCTTCAGATAGATGTTCCAATTCAACATCTTAATTGGTATTCGTTGTCCTACACATATTCATGAGACCAATGAGGCAAACTTAGATTAAATTTGACCAAATATTAAATTTAATTGCATGAATAAATAATAATTAAAAGGAATTGAGTGCATGAATAATTGAATGAGCTCCTCTTGGTTTTGAGAATAAATTATTGGAGTAGTTTAATCTTGGAGTAAACCTCCTGCCACGCATCAAAGCAGTAACAAAGTCAACATTGAATTTGTTGTTACTCTGTTGGATTGAGGGTGTTTTTCTCCAAGATTATTCAAATCCTAATTTATTCTCTACTTAACAAGGTCAACCACGTGAAAGTGGAAGCTCTCATGGCCCCTACCCCCCCCCCAACATCGCTCTCAATTCCCCAGTACCCGATCTGTCTAATATTTAGGAAATAGTTGAAAGCAAGACATTAAGATACATGAAAAGACAAATAGAAAACATTCATTCATTCATCCATTTGTAAATCCACAAAATATTTCATCTCAATAAATTTTGTCATAAAAAATATGTTTACATAATATGAAACAAGGTCATGTACATAAAGAAACATATAGGAATTATTCATTAACATATATCATGCATTCATTCATTCATTAGTGTTAGACATAAAATACTTCATCTCAACAAATATTATCATCAAAAATATGTTTTCATAATATGTTACATGATGTTTCTAATGATATAACTAGTACAATTAGTTCTTTTGCTTTTTATTTATTTTTGAAGGTCTGGTTGTGTACTCATGACATTGTTTATGTTGCCACAAGAGGGGTGGATCATTAGCTTTAATAAGAAAGAAATGTTAAATTGATATTTTTTTATTATTCATTAATAAAAATAGCATTAGAGTTTTCTTTACCTTGTGCATTAGTTGACATTGTTGGAATGGTTTCTCTATGCTCCTCTTATGGTACAGGATCCTCATGTATGACACTCTCTGCCAATGAAACTTGCATCATGGTGTTTGTATGTTGTGGCGTGATCTCTACCAAAAAATCCTATATAAGAAAGAAAATGGTTTTTTTATTAGACAGTGTAAAAGTTAAAAAAAAAAAAAAAAAAAAAAACAACAACAACAACAACGACAACAACTTTCATAATTGAACTTATCACATAAAAGAATTACTTCAAAATATGGTTATTTCCTGATATATCTAAAGATGTTGGTTGAACATGTTGATCTTATCTTTCCTATCAGGATTTTTATTTCTAATGTGAATCAAACGATCAAGTTCTTAGTTTGTTCTAACCACAAGCTTATTGATTGTTACGATTGGGTCAGGATACATGTACAACTCATCATCCTCAAACTAATCAAGATCACTAAGCACTTCCTCAACAACATCTATAGACTGCATTGAGGATGGTGCCTTCTCCTTATCACCTTGCTCATCAAATAAGTGTAATTTGTAATTTTATTCCACCATCCTTAGCTATAAACATTCAAATATTTAAATTTTATGAAACATTTTAGATCAATAAAAAACTCCATTTTGATGAGTTATCTCAATTGGAATGGGCACCATTTGGTTGAGAACCATCATGAGCTGACTAGACAATTGGCTACAATATTTTTTTTAATTTAATTTACTTGGATTAGTTATATCTTAGGAGGCCTAGTTACTAGTACTAAGTGAGTCAATGGTATATTTCAATGAGAAGATTGTGTTGGCTTGATGGGGCCTGACCCATGTTAAACTTTAACTGTGCCAACCAACAAAACCCTAACTGATGACCCTTTCAGGAGCAACTTGCATAGCGCAGGTTGTAGTCTCACCCAAAGCAGTATTGGGGGATCCTAGAACTAGGTTTCTGCATCCAGAGGCATGTGTGATGGTTTCCTGATATCCTTATGGCTTAGATCTGCCTTTGTGCAACTCTAATCCTTCCAAACAGACAACTACTGCAAATCTATATAAATGACTTCTAGATCTTTGTGAAGGTACCTAATTGTACTTATCATGCATAAATATTACAAATCAACCAGTTTCACGTAATAAATAATCATTAATTCACATAAAACATATCAAAGAGTGAAGATACATAAACCTTGCAGAAGTAAATGATAAGACACAGATGAATCAATTCCGACCCAAACTAGTCTTTATTAAGTATACGCGTTCAATTACATATTTCTTTTCCCTGCACACTCAACTCCAAGGGCCCATGCACTCAGCCTATGGACTTACCAAGGTCTTCGCGCACTCAGCTGCAGGAGATTTCCCCTTTTTTCTAAGTACATGAAACAAACCTTTCTTTCCTTAGCACCTTGCCCTTACAATGATTCTTCACCAAAATTTAACTTCTAAGACTTGTTATGACTCAACTTTATATAGAATTTTCTTTACAATACCATGGTCCGCGAACCATGGGCAGGTCTCAAAACAACTCTATCACCTACCCAACTAAGGGACTAAAGCCCCTTTGACTTCTACTAGCTTCGCGCTCCGCTTCCACATTTCGTGGAGACTTTACATTTGCTACAAAAAGATATTACAAAATTTTCCCAAAACTTAACAAAATTGACCCCAGGGACCCCTTCCCAATAGGCCCCCAACACAAATTGGGTGACTCACCCTCGAGTCACTCAGTTAGCACATCGATCTTGTTGCAAAGTTTGATGAACTCCACCTTCAACACCTCTATGTCAGTAGAACTCTGCATTGCGGCCTGTTGCACTTCCTCTACCAGTTTTTCTATAGTCAAGCCTTCCATTGCAAGGCGCATCATCCTTTTTGTCTATTGGAGTGTCTTCAACTTCTCTTGGACTGACAAAGTAAGCTAGTTGGCTTCCTCTTTCCATGGCTATATTCTGGCCTTTAAGACAACCTCCTTCATTTGTAGCTCTTTAATTTGTGATTACATCTGTTTTCCTTCTTGCAATCGAGCGAGGCGTTGGACTGGTGCCAAAGTGTGTGTAGTCACCCTGAGTTCATCAAACTTTTGTTACATCTCCCGGATATCTGTGCCAATTTTCTGCAGGTTTGGGTCCTCCTACAAAGTCATCCATAGTTCCATTGACTGCTTGAAGATCAGTGTGCAACCTGTCACTACTGCATCCAAAGTGGCCATGCTCTCCCTAATGGCTTCTCCATGCTTCTCTTAGACTTCTGGTGGAGTGGTTGGCTACAATTTCAACTCAAGATCTGAGATCTTCATTTGGAACTCAAATGTTACTTAGTTGACATCATCCTTCAATTCTCTGACTGCGGTAGCCAACTTCCAAACATTTGTTGTTGTTGCTACATCTTCTGGAATGTGAAGTTATAGTAGCATCTTACATGCATGTGTAATTGTCGCCTCCAAGCTCTGGCTTCAAGCAGCCAGTTCTTCCTTTTCCTTCAGTGCCTAAGCCTTCTCAGTGAATATTTTCTCAGTGTTCATCTTTACCTCACTAATAACTGATATCACGTGCTTCTCTCTAATCCCGAGCTCGTCTGATACACCCTTAAGAAGCACATGGAGGGTCTGAATAGGAAGTGTTGCTAAGTTGACACCCACATCCTTGATCTGTCTGAGCTAGGCATTTGCTTCATCTGCCTCTACGCACAATGATCCCTCTGGTAATGGAATGACTCTGAGGTCTAGAGTCTTATTTGTTTCCAGCTCAATCATGCTCGCTTGTTGCAGGCTCGCTTGAATCCCACTCGCCTGTCCCACGCTCACCTGAAGTTGACCTATTTGAATCTGCAAGTTGCGCAGATCCTTTTGCACATTCCCCAACATCTGCATGTACTATTATTCGAACTGTGTCCACAGCTCTGTTGTCATGTAGTGGACCTTGTCTCCAATCTCACCCAAGTCCCCCTTAGTGAGGACCATTGGATCCACATGTACATGCTTATCATATTTTTATTTCTTTCTGGGCCTGGAAGTGGTCTCCCTGGTCTGCTTTTGCAATTTAAAGGGAGTGTTATGCTCCTCACCACCACCTCCTTCCTCCTTGGACCCTTCTTTGTCTGCATTATGTTGAGAAGAAGACTCCTTAACCTCCAATGTGGCCTCCTTCATGGCACACTCCTTATCAGCAGTTGCCTTAGCAGCAACTTCCTTCTTTTTCTGTGTTTCTTTTCTTGGGCTACTGCCTACTCAGCCTCTTTCTTTTTCTGTATTGTTTTCTCTCGAGTGGCAACCTACTCATCTTCCTTTTGCTTCTACATTGTTGTGGCCTACATGGAGCAGCTTTCATCGGACTTTCTTGTGCCTACACCAAGATTTAATGGCTGTCGCCACTCTCCTGGCCATTTTCCTACAATCTCCTACACATCGGCCTCATTGACTACATACGGTAACTTGTACCATACTTTCTTAGGATCTCATCTCATGTGGATGGATATGTTGTGAAAATCTGCTTTAAACTCTGTGTAGGCCTCCAACTGCTCAAACATGGTAGGTGACAGCCTCAGCCTCTAGCTGATCACCGTGCAGAGGTCCATCTCGACCAACACCTAGAATATATTTGTCTCCATGACCCTCTCTGGATCCTTTGTTGCCCACAACGAAGTGAACTTCACAGCCTCTGGTAAATAAACATCCTGTGGAGGGAACTGACTGTATTCTGGCAGTCTCCATGCAACTAGGGCAATTAACAATAGCAGCCAAGCATAGTGGAATGCCTTGTCAACGTCCTGTGATTCGTGGAAATTCAATAGAAACTCTTTGCAAAGATATTGTGCCTAGTTGTATTTCACCCCCTTCACGTATTATGCAACCAATCAAATGACTAGCGATGACACCTCATCCACGTGACACTTCCACATGACCTTGCAAGCCAAAATATGGGCGTCAAACTACACCGCCTTGTCTATGATGGAACAGATAGAGTACCCGTGCGAATTCTTCACTAAGCCAAACTCGCTCTTCCTTTTTTCTATGAGTTTTTTTCCTTTACTCCTTCCTCCAAACTCCTCGACTGGATCCACCCCTTGGGAAACCTTGTGATATGGGGGATCAACATATATGTGATAGGGATGGGCTCTCCCAACGAAATACATCCATCATGAACCAGTGTAAGAAATTTTCGTATGCATTCCATGTTGATACTGGTTCTGCTAAAATGCGGTACACATAGCAAATTTAGCAAACCAGCCTTTTCAACTGTCGCGACCCACTTCATGGATTCCAGTCGCGTGACTTTGGTCTCCTCTAAGCATATCTTTGCCAAGTATTTGTTTGTCGCAAAATTCAGGAATTTCTCATGATCATTTAGATCCCAATCCTCCATTTTGAGTGCGGGAATTCACCTAAAAGCACGCCTTCAAATAACACTTTCTCCAGCAATAGCGGTGTAGAGACTATGAATTTAGCATTATCAGGATCTTTGGGTACCTTCACTTTACCCTTTCATGGAGGGATATACTTCGGTAGCCTAGTGATAGGCTCTCCCTCCTAAGCATCCAACTCTTCAACCCATTCGCGAACCTCCTCTTCGTCAAGATCCAGGGGTTCATATGGTTTTTTTGACTTAGCCATATTCCCTTTCTATCGAACTTTTGTATGGTTCTTCCTCGATGACTAACTCACTGGAACATCCTGTGGTTTCTTTTATTTCTCCTTATCAATGGATGGTTTAGACCTAGGTGACCTTGGCATTGTAGGCACAGACGGTGTAGCTTCCATTGCCAACGCAATTTCAAGGGTTGTGGCTTCAGAGATAGCGGCTTCTGTGGGATTAGTCATTTTCTCAAGGAGGATATTACGGCTCTAATTAGGTAAGTTTGAGAACTCCGGCCGTTAAAGAATTTCCTCCCAATCTTCTCAGTTCATAGACTTGAGGCAAGAAAATTCACAAGTGATTTTCAGAAGGCAAAGTGTTCTACTGCTGGCCAGCATGCTATATTTATAGGCGATTTCATATTCAAATCCGACCGTTCCCTCCAATTTCTGATCATAAATGCATCTTTGGTGGTAGAATGCCAAAGTTTTTCACCATAAATGCAGCCTACTCGCTCCTTCTATGGGATTTTCGCCATCCAATCAGCTACAGTGCATCCAACGGTTATTGTTAGACTCATCTATGTGGCACCATCCTCCATGGTGCATCTCTCTTGGTACAACTCCTCCTAGCTGGCTTCCATCGTGCAGCCTCATTACTTCGTTTTCCCAGTCTACGGCCAGTGTAGTTTATAGTCCCGTACTTTCTTGTAGCTGCCTGGAGTACTAAGATTGTACTATCATCATGTAGTCATTGTGCAAGGGTAGGATCCCCTTGATATAACTTCATTCGACTTCCACCGACTCTTCCCAGAAAATCTCCCCATTTAGTTTCACTAGCTGAACCATGCCACCATTTGTAATTTCCTTGACTACATAGGGTCCTAATCAGTGCATTTGAAACTTCCCAGGAAACTTCATGAATTTTCTATCATAAAGTAAGACTGAATCATTCACCTTGAAGGTGCGCAACTTAATATGTCGATCATGCCATGCCTTTTCACTCTCCTTTTGCACCTATTGGTGAAATCCTGTTAAAAACATGTCTTCTTCTAACTCCAACAATTGCGCGAGGCACTCCTCCATAGTCTTGCGGTCTACCATATCAATCAATGCTGCAATTCATAAACTCGACACAATATACTCCATGGGCATCACAGCCTCGATCCCATAGACCAGCCTGAACGGGGTTTGTCCTATCAACCTATTACACGTCGTCCTATATGCCCATAGGACCGCTAATATGCACACATCCCAATCATTCCTCTGCACGTTGCAGGCCTTTGTCAATGTGTTTTCCAGAATTTTATTGAACACTTCAACCATACCATTTTCCTGAGGATGATAGGGCATACCCTTTGATGATAAACCTGAAATTCTTCAAGCATTACGGAAATAATTTCATTTAGAAAGTGTGTACCCCTATCACTTATCAGTATCTTAGGACACCCAAACCTTGTCAAGACATACTCAAACTGGAATTTCATGACTATAGCAGTGCTTACAGTCCTTCACTGGTTGTGCTTCTGGCCATCTGGTCAAATACTTCATCGCAATGATAATGTATAGTGCGCCCATCGTTTTCCCTGGTGGTTGTATTGGACCCACAAATTCAATCGCCCATTTATCAAACACCTGTAATGAAATCTGAGGATTTAAAGGAAATTCATCCCTTCGTGATGGCTTTCCCATCCTCTGACATGCATCGCATGCCCTACAATATGCCTTATAATACTTATGCATTTTTGGCCACCATAATCTTGTGCACAGAATCTTATGTGAAGTTTCTCTGCCTACATAGTGTCCTCCCGCCACTCCTCCATGTGCTTCGGTGAGGATGCTCGATCATTCAAATTTTGGAACATAGCTATGTAGTATTTCATTAGTGCCCATCTTAACAAAGTGTCCTTCGGTCACAGAAAAGTCATCTTCATGGACCACCAACTCTTTTTTCTGTGGTGTAGAGTATCCTTTCGGGGCTGTTCTCGTAGTAAAAAATTGGAACATATTAGCAAAATGATCATCTGTGATGCATACAGTGAAGAGTTGTGAATCCAACAATCCTTCCTCCAAATTAGTAGGTTCTTCCCCTGTCTCAATTCTGGATAGATGATCTAGACTCGCATTAAATCGTCCATGCTTGACAATCACCTCAAATTCATATTCTTGAAACAGCAATAACCACCTATAGATATTCCCCCCTAACACAGGCTTGTGGACCAGGTACTTGAGAGCGGATTGATTTGTATACATTTTGAAATGTGCACCTAACAGGTAATGTCAAAACTTCTACAGTGCATAGACCATCACCAATCCTTCGCACTTTGTAGCTGAATAGTTCTTCTCGGCCTTTGACGATTTCCTGCTTGTGAAGGTTATACTACACCCAATACAATACAAGAGGCATCCATGTGAACATGAAATTCTTTCTTCCAGTCTGGGAATACCAAAATGGGCACAATCACCATCGTTTCCTTTAATACATCCAGAACACGTTGACACTCTTCATCCTAGCAGAAGGTCGTGTCTTTCTTCAGTAGCTTCTCCATCAATGCAATTATCTATACATAAGATTTGATAAACTTCATATAATAGCTAGTGTGGCCCAGCGTGTACGCATCTTCTTTACATTCTTCGGAGCCTCTAAATTGACAATCACAACAATTTTTGTTGGATATACCATTAATCCCTGTTTACAGACCACATGACCCAGCAATATCCCATAAGGCACACAAAATATACACTTCTTTAAATTCAGAGCAATTTTGTATCTGCGACAAGTATCCAACATAAGGCACAGACTTGCAACATGGCACTTTACCAATCCAAACACAATCCATTCATCAAAATACACTTCTAAGAATTTATCGATTAATTCTTTGAACGTTGCAATTTTAACCATTGAAAAGATCATAGGAGCATTTTTTAGTCTAAATGGAATCTTTGTGTACTAGAAGCATCTCCACTCCATCGCGAAGGTCATATTGTTGCAATCCTTCGACACGATCTTAATCTGATGGTAGCCTAAGAACCCATCAGTGAACGAATAAGCTTCCTGTCCTCCAACATTCTCCAAAAATTCATCTGTAAATGGTGTTGGAAATGGGTCATGAACGCATGCATAATTGAGCTTTCTCAGGTCTACGCATATTCTGATTTCACCTTGCTGCTTCTTTTCTTGAACAACCATAGGGCTCATCCAATCAGATTCTTCTACTGGCTCAATAATTCCAGCTTGCAACATTTTGTCTAGTGCTTTTTGCACCTTCTCCTTATACTTTAGATTTAGGTGGTAGGGTCTTCGTTTCATGGGATTCGCATCAGCCTTTAAGGTGATATTCATCACTCCCAGATCCCCTACTATTCCTTTCAGGTCCAAGAACTTGGTGGGAAACAAGTCTTGATACTCGTGCAGAAGCTCCGCAACTTTATCAATTGTATCTTCATCCCAATAATCGCCTATCTTTGCAAACTTAGGCTACACGTCGGACCCAAAGTTTACTTACCTGGTATTCAAAGTTTCTGATATATCAAGGTTCACTACTTTAGGACCTTCAACCTCACATTGTCCTTTGGTCTCTGGAATGTTGATTTTTCATGGATCTTCTTCTTCTTCTGTAGTCACATTGTAGCACTCCAACGCATGGCACAATTTTGTACTCCAATCCGGTTTAAACCATTCTACTGACTCTACAAGCGTTCTAAATATAGCAGCCTTAATTTCCTGGAGCACTTCATCAATGCACTCAAATCCATCCTCAAAGTTGAAGGTTAATAAGAAACTTTCCCTCAAGATATCCCATTCGTCTATCCCATGGCATAGCTCTGTTTCTAAATACCAATTCATTGGAATAGTATCTAGGGTATGAAAAAAGATATGCACCCATTCCTATTATGGCTCTTTGCCCCATGCTTTAGTCCACCGGGCCAAATGCTCACCTGGATCATCCTTCCCACTGTATTTTTCAGTCATCCGGGTATTAGCATAACAAAACCTTAGCTTCATCATTCACCTATATTCCTTCCAGTCAACGAATCTATCCTTATGCGTACCCCACCAATGAGCAGGTGTAATGCGTAGTGCTAGATCAAGTGCTTGGAATCGATGTTCCTCGGGAACCTCTCTTTCAAACTCATCATCATTTAAGCCATCATAATGCAGGAGATTCCGTACCTCCGTTGATACGCACCACAGCGATTTTTTCATCCTAATGCAACGTAGCATAGATACTTCATGTAATCTATTCTTCCATTGTTCGAGCTCTTAATTTGAATCTGAGGTACAGGAGTTGTCTCTATCCCACGTGATCCTCCCATATGCAGTGGGATTTATCCAATATTCATCGTGCACAGTTATCTTATATATTTGATCCAATTCATCGTCCTCCACATAGTTGCAGACCGGTTCAGTGTAGGGCACTCCTTCAGCGAGGTCCAGTGGCATGATAACCCTAAGTGCCTTCTTTTAAAATGTCATTCTTTGCTTCTTTAGATTAATTACGACATCCATGTCTAAGGCCCAAACAATCCCTAATAATGCAGGGTAAGGATTGATGTCATCCACTATTTCAATTACTTCAAAATCGGCCAGAGCGCTTTCTCCTTCAATGTCTATTGTTACCCCATATAGGCGCCCCATAGGAATGATCTTCTACTGATTGGCCATACGTAACTATATAGGAGACCATTGTAGCACAGATCTCCCCATCCTCTCCCATATGCTTAGGTAGTATGTTCGCATCGAAACCCAAATCTAGGATCACTTGATCTATTTCATATTCTCCAATCTGCACGGTCAGCCTCATCTTGCGCCCTGTTCTCTTCTTATGTTTACCCAGTTTCCTCATAGTGTGTTGTTCTGAAGGAATCTTAATTTTTCCCGTATAATTATCGATTAGCTGCTGGAGCCCTTCCACTACCTTCTTATCCCTCAACAGCTTCATACAAGTTTCCAGAAAAGTGGCTAATAGCAAGGGATCCATGTCCTGCGCTTCACTGTTTCCAGATAATTTTTCTTGACTCCCTGACGTAGAATCTCTAGCAAAATTATTCTTAGCCTCCATAAAAGTTTCTTTAGCCTTCTTGAGGTCAAACCTAATTTCCTTTTCAGCAACCTTGTGCACCCATCCTTCTGTCTCTAGTTGCTTTCCTTTATTTTCTCCTGTGTCCATACCACTGCACGTTATGAGATTAATACTATGATCCTCTTCGTGAGGCTTCGCCCTCATCATTTGGATGTTCCACGTAGGTTGTTGGTTGTT
The DNA here is from genome assembly GCA_031772625.1 of Pinus tabuliformis. Lineage (NCBI taxonomy): Eukaryota > Viridiplantae > Streptophyta > Pinopsida > Pinales > Pinaceae > Pinus > Pinus tabuliformis. The sequence continues at coordinate 904,423,023 of CM062817.1, read as the reverse complement.
GCATCTTTTTCTCCTACATCTTAGCTATTAGCACTAGGAAATATTCTATCACATGATCAAACTATCTGCAATATTGACAAGATGGATGCGTTGGGTTTTGAAAATCGTGTGTAAAATGTCCAACTTTGCCACAGTTATAACAGATGATTTTTCCACAACCTCTACCAGCCCCTCCTCCACTTCCTCTTCCACAGCCTTGAAATCCTTTGTGCATTGTACTCGCACCCTAATCCTGAGGCCAGTTTTCTGCTTGCATTCGATATGTAGGGATCCGCTCCATCATCAATTCATAGCTTTGATAGTTTTGCTCATCATTTCCAACCGATTTACAGAAAGTACAAAACAATTATTGCGAAGTCTGAACAAACTTTTGCAAGACGTGACAATTATCCTTCACATGCTTCCCAGCTATCTGGCAGATAACGCACCATAATGGTACTCCCGTGCTTGGTCCCACAGTGTTATCAGGTTTTAGAGACACAGGACCTCCTCCAATCAATTAATTTTGATAAACAGGGAATCATGTCCCCTGTCTTTGCATTTTATACACCAGACTTCAGCGTGCGCCTCAGGCTGAGCTTCCTTCCCTATATTTAAGCTTTGCAACTCCATGTGCAAGACTTGCCAGCTGCAACTGAATCTCTTTTACTCCAACGTTTGTATCATGTACTGGCAAGGCTACCAACCTCATCATGATCTCCACAACCTCTTCTTGCATTCATATCTTCTATTGTGATAATGGTAATCTCAGATAAGGAAACAATGAAGGAATGTACCAATATTTGTGTTGATCATCTGTGATGTTCATATTAGCCTGTCAGATCAGGCATTTTAATCTCTGATCGAAATCCCATGAGGACTCATTTACCTTTTGTTGTATCTCCTTAAACTATGTTACAGACTGCGCCTGAGACTTAGGCTACTTAAACTCATTATTCAACGCCTATTGAGTCTTTGCCAACATCGCATCAGGTCTATCTTGACAAAATTTAATATACCAAGTTAGTGCCCTATCCTGCAGCATTGTGACTAGCTACACTTTCTTTATATTATCATTAGTAATCTGCTATGTTGTCCACACATCATTTGCAACAAACCAGAATTGTTCATGTTCTTTGCTTCCTACACCTTTAAATATTGGCATCTTCATCACATTCGCCATGTTGAACAGTTGATTCAGAGGTGGAGGTGAACGTGTAGGTGTATGCGGTGGAGGTGGAGTGGATGGGTGAGGTATACTCAGGATACCCTGACTTACTATCTACAGCGCGCTTCGTGGTGTACTTAGAATATTTCCTTTGTCATCCTGGAAGAGGATCCTAATAGCAAACTATATTCAAAGCCTGATTCTCCATTCCTTCTAAAGGATTTTCCGCTTTGCGTAGTCCCACACATCAAGGTAATGGCATAACCCTTTTTTCACACAACAACATCTTAATCCAAGTTTTCAAGGATTTTATATACTTACCTCGTGATCCCTTAAAGAGCCTGCGCTCTGCTTTGCTATAGTAAATGGTCATATCAATCGCAAGTTCAGTGACGAATCCTCCTAAGATACGATCAATCCAACGATCAAAGGCTTGCGGGATGTTATTTTCTGAAGCTTCCAAGCACTTCACAAGCTCTGGAGTCCATACAATAGGGTCTTCAAGCCTCCACATACCCTGACTGTCCGCTAATTTAGACAACGACTCATGTAATTTACAAGGGAAGAAATAGAAAAAGGCTTCGGTTTCGTCCGTGTACAAGTATCTTTTCAACCACTGCTCCTTGGATAACCACAGATTTTTGTTCTCCTGAGCTGCAAACATGTGAAAATTATGATCGAGCCACTTTTCTATTTCCTTCTTAGTAAGGAACCACTTATTCAACATCACACTTCCTCAGATAGATCCCAGTGCTGATAACGAAACCATTTATTGACTTGACCGAGCCTGACCTAGGTTTAGCTTTAACTGTGCCAACTAGCAAAACCCTAATTACTGGCCCTTTCGGAAACAACCTGCATAGTGCAGGCTGCAATCTCACCCGAAGCAGTATTGGGGGATGCCATAACCAGGTTTCTACATCTAGAGGCTTGTGTGATGGTTTCCTGATATCCTTATGGCTTAGATCTACCTTCACGTAGCTCTAATCCTTCCAAACAGACAACTACTGCAAATCTATCTAAACAACTTCCAGATCTTCGCAGCGGTACCTAATTGTACTTATCATGCATAAATATTATATATCTACTAGTTTCACTCATTAAATAAGCATTAATTCACATAAAACATATCACAGAGTGAAGATACATAAACCTTGAAGAAGTAAATGACAAGACTCAAATGCATCAATTCCAGCCCAAAACAGTCTTTATTAAGTATAAGCGTTCAATTACAGACTTATTTTCCCTGTGCACTCAGCTGCAAGGGCCCGCTCACTCAGCCTGCAGACTTACCAAGGTCTCCGTGCACTCAACTGCAGGAGCCTTCCCCTTTTGCCTAAGTACAGGAAACAGACCTTTCATGCCTTAGCACCTTTCCCTTACAATGATTCTTCACCAAAAGTTAACTTCTAAGACTTTCTATGACTCAACTTTATATAGCATTTGCTTTACAATACCATGATCTATGAACCATGGGCAGGTCTCAAAAAAACTATATCACCTACCCAACTAAGGGACTAAATTCCCTTTGACTTCTACTAGCTTCACACTCTGCTTCCACATTTTGTGGAGACTTTACATTCACTACAAAAAGATATTACAAAATTTTCCCAAAACTTAACAAAATTAACCCCAGGGACCCCATCCCAATAGCTTGTCTTTTGTGGATCATGATATTTTCAAATGGATAGTTGAGTTATTTATCACATGAGTTGAAACCATTATGTAATTGAAAGGGGCACATGAAGATGAGAAATTTAATCACTAAAACTTAGAGGATTAAACCCTTAACTATTCATTTAGAAGTTTGATTGATGCATCAAAACTAAGGGAGTAGTTCAAGGAGAAGAGAAGAAGGGTATTATTCAAGGAAAGGAAGGCATCGACTCTTTTATTAACAAGAACATTAGAAGTATTGTAACACAATATTATGGATGGAAAATGCTAAAGGTCATGTATATTGCACTATAATAATCTATTAGTCCACAAACTCATAAGGTCTTACTCAAATATCTTATGGAAATAGGCGATGTAACCTATGAAATCTTCCTTGGTTTGCTTAGTAGTCATAAGGGTTGTACATATTTGAAAATGACTTGTATACCAAGATGTTTAAAATCCAAAAAGTTTATATGAGATAAAATATCAAAATGTGCCTTCTAGATTTTTCCCCTTATTTAGTTTACATGGGTTTTGGTTGAGCCTCTACAAGAAATTCCTTGCATTATAATTTAATCATAACCTAAAACAAGAGTTGGATGAGGAAATATTACAAATATATGATGCCTTAAATGGTGTCATCATTCGTTCATTCATTCTTACATCCACAAAATATTTTATCTCAATAAATTTTATCACAAAAAATATGTTTACATAATATTAAACAAGGTCGTTCAAAAATTTTCCAACAGAAAAATCACAACTTTTTATTAAGATAGTCAAAAGCTACATGTCAAATGCCATGAGGCATTCAACCTCCCAGTCAAAAATGTGGTATTCAAAAAATCGGGATCTAAACAAACAAGTGTAGTCATTTTTATAGGGTTTTTTTTCTCTTTTTAAATATGAAGTTAGAAAAGATGTATTGATCTTGGCCCGCTTCAGTTGTTGTGGGCTTTAGTGTATGTCTTATTGTTGAACTAGTCCTATGACTATGTTGTTGCAAGTGGGGTCGAGCATCAACTGCAATAAGAAATAAATGTTAAATTCATATTTATGGTTATTATTATTACCAATGTTTTATTAATAAAAATATTAGTAGTTTTATTTAGCTGCTTCGATAGTGGAGGGAAGCATAATACTTTCGAATGTGGCCATATGTTCCTCCTCTTCTCTAGCCTCATTTTGTACATGCTCTGGTGTATAAACAAGAAAGGTTATAATTAATACACCATTTTCATTTAAATATTTGTAATTGTATTCCATAATAAAAAAAACTATAATGCATGAAATACCTCTAGTACCAAGTTGAACATCAATCTCAAGAGGCACTACACCATTAGTAGGCTCATGTGTTGTATCCACATTGCTTTCCTTATTTTTACAATCAAGCACATTACTTTATGGACAAAAATAATAACCAATAGATTGTACAAGTAATCATTTATAAATGTTATTTGTTGCTTTTATTTTCCTAAGTGTTAGGTTGGGTATTGGAATACTGTGAAGACGTGAAGCTTGTCCTACGTTCAACCATGGCTTAATAGTCATTCTTGAAAGAAAGCTTTAGTTCTTCCTCCGTGGGAGCCTCTTTGAATTGTGACCCCTGTAATTTTTCATGAGAACATGGATTTTTATTCTTCTGTGATATTCAATTAAAATTGTTAAAATTTTATAATTTGGATGCAAATTATTTTTTTATATACTTACATTTTTTGCAGCCGGTTTTGAGTAACGATACTAGCCAAGATGATGCTACCCATGTTTGGATATTCTATACATCGCAGCTTTGGATGTATATGGTAGCCTATATTTAAAATATTGAAAAAAAAATTATATTTCGCAATGATGATAAAGCATCATAATTATATTATTAAAACTGCCTCATACCTTCCTAGTCTGGGTGGTGTCTTCCCTACTTTTCGCAATGCCTTCTCATTTTCATCTTCCATGAGCATTTTCCAATCTATCTTTGAAATCTCTAGAGGGCACTCATGTGACCTTGTCCTTTCCAAATGGGACCTATATTGGTCCCATGGATATTTTAAATGTAAGTCTTCCTTAGAGGCAACTCCAGTTTTGTTGAAGATACCCACACCAAATAGGTGAACCATCTTGGTTATAACTTCAACTTTCAACTTGGAACTTTGGGATTTTCAGTTTGTGTGAATGGTAGGCCTAAATATTTCCAAGGTTAGGTCATACAAACACCTATAGAATACATCATGTCCTGTAAAACGACATTGTCATTAGTTTAAAACTATCACAAACTATACGTTAATTTCAATTAGATTGTACTTAATATTTAAAACACTTCTTAAATACCTGTAATTTTCTCTATTTTCATGGGTACATTTTCCTCATCTACGAAAAACATAATTATTAGTGTTCCCGTGCTTGTAACATGGAAATATCTAGGAAATATCACTTCAAATTGTTCAATGATATCATGGTCTACATCCACAGCATCATCTGTAGATCTTGATGCATATTTTTCATGAAATGAAGATCCTACCATGTGTGGTTGAGCGCGTGTACTAGTCTTAATGACCAGTGCATCACTCACAGGTGGAGCATTGGTGTTGCTACCAACGTCAGCCCCCATAGTCGCAGCATGAAGATCATACTCTGCCAAAAAAAATCATATCAAATAAAGTGTTTTTTATAAAGGATGAGATAATTAAAATCATAAATTAAAAAATGAGATAATTAAATGAGTTTCTCACCCTACACTAATGAATAAAGGTTTTGATTTTTCCTCTTATATGTTCTGTCTGAGGCTCAATCAGAACTAAAGAACTAAATTTCTTGTTTTCTTTCATTCGAAGCTTCTTTATTGATTGGATTGGATCGGAAGACATTAAAATTTCTTCTTCAGTATGCTCTTCCTCAAGAGCATCTGTGGATAGCTCTAAGGCTGGCGTGTTCCCCTTATCACCTTGTTTATCAAATAAGATTAATTTTCAATTCATCCACAATTAATAAGCATTATATTAATAAGAAAACCACTATTGACGTATGTCTAAATTTACATAGAAACTTCACATTATATCATGGCGAATATAAAAGGTTCTAAATTTATAAAAACTTCATCATCTTGGAAGGCCCTTGGAAGAGGAATATGACATGATCAGTATATATTCCATATTGCATAGAAAAAATACATTGAAAAGGATGAAGGAATGCATTTGCTAAAGTTGGTCATATGCATAGTGAATCTTTCATTTAGTTATAAGATTCCTAAAAATATGAATTTGACTTACTCTATAATGGATAAAATATTACTCTAGAATAAATCTTGTGGTTATATTATTCTATGTACAACTACATTAATGTTTACCTATTGTGAGGTTGGTGCCCTTTGACCTTGATCAACCTGCCAAAATATTTTAACCATGGTGTATTAAAATGTTTCCTCAAATTACAAGATTCATGACAATATATTGCAATAAATGACAATCATAACATATAATAGACATTGATTACAGGTTGGATAAAATTGAATACATACCACCCCCATAATAGCAATATTTGTATCTATTTGATTCAAATTGTAATCAATGAGAACCTCTCCCTCTACAGTTATTGATTTAATGGCAGATACGAATACACATTTTCCTTCATGTCCCTCGAATATGCAATTGGGTTTCTTATTTGTGCTCAAGGGCCATGTATTATTTATAAAACCTGCAATATTACCTGTTGTTTTTCGCCTTCCATCAATATACATAGCTTCTCCTATATTTTGATCATTGTATTTTAGTTGTATAGAATTTGCGACCACTCCATATCTTCCCATACTTTTGATATATTGGACTAGTCATACCCAATCATTGTAGTTGTAACAAGGTCTGACATACTCCATCAATTCAGTTAATCCTCTGTAATATACCTTTATGCCACCCATGGAAAATATCCACAGACCATGTAATGATGATTGGGAAATGCAGTATATCCTTTCAATGATAGAAAAATCAGTGTTTATTTCAGGAAGATCCTTTAGTTACCATTTTTTCACTAGATGTTTGTACCTCAAGGGCACCTCGATGGCATGTATGCTCTCATTATCATAAGAACATGTTCCCCCTTTAGCGAGAAAAAAATCCATGTGTCTATGGAAATTTCTTCTAATATTTTCACCTAGTGTTGATCTCCACCTATTAGACAACGTAGCAGATTTTTGGTCAATTTATTCTATCCTACCTGAACTTTCATCACTCAACAAAGATAGATCTGAAAAATACCTGTTTGGTTTAAAATCCTATAAAACTCCATCAAATGAGATAATTTTTTAGTGAGTGTCATAAGGGATGTTGAGAAACATCTTAAAGAAACCACAAGAACATTATAATAGTACAAGTGAGTTACAAGAAAGTTCTCTTCATTTAAAATATTCAAGTAATATTTTAAAACTTGAGAACTTGAGAACCTATTCATCATAACCAATGTTGAATGAAATCACTTGATAAGTTGATAACCCAACATAATCTAATTACGCCGTAAGGCGTTCCCTCTGAGAGGAACTCCCCTCCGTGCCGCGGTGTCCCGTTATGGGCCCTTAGATCGATTGTTAGACGATGGAATAAACTCCAACCATTAGATCATCGGCCTTTTTAGAAACCAAGCGTCAGCGAAGAGAGGCCAAGCGTCTGTGGATGGATGAGAGAGGACAGCAATCTGAGGCGCCTCGATCCCCTTCAATCTGAACATCAGGGAGCTCTATGAAGCGGATCATGTCCCTTGACGAAGATGGCAGGGTGTGGTGAGGAGAGCCGTCCATCCATTCGGCGGTGAAGAAGGTGACAGAAAAGCCATGGTACACAGTCAGCCGAATATTCACACCAGTTCTTCACTTGATCGCTCTACTTTGTGGTCACTCATTTCATGGCTCCTCGGCATTCTCGTTCTCTGTTGGCGAAAGCTTTCTTATTCTTTATTCTTATTCTTTCCCCTGTTGCAATTTCCACAGGGCTTTGCATTGCAATCAGCCATGCAATTCAAAGAAAAACCAAATATTCTTGCAGCAGATGTCTTCCCTGTACCTCTGGGCCCATGAAAAAGATAAAAGGGTGCAATCTTATCTTTGTTAATTGCACTGGAAAGAGCTTGAGCAATAATGCTCTGCCCAACCAGTTCCTCGAAAGACTTGGGACTGTACTTTTGACTCAAGCTTCTATTCACTAACATGTTTTCGTTAGTCCTCATCTGTAAGGATTCCTCCTCTGTCTCATATTCACTAATCCCTGACTTTCTGGTCCTGTGATGAGTTTTGATGAGAGGATGGAGATCTAGCTCACTGAAACGTCTGTTGTTTACATGGGGAGAATCACCATAATCATCCAGAGGCGAGTCCAAGGTTAAAACATTCGTGTGGGGGGGGATCTGACCAATGGGGTTTCATCCTTTGAATAGGAGCAATCCGAGGAAGAAAAATCTGTAACATATTCAAATTGAATAGGTTCTTGATAGTGCAGAGTACTAGCAGAATCAGAGAGTGATTTTCTCCTATTGGCAACCAGCACACCACATGAAAACCTCTTCCCTCTGATGCCCTTCAATTTTTTACCTCTACCATTTCGCCTTCCAGACCAGGACCAAGGAAGTCTGCATCCATTTCTTGAAATTGTTTGACAACCCCCAAACTCTTCAACATTTCTTTGTATATCGATGTTGTTTTGCAGATTTTCCTCCCTTAAAGTTTTATGATCATAAGGCCCAATGTAAGGGTCTATAGTATAAGCCCCATTGTCATCTAAAACAAGTTTGAAGCTTTCTTCTTTGCAAGTATTAGTGGGAGAACTAATCAATGAAAAATCATCTTCATCTACAGGCAGTGTAAACTCATGGAAGGAATTCAGAGCTGCAGGATGGTTTTCATCGGTAAATCCCTGGTATATTTTGAATGATCTTGAAGATGTAGATTTGCTCTTTCCAGCAACAAGTTTTCTTTTCTGAAAGTACTTGGGATTTTTTCGGTTGCTTTTCCTTCTATGATATTTGAGTGCACCTTCAGCATCGAGATCCTCTACCAGAGTACTTCCACCAACAAATTCTCTTTTTGAACTCTTAATATTTTGTATGATTTTCTGTACTGTATCATGTATGTTGTTTTTATCAGAATTTGTCAAGTTGGTATCAGACACTTTTCCTTCTTGTAAGGCCATGGAACTCATTTATATTGAAGCAGTTAAAGATAATTTTGCATAGGTTATTCACATTAAGGACTGTAGCCTTTCAATTGTTCATCACAGACCAACATTATCAGAATTCAGTCACAAGTCTGGTGTCGAGATAAATTTGCCACGTCACCTGATTTTTCAAATACAAAAATAGATATCTTAGAATACCCAAAATAGGAAAGCTTATTTCCATTCCAAAATCTACTGTGCTTTTTGCCTTCTCTAAGCTCAGGTTTCTACTTTATGCCTGCAAGTTTACTCATTCACTCAGTTTTATCTACGTTAAGATACCCATGAGTTCATGGACTCTCATTATGATGTTTTGATCTATTAATTCGTCGCAAAAATCCATCTTGTTTTATCTTACTTAGTGGTACAATTCCATCTTTACTTCGTAAAATTCCTGGATGTACCAATTTCAATGATTTTGAATAATTAAGACTGACACATCAAGGAGTTCTGGTTCAAAATCTCTCAAGTTAGACTCAGTTTCAGAATTCCAAGTCATATAATACGCACACCTAAACAGTTTAAAAGCATTAAAGTTTTATCGGAAACTTAAGGTTGAAAAGGCTTTCTGATGAGATTCTAGCTTTAGGAAAATCTGTGCGAAGATAGAATTTCAGTGCCATGGATGGAGAAAGTCAAAGTTATCCTCTACCGCCAGCTTAGACGCCATCAAATATTCCAAAAATTGAGGACTTCCTGTGAAAGTTCATGCTTTCCCTTCATCATTAATAGAGCAAGCAGTAAGAGATTATCATTTCCCATGCACATGTACATATTATTCATAATGATCCCTATCCATGATTAATACATAGCAGTTACGATGACTCTACCACTCAATATAACTTCCAATTGCAGGGAACAGCACTAAGAAAAGAAAAGAAAAAAACCTTGCAACACAGAAATTGGACGAAAAATTCTATTATCTATAATAAACTCTTTGTGAGTTCATAACACACAGATTATCCTTGAAATGAGAAAAAACCAATAACTTCCCTTTTTGATTCGGAAAGAGTAGGCAGGTTGCTTACTTGAATTTTGAATTTGAATGATGATATTCTCAAAATCAATGCCCAAGCCAGCACCATTGAATTACAATTGCTAATGTGACTAACTATATATATATATATATATTTATAGCATGATTTCCATCTCTACGACTTAATATAATATTTGGAAATGGTGGCCATCAACTACTCCATCACCATTAGCAGGCCTGCATTTAATAATATTCAAATTAAATTTTGTGCAGGCCTAATGGAGTCATGCAGTTTAAATAAACAAGAGAGAACTCTTGTTAAATTAATTAATAGAAAATGCTGGTTGGTGGCAGAATGCAAGGTCATTTTAAGATCAGGAAGGTGACTTTCGTTGTATTGTGGATTTGTGTTGGTTTATTAATCACTTATTCTGATTCATATATGTTGATCTCATTATCTATATGATCCAAATATAAAAAGCAGAGGATTCCTGAGAATAGAGAATATATTCATTAGTTTATAATTTATGTTCTAGCATTATTTGGCTAGCTGACCAAGTCATTTGGACATGGCTTTGCCCTGGTTGCAGGTATTCTTCAAAGTGATCCACTAGTGCAAGTGTTTATCATAGATCTCCACAAAAACAGTGAAGTGTTTATCATAGATCTTTATCATAGATCTCCACAAAAACAGTGAAGTGTTTATCATAGATCTTCACAAAAACTATTAACAGTTAATCCATACGGATATAATTTCGAAAACAGTTTGGGATACAAAATTCAATTCATTACGCCGTAAGGCGTTTCCCTTTGAAATGAATTGCCCCAGCCGATGCCGTGTCTTATTGTTGATCGAGTTTGGGATACAAAATTCAATTCATTACACCGTAAGGCGTTTCCCTTTGAAATGAATTGCCCCAGCCGATGTCGTGTCTTATTGTTGACCGTAGATTTGTGGTGTTAGACGATTGAAGGAAGTTTGGTCGTTGATCCTCACACTGTCCTTTTGTCTCCCAACCCAATGGCCTCTGTGTCTTCTGAGTTATTGTTCGGGCGGTGACAGATTAAGCATTTCTTACTGTCGAGCCTTGCACGGACACTGGAGGCCTTTCCTACGATGGTCATGATTTTCGCCGACTATGAACCCCATTGGCATTGCAATGGAGGGAAAACCCCAGAGGATTTCCTTTCCGTGAAGCCAAGGTTCGAATCCTGCAGCCCGACGGGATCTATATGCTCCATGGACCGGGCCTCATGGGACTGGGACGGAGGCCCCGGGGTTTCGACGGTCTGCGGATGGGATCTCGTCTGCGGCCAGAAATACAAAGTTGGGTTTCTGCAGTCTGCGTTCTTTGTCGGGTGTTTGCACGGTAATTGATATTTTCAGCCCCTGTGCGCTTTTATATCTGACGGCTGATCGTCATTAATATTTTCTTTCAGTTTCTGATTTATTTTTTGATACAGGTGCAGGGATATCTGGGCATCTATCGGATTCTTCGCTGGGCTGTGAGGGTGTCCTGAAGTTGGTCTGCATCTGCAATGCCATTTTTGGTTTTTTGATGGCAATGTCGCCGAATTTCTGGGTTTATTTAATTCTCCGTCTATTGACTGGAATTAGCAATGGTGGCCTGGGGTTGTCGTCGTTCGTCTTGGCGACGGAAGCCGTCGGACTGTCCAAGAGAGCACCGGTTGGCATGTCGACTTTCTACTTCTTTTCTCTCGGCATAGTAGTGCTGCCGGCTCTGTCCTACTTTTCCGGCAACTGGAGATATCTGTACGTCGCGGGTTCGATTCCCTCAGCCGTGTATTGCATCTTCGTTCTGCCATTCATTTGGGAGTCCCCGCGGTGGTACCTGGTGAAGGGCAGGCTGAAAGAAGCCATGGGCATCATGAGATAATAATTATCATCCCTCCATGATTCACATTATAGAAATAATAATTGACATTATCCACATACACAACTCTTGTGATGCATATTTCTCATATGCTCAGGTCACTTTTTGAAATAAGTGTACTCATCCAATGATGGAGACTCAACACGCATGAGGTACATTAGTCATTTATTCATAAGAATATTTTTCATTTAGTATATTGGGATGTAAAGATTGTGGGTTGAAGTTGGAAATGAATCATGATGCTTGGAAGTTATACTTGTTGCATTATTTCATTTTTGTGGTTATATCCTCCTTCTAGTGAAGTGTAACCATATAGGGACTTGTCCAACCTCATTAAGAATAATAAGCCTAAATAAATTAAAATAGAGTGGCTATATCATTTCATACTCAACACCTTCCATGCATCCCTTTTTTCCATTCTCCTGTCTTTTAACTTACTTAGTGTCATTAGTTTGCAAGTTTCTTACTTGTCTCATTAAACCGATCGAGTATGATGTGTAAGGGTGTCCCTCCATCATCAAAGTTGAAATTTTGCTCATATCCACCAAAATAAAATAAAAATAAAACTTTACAAAAACAAAAATAAAAAAAAATAACCACACAAAACATTAGAATAATATTTGTTAAATAAATTAAATCCCTCTAAACTCATGTTAGATTTATATTTAAAATAAATCTAAATTAATTCTATTGGAAAAAATGGTGTCCATTTTCCCTGCAGTTCAACCTCGCACTTTATTTCATTTCATAAAAAATGAACACCACTCCATTCATGTACAGCCTTTGACATGTTACAAAAATTGAAAGATCCATATAACCAGCATCCATATGCTCTTAATTCGTGCTGCTATGAAGCCTTCACATGGGTCCCCTCGACCTAAAATTATTTAATGAGAAAGTTCAAAGGGGAGGTGCATTTTCGAACGGGCTCGCCTTTTAACAACCTGCGGATCCTCACTTGATTGTCCGTGCTGCACTAATTTGTTTATCCTGTCGCACAAAAATTCTGTTTTCAATGACAAATTTTACAAGTAATAATAATTTTTTAAGATACAGTGAGCATTTACAATGATTCAGTGCATGGTTTAACGACGTTTTAGGAGCTAGCCATGGGAGATTTCAGAAGACTATGCTGCTGCTGATGCCTAGAGAGGTTTGTCTATTTTGTTCATGTGTGAAGTCTCAAGGAGACTGCATTTGTAGTTGGGACACCGTTGCCTGCACCTTAAAGGCCTGCTTAGACCTTCATAAACAAAGTTACATTCAAATGAAGCATGCCAACCAAGCCAACATATTAAATAAGTAGCTTCCACTAGGTATTTAGTCATATATTCTCTGTTTGATATGTGGTTATTTATTTTTTATTTTTCAACTTGAAAGGGTGTACCTAATGTCTGTGCATATCCTTCTTACTTCCAGAACACCTAGAATAGGTTACATCATTTGCATTATCAAAAGTAGAATCACAACACACGCAAACAAATACATACGCCCACCAAGCACAAGAAAATAGTGTGATGGCTATCAACTTTTTTAAATCAAACTTGTAATAATCTCAATAATAAATCTAATGTTCTTTAGAGAAGACCTGCTACTCTAGTTTTTGTTGGGTTTCGTACAGTTTATAGTGTATCATAAGGAAATACATTTCTTGAAGGGATTGCATCAGAAGGCTCAACGGACCTTTGAGCATTTTTGTAGGGGTTTATGTTATCCAATCATTAAAATTTTTGATAAAATTAGTCTGGACTATCCACATGCCTATTTTTTTCAATAAATTTGAAGAAGTGCATGTTTTTTCTTTAATAATATGTATACTCCTAAATTTTCTGAACTATAGTTTTGTGGGCCAATTGTTTTCTGTATTGTACGGTATCCACATTTGAATTCAGATTCTATCTTGATAACTATCATTTCTTAGTATGTTTTTATGAGTATATTGCATTGTAAGTGTTCTCTCTTCTTACATTGGACAAGAGAATACGGCTGTCTTTGACAATGTGAAGTTGTGGAAGATGCAAAACTTCCCTTGCTTTACATGAGCCAACTTGACCTTCAATAGAAATGTTGCTGAACACAATGAGAAGTTTCATGCTTCTTTAGAGAGCATCCCGAAAGGCTTGTGTAATTCCTGCTTTGTTTTGGTTGATGCCTTGCTGAGGAATCATTGAGACTCATCATGGTTTTGTGGTCCAATCAGAACCTATTCAATACTCACCTTCGTTGACTATATTAGTCGAACACAAACCCTATCAAAACTCTCAAGCCAGTAGGGCTCGGGCACAATGTTAGTTCCTCAATATGGTGATCAAAGTCTGTCTTCAACATTACAATTGTCTTCACGCATCCTTTTTCTAAATGAATCTATATTACATGCGCTTGAAGAACTAGCTTTGAAGTCTCTATTCTCAGGCAATGTTCAGGTCTAAGTTCATGTAGGCAATTCTATGTTGAAATTATACTTGCATACCAGAATCTTATATTGGCGGAAGACCGTTACTCAAATGTCTGCCAAAAAGAGAACCCATTTTGACACACCACCTATGCAGAGGAAGAAGCTTCACAAGTGTTTGGGCTCCTTTTCTCTATCATGGCTGGGGAAGTAGCCAAGAGTAAATATCTCTACAGGCATGAAGTCCAATAAAAATAATGTATAAGACATATTTGACAACCAACAATTGCATCTAAAATGAAAAATATGTTCCCGTCCTTTCAGAAAATGTGGAGTCTAGCAGAATGTGAGGCCGTCATTATCATCGAAATTCCAACCAGATATGAATCTTTCAGTCTTATGGTATTATGGGACAATAACATCACTGATATATGAACTATATATCAAGCTTTTAATCCTAAAATATAAGTGATGGATGCTTCATTACAAAGCCTAGAAGTCTTCTTTCAAATGTAACAATTGGATGATGCACAGAAGTTGATGCTAATAGAAGTCCGTATGGAGTGACCAACCCATAATATGGTGGTGGGCTCTTGTACGAGAAGCCTTCTTTCAAATATAACAACTGAATGATGCACAGAAGTTGATGCTAAAAGAAGTCAGTATGGAGCGACCAACCCTTAACATGGCGGTGGGCTCTTGTACGAGACTTAGTCAACTCAAATTCACCTCCTACACAAACTTTGATATGCTTCAAGCAAGAAATGCAAGATAGGTTATACCTGAAGGGGAAAGTAGAGGAAATCATGAAGCAATGGATTCATGTAAGGCAAGTACCTAGTCAAAGGCATCAAACAATATTTTTGATGGCTTCAAGTCCATGGTGACGAATTGGAAGTTCCTCGACTCACTTCTCAGAGGACTCTCAACCAAAATATCCAAAGAAAAATGGACCTGCTTAGTATAAATGCTTTGGAGAATGCTTTACAAGTAGCTTTCGAGTTTGAGGCCAAAGCTTCAGAAGAAAATGTACTAAGCCTCCACCAACTAAAGTAAGGTTCTCGAAGCCTTATCTTTTAGAACCGTCTCTATTAGTAACTCAGAGCAGCCTTTAAATCAGGGAAATGATTACACAATAGATAAAATTGGCCAACGCTTATCAAAAATTCCATCCAGCCAAATAGTCGATGCTCAATCCTACTTTATATTTTCTAAGTGCAACCAATAACTCCACGAGGATAACATGATCCCTATTTAGCAAATACACCCCCTGCCTGCTCAAATGGTTGGTACCTATAATCATAGCCCTGTATGGATAAAAATGATGACTACGAGTTACATTGGCTCTATACATTGATGGAAGTTTCTTTAGCTTTGCCAACAATCATTGTACTCTAGTATAGACTAAATGGACACTGGAATTTCCGTTATCCAGAAGATCGAATCTTACCCAAGGAATTCACAAAAGTTGTTGCCAACCCACAACTGGTTGAAAATAATCTCCATCATCATAACCAACTTTATGCCCATAATATGCACAAATGGTAACACATGATACATCTCCCAAACCAACGGAGTCCAACTAAAGTCTAATCCGAGATCCTCCATTCTCAACAGTTTATACATAAAAAAACTTGTTTGTAATCGACCTCTCTTTGCACTTTTTGGGGCAATTGCTAGTTATATTAAGTTACTTGAAAAATCGGTCTCCTACAATGTATTTTAGGTATTAGAGGAGGGAAATGGTTATTTCCCTTAATTGAGGAATCATTTAGGCAATTTTAGTCTTGTAGAAAAGATTTGTGTTGGTTCAACCTGGGCTCGAAACTTTTTTGTTGTCATCTAATTAATGAATGCATTAGGTTGACCATAACAAAATATCCATTTTCAGAATACACATTATCGTCCACCCTTGCTTTCAACAATGCCCATTCACATGTCGCTATTCTTCCACACTCTATGCCTTACGGCGTTTCCTTTGCAACATAAGGTGCAAATGCTAGTTGCATTTAATCTTCCATTATAAAAAAATACCCACATAATTCGATATGTTGAAGAATATAACTAGTTTCGATGGAATAAAAGGAAAACAATTTGGATGTTACTCGAGGTTGTTGAGATTTTATGAGTTGTGAAGCCCACAAGGGAAGATTAGATGAATCCCTTGATAATTATATAAATTATAGTGAGGAGAAACCTCATTCTCACCAACCCAAGTGCAATTCATCATAAGTGGAGAGAATATGAAGTAGTCGCAGTCTAAAGGAGTCTTGTCAAGCGAAGTAGGACATAGTTTTGGGTATGTTTTGTCTCAATTCCAAATTTCAGCTCAAAAATCCTGATATCTCTCTTTGGAAAGAGCTTCTATAGGAGAAATATAGACACATCAAAATATAGTGTCTGGGACGTTTTTTATGCAATTGTAGTAAAGAAAACTTAGCACAAATAGTCTTACCACTACCAGTAGGTTTTGCAACTAAAATATTATCATCTGAGTTATAAAGCACTGCAAATACCTGAGTTTGAATAGGATTGAAGTGTCTAAACTATTGATATAGTGCTTCATATGAAGGATTTCTTAATGCAGACACAAGAAGTTCGTATCAAGCCAAAAGTTCCCTATCTTTCATTCGTATGAAGCAAAAAGTTCCCTAAATTCATTTGGTTATTTTGGACATGGCCAAGTAGTAGACATAGAATAGGACATCATTGAGAAACATATGTAACTGGACAGGATGGGACAATATGATCACAAACCCCTCTTTTTACAGTTAACATAAAAACTATCCATATTTGTTTAAAAATAAAATTTATTGATGTTTGGTAATGGAATCAAACCCATTGAACCTCACATCAAGAAGATAAAGATTGCAGTGTTTATATACTTTGAACACACTTCATAACCATCAACATTTAAACATGTAATAAAAACAAGAACTTGTGCCCATTCTTGCTATCATTCCAAGATTATGTATAATTGTTTCAATGGTGTGATCTTGATATTATTTTTTTATTCATTTATTTTCACTTTAGCATAAATTATTCATGATTAAATTAGGTTAATATTATGTTTGGAGGACTTTCCTAGATTGGACAACGATTTAAGAAAGATGGGTTCTTGTAAAACTCTTTGTATTGGGTAGATTCTTAATCTTATTAAGTTTGGAAAATATTCACATTGGGAATAATAATTATAAGACCAACAATTGAGAGGTCATTCAAAGGAACACATGGACATAATTTTAATTTGCAAACTCAAATGTATTTTTATGTTGTTTTCTTATAACCACAATTTGGACTTAGCTATGAGTCATGGAGATAGTTTGACAAGCACACTTAGTTAGTTGAATAGGGGACCAAGGACATGAGTTATTTGATACATTCTATTTTCATTCAAGAGAATTCACTAACACAGACATGTGGAAATAGGAACATGAGTGAGAATTTTGGCTTTTTTAGTGAAGGTTGAAGGCAATACATTTTTTATGGAACAAACATGAAATATAATATGAGCCAAGACATATGATTTATTATTTGGTGTGATGTAGGTAGGAATGACCCCTCAAGAAATTAAAATTGTGCAACAAAATCATAATAGATAATAAAAGGAACATATATCTATTAGCCCTTAATCACTAGATCAATTCGCAGACCTACTTTAGCAAGAGCGAGGACGTTAGTAGCTTATATTTGAACGACAAAAGGATTGGCTAGTAGCCCAAAGAAGGCCGCAATTATTAATAGTGGAGCGAAGGTCAAAAGGGGAAACCACAAGGTCTACAATATCCATCTATTCCTCTAAATTTATGAAGCAACTCTCACATCTCTAGTATGTACTTTATAGTCATTGTTAATCAACATTTTTATTAAGAATTTTGTGGGAGGATTGTTCTAATTTTGCAAGGAATTCAAGGCCTATTTATTATCATCTACCATAGCTCTAGAAAGGAGCCAAATCCTTTGTCTATGATTTGAAATTTTGTGCGTAAGTGTTACTTGAAAACCCTAGACAAAGTATTGAAATTGTCTCCACACCTGTGCACATATTAGATCCTAGATTGAAATCATTGAAAGGATACTTTGAAAAAAAATATCTTCGTCAAAGGTACTAAAGTTTTGAAACATAGTCTTATTGTCAAGAAAATTTCATACCTCACATTTGTGCAAGATATAAAGGAAATTTTGAGCATCGAGATTATCTTTATACATGTGCATGAAGAACGATCCACATAAAAGGAGCTCCTTATCAAAATTTTGTACATTTGAAGGTCAAGAAGAGACCTAGATCGAATTTAGGACTTCAAGAAAGTGTATTCAACTAACATCAGTCTCCATTGTTCATAATAGTATTTTTTAACCTATGGAAGTGATATAAATCTCTATGGCATGAGATCCTACGATTTGTGCATTCTACAGTGATAACCCTAGGTTGAATCTCTGGATGCATCTAAAAGAATATTTTTGGTGATTTATCAAGCCCCAACTGCAGAGATCGGGAAGAAGTATATAGTGCAAGATCGAGAGAACTTGGAGAGAATTCCAATACAAAATTCCAATAAAAAAATATCAAGAGATCTAGCGTGCTTACCAAAGAAGTTGAGGATCAACTAGCCATGAATGTGAATGTGGTGTTGAGCTCCAAAAAGAGAGTGAAACAATGTCGTGAGATCAAATTAACCAAACCGTGGTGCCCCAGTTCCCTCGTATGAAGATTGATGGGAAGCCAAAAAAATGTGGGTGAGGTTAACAGTAGTTTCTTCTCTTATATTGGACCCAACACCAAACAAAATAATAACATATAATTATATTATATTATATTGAATTAACAATTTATAAAATAATATAACATAAAATTAAATTAAATTATATGTTATTTTTAATTTTACTTTAATATAATCTTAATCTTGGTCATGTATTTCATGTGCTACATGTTAATAGAAATTTAATGGTGTCATTGACACTATTATGATGAAATCCCATGGTATCTTTTGATTAAACATTTGAAGAACCCCTAGTTCAACATGGCTACACAATGTGGAAAACAACAATCCATTCATAAATATAATTAAAAATTAAGAATATAAATATGATGACACCCAACCATATATTAAGTGTTCAGGTTGAATTAAATGCACATGAATAGTTCTCTTAGCTATTTAAAAAATTGAATATTACAATGAATCAAGATAATATATTATTTGAATATGCAACACAAATAGGGTGCAAGCATTCACCCTGCTGTGCAAATCATTAGCTCATTAACGACAACAAAATATTATCATTTGTTAGTACCATGTTGCATAATCAATCAATTGTAAATTGGCTTTAAATACCTAAGCATTAATTTAGTCAATTTTCTAAAAATGATTATGAGACCCCCTTGTGAGAACTATGTTCATGGGAAATCATGGGACGACCTTACTTCTTTTGTGCGAGTGCCCCTTTCCAAGTCGGGTCGACCCACCAACTCATTACACAAGAGTTGCTTTGGGGTGAGCGCCCTGGCGTGCCTAGTACGTGACGCCCCATGGGCACCTGGGGGGGTCGCGTTCATGTGGTCACACCCACGGTCCGAGCATTCACCTTGCTATGTGAATCAATCAACACAAATCATTAGCTCATCAATGAAAACAAAATATTATCATTTTTTAGTACCATGTTGCATAATAAATCAATTATAAACTAACTTTTAACACCTAAACATTAATTTAGTCAATTTTCTAAAAATCATTATGAGACCCCCTTGTGGGAACTTTGTTCATGGGCAATCATGGGCCAACCTTACTTCTTTTGTGTGGGCACCCCTTTCCAAGTCGTTTCGACTGACGAACTTGCCGCATGGGATCTCCTATTGGGTGGGCGCCTTGGCGTGCCTAGCATGCGACATCCCATGGGTGCCCAAGTACCCCACCTTCATACGGGCGCGCCCAAGGTGTGGGGATTCACCCTATTGTGAAAATCAGTCAACAAAAATCATTAGATGATTAAGGACAATAAAATATTATCATTTTTTAATACCATGTTGCATAATCAATCAATTATAAACTTAATTTTAACACCTAAACATTAATTTAGTCAATTTTATAAAAATCATTATGAGACCCCCTTATGGGAACTCTATTCGTGGGTAGTCATAGACCAGCATTACTTATTTTGTGCGGGCACCCCTTTCCAAGTTGGTCTGACCCACCAACTCATCGCACAGGCACCCTTGTCAAGCGGGCGCCTTGGCATACCTAGTACATGACGTCCCATGGGCGCTCGAGAACCACACCTTCGTGCGGGCATGCCCAAGGTGTAGGCGTTCACCCTACTGTGCATATCAGTCAACACACATCATTAGCTCATCAATGAAAACAAATATTATCATTTGTTAGTACCATGTTTCATAATCAATCAATTATAAACAAACTTTTAAAACATAAACATTAATTTAGTCAATTTTCCAAAAAAACATTATGAGACCCCCTTGTGGGAACACTCTTCATGGGCAGTCATGGGATGGCCTTACTTCTTTTCTACGGGAACCCCTTGCCAAGTCGGTTCGACCCACCAACTCATGGCACGAGCACCCATACTAGGTGGGTGCCCTAGCATGCACAGCACACTACGCCCCCATGGGCATAGGGGCGCCCCACCTTCGTGCAGGCATGCCCAAGGCATGGGTGTTCACCCTACAATGCACGTCATGCTATGACTTTACCCTTCGGTTGCTTCACTCAAATTTCATCATTCACCCAACTGCTCACACATCTTGTCCTTGCATTTTTTGCAAATATGCTCGACCACCGTGTCGCATGATTCACCTGTCACACAACTCGCCCAATCCACTCGACATGCCCAACTCGTATGCCCATTGTCATGTCGTACAAGTTGCCTTTGGGAGCCTAGGAACGCACCCTTTTCATGCACACAACTCCCTCAGTTCACTTTACTCGTTTAGTTTGCCCATCATGTCGACCATCGTGTCGTCTGTCATGCATGCCCTGTTTGCACGTGGGCATCGAGGTGCCCTACCTTTGTGTGGGCCTACCTAGGGCGTTCACCCCTTTGTTGTGCACGTAACACCCCCATGCTCACACTTCGGTTCATACTTCATTCTTTTTCCACTTTGAGTGGGCATGGGCAATCATGGGTCAACCTTACTTCTTTTGTGTGGGTTCCCCTTGCCAAGTTTGGCTAACCCACCAACTTGTCACACAGGCGCCTTGGTGTACCTATGACGTGATGCCCCATGGGAGCGCAGGCACCTGCCTTCATGAACGTTCACCCAAGGTACAGGCGTTCGCCTTGTTGTGCAAATCAGTCAGCACAAATCATTATCTCATCAATGACAATAAAATATTATCATTTGTTAGTACCATGGTACATAATCAATCAATAATAAACTGGATTTTAACACCTAAACATTAATTTAGTCAATTTTCTAAAAATCATTATGAGCCCCCCTAGTGGGAACTATGTTCATGGGAAGTCATGAGCCGATGTTACTTCTTTTATGTGGGCTCCCCTTTCCAAGTTGGGTCGACCCACCAACTCATCACATGAGCACCCTAGCGTGCCCAGTATGTGATGCCCCATGGACGCCCAAGTGCCTTGCCTTTATGCAGGTGTTTGCCTTGTCATGCAAATTAACCAACACAAATCATTAGCTCATCAATAAAAAAAATATTATCATTTTTTAGTACCATGTTTCATAATCAATCAATTATAAACGAGCTTTTAACAACTAAACATTAACTTAGTCAATTTTGTAAAAAGCATTATGAGACCCCTTGGTGGGAACTCAATTCATGGGCAGTCATGGACCGACCTTACTTTTCACATCTTCTCAACCGCCATGTCACCTGGTTCACCCATCGCCCAACTTTCTTAATACGTTTACTTAATTAACCAAAGTTAAAATTGGAAATGATGGTATAAACGTAAATAAGCTTCTCTTCATTTCAAGAATAATATATTTTCTACTGAACAAGGCCAACCACATGAAGGTGCAACCTCATATCCCCCCCCCCTCACATCACTCTTAATTCCCCAATACGCAATCTATCTACTATAATATATTTTAAAGAAACACAGTAACATAAAAACTAGGAAAATAAAAATTTAAGGTGAACGAAAGAGAACAAACCAACTGAAAACATATAAATGCATACCTTGTACTTTTCAACATTTTGATATCATTAATCTTCTTCCTCATCCAATTCATCTTCTATATCATCTGGTTCAGAATTCATGTTCAAAGGATTATCCGTATCAGCATCATCGTCATCATTTATACCATCATATGGAACATCCTCTTCTACATTTGGCTTAACTTCTTCAAGTTCTTCGTCTGACACAACATCAAAATCATCTAGTTCATCCAAATTAACATTCTCTCCGTTATCATATCCTTGAAATTCTTTGACGTCTCCGTATGACACATAAACCCCCTGCTCCTCTACATCATCTTCTTCTTTAATTTTATCAAGTTATTCGCTACATTATACTTTACCAACCTTCCTATTCGATCATATCTAAAAACATATGACCAGCCTATTTTACCTGGAACCTCTACATAAAATACCTATTCATATTGTCTTGGAAGAACATAGAGCTCTGATCCTAACTCAAGATCCGTTGTATCACCATGGTAAATTCGTTAGCATGCTCAATAACAGTTTTATCAGGGTCAGATTCATGGATTTGTAGCCTAAACCATTTGAAATTGAACACAACTATTTTGAAGGATTCAAAGTCACACTCAATTATATCATGAATATAACCATAGTATTGATTATTAGAAACTTTTGGATGTTTTTCACCTCTAGAGGCAACATTGATAACCTGAAATACTATAGTTATCCCACTATCAGAAGTTTTCATATTTTCATCCAACCTTTTGATGTGAAATTTGTGGCCATCGCACCACATTTTGTTGTGGTGTTTCAACTGCAATATGTCAAACACATAAAAAATGCATTGTCAATTGATAAGCATATTTATACTTGGAAAATTTGTAAATTAAGAAAAAAACACGCCATATGCATCAATATAATTGTAAAAAAACTAAGTAGTATATATGGGTGAATATGTTTGCCTGGTAATATTTTAAACCATATGTTAAATCAATTTCCCTCTATGTAAGATTGCTATCTCCACTATGTTGAGCTCCTTTGACCAATGTAGACACACCATACCCATTATTATCTTGTTTGCATCATTCAATCCATACCTTCATCCAATCAAGATTTTTTGTAATGTATAAATTTATTGCATCCCACTCTTGACCAGTTGTATTAAAATAAATAAATTAGCATATATATAATTATTTACCATTTTATACCTTCATAATAATGGATTATGTAGGAAGACTAGAAATTAAATAAGTACGATATACATAAAAACAAAAAATTCAAATGTGTTATAAATCTCCACTATCTACTTACATCTCACTTTCTTCATTCTACCTTTCCCCAATAGATGCTCCCTTCAAATTTGTTCATGGAGTGACATCCCAAATGTGATCCAATACATTAATACTTTTTCCTATTGTAGGACTATATTGAATAAACCATGGTTTTATATACCATATATCCCTCCATAATAGAACCCTCGGGACGTATTCTTTGTCTAACCAAATCCTTCAGTGACTTCAAGTGCCTCTCAACCATCCACATTGAACTTGTGTGTACAGATCAACACTTTTCAATCTCCTTGACGTGGTGTATGAGGTAGTGTTCTTCTGCAATGAAAAATGTCGAAGGTATATACTTTTTCATTTCACACATTAGACGATGAATTCGTTTCCTCAAATATTTTATATCTTCTTTATCGATATCTTTAGATGACAACCATCTACAAATGAAGCAAGAAAATCACATGTTTCAACAAAAAAAAGTATATAGTACATGATGACAAGTAAAAAACATGCAATCAAAAATATGCAACACAACAACTTATTGAACAAATTACACTTTGCACATAAATATCCACTTACCTCATGTATTTTCCAAGATCATATATAACTCTTTTGACATTGTTGTCAAAGTTTTGTGGGATAAATAGAGGTAGAAGATATTGTAACAAAATAATGATTATTCATTATTTTTTCCCAAATTAGTAGAAAAAAAAACAGTAATTAACAGGGTGTTTCACCAATGTATAAACATATACACCAAAATAATTACCTTAATGAACATATTCCAATCATGACTTTACCCCACCTAATTCACCTTTCTTTGTTAGGATATTCTTTGTGTTTGAAGAAAATCCAATTGGAAATTTATTTTTTTCATTAACCTCTTTATCACCCAAGTTGCTTTGTTGCTCTATCAATAACCATGGAAGGGAGCTTATATTTTGCTCGTCTCCATTGCTATTTGAATGAGTCACACTTTGCAATGCATGGTTGGCCTCCTTAATGTCATTACAAATCTTGACAAATTTTTATGTATCTCTCCTTCCATTTAAGATTCTCCATAAGGTCTTTGTTTCATTCTTCCCGATGTGCATTGTATCAAATAAATAAACAATTTCTAGGTGCTCATAGTAGGAGAGTCTATTGAAATGCTCGAGATAAATTTTCATTCCTCGTGGAAGTGAACTGTTACTAATGCCTTGATGACTTACAACATGAATCATAGTTAAAGATATTATAACAACAATATAACTTGTCAATTAGTACAATGAAGAAAATGCCATAAAAATCTAAAATAATCTAAACATATCATGTATATTTATACATAAACGATTTGATCCATACCTTGAGAGAATCTATTATATTTCAACTTCCATGCACGAGGTGTCATTATTCATGGTATTAACCCAGTCTCTTCTTTCCCATTGAAAATATGATTTTCGGTACTTTAGTACCTATGGTTCTTAGAAAGGAAGTGTCTATACTCATCAAACACCTCCTTTCCTAAGCTTCTTGAATGACAATATTTCATCTTAGGACCAAAAACTGGAAAAGAAAATTTACCCTTAGCTTGAAGACCTGCAGAGATGGAATAATTTTATATCAATTATTTTAAGTCTGTAAAATGATGGTCAAACTATTTAAAAAACATACATGAAATGAAATTCATAAAATTAAACACTATTAAAGTGCAAGGTAACATTATAACATACCACAAAAATGTGTTAGCCCTAGGGCATCGTGAATTTTCCATACAAGCATTGCACGAAAGTCAAATTCCCTTTGTGCATCTACTGGTCTAGAGATACCATACATAGTGACACCATTCCATAACTCCACTAACTCATCGATAGGAGGCTCAATATATGCATTCATATCTTTGACCTGATATTTACCTAATTGATTGAACATACAATACATAATTACTACATATATGAGTAAATAAAAAAATTATAAGACGTAATTATAAGGTATAATTGAACATATATGAGTAAACAAAAAAAATATAGGACATAATTATGAAACACACAAGATAAATGAGATGTTATTGTGTTAAAAAAATATATTCTAAAAAAATTAATACCTGGAACAATCATTGTCAACATTATGTGATCCCTCTTTATTGACTTCCATGGATGAATGTTATTATTGATATCAAAAACGCGCCACACCGAGTAAGCATATATGGGCTCTCCAAATGGATTGACACTGTCAGTTGCTAATGAAAGCATAACATAATGAGGTTCTCTTTTAAAATTTGGACACTTTTCCTTTATATTCCTAAATGTAGATCCATCTGCAGGCATTCGAAGAACAACATATTCACTTCTATTCATTACATTGTAATCCATAATTTCTGCTATGCTTTTGCACCTGAACAATTGTTGCAGATATGGAATTATGAGAATATAACGAAGAACCTTGTGAGACACTCTTTTTGTTACTTTATTGGTTTGATATCTACTCTCATCACATTTTGGGCATTTGTCTTTCAACACATGTTCTTTCTAATAGGGAATATCATCATTAGGGCATGCATGAATAGCTTGATACTCCATTCCAATAGGTTTCATAATGGCATATAAATCTCGGTACGTACGAGTTAAAACATTTTACGGTGGTAACAAAAATTCACCTAATAATCTACAAAATTAAAAGAAAAATAGTATTACTTAATGTACTAAACAATATTAATCTTACATATTGCATCCAAATGTTACAAATTAATTAAATGATGATCAATGTAATGACATTAAAAATTGGTACAAATTAATTTTTTTATCATGTATATAGTACTAAATGCCACAAAATATATTACATACCTTAGGAGTTGTGCCACATGTGTTTGAAAAACTATTCACCGCCTTTAAGTTGACCAGTAGTAATACAACAAAGAGAAGAGATGTTTCTAAGCCTTTATAAGGTGGTTTAGTTTCCCTCTCACATACAAGTATATCAAAAGCATGGTCATCATACTGGTTTCCATCATCATCCATTCCAACATTATTAAATGTCTCCTGGATCAATCTATTTGTCCCATCTTCTTCAACTATGTTAACAGCAACATTATCTTCTTCCATAGGATCACTAGCTTGATCCTCAATATTAATCACTCCATGTTCTTGAACAAGCGCTTGTACTACAACCACCTATTCCTCGTCAAGAAATGCCCGAGGGGACCCATAATATACAATTACAATCAATAAAGTAATATTAGTATATATATAAAATATTTAAACGTCAATATAACAACCATTCACAAATATAATATATAAGGAAAATAAAGACAACAAAGACAAAGAGAAATACAAATTAGGTGAGACCAAGAAACAAAGACAACTAATCATTGATGATGCTTGTGAAATTTATCAAGATATTTAAGAATATATTGGAAAAATATAAGAAATATGTTACTTTTCTTGACATGTAGGAAGTGAGACACTTTTTGAGATATATAGTCAAAACCATAATAAAAAAACATATTGATCTTATTTTACATTCATCATTATCATGTTGGGTGTGGAGCCTGATTATATTCCTTATTCAGAGGTCTTATTTCAAGCCGATGTATACCCCAGGAGGACTGTACACCCCTCGACATGGGGGGGCGGGGTGGGTTCAAGGGGGGACCATCCCCCTTAGCTGGGGGGGTCCAGGGGCTAGCAAGCCCCCGATGGGGGTTCGGGGGCAATGACCCCGAAGCTAAAATAGATGTAAAATTGCCTTGTAAAATATTGTAATTTTGTAGTCAATCTGGGCCGTTCATTAGGTGAATGATATGACAGTAGAAGTTGTGTTAATTTAGGGATTTTTCCCTAGAAGGCAACCCTCAATTTATATGAGGGAATTTTTTTGCGGTTGTGTATCACTATTCTCAACGAGAGAGAAGAGGAAATTATAGTGGATCTATTGTAGGTTGTATCTCTTTATTTTGTTGGATAATATAAAAGGAAAGCCTAGTTGTTTCTCCATGGACGTAGCCAAATTGGGTGAACCACGTATACCGGTGTCTATCTTATTTTATGTGTTTTTGTATTTTTGTTTCTGAAATATTGAATGTGTTTCATTGCTCCATTAATTAATTTATAACATATAATTTCATATTCTTTCTTAAGTTCACATAGATACCGGAAGCTTTAAGAGGATGGGTGAGAAACCATAAGCTTGGGTGAGAGCAAGAAAAGAATACAACAAATCAATGTGATCATGAAGATTGTGCAATTTAGCAAGACGTTTAAGATTATGTTAAAAAAAATTAGGAACAATCAACACGTTTCAGTTGTAAGAATGTGGCTAACACACATTCTGATGATATGTAAGAGCATTTAATGCAGAGAAGTGCACGAGAACTAACTCTAGTGATGTGAAAAGTTGTGACACATATAGGGGTGAACATACTTAAAAGAGACACCTACGATTGTAAGAAGACATTTGTTAGGCCCCTATACTACTAGTGTAACCCATTATTGTTATTAGTACAACCCACTTATTATATTTTTGTACCCATGTAGTCCCCATATTGTTACTATTGTGCCCCATAGAAGCCCACTATTGTTATTATTATGCCCTTACATTATTATTGTTATGTCGGCTCTGATTACATTATGACCCCTTAGACTCCTATATATAGAAAGGAGGTCTTTTCATTTGTATCATCCAAGAATTTTTCATTTGTGTAATGTAAAAGAGGTTTCCCCCTCGAAGAGGCTGAACTCTAAGGCGTTGATCTATCTTTTCTATCTTTTTGTGAGCTGGTTTCATAACATTTGGTATTAGAGCTTTGGATTCTAGGGTTTCGCTACTCCAAACAGGTCATCGTGGAATTTTCACTATAACCTTTTTCTGCGACATTTCAGATGCTAAAAACAAAACTCAGTTGGGTTGAAATCGTTCTAAACCTCGCGTCCAAATTTCATAGCTTTTCGCGCTATATTGGCGGAGATATGATCTGAGGAAGTTGGCCTTTTTACAGACTCCTGAATTATATTCCAAACAGGTGACCTAGGGAAAATAGTCATAACTTTTGTTTTGAGCATTAGATTCAAATTTCGTAAGAAGTTACAAGAAAGAGGATGGACTATAGTTTCCTGTGTATATTTTTTAGACCTGAAGATCAACACAGTGACATGTGGCACTTCATACAAGTTTTTTCTTCTGAAAAGGTATATAATCAGGTCATCTTGGGAGATTGTGCATAACTCTTTCTTGGATAATCTAAATTTTATCAGACTGGTGGCATTGGAAAGAGGACATAGAGGGCTACTATAGGTCACAATTTCAGAACTAGAAGAACCGAAATTACAGAGTTATAGTCATTTCAAGATAGAGCTCCTAAAATCAAGAAAAGGCGATATGAGGAAGTTTGATGGCAAGGATCCAATAAATTGGATACTTCAGATGGAGCAATATTTTGATCTACATGGTGTACCACTGCTACAAAAGGTATGTATTTCATCTTCATATTTAGAACCGAATCAATTTTTATGGTATAAAGGGCTTTGTTCTCATAAACAACTTGTTACGTGGTCAATTTTCATGGAGGAAATGATAGCAAATTATGAGTATACAAAGAGCAACACCTTCTTTAGAGCAACACCACAACAATTGGAAAGAGTAAAAGGGCTTTGTTACATATTGGAAAGTAAAATTATGGCAACAAGGAATTCTACCCCTCACAACTATAAAAATGGAAGTGTTGTTTCTCCTAGCCTTCCACAACCTACAAGGGTTACACCACAACAATTGGAAGAAAAAAGAGAAAAAGGGCTTTGTTACAATTGTGATAGAAAATGCACTAAAGGTCATAAGTGTGCTGAGAAGAAATTATTTTACATAGAGAATGAAGAGGAGGAAGAAAAGGATCAAGAAACATCAAAAGAAGATGATATATGCCAGGACCCAACCCCAGAGAAAGAAGAAATGAATCCGACCATATCTTGTAAAGCATTGGAAAGAATTACCACTCCTCAAACTCTCAAGATAGGACATATCAAGAAGAAAAAGGTTCAAGAAGTGAAAGATCGCATCAATAAAGAAGAAATGAATCCAACCATATCTTGTAATGCATTGGCTGGAATTACCACTCCTCAAACTGTTAAGTTATGGTATGTTCTATGCTTATAACAGTTTACTTATTTTTCTTATTATATTCCACCGATTAGCAATCACATGTACATAAATTAAAGTGCAGATAGAACATTAAACGATCGACAGAAAACAAGCCAAGACAAGAGACACAAGATGTGGCGGCTAGCCAGGGACAAACCCCACAATGTGTGGGGAAACCCTTTGATCAAATCTTTTTTTATCTTCAATAATTCAGCAGAGAGAAATAGTACAATAAATCTGATTCATATCAGCAGTAGCAAACCCTAGATCAGTAGCATCAGCATTAGCGGCTTCATTATCAAACTAGGGCAGACCATATCTCACAAACCGACAGTTAGATTGACTTCATTCCACCACCAAAAGTTTCATCTTCCAGAGGAGGTTCAGATGAACCTACAGTGCAGTTTAGATGAGGATATCTTCTAGGCCACGCAAGTCAATCTTTACTTCTGCAGTTGCAGCTTCAGTTTCAGCAGTTTCCGGCTTCAAACTAGGGCAGTCGATATCTTGCAAACCGTTTGTCGGATTGACTTCATTCCACCACCAAAAGTTGCAGCTTTCAAAGGAGGTTCAGATGAACCTACAGTGTTGTTCCAAAGAGGAGATCTTCTAGGCCACGCAAGTCAATCTTTACTTCTGTAGTTGCAGCTTCAAATTCAACAGCTTCTAGCTTCACATGTGTGAGAGAGAGAGACCCATTTCAGCGCAGTAGAGAAGAGACTCATATCTGCGCAGTAGAGAGAGAGAGATGTGATGAGATGAGTCCAAATGAGGAAAAGTCCTCTTATATTTATACACAACGTTGGTGGGTGAATAGATGCGACTGTTGGGCTTTTGAGCCTACATGAGTTGTAGGTCGGCTTGATAATAATTCCATAATCAAAATAAATTCATATCTCCATGAATACTTATCGGAATTGGATGATCTTTATATCAATCCTACACCTCTCGACGAGAGGAATCTAATAAAAATATTATTAGCCATGAATAAGATGACCCACATGAAGTTTTGCCCTAGTTTCCAATTTTAACACTCCCTCTCAACCATGGAGAACTTCATTTGCAATCTGTCTATCGGTCGTTACTATTCATCCATCAAATGCACTGCCTTGTACAGCCTAACCCTTGCCCTGCTCTGCTCTATTTTGCCTGTTCTGCTTTGTCTTGTTCTGCCCTGCACTGATCTGTACTCTTTTGTTCTGTTCTGCTCTGCTCTTGCATTGTTCTGTTCTACTCTGCTTTTGTCCGAATTATGAAGAAGAAGAAATGATCGAGGATGTATCATACTGACTCAAAGTCAGTCTCAGAGTATGTACCACTGGTCCCAGACCAGTCTCAACCAACCCAAAGTCAGCGTCATAGTGAGTACAACTCCAATGGTCCCAGACCAATATCATCCTCCACTGACTCAAAGTCAGTCTCAGAGTATGTACCACTAATCCCAGACCAGTCTCAACCGACCCGAAGTCAGCGTCATAGTATGGTACAACTCCTACCACTGGTCCCAGACCAGTATCATTGATCCCAGATCAATGGAGGTCATCCTAGCGTAGGGAGTACGGTAGTTACAACGACGCATCCATCAGTACTACTATGGTCCCTAACTTCATTTCCCTGCTCATTGATCAGATGAGAGGTACTTCCCATGAGTCCCAGACTGCATGGGTAGGATGCCTCGACAGGAGAACTAATCAATCCTGTCCTCACAGGAGAACACATCAATCCTGCTACAATTGCCATGGAGAACACATCAATCCAAGCCTCACAGGAGAACACATCAATCCTACTACAATTTCCATGGAGAACACATCAATCCAGGCCTCACAGGAGAACACATCAATCCTGCTACAATTTCCATGGAGAACACATTAATCCAGGCCTCACAGGAGAACACATCAATCCTGCTACAATGTCGCCATGGGGTGTACATGTATACCACCAGGGGATACTGAATAATCCTGTGGTCATATGTTGCTCCAAGAAGCACCCCGCACCCCCCTGGAGCTCTCAGAGCTCAATGCATCATACATGAGCCTCATTGGAGGGTCTTTGAACAACTCCAATTTGTTCACGGAAAGTCCGAAATTTTACTTTCCCAAGGGGTTTTGTCAGAATGTCGGCGACCTGTTCATTTGTACCGATATGATGGAGCCTTATAGCTCCCCGTTGCACCATATCTCGAATATAATGGTATCTAATATCAATATGCTTGGAACGATCATGGAATATGGGATTCTCTGACAAACGAATCCCACTTTGGTTGTCACAAAGGATCACAGTGATATCCAATGTGAATCCAAACAACTCACTGAAGAGCTTTTGCAACCAAACTACCTCACAAGAAGCCATGCTAGCAACAATATACTCTGCTTCAGTGGTGCTCAAAGCCACCGACTTTTGTTTCCTGCTCATCCAGGATATCGAAGCAGATCCCAAGGAGAAACAACACCTAGAAGTGCTCTTACAGTCCTCCACATTGCCTGCCCAGTCAGCATCTGTGTATCCAAATAGTCTCACATCTCTGGCAATGTATCTTAACCCATAAGTGACAGTGCCACGAAGATATCTCAGCAGATTCTTGGCACCAATCCAGTGTATGTGGTGGGGTTCAACCATATGCTGGCTCAACGTGTTGACTGCAAAGCATATATCTGGACGGGAGTTCACTAAGAACATTAATGCTCCGACGAGTTGCTGATACTCGGTAGCATTTCGTAAAACAGGTCCAGCAGCACTACCGCTTAACTTCTTGAAGTCAAGCTCCATCGGAGTAGTTATAGGCTTGCAGTCCACCATTCTGAATCTTTCCAATATCTTCACCACATATTTTCCTTGAGATAGGAAAACTTCTCCTGGCTTTTGCCACACTTCAAGTCCTAGGAAGTAGTGCATCAGTCCTAGGTCTTTCATTTCAAATTCAGAGGCCAGCTCCCTCTTACATTTGTGAATGAGAGGGTCTGCACCTGTTAGAAAGAGGTCATCCACATACAACACCA
The DNA here is from genome assembly GCA_031772625.1 of Pinus tabuliformis. Classification (NCBI taxonomy): domain Eukaryota; kingdom Viridiplantae; phylum Streptophyta; class Pinopsida; order Pinales; family Pinaceae; genus Pinus; species Pinus tabuliformis. The sequence goes on along the minus strand of CM062817.1, from coordinate 904,390,259 downwards.
GTATGAGAGGCTTGTCATCTTCAACCTTAAAGTAAAGGTTAGGATCGGTTTCACTCCTAGTGAATCCCAGCTTCATCAAGTAGCTATCGATCCTCTCATACCATGCTCGGGGTGCTTGCTTCAGCCCATAGAGAGCTTTCTTCAACCTGCATACATGAGATTTTCGATCATAAATCTCAAATCCTTCGGGTTGCTCCACGTAGACCTCTTCTTTGATCGAGCCATGCAAGAACGCAGTCTTGACATCCATCTGATGTAGGTTCCATCCTTGTGAAGCGGCAAGGGCTATGATCGAGTGGATGGTCGTATATCTAGCAACATGTGCAAATATCTCATCGTAGTCTATACCTTCCTTTTGGGAGAAACCTCGAGCAACAAAACGAACCTTATACTTTTACGTGCTTCCATCTGCTGCATGCTTTATCTTGTAAAGCCATTTGGAAGTAACAACAGTCTTGTCCTGGGGTCTGGGAACTACTTCCCAAACATCATTCTTTATGATAGACTCATATTCTTCGGTCATAGCATCCTTCCATACTTGATGCTTGACGGCATCTGAGAATGACGACGGCTCATTTTGTATGATCATGCTCATGATGGTCAGGTATCCTTGATACCTATTAGGTTTCTTACTTTCACGAAAGGTTCCTCGGGGTGCAGCATGTCCTTCAGCATCATCAAGCAACCCCTTAAGCCATGAAGGCCTCTTCCTAGAAGAGGAAGGCTCATATGGAGGAGGATCAATCGGATCCATGGGTTCTTCTACATTAGGCATTGATTCATCATCCTTTTCTTTCGGTTCCCTGGTGTCGGCTTCTTGAGAGCTCCTCAAAGTCAGAAGATTGATCACCTTGCTGAGAGCCATATCTTCGTCAAAGGTGACATCTTGACTAATTATGACTTCCCTTTGACCGGCTACATAGATTCTATAGCCTTTAGTATTTTCACCATAGCCCACGAAAATTCCCTTCTTTCTAGATGCTCCCAATTTATTTCTTTTCTCTTTCGGCACATGAAAGTATACAGGGCTTCCAAAAATTTTAAAATGAGAAACATCAGGTTTCTTACCGTTGAATTTTTCTTCAGGAGTCTTGGAACGCAATGCTTGATGAGGGCATCAATTTCGTACATATACGGCAGTGTTTGCAGCTTCAGCCCATAGAAACTTAGGAAGACTTTGATCATGTAGCATGGCCCGGACAGCTTCCATAATTTTGTGGTTCTTCCTTTCTGCCACACCATTTTGTTCAGGAGTATATGGTGTAGTAGTCTCCCTCTTGATGCCAGCCTCTTTACAAAAATCATGGAACTCATTAGATTCATATTCAGTCCCATTGTCAGTTCTTAAGATCTTGATCTTCTTTTCGGTTTGATTCTCGATTAGGGCTTTGAAGTGTCAGAACCAAGGGAACACTTCATCCTTCTTTTTCAAGAAGTATATCCAGGTCTTTCGAGAATGGTCATCTGTAAAAGTGAGATAATATGAGTATCCTCCCAAGGAGTTCATAGGCATCATACCTGATATGTCTAAGTGAACTAGTTGTAATATATCGGAGGTCTTGCTTTGACTTGAAGGGAATGGTCCCCTTTTGAGCTTTCCTTCGGCACATCCCGGACATACACCTTCTTTCTCTACTTGGAATTCAGGCATCCCTATTCCCATCTGTCTTACATTAGGTAGAGCTTTGTAATGAAGGTGGGCAAACCTCCGATGCCAAAGTTCAAACTGAAGCATTGTGTCACAAGACATGACACCTAGTGGACTTCCACTGACTTGATATAAAGAATCAACTCGAAACCCAAGAGTGAAAGCATCTTTAACATTATTTTTCCATATGCGTACCTTACCATCACTGAAGGTTACCTTATAGCCTTTGTCTTCCATTGCCGAGATGGATACCAAGTTCTTTTTGAGATCAGGTACATATAATACATCTTGTAAGTGAATCGTACTACCTTGATTTAGTTTAAGAGAAACATTGCCTACACCTTTCACTGGGTATTTCATGTCATCTCCAAGGACAATTTCCAAGTTAGTTTCTTTCTCTACCAGATTATAGAGTACTTCTTTGTAACCAGTGAAGTGTCTTGAGGCACCACTATCGATGAGCCAAATTCCCATTTAGTCCGAAGGAGCGGAGGTAGATAGAGCAGCTGGTAGATAATATTCAGCCTGCTTATCGTCAACAGTGTTAGATTCATACCTGGAATTTCTAGCCTTCTTGAATGGTTGCCCTCTTCCTTGATTTCCCGCATTCCTTTTTCCTTTGTTGTTGAATTTTCCATTCCTTCGATTACCATGAGAGGTATTTTGATCATCGTCATGGTGAGAGTCCTTTCTATCAGGGCATTCCCTTGCATAGTGACCTGCTTTATTGCAAATTGAACATCGTCCTTTTCTTCCACCCTTAAATCCAGCCTTTCTTTTCGATTTAGACCCAGAATTATTTCTTTTCTTAGTATGAGAAGAAAAAGCAGCAGGAGGACCTTTAGGCAAGGGCATTTCCTGCTCTTCTACCCTTGTTTGTTCTTGAATGCATCTAGCCATTAATTCCTCGAAACTAGGAATTACATTATTGTTCAGAAGAGTAGTCCTAAACACATACCATTCAGATGGTAATCCTCCGAGAGTTGTGAGTGCCATTTCTCTATCAGTAATGGTTTCCCCAATAGATAGGAGATCGTTCTTGATCTCGGTGATTCTTAAGAAGTATGCTTGCATACTTTCATCTTTACCCTTCTTGATTTCCCTCAACTTATTTCTAAGAAACAAAACTTGATTTGCATCATTAACTTTAAATAAACTCACCAGTCTGTCATAGATTTCCTTGGAGGTGTCTAGATCAGAGATGTAGGCCACCAAGCGCTTGTCAATAGAGTCCCGGATGATCTTCTTTGTTTTGACTTCTCCATTTTTCCATTTGTTCCAGGCAGCAGCAGATGCATTTGATGAAGGCTCAACAATATTGCCTCTTACATGGTCTGGAACTCCTTGATCTTCAAGGGTTAGATCGATAGACATCTTCCATCCGTGATAGTCAGCTTTCTCACAGAGCTTGTCTTCGGCAGGAAAGAGTGTTGAGGACCCCATAGTTCTTTTAGGATAGCCTTGCCAATCTTCTATTCAATGATTGCTCTTGCTCTTGCTCGGGCTTTGTCTTCACCTCAGCTCTAATACCATGTTAAGTTATGGTATGTTCTATGCTTATAACAGTTTACTTCTTTTTCTTATTATATTCCACCGATTAGCAATCACATGTACATAAATTAAAGTGCAAATAGAACATTAAACAATCGATAGAAAACAAGCCAAGACAAGAGACACAAGATGTGGCGGCTAGCCAGGGACAAACCCCACAATGTGTGGGGAAACCCTTTGATAAAATCTTCTTTTATCTTCAATAATTCAGCAGAGAGAAATAGTACAATAAATCTGATTCATATCAGCAGTAGCAAACCCTAGATCAGTAGCATCAGCATTAGCGGCTTCATTATCAAACTAGGGCAGACCATATCTCACAAACCGACAGTCGGATTGACTTCATTCCACCACCAAAAGTTTCAGCTTCCAGAGGAGGTTCAGATGAACCTACAATGCAGTTCAGATGAGGAGATCTTCTAGGCCATGCAAGTCAATCTTTACTTCTGCAGTTGCAGCTTCAGTTTCAGTAGTTTCTGGCTTCAAACTAGGGCAGTTGATATCTTGCAAACCGTTTGTCGAATTGACTTCATTCCACCACCAAAAGTTGTGGCTTTCAAAGGAGGTTCAGATGAACCTACAGTGTAGTTCCAAAGAGGAGATCTTCTAGGCCACGCAAGTCAATCTTTACTTCTGCAGTTGCAGCTTCAAATTCAACAGCTTCCGGCTTCACATGTGTGAGAGAGAGACCCATTTCAGCGCAGTAGAGAAGAGACTCATATCTGCGCAGTAGAGAGAGAGATGTGATGAGATGAGTCCAAATGAGGAAAAGTCCTCTTATATTTATACACAACGTTGGTGGGTGAATAGATGCTACTGTTGGGCTTCTGAGCCTACATGAGTTGTAGGTCGGCTTGATAATAATTCCATAATCAAAATAAATTCATATCTCCATGAATACTTATCGGAATTGGATGATCTTTATATCAATCCTACACCTCTCGACGAGAGGAATCTAATAAAAATATTATTAGCCATGAATAAGATGACCCACATGAATTTTTGCCCTAGTTGCCAATTTTAACACAAACTATCCAGATAGAAGGACATATCAAGAAAAAATATGTTCAAGTGAAATATCACATCGAGCCTCAAGAAATGAATCTAACCATATCTTGTAAATCATTTGAAGAGATTACCACTCCTCAAACTCTCAAGATAGAAGGACATATCAAGAAGAAAAATGTTCAAGCAGTGAAAGATCACATCGAGCATCAACAACAAATTCTCCAACTTTTAAAGGATAACGCCACTTTGGGGCAAAATCGAATGAAACAATAGGTAGATCAACATCATAGTGAAAAAAAATTTGATGTAGGTGATTGGGTGTTTTTACTGCTACATCTCAAGAAAGCTATTTATGGGAAGGAAATGTTGGCAATACTACATGCACTTAAGAAATGGTGACCTTACTGAATGGGAAGACACTTCAAGGTAAAATGGATCATGATAGTCTTAAATACTTTTTAGAACAACTATTATCTTTAGAAGAACAAAAAAAATGGGTCACAAATATGTCGGGTTATGACTTTGACATCATCTACAGAAAAGGGAAGCAAAATTTTGTTGCAGATGCACTCTCAAGAAAGGATGAGGATGTGGAAGCATTGTTTTGTGCTATTTCTATTATCCAACCAGATTGGATAAATGAAGCAAGGGATGAATGGAAGAAGGATGAAGAAGTAGGGTCACTTATTCAAAAGTTGCAAAAGATCCCAATTCAAACAATATTGCCAGAACTTGAAGGGGAAGGAAAAATCATATTTGAACCTGGAGCAGTCACAGAAACAAGAACATGACAGCTACAAAATCGATCAATTTCAGAGTATCTCATCAAGTGGAAGAACTTACCTATTGAAGATTCCACATGGGAGGACAAGAATTTTATACAGAAGCATCAAGAACTACTCAAGCATTGAGGACAACACTTTTTGAAGGAGAGGGGCATGTTAGGCCCCTATACTACTAGTGTAACCCCTTATTGTTATTAGTACAACCCCTTATTATATTTATGTACCCATGTAGTCCCCATATTGTTACTATTGTGCCCCATAGAAGCCCACTATTGTTATTATTGTGCCCTTACATTATTATTGTTATGTTAGCTCTGATTATATTATGACCCCTTAGACTCCTATATATAGAAAGGAGGTCTTTTCATTTGTATCATCGAAGAATTGTTCATTTGTGTAATGTAAAGGAGGTTACCCCTCGAAGAGGTTGAACTCTAAGGCATTGATCTATCTTTTCTATCTTTTTGTGAGCTGGTTTCATAACAACATTAAAACAAAACTTTCACATGCAAATGACCTTGAAAGCAACATCAGAGTGAAGATAACATGAAAACGCCACTTATTAAAGTGAAAGAAAGCCAAAATGATAGTAGTGAATGTGAAAGAGACACTTGTGAAAGTGAAAGTGTGAAAAAGATGACAGTTGAGAAAACTCACCAAAATAGAATTACAAATGAAACCAAAGTGAGGGAGGTTTTCAACAAAAGTTTGCATTGACTATTAACATGAGTTGAGCATAATACAGGCATTGTCTTGACTGAAAGTGTTATGCTTGTTAAGCTTTCATAAATGAAGTGCACGTTTTTCTTTAGGTAAGTGGTAGGGAACCCACTAAAGACATTTTTTTATAGAAAACCCTTTTTTACTAAGGAACGATGTCAAATATTTCTCCTTCTACACAAAATGGGGTATTCTTTATTTTTGACTACTTATTTGATTTGACCAAAATGTCAAAAACTCACTCATTTTTACTTAGTGGTAAGTGAATGTTATAGAATAAAAACATTACGCATACTTCAAAGGACATTCAAAATGGAATTTCTACCTTGCATGAGTGATAATAAGTAAGATAAATTTGGAAAAAATAACCATTGACAATTTATCAAACATTTCATTAATCTACCATTTTGCTAAAAATGGTATAGATTTGATATTACTTCAATTAGTTTTATTGCAATTTACAAAAAATGAGACCCTTTACTTATCATAAAAAGATAATTTATATAGAGAATTATTCACTCTATATCACTTGCGCTTAAAAATTTCATTGTCACCTAAAACATTTTGAAACACCAAGTGCAAGGCTTATGCCCCATACTTTTTTCCTTAAAAAATAAGAAAGAGTCTCTTTTATGAGCGAAATAGATTGTGGTTAGGAACATAACATTTTAATAAATTGTGGCTTATAAATTTAAACTTTTTAATAAATAAAGTAATTTATTCTTTTATATAATCATTTTCATAAAAAATGGTTTTTTGTTAATTAGCATCTTACCTAAATTAATAAAATGACGCATTTTATCTTTATCCAATCATCTTTCTCTATAATAATTTTATTTTTAATCAAATTTTTATTTAATTGATATTTTTATTTTATTATTTTGTCTTATAAAATTTTATTACAATATACTATATAATTATTTTCTTTTTTCCTATACAAATGTGTTCACTATGTCCATCTTTTAAATTAGGTGCATAATATACTTTAAAAACTTAATGATAATGCTCCATAAAAACCCATGATCAACTTTTAAATCCTCTAGGTCCTAATTAATTCCCTAAACATACATTAACCCCCTAACACCTTAACCCCATTCCCCTAAGCCCTTAAACCCCTCAGACCTAAGCCCTTAAACCCTTACCCCTAAACCCTTAAACAATAACCCCTTATCCCTAAGCCCATAAAGTAATTATCCCCTAACTCGACCTAGCCCCTTAATCAACCCTAATGAAAATAATCAAATAATATTTCTAGTCCATATCAAGATGACAGCATAGGTCAAATACCTCCCAAAAGAATATTATAAAATACATTTGCAATAGAAAACAATACAATTTACAATACAAAGACATACAATCTAAAATACAATATACATATAGACATTTACAAAAACAATCTACAGTACAAAGACATATAATGAATAGCTTACAAATGGATGATATTCATGTCCGCCTTCAGTGTGTCCATAGTCTCTACAATGCTTTTTAGTTGATTTTATTAGAATGATCCTCAGCCTCAAGCCCTTGCCATTTCTACAAGGGAAATAACATCTTCGATCCTCAGAAGCCCCCGGTGTCGATCCCACGTATCCTTAGTCTCCTTAAGGAATGTTATGTGACATTTTTTTCACCATGCATTCAATGATGATTTTGTTCAAAAATTAACCTCAAAATAAGCCTACAACCTTTCAAAACAATTGCAACTAATATATATAGCAACTATGTCAAAGTTATATGATGTTAGGGCCTTTATATATATATATATATATATATATATATATATATATATATATATATATATATATATATATATATATATATATATATATATATATATATATAGATATAGATATAGATATATAGATATATATATGTATATGTATGTATATGTATGTATGTATATGTATATGTATATGTATATGTATATGTATATGTATATGTATATTATAATTATAATATTAACGTTATATTTATTTTAATTAGTTAAACTCAACGTAAAGCAGTCCCATATTAGATAGTATCAATAGAAAAAATCCATTAATGGTGGAATTGAATGTTATGCAACAATTAATTGCCATTTTCCGGATATTGGACAATACATTTTCATATTGGATAAAGCATCGGATATATATAACTATGTTAAAGTTATATGATGTTAGGGCCTATATCTATATATATATATATATATATATATATATATATATATATATATATATATCTTATAATTATAATATTAACGTTATATTTAATTTAATTAGTTAAAATCACCATAAAGAAGTCCCATATTACATAGTGTCAACAAAAAAAAGCCATTAATGGTAGAATTGAACGTTATGCAATGGTTAATTGCCATTTTTTGGATATTGGACAACACATTTTCATATTGGATAAAGCATAGGATATCTGACGGTAAAATAAATCTCATTGGATATTCGAAAATAGTAGAGATTATAGGAAAAATGTAAGATAATCGATAGGAAAATATATTTCATTGAATATTCGACTATTAAAGAACTCTCATCGAATATTTGACGGGCGTCGAGATTTTAGAAAATAAAACAAAAAATACATTTAACTTCTGACACTTTTTCTAATTTTATTTGTTCCGTCAAATTCCCTCGTCGAAAATTCCACCCAAATGTAGTAGCGTGCAATATTGGTGCACCTAGAAGTTTCAAACCAGAGTCAAAAGATTTTTGTGCATTTAATTTGGATTAGCAGCTTCCTCACAATCATTCTACCCACCTTTCTCTCCACTCACCTCTTCCTAGCTCTATGTTATGTCTTTTGCTCTCGAGCTTCTTTCTCGGAGTTCTACAAGTTGTAGATGAAGGTACACTCTCATTTTTCAGAGGTCTTGGTTCTATTCCCAGGGAGCCTGGAGGTCTATTATTTTAGGGTTTCTAAATTATATATTCTATCAATATTCATCTTTTCAGAAATCTTGCGAAGATTGTAGTTTTTTGTCAATTTCTTGAATTATATTCCCTTTAATCATTTATATTTCAAGCAAACTGTATAGTTATTTTCAGTTGTGTTAGACAGTGGCTCTGTAAATATCTCAATGCCAATGAATTTATGGTGTCTATGCTTTGTGATTTCTTGTGTCAACTAGAAATTGCTAAAACAACATTCTAGAATATTTCCTCGCTAATCCTTGCTTCCTACATGTGTACATATTAACATGTGCCCGTTCTTGTTGCATTTTCTAAATTTTTCTCAAGAGATGTGGTAATTGTGGACCTTTTCTATGCGAATGATGTTCGTGAGGTTTTCTTTCAAAAGTTCAAGGGTTTGGTATTTTAGTTGTTGCATTGTAGAGGAGTGCCACTCTCTTCTAGAAGGTGTTTTCTAGTCAATCAGTGTGTTTTATGTATTTCCGTATGTGCTAATGTATGAGTTTATTATTTTTTAAAAGTTTGACGCGTCATGTTAGAATTGATTCTTGAGTTTCAACACATCCATTGAGATGTTGCTCAAACTTGCTCTAGTAGATTGCATATTTTTGTGGAATTTCTTGCATTATCTCCTGAGAATTTTGTTGGTGCTCCACCTTCTAGTGGTGGTGGCAGCAAGCGCGTTCATCCTCTACCTTACATTGATTCTAGTTGTCTAGGTATTTGAGTCATTCTACTTTTCATAATTTCATTTCCTTTCTTCTCAGGTGGGTTGTTTGTGTTAAGTATGAATTGGGCACAAGTTTTATTCTATTTATCATACTCTGTAATATCTTCGCAGAAGCTTTTGGTTTTATGACCATTAATGAAATGTGTTTATTGTGGATGTTTCAATGCGTTTGCATATCAAATTAGAATTGTGGATCATTCAAGAGACTTCAAACTCCTATGGATTTGGAAATGTTTCTCGAAAGGAGAGAGTAGAAAGATGGAAGAACAAACATGAGAAAAATATGTTGAAGGTGGTGTATCTTTGATGTTTCATCATTCTTTCTTTTGCAATAAAGTAATAAGGGTGTCATTCTCTCATATTGAAAATTTTTCCTTTGATGTTGACATTATATTTTAAGTGGTTTGGGAGAATGTTGTGAAAGAGAGTATTGTTAAATTTCATAATTCATGTTTTTCATGACCATTTGAGATGGTAGGAAGAATCGATAGCAAAATGGATAAATCAGTTTAGGAGCTATTTTGGCTCTACACCTTTGTGTTGACATGGCGAATTTTTGCTATACCAACAAGGGGAACTAACCCAATCACAGACCCCAATTAGGCCTACTTTCGTTTGGAATGGCTAGTTCCAACGGGTTTTAAGGGACCCCGTAAACTGTTAAATGCGTTGAAAGATTGCTTCTGGGAAGAAGACTTCAACTAAATGAAAAAAATAAAATAGCTAACCGATATGTATGAAATCCTATCTAAGCTACTTCTAACTACTCTAGTCTATGTCCTAACTATCCTCACCTATCCTGTAGGAGCAAAACAAAGGAGGTTAAACATCATATATAAATCCCAAGTCCAAATGAATCAATTACTGGTCCACTTAAGAACAAGGTTTTATTAAATCCTAATCACAATACAATTACTTATACAGTAATATGCATTCCTATCCATACAAATAACACTTGCAACCAATGTTTAACAAAGTTTGGAATCAGCAACCTTTCATGAATTATCAATGCTATTGAATTACATTCAAATAACCAAGAACAACCATGAAATGCTAGTTATCAATATGCATAAAGAAAATCACATTTGTATTTATACCAGCAACAACACATTGATTCTAAACATAGCAGAGAAAAGGGAAACAAATTTGAAACAACCGGCTCCTTTTTGAACCAAACAGTCCTCTTTATTCACAATAAATCAAAGTTGTTTTTCTCCAAACAAAAAGCCCTCCTCTTCAATATGGAGGTAATATTTATGCCTCGACCTTGACCCTTTGTCTTCCCCCGTTCGTTTCAATATACCGATCCAAATACACAGGTGTAGAGCCGTCGATGTCACTGTTGACAGGTAAAAGACATTTCCTGTCACTGGAGCGCTTCATCTCCTGGGGAAATGAATAGATGTTGATCAAAAGAGGATGACTGTGTGTCATCTCTTCATGATGAAATGTGGGACAACCTCTCTTTTAGGACATACAGGCGACGCGTGGAAACCGACTGAGGATGCCAAAGGCTGTCTCTTTAAATGGAACACATCCGCTCATACATCTTTCATCTAGAGCCATACTTGATGCCTATGCACCTGTCCTCCAACCTTGCTTGCTTTCTCTCAGTCTTTGCCTACAGAGATAACCAACATTAGTCATACTCATACAAAATATGAAAAAAAAGCTTAAAAACACCAATCTTGCATTCATGAAGCATTTATAACATCAAGAGTAACAATCGTGAGACAATCAGCCCCTGGTCTTTAATCCATACATTGATTCAATCCCACAGGAGAAAACTTGGTTTACATTGAAAATCATTACAAAACCTCGCATTCGACCGTACAGCCAGACTTCAAATTTATACACCCGAGCCTATAGTTCCCATCGGGTCCGTCATATCACATCGTAATGCTTCAATGGGATTTCCCTTTAAATACCAGAACTCAATACTTTTCGAAAAAACACAGGAGAATACGAGAAAACCCGCATCTAGCCTTACAGCCGGACTTGAAATATTATATGCCCGGGTTGATAATTATCAGCGGGTCTGGAATACCACACCGCGCCTTGTATAAAGTCCTTTGGTTCCGCTAATGCGATATGCGATTGGGGCTCTAGACCTGATAATATATATATATCGCGGTTAATAAAGCCATCGGGTCCAGAATATAGGGGAGCGCCATATATATATATAAGCCCTGGGACCCCACCAATTGCGATATGCAATATGGTCCTGGACGCGACGTGTATATATATATATATGTGTGTGTGTGTGTGTGTGTGTGTGTGTGTGTGTGTGTGTATGTTTTTAATACTATTGACGGGTCCATAGTAATAGGCTTGCCTTTGAAAATTGGGACTTCAATGTTTTTTCGAAAAACAAAAGAATATATGGGAAAACCATGTCCGGCCATAAGGCCGGACTTGAAATACTATACGCCCCAGTTCATAATAATCAGCGGGTCCGGTACAGTGGTGAACCTTATATAAAAGCTTTAGATTGGGCGAATTGCGATATTGCGATGGGCTCCGGACCCTATAGATATATATATATATATATATATATATATATATATATATATATATATATATATATATATATATATATATATATATCATGGTTAATAAAGCCATTGGGTCCGGTATATAATAGCGCGCTATATATATAAGCCCTGGGCATGGCTGATAGCGATAAGCGATGGGGATCTAGACCTGAAATACATGCATTTTGGTTAATAAAACCGTCGGGTCTAGAAGCCATGTATGTGTTACGTTTCAATTTTGATTGCAATAGGCGAAAAGGGGGGTTTATGCACGATTTTGAGCATTTCCGCTATAAAGAGCTATGACGGGAATAATGATGCGATGGAAGGTTTTGTGGGTCAAATAAATCCCAATGGGCATATTAAAGAAGGGCTTAAAAAAGGTTATAGGTGAATCATGCGAGGGATTTACTAAGGGGCTTTAACCATTTGTGAATTGAAGACTTGGCTCCCCAGAGAGCTAAATCCCTCGGGTAAAGCAGATCATTCAAAGAGATGCGAGATCAACTTCTAGGGGACCCATCCAAAATTGTTTCTCAGGCAAGATTTGATAGGGTGGTGGTTGTGGACACAACAAATGGCGAACTGTTGGGCGAACCAGTTATCTCTGTTTCCAAGTAAACCTTGGATCAATAGAACGTTAGGGTGTTAAGATAAACTTGAAATGCAAACCATATAGATGGACAAGCATGGGTTCCACTTCAACATTAATTGCTTCTGGTGGGATAGAGACAAATAGCTTCTACCTACTGATAGGGTTTTGACAGACATTCTCCAATGGCAGTGTTATGGGGCTTATTGACTTTATTTTACCTGTTTCCCACTTTCAAAAATCCTTTTGGGGCCATCACTGGTCTGTCAATACCTATTTAGGTGTGTACCTCAGCTCTTTATTTTTCATCAAACTTGACATAGATATGTTTATCTGCACTTTATACAAGAATTTCAATGCTATATTTTTATATGATTGTATGGGGCACAGTCATGGATCTTGCCATATTTTTAAACCGCTTAAGCCAGGCTGGGCTTGCTATGTCAACTGGTACTCTGAGCCCAGCAACAGTCCCTACTCAAACCGGCTTCCCAAACAACCTATCCTTCTGGAATGGTATAGGGACTTTACATTTCATTTTCTTTTAAATAAGTCTTTCCAGTTTCAAGCACAAGGACTAGAGCACAATTGGATTTGCCACAGGGTATATGGCAGTGAGCTTATCCCATGAAAGGAGGTTTACTTGTAGATAACAGGCATTGGACAATTTAGTGTGGTGGATGGGACCAATGGAGAATGATTGTAAACCTTACAATCAAGTATAGGCTAGGTTTGAGTGGGATTTATTTAAAAATGCAGCGTTCCTCCATGCTAGTCCAGTTGTAGTTACACATTTTTTTTATTTATAAAGATGCCCCCACATGCTCCAGATATCCAAGTTATCAACAGATCTCACCTGGTTCCCAACAGAGGCCAATGAGTGGCTTCAATTTGAATTCCACTTCTGATTTACAAGTTCTCATGGGCTCATAAAAAATTTGTTTGATTTGCAAGGTAATGATGGATTTAGAATCAGCAGACTTGCTAGCAGGTTAATGAGGAAAGTAAAGGTTGATGGTGATGTATGAGAGCGATCCAAAAGGTAAGAATGAGACTAGGGGACCGAAGTCAGTTGGATAAAAAGGACTATAATTCAAAACAGAAGGAAAATGAACTTTGCTGAAAAACGATAAAGGAAAAGGTGGAAATGTGACTAAACTAACAGCAAAATAAAATAAATCCTAACCTACTTAGGAAGTAACCACCATGTGGTGGCTACTAGAAGTATCTTTTGAGATGTTGGCCATTAACAGGGATTTTTTCAATTTCTCCCTGTAAAGTTTTCAATTTGTAAGTTCCCTGACCAATTTTTTCTACAACTTGGAATGGGCCCTGCCATAAGTGTTGGAATTTCGCGTCTTTACCTTTTGGCTCACTCAACTTGTCCCATTTCAGGACTAGCTCCCCTACTTGGAAATCTCTATCTCCTGCCAGATGATGATCAAACCATCTTTTCACAATCGTTTGGTGATTTCTGAATTTATTTCTGGCTTTATCTCTCAATTCCTCCAACCTCATCAGTTGGTTGATCCTCTCTTGAAGCAAGGTTGAAGGGGTTCCTCTTGAAGCTTGGGAGAGTTGTAGAGAGGGGAGGGTAACTTTGGGAGGCAGGATGGATTCTTGTCCATAGACAAGGAAGTATGGGGAGTTTCCTAAGGCCACTTTTGGGGTGACCCTATCGGCCCAAAGGGCATTTGTTAGAGCGTTGTGCCAGTTCCTCTGGTTGTCAGTGATAGACTTATGGATTATGCGTATGAGGTTCTTATTTGAGGACTCTGCAACTCCATTTCCCTAGGGGTAATAGTTTGTTGCATACCTTATGTGGATTGATTTATCAATAGAAAATTCAGTCAATTTTAATGATGAAAAGTAAGAAGCATTATCAAATATGAGAGCGTCAGGGATGCCATACCTGTTGATAATGAATTTCTCAATGAATGATATTACCTCATCTTCGTTTACCTTCCGAAGCAGGATGGCTTCAGTCCATCTGGTGAAGTAGTCAGTCGTTGTGAGTATGTACTTATGCTGTTGTGAAGAGTTTGGAGTGATCTCGCCTATGACATCTAGGCCCCATTGCTGGAATGGGCGATAAACCATAACAGGCTTGAGGGGAACGGCTGGCTTTCTTTCTCATCCGCGGCAGTTTGACATGCCTTGCATTTTCGGGTGTGAGCGTGTGAGTCTCTGAACACTGTGGGCCAATAATATCCGACTCTTAATATTTTGTGAGTAGTGGTCTCTCCGCCGTAGTGACCACCTGGTGGTCCATCATGCATTTCTTTCAAGACACGGTCGGCATCATCATTTTCCAAACACCTCAGCCAGATTCCATCATAATTTTTTCTATATAATATGTTATTGGCCAAATGATACTGATTAGATTTCAATCTAAGTGCTCTCCTTTGTGATGCATCCATGTGTTCAAGACATGATCCCTGCATTAGATAGAAGCGTATGTCATAGTACCATGACTCAGGATCCAAAGAGGCTTCCGATGTTTCTCGCTCATACATCAGCGCTTCATTAATCCATAGGGGCTCCTCCCTGAATTCCATTTGTGCATATTGCATGCTGTGCATCTTTGGTTCTTCGTATGCCCCTTCTCTATCTGCCAAGGCTTCCACTGCTAGCCTGCACAACCCCTGCCCTCGAACTATCCGTGCCGGCTTAATCTTGAGGTTGAACTCTTGAAGGGCAGTTATCCAATTCCCTCTTCGTTCACCCATTTCCTTATGCACGAAGAGGGCTCTTATAGCAGGATGGGGAACGATTACTTTGGTCCTGGCCTTTAGTAAATAAGGTCGGAAATGTTTTACGGCCTTGAAAACCGCAAAGCCCTATTTCTCCACGTATGGGTAGTTGAGTTCTGCCCCTTGGAGATTGGAGCTCATATAAGAAATAGGGACTTTGTTGCCTTCGTTATTTTTCTGAGTGAGTATTGTGGCATATGAAACATCAGAAGCAAAAGTGTACAAGAATAATTCCTTGCCAAAATTGGGGCTAACCAATGCAGGAGCTTCAGTGATGGCTCCCTTGATTTGTTGAAACACTTTCTTGGCTTCATCGCTTCACTTATACACAACGTCTTTCTTCATCATCAGCTGCATGGGGCGCACTATTTCTGCGAAACCTGAGACAAATTTTCTAACGAAATTGATCTTCCTGAAGAAAGATTGCATGGCCTTCTTATTTGCAGGGGGTTGTATTCTCATGATGGTCTCTATTCTTTCGGGATCAATAACAATCCCTTCTTTAGAGAAACACACATTTCATTAAAATTGGAAATATTTTATTACAAGGACATCACTAGTATTGAGCTTTTTGGTTATTTTGAAATTCTATATCCACTATTTAATTCCAAATTTAATGAAATATGTGTTGAGAGGATATGACCCAGTAGTTTCCCTTCTATGACTGCGAAGACGCTCTTCTTGGGATTCAATGATATTCCATACCTTCTGCATCTTTCGAAAATCTGTCTCAAGTGATAAATATGATCCCTTCTGTGATATGAATACACAGTGATGTCATCCATGTAAACCACTATTGATCTGTTAATCAACCCTCGAAAGGCTATGTCCATAGCTCTCTGGAATGTGGCACCCGCGTTAATAAGTCCAAAAGGCATTTTACGATATGCATAGGTGCCCCATTTAGTGTTGAAGGTTGTCTTCAGCTGATCCCCACTAGATACCAACACTTGATTATATCCTGAAAACCCATCTAATAGGGACAACATTTTAGACCCAGAAACACACTGAAGGATGTGTTCCATAGAGGGGACAGGATAGTTATCCTTTTGCGATGCTTTGTTTAGGTTTCTGAAATCGATACACAACCTGATATCTCCATTTTTCTTCCTTACTGGCACGAGATTGGCTACCTAGCGGGTGTGTCTGACTGGAAAGATGATTTTAGCATCCAGCATCTTGTTTAATTATTTCTTCACCAACGGTTCTAGGCTTGGATGCATCTTGTGAAGCTTTTGTTGGTAGGGCTTAGCCTCCTTTTCTAAAGGAATCACATGTTGCATAATACTGGTGTCAAAGGTTTTTAGGTCTCCATATGTCCATGCGAAGACATCCCTATATTCTTTAAATAGCTTGACAAATGCAGCCTTTTCTTGTGGAGAGCACCCCAAGCCCAAATTAACAGTTTTTGGGTCTTCTTCAGTCCCAAGGTTGACCGTTTCATACTTCATGGATGAGCTATGCATTTTGTAGTTAGTCGGCTTCTTGAATTTATCATGCAAGTCATATAAGTGCTCCATATTAACAACTAATTTTGGAATCACATGGGGCTGATCCTTTTCCTCATCTTCCCTCTCGTTCTTAAGCCTGTCGTGTTCTTTCTCATCAATGACTGCATTCTTGAATGTCTTCTCGCAATGCAAGAACTCAAGGATTTGCTCGTCATCTTCGAACACCTGACAATTTGAGATGTTATCAGGCACAGATGTTCTGAAAATCAATTCAACATAACATTTATTCTTCTTCAATCTAAAATCAAGCAAAAGTTTAGCATCCATACTAGCCATCAGATTAGAATCTTGGTTTTGCCCTCGAGGTATGTATTTGATATTAAAGGAGTCAAAATTGTCAATTAAGCTCCATACCTCATGCTAGAAGCTTACCAGGTGTGGCGAATTGCAGTGTATCCTTTTCCTTACCTGATCCACGATTATCTGTGAGTCACCAAAAACTTTAAGATTTTTCACCTTCATATCAATGGCTTTCTTCAGGCCATGTAGCAAGCCTTCATATTCTATTGTATTGTTGGTGCATGAAAACTCCAACTGGCTAGCCATCAAATGTTGGTTCCCTCGCGGGTCAATGAGAATGCTCCCAGCACCTACACCTTCAAGGTAGTTAGAGCCATCAAAATAGAGTGTCCAAAACATAGAATCTAATGTTACATCAATTGAACTACTATCTACGAAATTAGTCATATCATCTACTATAATACAGGATAGTTCATCAATTGGATTATGGGAGGGAGCTTCCAACTGTGTGTATGTCAGAGTTTCTTCAACTGTTTTTGCATGGAATTCTCCAAAACAGGTTTTTGTAGCATAAACATTGAAACTGTAGTTCCCAAGGATGGAGTTGGTAAACATTACAGGTTCATTGGGACCATTTAGTTTCGTTACCACATACTTCATGTATCTTTCTCGATCAACTCTTAGCATATCACCTTTTCCCTTCTGAGGCAACAAGAGATGGGACCAATCAGTTGGTAAATATCCATTGAGTTTTGCTAACGAATCCCTACTAAGCAGCATTCCATAAGCCTCGGGTATATCGACTACCACTATATCAATGACTTGTGTGTAACATGGTTTAGCAGCCATTCGAATCAACACATCTTTTAGTTCCCCAATCACTTTCACATTTGTCCTATCTAATTGCATAATTCGAGTCCTAGTTTTCTCGGGTATTGCATGTAGTCTTTTGGCAACAACATAAGGCATGGTAGTGGACGAGGCACCGGAATCTACCAAGCAATTGTGTATGTTCACATTGAAGATTTCACTAACATCTTGGGGGTTTCGATTCATTTTAGACATAATGGCTTCCATAGCTAATGGTATTTGGGCTGTATTGGAGGTGTTGACAGGTCTAGACACTTACTTCCTGGTTTGGCTGCTTGGGATGGTGGGAGATTTGGAATTTCGCTCATGCATGGCTTTCAGGAGTAGATCTCTTTGCTGCGTTAATTTCAGCAAATCAAAGTATTTGATATTGGCCCTAGATTTCTTAAGATCATCCACAATATTGTAATCAATGTTATAAACAGGATAGGGCAGAGTAAACATACTAGTTTTGTTGTTCTTAGGTGGGAGTTTACCATTTGGAGTCACCTTCGTTGCAGTGGGAGCTGTGTTCTCTTTCTCTGGATGGTTTGCCACTAGGGTATTCTTGGACTGACCACTTGGTCTACCCTTCTCAACAAGAACTTTGGGAGCAGGTGCCTTCAAAGGGTGGACATCTTTCTTTGTTTGGTCTACAGGCTTCATCACACCTGCAAGTGGCCCCTTACTTCATGTGTGGATTTCATTAGTGTGGATTTCTGCCATACTATCTCCTTCGTCATCATCATTCTCATTTGTATAGAAATCCCACAGTATGTTGATATGAGATTCTTCATCCATGGGTTCTTCCACTTGGTATTCCTCCTCATTTTCTTGTTCTGGCTCTAGCTCCACTATAGGTTCTTCTTTGTTAAGGAGCGATCCAATAAGAGCCAACTCCTCCATATTTAGATTCCCTTCATTGGGTGGAGCAGGCAATGCAAGTTGACCATGACCACCTTCTGTCTTCTTGCGAAAGAAAGGTTTGAAGGGTTTTCTATTGTTATACTCTCCTCCACTCTCTCTAGAACTCCTTTTCATATCTATGACTGTGTTTTTCAATTTCTTAATGATCCGATGCAAACCTTCCACATCTGTGGTGTCCCTTTCTTTGCCCTCAGCCACTTTGTTATCATTCCCACTACTTTTCTTGGATGACTGAGAGGCTTTCTTTCCTTCAGTCGTATGATGACATGTTGTGAGACTGATCATTTCATTCTCAACTTTTATTGCTTCATCGATAGCACCTTGTAAGGTCTGTGCATTACTTCTCTTGACCCACATTGCAGTAGGGACAGGGAGAGCAGAGATGTAGAATTCCATGAGCACCTCATCAGTAGGTCTAGCGGTAGCCGGGATTCTGTTGAACAAAGTATTGAACCAGATGTTAAAATCCTTGACCCTTTCTTTGGTGTCCATTTTCAAATAGGATAGCTCTAAAACTAAGGCCGCAGGTGTTTTTTCATCACCAAACTTGTCTAGAAAAGCCTACTGAAAGGCAGCCCATGAGGTGATCGATCCTATTCTCAGGCTAAAGTACCATGTGGAGGCCACACCAATTAGAGTAAAAGGGAATAAGCAACATATCACATCCTCATCAGCTACTCCCAACATGCACATGGCTAGGAAGAAAGAATGTATGTGGTTATTAGCAGTATCTCCCGACTCGGGGTCGAATTTAGGCAATACTATTTCTGTGTTCTTGGGTAAGGGATGTTGTTGCCCAGGTGCTGCTACGGCATCCTGTACAAGCCAAGGAGGGAGTGCTCCTGGAGGAGGTGGTGGAAGCTGAGTCCCACCCGGAGGGGGAAGTAGAGGTTGATTCCCACCTGGGGGAGGAACATTAGCCATGTTATGGATATGGAGGTTCTGGTTGAGGGTTTTTGTTATGAAACCAGCTCAAGAAAAGATAGAAAAGATAAATCAACGCCTTAGAATTTAGCCTCTTCGAGGGGGCAACCTCCTTTACATTACATAAATGAAGAATTCTTGGATGATACAAATGAAAAAACCTCCTTTCTATATATAGGAGTCTAAGGAGTCACAATATAATCCAGCCGACCTAACAATAATAATATAAAGCCACAAAAATAACAATAGAGGGGTTCTATGGGGCACAGTAATAACAATATGGGAGCAATAGGGGCACAACAATATTAATAAGGGGTATAACTACAATAGTAATGGGGTAATCACTAGTATTATAGGGACCCAACATGCCCCTCTCCTTCAAAAAAGTGTTGTCCTCAACGCTTGAGTAGTTCTGGATACTTATGCATAAAATTCTCATCCTCCCATGTGGAATCTTCAGCGGATAAGTTCTTCCACTCGATAAGATACTCTGAAATTGAACGATTTCGTAGCTGTCGAGTTCTTGTTTCTGTGACTGCTTCCAGTTCCAATATAATTTTTCCTTCCTCGTCAAGTTTTGGGAATATTGTTTGAACTGGGAGCTTGTCGCTTATAACCTTCTTTAAACATGAAACATGGAAAACTGGGTGCAATCGAGAAGCTGCAGGAAGCTCCAATTTGTATGCCATAGTACCAATATTTTGCAACACCTTGTACAAACCATAATACTTTGGTGATAATTTATTATCCTTCTTAGCTTGCTTGAGGGACATTTTCTTATATGGTTGTAGTCGTAGGAATACCCAATCACCTACATCAAAACTTCTTTCACTGCGATGTTGATCTACCTGTTGTTTCATTCTATTCTGTGCCAACACGAGGTTATCCTTTAAGAGTTGGAGGACATGTTGTTGATGTTCGATGTGATGTTCCACTGCCTGAACCTTAGAATTTTCTCTTAAATATGATGTGATGGATGGTGGTTGATACCCATAAAGTGCCATAAATGGGGTCATTTTTTTTGTTGTATGGAAGGAAGTGTTATACCACCATTCAGCCAGAGGCAACCATTTGACCCATTGTGTATGTTTATCAGATACAAAGCAACGAAGAAATCCTTCTAAACATTTGTTTACTATCTCAGTTTGCCCATCAGATTGAGGATGATAAGATGAGCTATGAGCTAACTGAGTACCAAGACAAGAAAATAATTATGTCCAAAAATTTCCAATGAAAATGGGATATCTGTCACTTACAATCATCTTTGGGTTTCCATGTAGCTTTTGAATTGTTTCCATAAATGCTGTAGAAACTGTACTGGCTTTAAATGGATGTGATAATGCATAAAAGTGTGCATACTTGGTAAGTCTGTCAACTACCACCATGATGACACTCTTTCCCTCAGACTTGGGTAAACCTGTGATAAAATCCATTGAAACCTCCTCCCAACGTTGGCTTGGAATGGATAAAGGTTGTAATAGACCCGGTGTCTTAATTGTTTCAACTTTATTTTTTTGGCAAACCAAACATTCAGCCACAAACTTTTGAATATCTGATTTAAGGCCATCCCAAAAAAATTCCTTCTTAACCCTATGGTAAGTTTTTAAAAATCATGAGTGCCCTCCTAAGGGAGAAGTATGCAATTCCATAAGAATCTTTTGTTTTAGCTGGGAATTCTTACAGAGGTATAAGCGATCTTTGTACCATAATGAATCATTTTGCCAGCTAAATGTACCAGATGTACTGGAATCTTGTTGTAACTTTTGAATAAGTGCCCACACTTCTTCGTCATTATTCCATTCCTCCCTTGCTTCGTTTATCCAATCTAGTTGGGTAATAGAAATGGCGCACAACAATGCTTCCACATCCTCATCCTTTCTCGAGAGTGCATCTGCCACCACATTTTGCTTCCCTTTTTTGTAGATGATTTCAAAGTCATAACCCAACATCTTTGTGACCCACTTTTGTTGCTCTTCAGAGGATAATCTTTGTTGTAAAAAGTATTTAAGGCTATCATGATCCGTTTTTACCTTGAAGTGTCTACCCATTAGGTAGGGTCGCCATGTCTTAAGTGCATGGAGTATTGCCAACATTTCCTTCTCATAAATAGCTTTGCTTAAAAACTTTCCCTTGATTAGATGACTTTCAAAAGCAATGGGTCTTTCATCTTGCATTATAACAGCACCAATTCCATTTCCTGAAGCATCACATTCCACAATAAAGGTTTTTGTGAAGTCCGATGTAGCTAAGACCGGTGCTTGGCACATTGCCTTTTTAAGATGTTCAAAGGCCTTTGTTGCTTCCGGAGTCCATGAAAATGCATCTTTCTTCAATAATGTTGTTAGAGGTGTTGCTATTCTCCCATAATTCTTAACAAACTTGCGATAATACCCTTTCAACCTGAGAAATCCTCGCAGATGCTTTATGGATGTGGGGGTTTTCCATTCCTTAATGGCTTTAATTTTGCTAGGGTCTACCTTAACTCCTTCATGAGATACAATATGACCCAAATATTCCACCTCCTGGACTCCAAAGAAACATTTGGATCTTTTTGCATATAATTGTTTCTCCTTCAATAGTTGTAGCACCTTGTCAACATGTTCAACATGATCCTTCCAAGACTTGTTGTAGATTAGTATATCATCAAAAAATACTAACACAAATTTTCTAAGGAATGGTTTGAAAATTGAATTCATCAAACCTTGAAATGTTGAAGGTGCATTGGTAAGGCCAAAAGGCATGACCAAAATTCATAATGACCCTCATGAGTTCTAAATGTTGCTTTCGGAATGTCTTCAGTCTTCATTCTGATTTGATGATATCCTGAACGAAGATCCAACTTGGTGAAGTAAATTGATCCATGCAATTCATCCAGTAATTCATCAATCACAGGAATGGGGAACTTATCTTTAATACTGAGCTTGTTGAGCTCCCTATAATCCGAACACATGCGCCATGATCCATCCTTCTTGTGCACCAATACTACTGGAGCAGAGAAAGAACTTTGACTCGGTTGAATTATACCAGCCTCTAGCATTTCTGCAACCATACGTTCAATTTCACTCTTTTGGACATAGGGATATCTGTATGGCCTGATGTTTGGAGGAACACTTCCTGGAATCAGATGAATAACATGATCATGATCACGCATAGGTGGGAGACCTTTGGGAGTCTCAAATACCTTGGAATGATTGTCCAGGACTTTTTGGAGATCTGGAGAAATAGATGATTCCGATGTGGAAACATCTAGCGAGCATAATTGTGCAATCACACCTCTTTGCTCCTTTTTTAGAAGCTTTGGCATACTATTAGAGCTGATTATCTTTCCTGGTTTCCCTACAATACCCCTTAATTCAACTTCCTTTCCTTCCATAGAAAATTTGATGAAAAGTTCTTGAAAATTAAAAGCTATTGTACCCAGGGATTGTAGCGATTGGACTCCTAGTACAACATCAGCACCTCCCATTGGAATGGAAAGCATTGGGCTAGTCAATACATATTCTCCCATGGATAGCTTGATATTATGGCACTTTCCAGAGCAATTTATTGTTCCTCCATTTGCAATCATCACTTGACACTCTGGTGCTGGATATAGGAAGCAATTCAATTCTTTTGCTACCTTACAATGAATAAAATTGTGGGTGCTTCCTGAATCAATCAACACTATTACCTTTTTCTTCTTGATTTGTCCTTCTATCTTAATGGTTTGAGGAGTGGTAATTCCCGCCAATGCATTACAAGATATGGTCGGATTTATTTTTTCTTCATCTAGGCTTTGTTCCTGGAGTATATCCTCTTCTTTTGACCTTTCTTGCTCCTTTTCTTCTTCCTCTTCACAAACTATGTAGAATAATTTCTTCTCAACACACTTATGACCTTTAGTGTATTTGCTATCACAACTGTAACAAAGCCCTTTTGCTCTTTTTTCTTCCAATTGTTGTGGTGTCAACCTTATAGGTTGTGGAATACTAGGGGCAACAACACTTCCGTCTTTATAGTTGTGAGTGGTATGCTTCCTGGTTGCCATAATTTTGCTTTCCATTTTTCTTGCTAACCTGAATGCCTTCTCTAATGAATCAGGTTCCCAAAGGCGAACATCATGTTGGATATTATCCTTAAAGACCCTATGAACACATCAATCCTATGCTCCTCTGGAATATCTCTTACCCTTATGTTCAATTTTTGGAACTCCTCAATATGCTCCATTATTGAACCCTTTTGTTTGAGACTTATCAATTGGCTATAAAAAGTGTTGTTTTTTGTATCCTCATAATGTGCTATCAATTCTTCCGTAAAAATTGCCCAAGTGATAAATGGTTTATGACAGCAAAGCCATTGATACCATACAAACTGATTTGGTTCCAAATACAAAGTTGTCATACGTACCTTTTGTGTGTTTTGCACATTATTGAGATCGAAGAATTGCTCCATCTATAATATCCATGTGGCAGGATCCTTGCCATCAAACTTCCTCATATCGATTTTTGGAATATGGTGAGTCTTCGATCCAACATTAGCATCTATGAATCATGATTAACATTTCTTTTGTTCTCATCATGAGTTTCCTTTAGTACCCTTTCACCCTTAGGGACCATTTCTTGTAGCAACTTATTCATATTTACCTTCAATTCGTCCATGTCTGTCTTCAAATCTATCTGCAAATCATCCATCTTAGCTTCCACGTCAATCATCTTAGCTTCTACGTCGTTCTTTAAACATTCCATCTTAGCTTCTACACCTTTCTTTAAACCATCCATCTTAGCTTCTACATCTTTCTTTAAACCATCCATCTTAGATTCTGTTCCTTTTTGTGCAAGGGACATTTGTTGCACTTGGTCTTGTAATTTTGATATATCATGTTGCATTTCTTCCTCTTCTTCATGAGTCATGCTAGAGCTTTCAGGTTCCCTACTACGTGTTTGCATTTTCTTTCCTCAGGGAATCAGTTACCGATAATAATTCTCTACTATGCCCTTTGAATTCCTTCAAAATAAATTTTCAAACCAAGCTTAAGCAAAAATTTAAGAAAATATACACACCTTTTTTCACTTTGTAGGAGCTCGATATTGCCTCTGATGTATCTCTGTACTTTCCAATCATCTAGTTATGAATTTGTGAGTTGTAGTAGCCCTCTGTGTCCTCTTTCCAATGCCACAAGTCTGACCCAAATTGGATCCTCCAAGGAAGAGTTATGTGAAATCTCCCACAGTGACTTGCTTATAGACTAGTTCAGTAGAGCGAACTTGTACGACGTGCCACGAGTCACTATTTCGACCTTTGGATCTGAAATATGCATACAAGAAACTAAAGTCCATCCTCTTTCTGTACCTTCTTACTAAATTTCAATCTGATCCCCAGAGAGAAAGTTATGACGATTTTCCCCAGGTCACCTGTTTTGAATGTAATTCAGGAGTCTACAAAAAGACCAACTTCCTCAGATTATATCTCCGCAAATATCGCGCGAAAAGCTCTGAAATTCGGAACCAAGGTTCAGTGTAATTTCTTCTCAAATGGGTTCTTTTTGCGACTTTTGAAACATCATAGAAAAAAATTTATAGCGAACATGCCACGATGACCTATTTGGAGCAGCGAAACCCTAGAATCCAAAGCTCTGATACGAAATGTTATGAAAACAGCTCAAGAAAAGATAGAAAAGATAGATCAACGCCTTAGAATTTAGCCTCTTCGAGGGGGCAACCTCCTTTACATTACATAAATGAAGAATTCTTGGATGATACAAATGACAAAACCTCCTTTCCATATATAGGAGTCTAAGGAGTCACAATATAATCCAGCCGACCTAACAATAATAATATAAAGCCACAAAAATAACAATAGAGGGATTCTATGGGGCACAGTAATAACAATATGGGGGAAATATGGGCACAAAAATATTAATAAGGGGTATAACTACAATAGTAATGGGGTAATCACTAGTATTATAGGGACCCAACAGTTTCTTCATTAGGATTTTCCAAATCAGGCTAGGGATTGCCTTTAGAAGGGGAATCTTCAGGAATTTCTTCCCAAGGAGAGTCGATACTTTGCAAAGAATCAAGCACAATATCTTCAAGAGAAGGGGCTGCAGATGTCTCTTCGTTTATGTGATAGACCCTTGGCTTTCTTTTTGCTGTCGGAGGTAAAGACTGAAAGATAGGGAGCTGGGATAGGGAATGAGCGTAAGCCTGAGTAAGTCTTCTGACTGGTTGTTCCTGAGTGACAGGGTACTCCCACAGTCTCTCTTCCTTGGGTGACCCAGAAACAGGACTTAGAGGGGTCTCTGTTTCCTCGAAATGAGGCTCTTTCAAATGGGTGGAGTGGTCTTTTCAGCCTCTACGATCCATACATTAATCCTTTTGAATCCATGCGTGGCACTTATAGATGAAATCTTGAAAAGCTGTGGATGGCGGTTCAGGCCCTCCTTCTAGCGCCAATTTGTTGACATGGTGAATTTTTGCTATACCAACAAGGGGAACTAACCCGATCACAAGCCCCAATTAGGCCTGCTTTCGTTTGGAATGGCTAGTTCCAACGGGTTTTAAGGGACCCTGTAAACTGTTAAATGCGTTGAAAGATTGCTTCTAGGAAGAAGACTTCAATTAAATCAACAAAATAAAACAGCTAACCTATATGTATCAAATCCTATCTAAGCTACTTCTAACTACTCTAGTCTATGTCCTAACTATCCTAACCTATCCTGCAGGAGCAAAACAAAGGAGGTTAAACATCATATATAAATCCCAAGTCCAAATGAATCAATTACTGGTCCACTTAAGAACAAGGTTGTATTAAATCCTAATCGCAATACAATTACTTATACAAGAATATACATTCCTATCCATACAAATAACACTTGCAACTAATGTTTAACAAAGTCTGGAATCAGCAACCTTTCATGAATTATCAATGCTATTGAATTACATTCAAATAACCAAGAACAACCATGAACTACTAGTTATCAATATGCATAAAGCAAATCACATTTGTCTTTATACCAGCAACAACACACTGATTCTAAACATATCAGAGAAAAGGGAAACAAATTTGAAACAACCGGCTCCTTTTTGAACCAAACAGTCCTCTTTATTCACAATAAATCAAAGTTGTTTTCCTCCAAACAAAAAGCCCTCCTCTTCAATCTAGAGGTAATATTTATGCCTCCACCTTGACCCTTCATATTCCCCCATTCTTTTCAACATACCAATCTGAATACACAAGTGTAGAGTCGTCGGTGTCACTGCTGACAGGTAAAAGATGTTTGCTGTCACTGGAGCGCTTCATCTCCTGGGGAAATGAATAGATGTTGATCAAAAGAGGATGTCTGTGTATCATCTCTTCATGATGAAACGTGGGACAACCTCTCTTTCGGGACATACAGGCGACATGTGGAAACCGATTGAGGATGCCAAAGGCTACCTCTTTAAATGGAACACATCCACTCATACATCTTTCATCTAGAGCCATACTTGATGCCTATGCACCTGTCCTCCGACCTCACTTGCCTTCTCTCGTTCTTCACCTGCAGATATAACTGACATTAATCATACTCATACAAAATATGATAAAAATGCATAAAAACACCAATCTTGCATTCATGAATCGTTTATAACATCAAGAGTAACAATCATGAGAGAATCGGCCCTTGGTCTTTAATCCATACATTGATTCAGTCCCACGGGTGAAAACTTGGTTTACATTGAAAATCATCGCAAAACCCCACATCCAACCATACAACCAGACTTCAAATTTATACACCTGGGCCTATAGTTCCCATCGGGTCCGCCATATCGCATCGCAATGCTTCAATGGGCTTTCCCTTTAAATACCGAAACTCAATACTTTTCGAAAAAACACAGGAGAATATGGGAAAACCCGCGTCTAGCCTTACAGCCGGACTTGAAATATTATATGCCTGGGCCGATAATTATCGGCGGGTCCGGAATACCACAGCACGCCTTGTATAAAGTTCTTGGGTTCCACCGATGCGATATGTGATTGGGGCTCCGAACCCGATAATATATATATCGTGGTTAATAAAGCCATCGGGTCCAGAGTATAGGGGAGCACCATATATATATAAGCCCTGGGACCCCACCGATTGTGATATGCGATATGGTCCCGAACCCGACGTGTATATATATATATATGTGTTAATACCGTTGGTAGGTCCATAATAATAGGCTTGCCTTTGAAAACTGGGACTTCAATGTTTTTTCGAAAAACAAAAGAATATATGGGAAAACCATGTCCGGCCATAAGGCCGGACTTGAAATACTATACGCCCCAGTTCATAATAATCGGCGGGTCCGGTAAACAGTGGTGTGCCTTATATAAAAGCTTTGGATCGGGCCGATTGCGATATTGCGATGGGCTCGTGGTTAATAAAGCCATTGGGTCCGTTATATAATAGCACGTTATATATATATATATATAAGCCCTAGCCATGGCCGATAGCGATAAACGATGGGGCTCTGAACCCGAAATACATGCATTTTGGTTAATAAAACCGTCGGGTCCAGAAGCCATGTATGTGTTACATTTCAATGTTGATTGCGATAGGCGAAAAGGGGGGTTTATGCATGATTTTGAGCATTTCCACTATAAAGAGCTATGACGGGAATAATGATGTGATGGAAGGTTTTGTGGGTCAAATAAATCCTGATGGGCATATGAAAGAAAGGCTTAAAAAATGTTATAGGTGAACCATGCGAGCAATTTATTAAGGGGCTTTAACCATTTTTGAATTGAATATTTGGCTCCCCAGAGCTAAATCCCTCGGGTAAAGCAGATCATTCGGAGAGATGCAAGATCAACTTCTAGGGGACCCATCCAAAATTGTTACCCATGCAAGATTTGATAGGGTGGTGGTTGTGGCCACAACACTTTGATAATGATTAAGGAAACTTTACATCCTCTAGCCCTCGAGGCATCTTACAATTGTAAGTTTATAAACTTTGATGTTGTTGTACTTACATCTATATGGAAAACAGTGATCTTATCATATCACAGATTTCTTGATTTTCAATGGCCAAGGAATCAAATACCCCTATTTGGTTTGAGCTTGTGTTAGTTTCCAAATCAGTTAGAGTCAGAAATATTGTAAAATATGTGAGTAATGAGTAATTTTATGTATTGTACATCCTATGTCGTTAAGGTTGTTTCATCCCCTCTATTTTCCATATGTGCTTTATGCAAATTTGCATCTTCAAGGAAATATTTAGTATGACCTACCTCATTGCTTGAATTGTTGTGCAGGTCAGTTTTATTTCACCCAACGAGTCTGAACTTATTG
This sequence comes from Pinus tabuliformis, assembly GCA_031772625.1. NCBI lineage: Eukaryota > Viridiplantae > Streptophyta > Pinopsida > Pinales > Pinaceae > Pinus > Pinus tabuliformis. The sequence continues at coordinate 904,361,298 of CM062817.1, read as the reverse complement.
TTATAGAAAATTCAATATCTTCTTTACATTTATCTCAATCTCTTCAAACCTTTCAGAATGATGGAAATAAAATGAATGTTGAAGCAACTTATGAAATTTTCAAACCATCCATCAGTATACTGTTAGATGAGGGTGTTAAGTTTCTTGTTTTGACACTTGGAGCCTCTAGTGTGTTTCTGTGTTTTAAAGAGATATATAGTTTAACAGTGATTCCTATAAATGGTTCTAAAAGAGATCATCTTGAAAATGGTCGAACAGGTAGTGCGCAATTGGCTCTGTCAACTGTTGAGAAGCCAAAGTTCTCAAATGATTGCCATGTCAGATACTATGAATCTAGGAAGAAAATTCTCCACTTCAATTGCTTACATTTTCCAACTTTGCTTGTATCACTTTTTTGCCTAGCAAGTGCATATGATTGCTTTGTGGGTGGTACCCTTACAACTCTTTATGGTGAAAATGGCATAATAAAAATTATGGCTTTTGTAGTATGGACTAGTAAACCTTCCCTACTCTTTGTGGCTTGTCTTAAAGGAATTTTGAATAATAATTCCAAGTGAGGTTTAAACTTTAATAAGTTTGGAAAATATTCAATGTTATTGTTTCTTTTTTTATTATGATATGGAGTGGTAACAGTCTTCAAAAGGCCTTGGTGATACACAACCTTAGCTTTGTTGATTGGAACTGATTGCTTACTAGTTAATAAGGAGAAGATTATTGCTCAACATTGGAAATATAGTGTTGCATCCAATCAACTACCAATTAAATTCGTGTGAATTGTTTTTGTCTGTTCATTTTGATGCTATAGTGTTATCAAAAAAAATTCAAAGTATATATCAAATAAATGTTGCTTACTTAAAGTTTGAATAAAAATATTTAATTATATAAGATTGATCATTTTTATTGGAGTTGTTATTATTAATGATGCTACTTAGTCAACTTTACCTTTTGAGATCTTTCAATAATCAGTTATAATGTCGATATGATTAGTGGTTTTACCATATCATTTCAACAAAACAAACTAAAAACTGTAAGCACAAAATTCATCTATACAAATAAGCACTGATGTGCCACCATGTGGCTCTTGTTAAGTAAAATAGTAACCTATCTTAATTATCTCAACTATTATTTTAATGTTAATGTTTTAAATTAAACTATTGTACAAATAGTTTGTATTCATGTATTCATATTGGTATAAGTTACATTTAAGATATACTTTATAAATTAATAAGTTTCATACATGGTATACACATAAAATACAATCACAAGCAGTGAACTAGAAATTAATAAGTTTCCTATCATGATATCATAAAATGACAAGCAGAGAAATAGAAATTGGAATGAACAGAGAATATGTAATAACAACTTATCAATCTTTTTTGCATCTAAATTGAAAAAATGAGTAAATACTAACCCCATTCTCCAACCTATGTAATAGTTCTCAGTTACAAGAGTTTTCTATTATCATTTACCAGAGTTTTCAATGGCCCCATCCTACTATATTCAAGTCAGCCTAAGTTAATAAATTGTTGCAGTTTCATAAACGATTTACTTGACAATGTGTGAATCCTAATGGAAACAATTTATTTAACCATGAAGTGATTAATTTATTTAACCATGAAGTGATTAAAGTTTCAATGACTTTAGACCATTTCCTATACTGTAGGAATATTAAATTTAGGTTTTAAATTGCTCTGTAAACGAATAAAATAAAAAGCTTCCTCTAATTCTCCTCTTCCGTAGAATGTTAGTTGGATGGCAATAATCAACTATGAATAAGTTGTGAATTATAATATGTCATCTTTCACTCAATGAAAGAGAAATTAAAAATAATTATGTATTATAATAAGTTGAGTGATAAAAAAGGCTTTATAATTTTAATATGTTTAATATAAAATAAATAAATTATACATTTAACATAAAAATAAAAATAACTTTAACTAGAATCATTCATTAACTCGGTGTTAAAGAATATGAGGTCAACAATTTTGAGACAAACTTTAAAGGATATGAGGTCAACAATTCTAAGGCAAACTTAATTTAATAATGAGGATTTTCTTAAATGTTATTACAATTAACTCTAGTTGAGTAATTGTTAAAATATTTAAAACTTTGGGTTAATGGAAATTAAAATAATTACATATTTTTAATTAATAGATATATTTATATTTAGATAGATTTTTAAATGAGCGATTAACAATTTTTTTTTAAATACTTAATTAGGTTATTTATTAATTTATATATATATATATATATATTTTGGTAAAATGATGGTAACTGAGAAATAATAAATTTATAGAAAATTATATATATATTATGGTTAGAATTATTTAAGATTATAGGGTTGGCAAGAGCGAGAGGGGTTATCATTCGCCTCGATGATTAAATGAAATTTAAATTTGCATGGAGTTTGGTATAGTGATCAATAATCAAGTGAAATATTTAGTTTTATGGCAAGGACTTGAGTTAGAAATAACAAGGTGAGTTCTAAAGATTATTGTTATTGGAGATTAAATGGTGGTGGTTAGGCAAGTAAGAAAGGCCCAGGTTGCCACCCTCGTGAAAATTTTGTTCCCCTCCTATGCATTACCTTTCAAATTCATCAATTTGAAAAGAGAGAATTTTTCCATGTATACAAGCATATGAATCAACTGGCTGACTTAGAGGAAAATCGCAGAGCCAATTTAAACCAAGGTCTAATGGATATGGGAAATGGAGTTGTGATCCATGTTTTCTTGCCATGAATCAAAGGCTATATGGATATGATCACCTCCAATACCGGTGGGGAGGAAGATGGGTGAATTTCTTAAGGTGTTGACAAGAAATAATGTTGATGATGCACTTTCAATAGCCCGACGATTCTTGGAAAGATGTGAATGGATGGATAATGGAAACCAAGTGGTGATGAGACACGATAACAACTAGAGTCATGTGGGATCGGGAAGGAGAGGCTATTAAATCATTGTAGAGGATAATAAAGTTCCGCAGAGTCATTTATTGTGACATTCCTCTCCGTAATAGATTTTTCTCATGTGGTGATCATATAGCAATCATCCAAGTTGATGTTATGGATGCAAAGGAAGATGAAATTAATGCCAAAGGTCTATGGCCTCAGAAGCAACAAAGGAGGTATCTTCTTTGTGTTTTAAAATTGAGGAAGAGTAGGTTGGAAGATGATATTCAATTCAAAGTTATGGTGTGGTTATAGTGCGTTGTCAGTTGTATTTGTCATTGTTGGAATCGTAGGGAAACAGTAATGGAGGCAAAAGTTCTGCATGTTCAGTGGGTTGAGGAGGCCCAATAGAGAGACAAGTAGTTCTCATGGAACAAATATTAGCAGAAATGAAGAAGTGAAACCAGAGGCAAGTGTTAGAAGAACTGGAATCAAAGGCTTAAGTGGTAACATTGGAGAAGAAATATGAGTTTTTGCAATTGAATTACAAAAATATGAAACTCATGCTAGAAAATGACATTTTTTACCTAGAAAAGAGGCTAATGGAAGTAGATAAGTGGGAGGGAAGCATGAGCGGCGAAGTTGATGTGGGAAAATCATAGGGTCAGCTGAAGAAGAGGGTGTGGCACACTCTTAATCCTGAACTATGAGAAAATGAGAATGAGGTTGAGGCGTGGAGGAAGGCATTGTAGGACAAAGCACCGACTCCCTAAAATTGTAGTTTATTTTCATATTGTCATGGACTGTAGATTTGTATTGTTGTTAGGAGTTCTTTTCTAGGTTTATAGCATTAGTATTTTCATAATATCAATAAATAGTTTAATGAGGGATAAAAATTTTGAATTTTGGTCTTTATGGGCATGTAAAATACTTAAACTATCAAGAATGTGTAAGGGTTCTAGCCCATAAACTAGATTTTGATTTAATATAAACCCTCATTTGTTTCTTTAAAATATATATATATATATATATATATATATATATATATATATATATATATTTAAGACTTAATTTAATAAAAAAATATACATATGTATTTCAAGTTAGATGGGTACATTTGATAATATAGTTATTTAGAAATAGTTTATTGGAACATGCATTAAAGTTGATATATAAATTTTATATAAATATTAGTTTTACATGAACTTTATATATATATATATATATATATATATATATATATATATATATATATATATATATATATATATATATATATATATATAGATAGATAGATATTGTGTGTGTGTGAGAGAGAGATAGAGAGATATTAATGATAATATATATCATTCATCATGATCATTAATTATATGAATGTTAACCCTGCATAAGAGTAAGATGAAGTATGCATTACTTGGAAAAAGACGTTATTAAGGTTGGTATAACAAAGATATGAAAATAATTATGCATTTGAGTATATATATGTATGTAATATGTATATACTTATAGTATTACTATGCAATCTTGTACATTATATTTAATTATTATGATTTCAATTATTGCACAAAGTTAGATAAGAAATAAATACAAATATACTTCAGATAATTTATTGTAGAATCTCAAAAAAAATCTCAAAAAAAATGTTAATTAAGCAACTTATGTGTGGGCTTGGAGCTAGTTAAAATCAATTATAAACTCAACTTAATTTTCACTAACATTGTGTTATCATCTTCATTAAGAGGCTAACTCGACGAGTCTGAATTGGAAGGGTGTTAACCTATGAAAATAATTATGTATTTGAGTATATATATGTATGTAATATTTATATACTTATAGTATTACTACGCAATCTTGTACATTAAATTTAATTATTATGATATCAATTATTGCACAAAGTTAGATAAGAAATAAATACAAATATACTTCAGATAATTTATTGTATAATCTCAAAAAAAATGTTAATTAAGCAACTTATGTGTGGGCTCGGAGCTAGTTAAAATCAATTATAAACTAAACTTAATTTTCACTAACATTGTGTTATCACCTACATTAAGAGGCTAACTCGACGAGTCTGATATGGAAAGGAGTTACACACATGAATTCATTATGACTTTTTTGTTATGCCATTTAGACTTAATAATGCAGCTTCGACATTTCAAAGCTTAGTGAATTCTATTTTCATACCATTAGAAAATTTGTGTTCATATATTTTGATGACATACTAATATATAGCAAATATTTGGAAGAGCATGTACATGTTGACAAGGTCCTAAAAGTGTTGGAAGAGAAACAATTATATGCAAATCCTTCCAAGAGTACATCTGGGATTCAAGAAGTGGAATACTTGAGTCATATTGTATCTCGTAAAGGTGTCAAAGTGCCCCTATCAAATTAAAATTATGATGGAATGGCCAATCCCCTAAAATTTGAAGAAACTTAGAGGATTCTTAGAATTGACAAGATATTACTGCAATTTTGTCAAGAATTATGGCCAAATAACAACACATCTATCAACATTATTAAATAAGGAAGCATTTTATTGGACTCAACTATTAAGAATTGAAAAAAGCGAGCCAAGACAAGAAATTTGGCGGAAAATGCTTAATGTCATTCTATTGTATTATATTGATCCTAAGATATGAATACATAATACATCAATTGAACTTCTAAATATTCTATATCTCACATGAAACTCATTAGTGGGTCATGATAACACCTCATCAAGATAAGTACTACAACTCATAGCCTCAAACATTGTGATTGCCTAGGGACTCACAGTCTAACATTCCCCCCCCCAAACCACAAGTCTAAATAACTGTACAACACATGTACCAATAACTTTTGTCATCTTCAATCTAAAAATGTTGAATTGAGCTTCGATGAATATTTTCCTGAAAAACTGCCAAAATATAAATATATGGAAGTGAACAGTTGCTATTTCTAAACATTTCCATTGAATAATTGAAATGATTATTGAGGAGACTAGTTAATATGCTAGAATTCCCAATTGTTGATTGAATGTTGATTGAAATTTGATTTATAAGACTTTTAAACTTAAAGCCTAATCTATGATGTTTCTCCTTGTCCAATGCAAGGTGAGGATTTTTCAATAGTTACATTCTAGAAGGATTCAAGCTAGGGCTTTGGATTCTTTAGGTGGTCGTTTTTCTAGTTGACCACTAAACATATTCCATGGAAACTAGTCATTTATGGTTTACCACTAACCCATTTACTTAGAATAATGTAGTGGTTTTTGAATGACCACTAACCAATCCAACTTGACAACTAACTCCACCCTTAAAGGTGTAGGAGATTTATACTTGTGCTCCCCCCTTATGGTGTGCAGGGTACCATCTTTTTCTTGAATAATTGGTTGAAAACTTTTTGCTTTGTTCATTTCTTCAGGAAGCTTTGTCTTTACTTATGTCTTGACCAAAATGTATAAATTATGTATCTTCTTTACTTCTTGATTCCATCTCCAAGGATTTGTCCATCCATAATGGATTGTTTTCTTAATCAAAAATTGCTTTCAACATCTTTTTGATAGGTGATTTCTTCCTGCATTGAAGACAAGGATGGAGATCAAAACACTAACTCTCGATGTGACCAACTCTTTGATAATGTTACCATTTTTTATTAATATTCTTAACTTATCAGTACTCTTAACTTCATTAATAAATCATGCATTCACAAACCGAATTGGTTTGGAGTAATATGGAATATAAAATCTATCATCTTTGGTGTAGCCCTATCCATACTGATTTTTGTTGAATGATATTTCTTCCCAAGGTCTGACAACCATCCTTGAAAGACCATTTTCTTATTCTTTGTCTTCTTCGCAACTACTTCTCCTATGGTTGTTACTATTATAATGTGCTTCATTCATTGACTCCATCAAGTCATCTATATCACACTGAGCATCAATCACCTATATTATATCACAAGTTTCATCAATGTTTCTTATAATATCTTTTATACAACATGTTGCATCACTCTACTTTATTAGTTCCAATGTGCCACAAATTGCATCAGTTGTTTGGATGAATTCATTTGTATCAGAAGATGAATTAGCATTTCGTATTGGGTATTTTGTATCAAAAATTGCATCAACATTCATTGTAGATGTTGCATCAATCTAATCTTGATTTTCTCTTAATTTAGTCTAAAGTGCATCAAGCAATTGATCCTTGAAGTTTATTTCTCTTTGAATATTTTTTGTAGATGCTAGTGTGTCAATCATTTTATCAATTATGGTTTGGTTTTGATGTAATTTCCACTAAAGTACTTTAATTTTATTGTGTAATTAATGGTTGTATTCTTTCAAATCTTTGATTTCCTGAGATGTAGTTTGTGTTGAAAAATATTGGGGCGGCTAGTTTTGTGATTTATCTTACTTTGATAACTACTTGTGATTTATTTTTGCTTACCTTGATCAGATTCTTTTTCTCCTTGATTATTATTTTTTCCTTTCATAAAACAACTACCAAACTATAAATAACAGTGAGACAAAAAGGACACAAGATAAAGGCGATCAACCATGGCCAAAACCTCTCCACTTGAGAGGAAAACCCACAAGGATTATTCTCTTCTTACTGAATCTTCAATTGAAGAATTCCAAAACCTATGACCCTTGATCAAGACCCTCTAAGACCAATTCAACCTTCCTTCTTTATTTTCATAGCTTTCAGCAAGAAACTTCAACCTCCCAGCAACTTCTTCAACAACTTCAAACCCCAGCAACAATTTCTACAACTTAGACCTAGTAGATTCATAGATTCGACCTTAATGTAGCTTCACAACTCCAACCTTATAGCTTCATAGCTTCGACCTATAAGCATCTTCGTAGCTTTGACCTAGAAGCAGCTTGACAGCTTCGACCTTGTAGCTTCACAGCTTCAACCTATCAACTTCATAGCTTCAACCTTGCAGCTTCACAGCTTCAACCTAGCAGCTTCACAGCTTCAGCCTAGAATCAGCTTCATAGCTTCAAGACGTTGCAGCTTCACATCTTCAACCTAGCAGCTTTAAAATTTTGACTTGCTCATAAACTGTAGAAACCCTAACACAAGAGAGAGAGAGAGAGAGGCCCAAAACTTTGATCTTTCTCTTCTTCTTCCTTTTTGTCCCTTTTACTTCTTCTATCTTAGGAGATCGAACTTACATGAGAGTGTATCCAAATGTGGTATACTTCCTTCTTATTTATAGGCTTTTGACGGGTATGAATTGCTATCTTTAGGCCAACTTGTCCCTTCATGTTGGTGGTGAGCGCCAGTATTACAGCAAGAATGCTACAACTCTTGGGCTACCATCTTTACTTTTATCAACCCGATAGTTTGTAACAAACTTGGAAGCGTCGATGCTATATGCACAAGTACTAGTTCTCACTGCAAGTTGTCACTTGGTCAGCCGGCGCAAGATCACTAGGAGCTCAAGCCAACTTCTATAGATTTCATAAGAATCTCTATGTGTGATGAAAGGAAAGAAATATTACTCTATAGATGTTATTCTAACTGCAAAAAGGAGAAAGACTGGAATGTAAAGCAAAACCTAGTAAACCCTAATTAACTAGCTAATTCTACTTTTGCCAAAAACACTATGAAAACCATGAAAGAAATGCCATTACCTACAAAAGGAGGTAAAAAACATCTAACCATGCTATTTCTAGAAGTAAATAAGCAAAAAACATATTTTTGGATTTTCATGTGTTTTTATGTGAATTTAACATACATCTAATTTATTGTGTGTGAGTGTGGCAGCGAATAGGTGGCGTTAGAGGGCATATTTGGAGCTTGGGAGGATGTAGGATGGTGTGGATTGGTCCTAGGAGGTATTAGGTGGCCTTCTGGAGGCTTTTCCCACACTCGTCCTTCAAAAGAAAGCCTACAGGAAAAACTACAGGAGGACACAGGAAAACTATAGGAGGAAAACAGGGAAACTACAGGAGGCCTACAGGAGGAGGCCAAGAGCAATTTTCATTGTTTTGAGGGTGTGAGAGTGGGTGGAAAAGGTGGATGAAGGTTGGAATGAGGTTTTAGGGCGCCTAAGGTCTACCATGAATCACCAGGAGAGAGAAAGATGATTGGGTTTTCTCAAGGAGAGAGGAAGAAGTTCTATGAAAAATGAAGGAAACTAGGGTAGAATTGAGGTGAGGTTTGGGAGACCTATAGGGCATGGATCAGATGGAGGGTGTGATTTCTGGTAAGTTGGCCTACTGTTGGAAGAGATCTGTTGCATAGAAACTAACATTCAACCAAGAAAATCAAGCAACCAATGAAATGAGTGCATATTAGGAAAAACAAAGTTTTGCATTAAAATGGCCTAAACTATGATGTATAGAAGGAAATGCTGGGAAATGTTGTAAGAAAGGAAAGCATGAAAAAGGACTATTGCAAATAAGGAAGTGAACATGATAAAGAATATCTAAAGTAAAGAAAAACTGGACTATCAACCTACTAGAGAGCTGCAAACACTAGAAGTCCTAGGAATCAGGAAAATCTGTGTTTTTGGGGCAGCAAGAGAGTATTTGCCTCAAATCATGGTCCCAGAGAGAGGAAGAGAGTCCAAGGCACTATTGCTAGCCTTTTGAATCTTCTATGATCACTATTTAACCTGCTACAGAAAGCACAAACGGAAGCAAGCTACTAAATCATCAAAAGCAACCTATACTTAACCATAAGAGAAATACATCTAATAGCAAACTAATATACAAACTGAAGTAAATCATACAAATACAAGTAAAGACAAGCTTGGCTGCTTGGATTGGGCCCTAACCCAAGAGATTCAGCCCTTTGAGGTAACTCAGTGCTAGCTCAAAAAGGACTCCATCTTCATTATCAAAAAATAGCAATATTACATAAAACCGTCATAAAATAGTAAGCTCGACATTTGAGCAGAGTTTACACAAGAAAAAAAAAAAGTTAACCCTAGTGAGGCCATAGGCCTCTCTACTTATACATCTGAAGCTACCAACAACTTCCTTAAAATCAGGGAGGCTTGGCTCCCAGAACTCGAGATAACTATCAATCATCTTCCACTTGCTCGGTTGCCTTCTAGTGCATGATTCAGCTACTTGTACTCTGAACTGAATGAAGAGGAATTCGAAGTGAGGAGTAATAAATGAGGGGGACTCCATCCTATAAGTCCTCTCCTCTGTCTACTTCAATTTATTGCTGCAGTTTTACCACTAGATCCTTGACTTTGACCTCTAAATCCATCAATAATCTGCATTAAATACATGTTAGACGACATGGCATAATAACTAACTCAACTCACCCTATAAGCATAAATATAATCAGAAAATCATACAATAAGCTAAGAGAATGGTTGATTTGATTAGGTTAGGAGGTAAAATGAGCCCATATAATTACCCATATATGAGGCTCATCATCACCCCCCTGCTGAAGGTGTTTCTCATCCTCTGAGCAACCTAGTCAATCTCTTGTTCTTTCATGGCCCTAGTGGCCTCCCTAGCATTCCAGGCTTCTGATGTGGTCTGCTCATGTTCTCCATAAAATCATGCCTCTTTATCTATGTCCTTCCACTGCTCCTTCTCTTCTTCTTCTCTTCTGCCTTCCATCATGCTTAATATGAGTGGAGAACTTAGTTTGCGGCCAATCCAGTTGACCTTCAGTCTTTGCATGGAGCACTTGTACAATGGCACTCTTTTCAATGCCTCCTTCAGCCTCATGGGGGAATGGTATTCTCTGATCTGCAAGCTATGGGGTAGGGTGTTCCATCTTCTCAGGCATGCATTCTCACAGTCATCTCCAAGTAGCCTAAGCATATCTTCAAAGTGTGCAATGGCTTGTTCCTAATTGGCTAGATATTTAGGGGAAATCTAAGGGTCATTGGCAAGCAGGTTGTGTGTGCTGATGAGTGCCATAGGATCTAATGGCTCAGCTCTTATCATCAATGATTCATTCTACTCTTTTATTAACAATCTTTTCATTTCTGCTGCCCTCAATTCTTCATGGTTCATCCATGACGCCATCGCCATTAATTTCAGATCCCCTAGCTTGGTATTAGGGTCCCACACATTCAGGTCTGTGAGGGGCATGTTGTGTAGATAGAACTCTGCCATCTTTTCTTTGTCCTCGGAGGTGCTTTGGTCACACAAATCCATGAACTGCCTGTAGTCTTGGAAAGGCATTATGCCTCTTTGTGCCAAAGTTTTTATTTGGAATTGAAGCCATTGATCCTTTAGATAGAGGCCATAAGATTTGGCTGGTGTTCTACATTGTAATGCTTCTATGGATAAGCTAGCCATGTATGCCAAATGAGTCTCTTTCTCCTACAGCTACCTCCTTAGTAATTCATTCTCATTCTCAAGGTGGCTTCTTGTAATGGCTTCTCTGTCTCTAAGAGCACTCAATTCCCTGCCCATTTCCCTGAGTTTGTCTTCCATGTGGCCAATATCCTCAACTCCTTTGGACTTGGCTATCTACATCCACCTATGCGTTCTCACTCTCTCTTTTTCTAATTCGAAAAACAGTGGAATTGCAAATTTCTGTGGGATTATCTTGCCTCCCTCAAGTAGTCTGTAATAGGAGTCAAGATTAGGTTGGGGGTTAGGTTCTTATAGCTCTTGTGCTTCCTCTTTCACCTCTGGCTGTCCTCCTATATTTAACTCAAGTTTTTGTGTCTCTTGTAGTTTGGACAGGGTCTCCTGTAGGACTGTTTTATCCTCCTATATGTAAGGTCCTATATCTTCCAATATATATATATATATATATATATATATATATATATATATATATATATATATATATATATATTGATAAATCACAGCAGAATACAACCAGAAACATATCAGGAAACATATCATAACATTTACATACATGTAACTAAGATCAAATAGTATTGAAACACAAATGTACCGTTCACCAGAGGACGAGACTCTGCTTGCTTTGTTGTTACTGGTATTCCTTTGTCGCCGGTCACCTCCGCAAATGAATGACGACGTACTTGATCCGAATGCGAAGACCCACCAGTTGACCTCCCAGCCTACTCCTTGGGTACTATTCTTCCCTGTGGACCCCCGAGCTGCAATGGAGGAATGCACTAACTGGTAGAGGAGAGCACTCTTTGGCTCAAGAGTCCCCTCTCTCTAAAATCCTCTACCTCACCAAACTCACTATAGTTTCGTAATCATTGTTCTGACATCATCTCATCCATCCAACAATAGGGTTCCCAAAATTCCCTTCTCCCATGGCTTGCCCCTTCTTTTATAGGAGTCCTCATAGGTGACACTTGTCATGTCATGCATAATTAGTTATTTTTTTTATAATTCAATAGCTTGATTATTCACCCACCCATGTGTCACTCTCTCATCAAGGGTCTCCCAAAATTATTTACTTAAATTTTTATTTAAAACTAATATTTTCCTCACCTCAACAAGATTCCTATTTCTTCTCCTAGTTGTCTCTTTATCCCCCCTTTTTATTCCTTGATTTCAATTCATTACTTAAAGTCAATTAATGAGTCAAGATTTTATCCCCTATCTACTCCCTAATTTAACTCAGGTTATCTCTTAGATGGATATTCTTATGTTGTTTGTTGCCACATGGAGGTTCTTTACATTTCTCTAAATTTAATTTATTATTCTTATTTTAATTCACCTTCCTCTTTTCTTAATTAGATTTAATTAGTTTATGATTAATCTTTATCCTTACAATTATGTCCCTCTTTGCCCTTTTTACCTAATTAAACCACATAATCTTCCTAGTATTTTCAAACATGGGAAGGGTAGAGTTTTTAAGGTAATCTATTTTATTTCTTCCTATGATCCTCTTAACCCAAGTTTTATTTTAGATTTAATTACCTCAATTTCTAACATCATTTACCCTTGATGTAAATTTATCTAGCTTTCATTCCTTGATTATATCTATTATTTAAATTATTTTTAATGGTTCCAAGGGTGCCAAGTTTGGTCGTGCCCTTCAAGAACTTCCCTTGAAGTTCCAAGGGTGCCACGCTTAATAGTTTATTTGTGATGCCAAGGGTGCCAAGTTGGTCGTGCCCTTCAAGAAATTCCCTTGAAGTTCCAAGGGTGCCACACCACTTGCCCTTCAAGCATTCAGTGACTACGAGGGGAAAATATAGGTGCAACATCATAGACCACTATCATCTCTTATGTTGCCTTCTATAGTGAGACTAATGGTGTCGGGGATCAAGGAATTTGCCTTGATGCGTGCCCCCCAGTAAAATCCTCATGAGCGACCCAACTTTGGGAACTGCCCTCATGGCATCGTGATCTTCAAGGTGAAGGTGTTTCAACCCTTCCAGCCCAAGTCACAGCGGGAGTGCTAGTGGGTGAGATCAGGGACACTGTCCCACCCCTCCCATGTAGTTCCATCCACCTGTACAACCCCATCACCCATATGTGAGTCATTCGGTCAAGCAACTAATATGTGCCTGCAATCGTTAACATATCATCAGAATATAGTTAAACATATATGGCAAGTTTTAAAATCAACTTAGAATTTCAAAGATTAAATAATATAAATTTTCATCAAACTAGGTGTCATCAACTCGTCATATGTGAATGCCTCTAATGGTTTCCTGCCATACTCAATAATCATCAGTAACAAGGTTCCTCAGTGTTAGTCATTGTCATAATAGCATCATTGACATCACCAAGTCATTCGCATCATCGTTCATTGTGAACCAAAACTAATGCCAGTAGGTAACATAGGGGACACATCCATCATGGCTATCATCATCATAACATCAACGGAAACATACATATCCATCAAAGCTATCATCATCATGATATCAATAGAGAGCATACATATCCTTTAGTACTATCATCATCATAAATTCAATAGAGAACAAACACAACCATTTATGCCATAATCATCATAATATCAATAGAGAATGTGCATAAGCATTAATGTTAGAACATACCTAACCATTAATACTATCATCACCATAATGTCAATGGAGAACATACATAAACATCTCAATCACTAATAATAGACTTATGTGTTCGGATTCCTCAACCTGAGGTCCTCAAAGAATAAAGTATCCAAGATAATGGCATATTAGGGTCAGGAAATTAGAGTGGGCACTACATACACCCCCTCTTAACAATGGACTTCGTCCCGAAGTCCTTAGAACATAAAGGAAAAAGACGACACATATCCTAGGAATCCTTCCTGAAACTCATGCTAACCTTCTGGTAACAGGTATCTCTGATTTTTTTTATTTTTTATTTTTTTTAAAGCAAATTTTCGCTATTAAAAATCAGTCAACAAAATCGTTTTCATCTTTTGGATTAAGTAATTTTCTCAACAAATTTATTTATTTATTATTATTATTATTATTTTTACCTAATTAGTTCTATTAGGCCCTCATGAAACATTGTCATAAAATCTAATGCTTCTAATTTTCATTCCTTTAACCTCTTGAGTATTCAAGAATGTCTTTCTAGTATAGTTCCTTCGAACATGAGCTTGAGCTGTAATGTCCAACAATTGTCCTTGTTATGATCATCCTTCATACTATGTTCATAATGCAAGTCCTTTCTTTTTTTGCATAATTTAACTTTGAGTAAAATGTCAATATGTGGATTTACTAGCACAAAAATTTAAATAACAAAACATATTAGACTGTCATATATTCAGAAAACATGATATCAAGGTCCACACAAACTAATTGCTTTGAATTTACAAACTAACTGATTTATCATAGCATTACACCTCTTACTTACTATACAAGTCCATGCTGACACTGATTATTTCAAAAGAAGCACGTGTTACTAAAATATCTGAAGGAAAATAACTTAGAGCAATGCTTTTCAGACTATAAAAGCTTAAGGCACGTTGATCTTGCCCTTGGTAGCAATAACATATTCTTGATCAAAGAGACTGGTTGAGGATTTTGAAATTAGTGAACCAAAATTCTCATTCCAAGCTCCTATTCATCATCTTAAAAGGAGATATCACTTACAAAAGCTTTGATATAAATTTTCATTCTGCAATACAAAATTTATTCCCTCAGGCACTCCAAAAATAAGCAGAATGTTTGTATCATATTTTAATAATCACTCCCAATGACTACTTTGTTGTCTGAACAATAATATGTTTACTTTTTTTTTTCATTTATCATCTAACAACCCAAAAACTTGTACAAGGAACAAACCAAAAATAGATTGCTTCAGTTGATAACTCTAAAGCACTGGTGTAGAGAATTGAAGCAAGATAATATAGATTCAAACTGTATTAGTTAAAAGCATAGAAAGGATTTTTAACGATTAAGGGTGTTATTTAATACTAACATTGTTTTATTCCCAAAAACAAGATTCATTTCAAAGCTTTATCTAGAGGAAACGAATAGACTCATAAATACCACAACTCCCTAATGGAAGTAAGACTCATCAGTATTAAAAATCTGTGTTCTAAATCAAAGGATCACCATAGCAGATTGAAATAGGGAATAGAATAGATAGCTTGGGATTTATTTTCAGCGATAATAAGAGACATTAACAATCAGGGTTCATAAGCTATGTTCAAAGCCACTGCGTTATTCTAGGTACCAAAAATAGGATCTTCAAGTAGTCAATGGACAATGGCAGCTATAAGCATCACAAGTAATGAGAGACGGGGATAGAATGTAAATGCAATGGGCCACATAACATCAGAGGGAAAGAAAATTCTAGCTTAGAGAATCAACCATGGTGCCATTCAAATCACAGGCCTTCAATTATTTCCATTTAAATTCAAGTAGCCCCTTTGAACAATATTTAGCTCAATAACCGTGTTTTAAGAACTTTGAAGACAACTAATCAAAGAAAATCCCTAGTGACTTACGGTAGAAACTTTAAGCCATATTCAAAATTGCTTCTTTTAAAAACAAAATGGATTTCATTACTAAATACTGTCTAATTGAGTACCTATTGATTATTCAATAGCGCTTAAAAATTAAATCCATGGATCGACCTTCACCAGCATTATAAAATGCAATCTTGTCGTTTTGGTTTGAATGGGAAAATGTTTACTGCAGACAAACGAGATTTTGTTTGTATTTTGAACCAACACGATGAAAAGGCAAAGGTGCCCCCTGTTGATCATAGATTCTCTTGATGACTCTATGAGGCTTAAATGTCTCGGGAAGAGAGGTTATGGTTTTTCCAACACGCTTTAATATCTCTGGTTTGACTCCTGTATTACGAAGTCCAAATATTTTCTCTGGCGACTTGAAGCCTGACCAAAAGGCTCCAAGCCAATCTCGTGTTTTTGGAACATAATCTTTGTTGTTTACAAACTCTTCATTCAAAATTGACAAAACCTTTATACGAATTTTGTCAATTTCTTCTTTTGACAACTCCCCTGATTCTATGAGCTTCTTTTCATACATATCTAGTGCTGGTGGATGGCTTCTAATAACCTGATACATCTTCAGTTGAGTGAAGGATGGTTCATCAATCTCATTATGACCAAACCTGCGATCACAAACAAGATCAATAACGACATCAGACTGGAAGGTCTGCCGCCATTCTGCGGCAAGTTCACATGCATGCACGACAACTTCAACATCATCGCCATTCACATGGAAAATGGGCACACTCAAAGCCTTTGCGGCATCAGTACAATACTGTGAGGATCTGCCAGATTCAGGATCAGTAGTGAAAGCAACCTGATTATTAATCACAATATGAATGGTCCCGCCAGTAGTGTAGTTCGGCAAAGCACTGAGATGCAAAGTCTCGTAAACCACCACTTGCCCTTCAACCAGGGAAAAACCCTTTATAACCCCAGAAAAATGACTTCCAACACAGTGAATACTTGACAAAGTATCTATGAAATAACAGAGGGATAAACAGATATTTGACAAAATATCTATTAATTATCAGAGGGTTAAATAAATGATTGACAAAATGCTGCATTTTATTTTTCAGTGCATCAGATTTGAGCTTGGGGGTTTTTGAAGTTTCTCCACTGTTAATTTCTCAGGTTAAGTATTTTTTTATTTAGGATTCCAATTTGCGATGATCCGGGCTGATAGTGATTTGGATTTTTGCACTAGATTCATCTTTACTTATATTCAGAATTTTCGATTTTCAATTATTATGGATTGAGAAGGAATTGTTACATGGTAGGGGCTGCAACCTACGTATCCTTGAAAGTGGAATTAAAAAGATGAATTCTCATATAGATGGCATTTGTAATTGCCTAATTGCATCAGTACACCGCCCATCCAGTTTGTTGCATCCTAATCAAGATCTGCAAACACCGCCCATGTAGTTCAATACAAACTATCCACGATGCATTTTTAAAGCGCAAAGTTGTGAAATTTATATAAACCGATATGCCAGTCATTTTATTGTCATCTTGATTACACTTAATCGTACATTCCTATAAATTTTAATCAAAAGAGTGCCAACCTTCATAAATTCTAACTTTTAATTTTAACACTTCGCTTCCATGTTAAACTGGTAGTTTAATTTTAAAATTTAAAAGAAAAAGTTCACTTACTAAAACATACTTAAGGATGCATTTCTAAACTTATTTGACTTAAATGAACGCGTAATATTCAATTTTTTTTATTTTTTTTTCCAAAATTAATTTATTTCTTAGTTTATAAAAAATATTGATATGACACAAATGAGTAAATTGTATTTAAAAAATAATGATTGCAAAGTCACTACAATGTAGTGTGTAATAAGATATTCAAATACAATAAAATACTTAAATTTTCAGCCAATAGTAACAGGGATAAATATTAATAATTTTTTTTTAATAAAAATAAAAATAAAAATTATATAATTAATCATTTTTTAAATCAAAACAAATTTCAAACTGCCAAGGAGCAGGGTAATAATAACATATACACTTTATAATGTTATGTGTGTATATACCAAATAAATAATTCATTTAAAATCCGAATGATATTTGCACGTCTAAAACTGATATAAATGTTTGTAACATTAAGTATATATATTAGAGATGTAGTTCATGTAAAACCTATTGATTTTTTAATGATATAGTGGTTGCATACTTTAGAAATTAAAAAAAACTATTTGATATTGTTTAATTTATAGAATCTTACGTGGGAGAAAATTTTAATTTCTATGAGATACGGAAAGTTTGAGAAACGCTAAATTAAAATTCCCAAACTTCCCGAATCTTGATAAATACTCCTCAATAAGCAATTTGTGTATATGAGATTTTATAAACCTCAATTTAAACGGTTTTTTTTTTTGTAAGATGCGGAGGCTAACATCGACAGTGAAGCCAAAAGAAGGTGCGTCTGAAGAAACATCTGTACCTTTTAATGTTGGCCTTCAAAGCCTCCTTCTATACTCAATAAAGAGAAAACAGAGAGGTGATAAAGAGTTCTGAAGGCTAGCTGGGCCTGGCCATGGTCGTCGGACTGCCATACATCACACCATCCAAAAACACAGACCCATCCTTGCAATCCATACTTTCACACACAATTTATGGATCAATGAGCCCAAGTTTGGAGATTAAGTGATACAGGGTTTGTGTAAAATGTGTCAGTGACGTCATCCACAAGAAAACTTCCCAGAAAATGTGTGCTTTGAGAGATATGGGCATCTCTTCGAAGTGGATTTTCCTATTGTGGTTTTTTTTTTCAAACCATGTGCCAAATGGAGCACCCAAGCAGTAGGGAGATCCAATTTCCTTGAATTGAAAACCCCTGTTCATTCCACAGTTAGCTCTAATACTATCCCTTCAGCGTAATTGAACCAATCTTGCATTGCGTGTGAAGAGTGTTGCTCATTTCCACTTGGCACAGTTTGACTGGGACGTTTTTGCGTGAGCTGAGGCTTGTGGGATCAGACCTGAGCACCCTCTAAACAACAAGGATCCATAATGAATGAGTCAGCAACAAAACGCGCGTGTCAAAATTGTTTTTTTTTTAAGACATGAGGTGGTAAGCCAACCTTGGAATTTGCTAGGGGAATTGAATATTGACCGCCATAAGAACTGTTCCTGGCTTGTTTTCCAGATTGTGAATCTCCTACTATGAGTGTATCACACATTACAACTCGAATGCGGGATCATTGGATCGAGGCGCTCTACCACTTGATCTAACCTGATTTAATGGCTACCACCTACCACCTCTATGTTCTTTTAATTCGAACAGGATTGTATGTCAAGCTTTTGGTGATTCAAGAAATGAGTCTTCAGGTTCTGACGGAGGTATTGCCCCAACCCCTATGGTTTTAATAAACTAAAGGTCAGATCCCAATGCAACAATTGTGAACATTAGTCCTGATGACCGAAGGTTTCAACCTCAAGCATGGAGAAATGAACAGCTAAGAAGAGGTGTTGAAATTATTGTCACAATCAGGGCGTAAAAACAGATGAGGTACCTCGACAGCCACATAAATGTGCACACTCCTTTAACTGAAACTCCTAGGGAAATCGTCCGCATGTATACTGATCCTCAGAACTTCTTCACCATATTCTATAATTATTTCTGACACAATCACTTGGTCAATATGATAAGTCAAGATACAGGAATATAGAAGATAACGTTCCAGGTTTTTGTTTTTGCTCTTTTTTTTCGGGTTTTTTCTTTTTCAAATCGCAGGCCAAAAAATTAAAGAAGGTTTACAAACTCATCTAAATAAATCCCAAATCTTTTCCATTAATGATAATCGAGGATGTATAATGCAAACGTTCTTTTGACTATCAAGGAATTTTCATCCAAACAATAGCGAAATGCAAAGTGTAGTTAAACTAGCTGTTTCAATTTTATTGGTTAGATTGCTTGATCTATATGGTAAATGGGTATAGCTTCTAAATTCAAATCTCTGAAGCATCAAAGAGAACGAGGAACATGCATTCCAGAATTTCTTGTCGTCTCAGAGGTAATGAGACCCAGATTTGAACCACGTTTCCATGTATTTGGCCTTTCTCCTCATGCTTTCAAGCGAAAGAAAAAATGGCGACTCTAGCATACGAGGATATCATTGTGAAACCATCTGAGGAAAAAGACGCAGTGACGTCAAATGTCAGCAGCAGTTTCAGAGCAATTATATTGTTCAGTCTCATGGGGTCTGGCAGGAACTGGAGGAGCTTCTCCGATCAGCTTGGATCTGTAACACTCCAACTGAATTCTTGGGGTTCTGCAGGTTATCTTTCAGTTCAAGAACGAAATCCTAGGAATAATTGTTATTCATCCTCAAGGAAATTAAATATGGTTAGTGTTTATTTCTTTTCTTCAAACTTTATTGTTCTGAAATTGCCAATGTTTCATCGGTGAAGTTGACTGCCATTGTTTCTATTCTCACTGGCTGTAGTCTGCCTTATCTGGATGATCACGGATCTGTCATTTAAGTTGTAGGAAGTCACTTTTTACTGTGGCTAAATTACCTGATTCATGTCTGTGTTTGGATTCGTAAAAGATATCCACAGTGGAAAAGAATAAATATATTAACATTTCGAAATAAATTTTGAAAAGAGAATAAAACAAACGAACAAAAAAATTATACTTCGATTTGCTTTATTTTTTATTTTTTAAATTTATAAGGAAATATGAGTGAAGGCTGACTGTAAAAATATAATATCAAGAAAAATGTTACAGCTTGAAATTTTTCAAGATCGACTCTTGTTTCATCCATTGAATTACAAGGAGTGAATCCCCAAATATCTGAATATGTGTCACTCCATGTTCTTGAGTCAGCATCAAAACTAATATTAATTCACAAAAGTGATTTTTATTTTTTTTGAAACTTGAGTAATTTGATTGTAGAGAAATACTCACATATAGCAAACAAAACTAGTCATGCATGCATGGGCCCATAGGCCTCAAGGGTTCAACTTGGCTCTAATACCATGTATAAGGTCTTATATCTTCCAATATATATATATATATATATATATATATATATATATATATATTTGATAAATCACAGCAGAATACAACCAGAAACATATCAGGACACATATCATAACATTTACATACATGTAACTAAGATCAAATAGTATTGAAACACATATGTACCGTTCACCAGAAGACGAGACTCTGCTTGCTTTGCTGTTACTAGTATTCCTTTGTTGCCGGTCACCTCCGCGAATGAATGACGACGTACTTGATCCGAATGCGAAGACCCACCGGTTAACCTCCCAGCCTACTCCTTGGGTACTATTCTTCCCCGAGGACCCCTGAGCTGCAATGGGGTTGCACAATGGAGGAATGCACTAGCTGGTAGAGGAGAGCACTCCTTGGCTCAAGAGTCCCCTCTCTCTAAAATCCTCTACCTCACCAAACTCAATGTAGTTTCGTAATCACTGTTCTGACATCATCTCATCCATCCAACAATAGGGTTCCCAAAAGTCCCTTCTCCCATGGCTTGCCCCTTCTTTTATAGGAGTCCTCATAGGTGGCACTTGTCATGTCATGCATAATTAATTATTATTTTTATAATTCAATAGCTTGATTATTCATCCACCCATGTGTCACTCTCTCATCAAGGGTCTCCCAAAATTATTTACTTAAATTTTTATTTAAAACTAATATTTTCCTCACCTCAACAAGGTTCCTATTTCTTCTCCTAGTTGTCTCTTTATCCCCCCTTTTTATTCCTTAATTTGTGTTCATTACTTAAAGTCAATTAATGAGTCAAGATTTGATCCCCTATCTACTCCCTAATTTAACTCATATTATCTCTTAGATGGATATTCTTATGTTGTTTGTTGCCACATGGAGGTTCTTTACATTTCTCTAAATTTAATTTATTATTCTTATTTTAATTCACCTTCCTCTTTTCTTAATTAGATTTAATTAGTTTATGATTAATCTTTATCCTTACAATTATGTCCCTCTTTGCCCTTTTTACCTAATTAAACCACATAATCTTCCTAGTATTTTCCAACATGGGAAGGGTAGAGTTTTTAAGGTAATCTGTTTTATTTCTTCCTATGATCCTCTTAACCCAAGTTTTATTTTAGATTTAATTACCTCAGTTTCTAACATCATTTACCCTTGATGTAAATTTATCTAGCTTTCATTCCTTGATTATATCTATTATTTAATTTATTTTTAAGGGTTCCAAGGGTGCCAAGTTTGGTCGTGCCCTTCAAGAACTTCCCATGAAGTTCCAAGGGTGCCACGCCTAATAGTTTATTTGTGATGCCAAGGGTGCCAAGTTGGTCGTGCCCTTCAATAAATTCCCTTGAAGTTCCAAGGGTGCCACACCACTTGCCCTTCAAGCATTCAGTGACTACGAGGGGAAAATATAGGTGCAACATCATAGACCACTATCATCTCTTATGTTGCCTGCTATAGTGAGACTAATGGTGTCGGGGATCAAGGAATCCGCCTTGATGCGCGCCCCCCGATAAAATCCTCATGAGCGACCCAACTTTGGGAACTGCCCTCATGGCATCGTGATCTTCAAGGTGAAGGTGTTTCAACCCTTCCAGCCCAAGTCACGGCGGGAGTGCTAGTGGGTGAGATCAGGGACACTGTCCCACCCCTCCCATGTAGTTCCATCCACCTGTACAACCCCATCACCCATATGTGAGTCATTCGGTCAAGCAACTAATATGTGCCTGCAATCATTAACATATCATCATAATATAGTTAAACATATATGGCAGGTTTTAAAATCGACCTAGAATTTCAAAGATAAAATAATATAAATTTTCATCAAACCAGGTGTCATCAACTCATCATATGTGAATGCCTCTGATGGTTTCCTGCCATACTCAATAATCATCAGTAACAAGGTTCCTCAGTGTTAGTCATTGTCATAATAGCATCATTAACATCACCAAGTCATTCGCATCATCGTTCATTGTGAACCAAAACTAATGCCAGTAGGTAACATAGGGGACACATCCATCATGGCTATCATCATCATAACATCAATGGAAACATACATATCCATCAAAGCTATCATCATCATGATATCAATAGAGAGCATACATATCCTTTAGTACTATCATCATCATAAATTCAATAGAGAACAAACACAACCATTTATGCCACAATCATCATAATATCAATAGAGAATGTGCATAACCATTAATGTTAGAACATACCTAACCATTAATACTATCATCACCATAATGTCAATGAAGAACATACATAAACATCTCAATCATTAATAATAGACTTATGTGTTCGGATTCCTCAACCTGAGGTCCTCAAAGAATAAAGTATCCAAGATAATGGCATATTAGGGTCAGGAAATTAGAGTGGGCACTACACTATAGGTCTGGTTTGGGGTCCTGTAGAATTGCCTTTCCCTTCCATGTAGAAGATCTTGTAGTCCTCTTTTCATAGGTTATGGGTGTCATGGAAAGAGATTCTTTCACCTTGGCAGATGGTGAATCTTCAATTTTAATGGGAGTCTTTGATGAGGGCTGAGGTTTGCGTGTTTTAATTTTGGTACTCTTCCTTTCCCTGAAATACATGGAGGTTTTTCTTTTCCTCTTCTGCTTCTGTTTGACTGGTGTATTGAGGGCAGTGAGGGCAGTTGTTTCTTCTCTTGCCAAAGTTTCAGGGGACTCTTCTATTTGATCTGCCCTCTCTACCTCCTTTTCTCCCTCTTCTATCTCTTTTTCCTCCTCTTGCTCTGTCTCTTTTTCTACCTCCTATTCTGTCTCTTCAACTCGCCCCTCCTCTATTTATTTTCTTTCCTCCTTCCTCTCTTGCTCTTCTATGTCACCATTGGCTTCATCTTCTCCTACTTGTTGTTCTCCCTCCTCACTGACAGCAGGATTGACATCATAGGTTAATGCCTTGATGTCATCCTCAGCGATCATATTTTTGAAAACATACCATGCTATAGGGATTGTAAGGGTATGGAGGGCTTCTTCTACTAGGATCTTGATTAGGCCATGGTGAGCTAGCTACTATGAATTTCCTTCTTGTACCTTGGTGCTGGAGTCAATGAGGGACTGAAGGAGAAAGTAAGGGATACTGAGATTTTGATGTGCTGGGGTATCCATGTCATATCTCAATTCTTGGAGGATTCTGAAATGATATCCATAAACAATGTTGTGCCTCCCCTCACAAGAAATGTATTTGATCACTTGGTAGCTAACCTCATCCCAGGGATATGGTACACTAGCCCTCCTAATTCCATTTTTGTCTTCAATAGGGGTTTCATTATCTTGGAAAAATTTCCTCTTGGTAGCCTGGCCAATTATTTTCTCATCTTTACTCCAAGGCAGCCCAAGAGGAAGGGTAGTGACCCTACTGATGAATTCAGGGGTTATTTCAATGGATAGGCCTCTAATGGTTACAGTAGCATGAGTTCTTGTGTGAGGGACCAGAGAGAGAAAATTCATGGGCAATTTCATCATCAAACCCTCTAAACTTCTCAAAGAAATTCATCCAGTTTTCCCTTGTAAATATTTCCACCACTTGAGGATGTGCATGGAGTCTAGTGGAGTTAGTGGGCTCTTTTCTCATAAACCCCCCTGTCATACTACCTGTACTTCTTTTGAAAAACCAAATATGGAGGTGGAGACAAAGAATTTTGAGTGAAATAGAAAAACAGAGGGGACTATGTTTTTTTTAAAAACATAAATTTTTTTTAATGTATTTCTACCCTCTTAAAGACTCATTTTATCTTCAATTTGAGACCAACTCTTTCACATTTTGATATTCAACAGAGGGCATTCATGAACCCTACCTCTTCAGACTGAAATTTGTGCCAAAAATCATGTTTCCTCCCTTCAAAATGACTCACTGCCCCTCCTGTAGAAGCTTGTTGTCCCTCCTATAGATTTCCTGTAGGTGCTCCTGTAGAAGATGCTGAGAGCAAAAATATGGAGGAAATCGATGGAGGATGGTGGATACGAGGCTGTGGGGGCATAAGAAGACTATTGTGGCTAAGTTACAAGGAGAAACTAAAGAAAAGGTGGTGAGAATGCGCGGGGAGGAGTGCTCATTACCTTTTATGGCTGTTTTCGGTTATGAGTGCTGAGCTGGCAAGGTGTACGTTGCCCAGATTAGGACCATTGGTCCCCACCTGCTTGGTCATCATGACCCCCCTCGTAATCATCCCCTCATTACTACATCAGAGTTAACTCTTCCTCCCACTACCTGTCCTTCGCATATTTTGCTTGAGTTGACTGTGTGCACGTGTGGGTGATATCTCAATTAAGTGGAGTCAACTAAATGAAGGTGGCCAAGTTAACTGGCCACCTTTCCCTCTTTCGATTTCAACCATCTCGTTGCCTTCATATGATTCCTAATTACACAAATGCAGATAGAGGAGTGACTTAGCTACTTACCTGTAATCCAAGTGTATTTGTTGCCATCGATTGTGAGGTGTTGTGGCTTTCTTTGTTGCATGCCTTCATTTTCCTTCATGCATGTTGTCTCTGCTTGGTGATCTGTTGTTGTGTTTTTGCAGATTCTTCTTTTGCTGGAGCTAAGTTGCATGTTCCTTTTCAACCTTCAGATGTGTTGTCTCTTGCTGCTGGTGCTGGACTTTTATGGGATCAGTTGCTACAGGAATTCCTACAGGAGCTCCTATAGTTGCTTCTCCCCTTGAAACTTTAGCTATTTCCCTATGCTTGGAGCTCGAGAATGATGCTAGAGGTGGAGATGAATGATGGAGGGATAGTAGGTAAGCTTCAGGTAAAGTTAATGGTGCTCTTTCCTCCTTTTATTTTTGTTTCTTTTTCAAAACTGAAAAACTGTTTTTCTGTGTTTTTTCTTGGAAAGGAAATAAAAAATAATGATGCTTGGAGTGTGATGCGTGCTTGGAAATGATGGCAAGGAGGTTTTAATATGGTAAGAGGGATTATAGGTTCCTCATGAAGCTTTTCTTGTCCCTCAAACTACCTCTTGTAGACACTTTTGGCTCTCTGTAATTCCTATAGGAGCCTCCTGTAGAAAAAACAGAGCCTCCTGTAGAAAACACAGTTTTGGAAGAAGAGGTACAGTGGGGTGAAAGAGATACCAAAAATGATGGAGGAAGGTGTGGAGAAGATGAGATGGATGCTGGTATGAATGTCAGGGTCCCCTTGGCACCTTCTTCTGCTCCTTGTAGTCCTCCTATAAACCTGCAATGCAATAAAAATTCATTTTTTCTTTCTCTTTTTTTTTTTTTTGAAAACAACTAGGGCACCTCAGAGAGGTTTTCACCTTAATTACCTGGCCTGGGCACCTCCAAGGGCGTTTTCACCCAAGGATCTTATTCTTTTCCCTTTTTTTCTGACATCACTGGGCCGCCTCAGAAGAGGTTTTCAACCCAATGATGGGACTCAAGTGCTTCATGGAGGTTTTCACTTGAGTCCTTATTTTTTCTCTTTTTCCTTCAGTGAGTGGGTGAAGTGGAAGCTAAGACATGCTCCACTACCATCACTATTTTATTCAAATATTCAACAAACTCTTGCTTGGAGAGGGGTTTCTTGTATACGTTCAATCGATGTCCATTGACAAGCATGGGGATGGCTTCATCATCAATGGTTCTGATTAGAACTGAACCATGTCATTGTATTTCCCCATAGTGTAGGGTCCCAACCATCTTGTCCTCAGCTTGCCTTTGAAATCCTTGTATCTTGAATCATATAGTAGTGCCCACTAGAAGTCCTAGGAATGAGGAAAATTTGTGTTTTTGGGGCAGCAAGAG
The DNA here is from genome assembly GCA_031772625.1 of Pinus tabuliformis. Taxonomy (NCBI): domain Eukaryota; kingdom Viridiplantae; phylum Streptophyta; class Pinopsida; order Pinales; family Pinaceae; genus Pinus; species Pinus tabuliformis. The sequence goes on along the minus strand of CM062817.1, from coordinate 904,334,839 downwards.
AGTCTTTGCCTCAAATCATGGTCCCAGAGGGAGGAAGAGAGGCCAAGGCACTGTTGCTAGCCTTTTGAATCTTCTCTGATCACTACTTAACCTACTACAGAAAGCACAAATGGAAGCAAGCTACTAAATCATCAAAAGCAACCTATTCTTAACCATAAGAGAAATACATCTAACAGCAAACTAATCTACAAACTAAAGTAAAGCATACAAATACAAGTAAAGAGAAGCTTGGCTGCTTGGATTGGGCCCTAACCCAAGAGCTTCAGCCCTCTGAGGTAACTCAATGCTAGCTCAAAAAGGATTCCATCTTCATTATCAAAAAATAACAAGATTACATAAAACTGTCATAAAATAGTAAGCTCGAAATTTGAGCAGAGTTTACACAAGCTAAAAAAAGTCGACCCTAGTGATGCCCTAGGCCTCTATACTTATACATTTGAAGCTACCAATAGCTTCCTTAAAATCAGGGAGGCTTGGCTCCCAAAACTCGAGATAACTATCAATCATCTTCCACTTCCTCGACTGCCTTCTAGTGCATGATTCGACTGCTTGTACTCCGAGATGAATGAAGGGGAATTCGAAGTGAGGAGCAATAAATGATGGGGATTCCCTCCTATAAGTCCTCTCCTCTATCTAATTTGAGTTATTTCTGTAGTTTGACCACTAGATCCTTGACTTTTACCTCGAAATCTATCAATAATCTGCATTAAATACATGTTAGACCACATGGCATAATAACTAACTCAACTCACCCTATAAGCATAAATATAATCAGAAAATCATACAATAAGCTAAGAGAATGGTTGATTTGACTAGGTTAGGAGGTAAAATGAGCCCATATAATTACCCATTTATGAGGCTTATTAGTAAGCCAACTTGATCTTTGTACGATGACGAGGTTTGGGGGGGTCTTTTGACTTTCTTTTGACTCAAATAAATTTTCTTTACAATATGTAACATTCCTAAAAGGGTCTTTCATACATGACAATGATGCAATTGACTTGTAGACTCAATGACAAACCCTAGAAGCACTTAATGGGTGCTTGACCTAAAAATAAATTTCCCTTGAACATGAAACCCATGCCTCTAGAATAACAATAATAAAATTATTTTTCTTTTTTCATTAAATACATAAAATCATGATTACATATGTCATTATGAAGATCGAACCTAGTTACATATTTCAACAGATTGTAGACACTTTCCTCTTTTACCCATTTTTCTCACTCTCACTTGTACTTTCTCGCTTGATCTATGTCACCTTAGAGTGTTGGGTACTCTTAATAATGCACCCTAAAGTGTGATTACAATGTCTTGAATTTGATGACTCAATTGACCTCTAGAACTTGGCACAAAATAAAGTGTCACGCATGAAAAATATTACACAATTAACACAAGAAAAATTGTCCTTAGACCCCCTTATTTCATTTCAGGGTGGTTTAGGACAATAGCAGGAAAAATAGATTTTTATTATATGATTTCTCTCTTTTGATCACAATATTATGCCCAAATGCAAACATAAACCTTCAATGTTGTTCCTTTGGATAAATATCTTGATACAATTATCTCTCACCATATTCCTTCAAGCCTTATGTTTTTTGGTCCACAAGCGTGTCAACATGACTTATGAAGGAAGCAACACTCATGATTTTTTCTAGATCATCACCCTTAAAATATTTTATACCTTCCATATATGCATCAATCACAACTTCATATTGTGGAAGTGAGAAAATAAGAGTCACATTGACTTTGATAACATTGACATTGTCGACATTGAGTTGGTTGATTATTTTGTGCAACCACTTGGAAGCCTCAACAATCCCACATAGAAGAAAAATGAAGGATGTTCTCCAAGATCTGTATGGATCTTCCAAATTTCACCTTGATTTGAGTGTATTTTTTGTCTTGACATAGCTTTGCACAATATTAATGATCATACAGTGATGCTACCAAATAGTTGCTAATGAAGAAAAAATTAGCTTGTCAATTTTACACACTCAATCATTTGTGGAACATTTGTCTTTATCAGTTTTGTTTTCTTCTACTCTAATATGATGGGAAGGTAGTGTTGTGAGGCAAATACTTCCAAATCACAGTTGTTGTTAAGTATAATAGCTTCATCTAGGCTTATGTCACTCAAATCTCTTCAAAAGAAATTCTCTTCATGTTTTTTGGCCTTCGAAAGCACCATGCTTACTGTTAATTTTTCATAGGGCGACATTGTTCTTTGCTATGATAGTTGCATTTCATCATAAATACATTAATTTCACCCCCACATCATCATTAAATTGTTCATGTATACACCATTAAACATCAATATATGCAATTACATAGAAAGAAACAACATTGACATCATCATCAATGCAGCGGAATATAAAAGGAACATTAGAAGAAAGCATGCACACACATAGAGACACCATGATTGGTTTGAGACCAGGGAAAAACCCACTATGGGGAAAACCCTTGCAATTCTTCTTCTTCTTAGATTTTCATACAATGATGTAGCAAAAGAGAGTACAATGATCCATAACTTTATCTATCCAACAAAACAATAATGATATATATATGAGACAAATCTAATCATGTTATGAATTAGAATCTTCATACCGATGGTTGTAATGTTCTATCACAAACTGACGTCAATTGTTTTATATTGTTTTCATTGTGTTGAACACTGTTAATATTGATGTATCCTAATGGCATTGTGCCGAAGACTGTTGAATAATATTGTCACTGTCAATGAACCCAATACATATGTTTGCAGCGAAAACTAACAAATCATATCTATAGATCTATATAATAGTAGAGAGAAATACATATCTACCTAATCACCGAAGCCAACTAATGCCAAGATGTCAAACCCCTAGATCTGAACTTGATCGCCCTCATCAACATTTTATGTTAGTGACTGAAACTTCTGGGTAGCTCTCACGTATAGAGTATGAAAGCAACTGTGACTGTAGAGTCACTCCCAGGAGGTCTGTATGTGTATGACTCTAGAACTGAACTTCAAAGACCCAAATTCGCTCCTTAGTTGAGTTGTATGAACAACCTACAAACCAAAGTCGCATCCTTGCTGAGTTGCATGAGTGACCAAGATGACAAGGTCACTCCGAGGGCTACCTGGTGTGAGTGACCAAGGATCAGAACCTTCTGATCTGCCTTTGAACCCAGAGTCTCTCCCATAAGCCTTTGTTCCAGCGTCCAAGGGTCTATAGTCACTCTCATAGGCTTATGTGCCAGTGACCAGCGACTAAAATGCCCTGTTTTGTGCCAGCGACCGAGATCCAGAAGACTTTAACTCAGAGCGAACTTTTTGCCTGCAATTTCAAACCCTTGAGCGAACTCCTTCTGTCGAACCTGTGTGAACCAAGATGTGTCCAAATGATATTGAGGTCTCTTCTATTCATAGGATTTATTTATGGTCACTTGGGGTTAAGACTGACCCAAGCAGTTACTCATGTGGTTAGTTCCGACCCATTCCATAATACATGTATGAATAAAATAATTCATAACTCAACTTCTGCTTAACCAAATTGGGTGATCTTTAGGTCGATTGTTGTCATCTCGAAAATAGAAATCTAATGCAATCCTTATATTGGTCATTTGATATGTACAAGGTGGAAGTTTACCGCAATTGAAAAAATTAATACTCCCTCTCAACTAGGGAGAATTCCACCTGCCAATACCTGTCCATCGAGTAATATGCCATTCTGGAATCTTCAAGTGTCATCATGTATCATCACAGATCATCTCTGTCATGTAGTCATCATGCCATGTCCATATCAAGTGTCTCATAATCACAAATCATCATTGTACATCTCGATCTATCCTTTCATTATTCCTATTTATCTCTTGATTATTCCTACTCGTATGCTGGTCATTCTCAAATCTAGAAGAATAATAATTTGTTACAGGAGGGGATCTCAAGCTACCACCCTATATCCATCAAGATTTTATCTGGAATCTCAACTAGCGGGTTGTTACCCGGAATATCATCATCAATCATAATTGGAGAGAATATCATCAAGGAGCACGTCTCAACCTGGAACCACATCAGGGAACAATAGCTTCCACCCATACAGAGAAATAGGATAACTCATCACACAGGGAAGTACACCATCGACCCTAGAATTTCATCAGGGAACTTACCCTCAACCTAGAATCATATTGGGTTATCTGAACCCATCATATTTCCTACTTGTCTTCCCATCGATGACCCAGAATAGTCATGTGATAGAACACCTACATCATAATTGACTTAGGTTGTACACCCGAAGTACACTCTCAACTCGTTGGCCAAAACGAGGAGCGGTATTCCCATCAAGCTGGCATGCTTGAGGGTATGATGCCAACTAGGGTATACTCTGTAAATACCAAGAGGGGAGCAGCATTATCTGACCCTATAAATATAGGGTAGAATCATCCTTCTACCCTGTGTAACAGATAGGGTAACGCCCTATTTTCTAGAGTTCCCTCAACCCCAGGAACCCTCTATCTCAATTCCTCACCCTGGGAGCTCAAGCAAGGTAGGAAGAGTTTTCTTAGTGTCCTCGATCAGCGCTTCTCTCATTTTCATCTTGTCTCAGTAGTAGTTGTTTCTTGTTCATGCATAACATCAAATCAAATATCATTTCATATCATATATAATCATATAAATCACAAAAGGATACCACAATCATCCTCCCTCTCATGTAGGTGCCAACCACAAGCCTAAGCTTTTTCCGAACAATTGAATTGTCTCAATATATGAGAGTATCTTGGTCCCAACTATAAATATGGGACTTATTACCAATTGGATCATCACAATGTATCCATGGTACCATGTCATATCCAAATCATGCTCAAACGGCTCTCTCAGGAGCTTTTGTATCCTGCCTCACAGCTAGCCATGCTAGCAACATCATGATCAACCTTGGTCATGCTATGGACCTCTCATCCAAGATATCATGGTAGATCATATAATAAAGAAGCATCCAAATGTTCTTATCAACAAGAATCTTAAATATCATAAATACATCTATACATAAACATATCATAGGAGAAATATCACATTCTCACAATAGAACACCTCATGCAGATATTTCAAATCATGCTCGGTGGAAACTCTATGTGAGTGAAGCAACTAACTCATGAATTCATTATGGTTCTATGCACATCATACATATACAGATGGATGTTCAAAATGAAACATCAATGTTTCAACCATCGGATGCCATGTCAAGTTCAACAACATCTTTAACTTCAAATCAGAGTATCCAAGGATTTTCATTTTCATTATTTAAAACAAATAGCTTTGCAATATGGAATTTCTTTCCCAAATTATAGAAATTGATTCATCATGCCATGTTACATTATTTCGAGCTTCATAAGCCATCTCCCTCTAATTAGATCATCAGAGGCTCATCACCTGTCACAAGTAGATCATCAGGATATAAAACTAAAACCATAATCAATATCAAATCTATACCTTGGAACTCATCATCCTAACTTCATCAAGTAACTATCAAATATAGACATATCTAGATTTCAATGCTCTAAGCATAATGCCTTGCTAAGCCACCATAATCATCCTTACATAACTCAATGTTGTACCATAAATCAACAAGGTCAACTCATCAGAGTTTATAAGCTAAATCATGACTATTATCATAGTTATCATTATCATAGTATTAATACTTTCAACCAGGAGATAGGTGGAGCTCATGTCAAATCATGACTTCATCATGCCAACAAGTCATGCATATCAATCCGAACTTGATTAAGTCATTCTCATAATCATAATATAAGTCATCCTGTCACCAGGTGCAAATGCATACATCAAGGATGAGTCATGTAGGTTCCATTTTTCATGCCAAATCACAACTATCATTATTTCAACTATTGTGCTAAGAATAACGAGGCCAATCTCAAAATAAATCATCATGCCCACATAGTATCGATATCAGGGAAAACCAACAATCGTCAAATCAAATCACTAGACATTAGGTCAAGTCCAAATGTTATCGTAGAGATATCTATAGTCAAATAAAATCTCACTCATTAATTCAAATGTATTGTCAATCATCATGACAAAACACTTTTCATATATACCAGTAGTGCCAAATCATGCCAACCTCATGTAGCACAAACATAGTGACATATCTATATGTTGAATGAAATGTAACTAGGTTTAGTCTTCATAAATGTAAATTTGATATTTTTATTTATTCAAGAAAATAAATATTACTTTTATAATATATGTCAATGATTTTCTTTCTCATTGAAATAGGTCTAGCACTATTTAAAGTGCCATAGGTGAGTCAAATAGTCAAAAGAAAAGGTTGAAGACCTTGAGGACATGTTACACCTTGTATAAATATGTATTAAAGTCAAGAGAATGCCTCCAAGCAAATTCAAGTCTACTCCTATGCAATGGCACCATCAAGAAGCTCCTTCAAGCATGCAACACCACCTAAAGAACCATCTAAAGTCCACTCTTCAAGTCGGCCTGCAAACAGTTGACTAGTTAGCCTAAATGGAGGGACAGTCCTCTATTTATAGAGGTTGTCCACTCCAATACAATGCACTGATTCAACTCTGAAATCTGTAAAAGAAATAAGGAGAAGAGGAATGAAGGAAGCCAAAGAGAAAGGGTCTACAAGAGCAGCGAAGTAAGAAGGAAGAACAGTGAAGAAGAGGATTGTTTCTAAGGCTATAAATAGTCACACGTGCGAGGAGAAGAAGGAGAAATATGCGATATGACAGCAGGGAAAAAAAGTCAATATTCTTTTGTTGTTTGGGTTTGAAATTAATCTCTACAAGGCCTCCCTCTAAGAGTGAAGAAGAGACCCTCACAAACGAAGGAAGAAGGAATAAGGTCGAGGAAGAAGAGGAATTTTCCTAGGGCTAGAAACAGTCACACATGCGGAAAAAGAAGAGGATAAATCTGCAGATGGTAAACAGTCCATGTAACATCATTTTTTGGGTGAGAAATCAAGCCTACAAAGACTTCCAAGCTTAATGAAGGAGCCTATCTCTCTAGTGAAGGTGGAAAGGAGGTGGAAGGACCCTAGGACGAAGTGTCGGGGAACAAAGTGACGGAAGGAGGTAGCCTATGTGTCAGGGAACAAAGTACAAAAAGGAGTAGAAGGCTTGACTTCTGCTTGGAGGATCTTCTAGTGAAGGGCCTAGGGGTCAGCATTGATCAATAGAATCTTTAATAAGAGAAAATTCACTAAAAGGTTTCCCTCTCAAGAGAAGAGAGGTTTTGGCCTTGGCAAAGAGCCAACATCTTGTGTTCTTATTTTTGTGTTTTGGTTGTAGTTTGATGAAGTACACACATATGCACTAATAAGAAGAAGAAGAAGAATAAGCTAATAAGAAAAAGTAAAAATACCCCACAAATTGTTATCAAGTAATGAAGAATCACACTACACTACTTTTCCCTAGATTATTCAACACTATATGTATGTCTCGGTCACCTGCAAACACAAGTTCAGTCTGCATGTTCATGTTATGGCGAACATTCAACCTTTTTCTAGCTAGCAGATGTTGTTGTTATTTGCAATACATTTGTGGTACTGACATCTTCCAGGTGACCATTTTATTTCATGCACAATAATTTATTATATGCTCAACAATTTAACTCAACAACTTCAATCAGTTAATAGTGGAAGAATATGTCAGGGACATCATCATTCAGAGTTCAGATAGCTTCAAAAAGATTCAGATGAAGGTCAACAATAGTCAAACCTCTATTCGCTCCCTTCAGGTTAGCATGAGAGCAACTTTAGTTACCTAGATGTTGTCTAGGACTTATCATGCATGCGTCCAGGGACGAGATCTCCTAGATTTGTGACTGTGACTGAAGAAGAAACCTTATTTTCTAAGACTCTGATGTAGATCAATACTGTCAGATGCACATAAATCATACTTCAGCAACATAGAATACAAATAGTAATAAGGGTAAGAATATTTATAAGTGATTCTCCCTCTGACTGGGGATCTGCATCATTCATCTTCATTCATGTAAGCAACCTGTCTCTACTAGAGTCATGCAACATTATATCGCTTGTATCATAACATATGGCTATCAACATCATGACAACAATATTTCATCAAAGGCTTAGACTCAAAGTAGCAGATAGATCTCAAAGATTATGAACACAATAGAACTTTCTATCAAGTCACTACATCAGGTTATTACATCCAGTTTAACCATATGCCATCAAGACAGGGTAGTAAGAGATCTAGAATATCCATCTTACACTTATACCTCTCACATGCACTTCATGACCAATGAGATCAGATTAGGTCATTCAATAAAGCTTTATCAAAACAATAGTGTCAATCACTCTTTCCATATGCTTTCATCATGCTTATCGCAAGCATTACCAGTAGACTCATGTATAGGATTCAATGAACTATCCTTCTATATGAAATACATCATGACAAGTATAAAGAGTATCATTTTCTAGAGACAAGGTGCTAGCCTTCTTTATAGGATCAAGATATCCAATAGATAGATCGTAGATGTTAGCCAAACATCAAGTGTATGAATGTATCAACATTAGATAGCCTCATAAAATTCAAGAAGGTAAAAATGTTCAACACTAAGTGCATAATGTCATCATAGGATACATATATCCAAGTCACTTGCATATGCATATATGAGTCATTAAAGAAAGAGGAATTATCATCATACCTTAAGGCTTACTGATTCAATAGCTTAAACACAACATACCATGCATACCTTGTCGTATTCAAATATCTGAGCACATACTCATTATACATAGGCCACTTGAAGCACTTTATCATATTTTCATTAAGTACCTCTTTGTCTCTTTCCAGGTCTACATCTTAAGATGATCCTCAAGAAGGATCTACACATCACATCTCATCAAAGAGGTTAGAAACATCCATATCCTCAAATACATATGCAGTAAGTACAAGCAATAAACATAATCATCAGGTCCATAAGTCTAACAAGTAAGAAGTATCATAAGTCAAGAAATACTTATCTTCAATGAGAGGTGATCCTCTCCCTATTGAACCAATATTCAAGAGTCATCAATGGTCATGGTTCATATACCAATGTTGCATCCAAGTATCCAACCAGGTCTGCTAAGGATTATCCCATCTAGGACTTCATCAAATCTCCCACAAGTGCTTGATCATCTTCACATAGATCATGATATAGTTTCATACATCAAATCTCAAAAATTTTCCATAAACCAGGGTTTTCTCTCCAACCCTAACCTCATATAATCCATCAAACCCTAATCATCAAGATGCCTAGGGTTTTCTTCAAACCATATAATTATTTTAGGTCTCCACCATCCTCTTCTTGCTTCCATCAATGGTGTCATCATCAGGGTGATCTCCATGGCTTTTCTTCAACCCAACTCTGATACCATGTTAATTTTTCATAGGGAGACATTGTTCTTTGCTATGATAGTTGCATTTCATCATAAATACATTAATTTCACCCCATATCATCATTACATTATTCATATCTACACCATTGTACATCAGTGTATGTGATTACATAGAAATAAATAATGTCACCACAATCATCAATGCAACGGAATATAAAAGGAATAGTAGAATAAATCATGCTCACACATAGAGACACCAGGATTGGTCTGAGACCAGGGAAAAACCCACTATAGGGAAAACCCTTGCAAATATTCTTCTTCTTCGATTGTCATCAAATGATGCAGAAAAAGAGAGTACAATGATCCATAACTTTATCTATCCAGCAAAACAATAATGATATATATATTAGACAGATCTAATCATGTTAGGAATCAGAATCCTCATACTGATGGTTGTAATGTGTTGTCACAAACTAATATCAATTGTTTTATATTGTTTTCACTGTGTCGAACACTACTAAATATTGTTGTATAATGTTGTCACTATGTCGAACATTGTTGAATATTGTTTTCACTGTCGATGAGCCCAATACATATGTTTCCAGCAAAAACTAACAAATCAGATCTACAAATATGTATAATAGTAGAGAGAAAACCAGATATACCTGATCACTGAAGCAAGTTGATGCCAAGTTTTCATAACCCCAGATCTGAACTGGGTCTCCCTCATCAACATTGTTTGTGAACGACTGAAACTTATGGGTCGCTCTCACATATATAGTATACAAGCGACTGTGACTGCAAAGTCACTCCTAGGAGGTCTCTATGCATGCGACTCTGGCACTGAACTGAAAAGACCCAATGTTTCTCCCTCATCGAGCTATATGAACAACCGACAAACCAAAGTCGCACCCTTGCTGAGTTATGCGAGTGACCAACATGACAGGGTCACTCTGAGGGAAACCTAGTGCGAGTGACCGGGAACCGGAACCTTCTGATTTGCCTTTGAACCCAAAGTCACTCCCATAAGCCTTTGTTCTAGTGTCCAAGGGTCTATAGTCACTCTCATAGGCTTATGTGCCAGCGACCAGGGACCAGAATGCCTTGTTCTATGCCAGCGACTGAGATCCAGAAGACCCTAACCCAAAGCGAACCTTTCACCAGTAATTTTGGACCCTTGAGCGAACTCCTTCCATCGAACCTGTGTAAACCAAGACAAAAGAGAAGAGAAGATGTGTCCAAATGATCTATAAAAAGACAAAACATAATATGGTGGAAAATACAGCTTCGAGGAAAGAATAAGAAACAAAGGGTTTTCTATGTTTTATTTCTATTCTACAATCTAATTGGGAAGAAGAAGCAAGTACAAAATGGGAGCAAGATTAGAAGGTGTGCAATATTATTCTGCAACTAAAAGAGGACCCAAGTGCATGAGAATGTGGAAGAATGACCTATTGTGGTATCAAGATCACCTATATTTATGTCAGAATTCCTAACTCAAAGAAAATGTCCTCTTGGAATTGCACACTTATCCAATATGAGGACATTCAAGGTTCTTGAAAACTTACCACAATATCAAGAATGTTTTTTAATAGGAAGCTCTTAAAATTAATATTCAAAAGTTTGTAGTGGAATGTTTCATATTCCAACAAATAAGCGAGAGACAATCAAAATCCAAAGTCTCTTATAACCATTAGTTATACCAAGTCAATGTTGGGAAGAAATTTAATGATTTTATTACAATTTTACTCAAATATTAAGGAAAAATCTCATTATGGTAGTGGTAGATCAGCTGACAAAGTATGTCCATTTTTTCTCTCTTTCACGTATCTTTAAAGCAAGTAGAGTGGAAAAAACATTCATGGAAACTATCCCAAAAGCTACGTAGAATCCCAAAGATTATTGTGGCAGAGATCCAATTTTCATTGGATATTTTTGGACTAAATTATTTTCTTGTTTGGGTACTCAATTAGCTCACAACTCATCTTTCCTTATTCAATCTAATGGGAAAATTGATATTGTGAATAAATTTGTAGAAAAATATCTTCATTTTTTTGTATCTGATAATAAAAAAAATGAGTCAAATGGTTTCCCTTTCCCTTTGGCAGAATGGTGATAAACACATCCTTCCATACTTCATTAAATATGTTCTCATTTATGGTACCTTATGGATATCATCCTCCATCCATCACATCAACCTTGAAAGGTGATATAAAGGTTCAATCAGTGGAGGACCACATATGGCACCAAAAAGAGGTTCTCGGACAACTTGGTTATAGCACAAAATGGGATGAAACAAAAAGCACATCAACATTGCAATGAAAGAGAATTTGACATGGGGGATTGGTTGATTTGTGACTACAACCATATAAACAGACATCCCTCAAGCAATAAAACAAGGAAAGTAAATTATCATGGAGGTATTATGGCCCCATGATAAGGTGTCGCAAAGGATTGGAAGTATGGCTTACAAATTGGAGTTTCCTCCATCTTGATGTGCACATCCAGTATTCCCTATTTATTGCTTAAAGAAGGTATCAGTGACAATATCCCAATCCAAACTATTTTACCATAGATTAATGAATAAAGTACAATCATAATAGTACTGAAAACAATCCTTAAGAAAGACTATGTGACTAAGAAATCGAGCAATTACTTAATACCTCATCAAATAGAATAACCTATCAGTGGAAGAGGAGACATGAGAAGATGAGTTATTCATGCAAAAACACCCGCAGTTAGTCAAGTGTTGAAGACAACAATTTTTTCAAAGGAAGGGGCATACTGATCCCTAGACAAGCCTAATGTTAACCCAAAAACCCCTTATTAAGCCCTAGATATTGGGTTATTAAACTTCTATTGGTATAATATTATGTAGGTCAGAACCTTTCATTGAAATTGTACCCATTGTCCCCTATATATAAACCAAGGGATGTAGTATTAGGATCATATCTTGTCCTGTATTGTATTCATTGTATAAATATGTTCCAATTTTATTCATTGACTTCTTATCATTTTTAAGGTGCATGGTTCATAACGAAATCTATGACTCGTACCTCAGCAACCCATGAATTATTTCATTGATGAGTGATCTTAGTGGTGAGTCAATTTTTGAAGTATATGCACATCTAACTTTGCGTGTGGAAGCAACTTCATTATATCTTAACCAAAAAGATCTAATATTATAACAAATCTATATAATAATAGCATTCCTCCACCTTAGAATTTTTTAGGTCACTCAATAATAACATAACTGAACTCTTATTTGCATATCAAGGACAAGCAGTGTTATTGGAGAAAATAAAAGGAAGGATTGCAAATATAGTGATCAGATCTAATTCAAATCTATTTTCAAATAAATTTTGGTCTAGATGCATATTGTTATTGATAGGTGAAGCATTTGATTTCATATCTATGGGCCCATGGGGCCTCTTTCATCTTAATCTTTTCATAGGTGTGTGCTCATATTCTTCATTTTATAGTAGGGTTTCTTATAGTTGGAAAATGCAAAGTGGCAGCTTATTAATTCAATTTTCCTTAACCTTAATACTTTCTTGTGAACTTTATTATTCTTCTTGTGTTTATTTATTAGATCTTCTTCATCAAACAAATATCAAGAGAAAAATAAAGACAATGGACATAGAAATTAGGCTCCAAGCAAGGGCAAAACCCCTCCAAGGGGAAAGCCCAGAAAACTCTTCTCTTCTTACAGAATCTGCTTCAATTGAGACACAAATACCCAAACCCTATACCAAGTCTTTCTCCAAGTACCAATTCAGCTCTCCAACAAGTCTTTCCATGATTTTGCATAAACCAACTTCAACCTGCCACTTCGATCTCCTACAATTATATGTGAATTCCTACAATCATACCCTAATTCCTGTAATCGTGAATTCCAACAGTTGTACCTAAATTCTTGTAATCACAAACTCCTGCAATCGTACCTAAATTTCTATAATCGTGAATTCCAACAATCGTACCTAAATTCATGTAATCGTAAACTCCTGCAATCATACCTAAATTTCTATAATCATGAATTCCTGCAATTTTACCTGAATTTATGTAATCGTGAATTCCTGCAATCGCACCTAAATTCTTGTAATCACGAATTCCTGCAATCGTAACTGAATTTCTGCAATTGTGAATTCTTGTAATTGCACCTGAATTCTTGTAATCGTGAATTCCTTCAGTGAGATCGAACTTGAGAGTCCGTGTTAAATGAGGTTGAACCACTTCTTTAAATAGCCTTCTCAAGGGGTCAAATTACCTCCTTTAGGCCGACTTGTACTTTTGAAGCTTCTAGGACTTTCTAAACTCAAAAATAAGTCTTTGTACGATTACATTTTTCCTGGAAGGGTCTTATAATCATGATGTTGACTCCTTTGACTCAAGGCAATAAATCCTAAGACCTAACAAACCTTAAAATCACGAAGAACATGCTTTTACCTAGAAGACCATAAATAAAGAGCATGAAAAACATGTTTTAATAATAATAACTTTTTCTTTTTCTTCTCTTGTTTGTTACATAGAATACATATTGAAATCAGTACAACAATTATGAAAACTGAAACTAGTAACATTTTCAACCCTTATCAAATGATCCTTTTTCACTTTCCCACAGTTGTAATTGCATATATGCTCTCTCACAATTCCACGCATATAACAAAGAATGGATAAATAAACTAATATGGATCAAGTCAATATATAATTACCAACAAATTAAACAATCCCCATCTTAAAAATACATGGGTCTAATGATCCAAAGAGTAGATCTATATTATGGTGGTAAAATATTCTTCAACGTAGATAGTAAAAAAGTTACATATTAAACCAAGGAAAAGAATGATACCTTTGTCTTTGTCTTTGTCATTTCAGCATAGATTTGCATATTTTCTTCCATTGTAGGCTACACTCATGGATCACTACCAAGGAATCACAATTCCTCACCTTCCATGGAAGACTCTAATGGTTCTACATGCCTTTAATACCATAAAGGCTATGATATTATCACTATGGCTCTAATACCATGTGTTGTAGTGTTTTCTTCTCAAATGTGTACAAAAAGAACCCACTTAATATTGTGGATGACAAACAATCTCAGCAATATAAATGGTTGTTAAACATTGTATATCTGCAGCAATTGATAGAAACAAAACCTGCCAAAGTCCTGATCTACGCCACAATCATAGTTAAACAACAAAATGAAATAGTAATAGCTCCAATAATCTAATGGAAACCAGGTATACAAAGAATAGATTTTATTATAACACTTGTGAAGGGAAAAAATGAATGTTACCAGTCCCCCTCTATGGGATGGGTTCTTGGCTATCCTCAAACATCTTTAATTTTTTGATAGAGTCTCTCTCTCTGCTATAATGTGTAAACCCAGCAAATAAAATGTTTGAGCTCAATTGGAACTCAAATGGAAAGAAAAATGGTGTGCGATAGTGATAATAATCAAATTTACAGCAGCGAGTGCAACAATGAATATAATCAAAAGTGAATAATGAATGGAAACCCCTTCTATTTATAATAAAATATTAAGTTATCCTCGAATAATGAGCAATAATAAATTATTATTAACCCCATTATAGAAATAACCACTTGGAATATTTTATTATATTTGGTTAGGAGTGAAAAAGTATTTAAACTTTTATTTAGAAATAATAAATAAATAAATGATTTATTTATCATCTCAAGAAATATGGTTAAGGAATAATAAACAAATAATGATTTATTTAATTATTCCTGGGGGATTTATTCAAACTTGACAAGGAATAATAATTAATTAGTAATTAATTAATTATTCCTAGAGAAAAATAAGATAATTAATAATCTATCTGTTGATTTTTCATAACTGGGTCAAATATGACAAGGAATATTAATTAAACAATGATTTAATTAATTATTCCTAGAAGATAATTAAATAAGCAGCGATTTATTTAATTATTCTTCATGGTTTTAATTATAAATTACTTTAATAAATGTGGTTTATTAAGTAATTTCTCATAGTGAAAGTGATTTTATTATGGTAAAATTGGTCTTACATGGTGTACTTCGATTCATCTAGTAAATTAAGCTAGATGATCAATTTTTTGGTGATAACATCATGTTAAGAATTGGAGAACAAGAAAACATAACAACAAATGGTAGAAAATGCTTTAGCAATCTTCTAATTTGTATTGTTCTCATGACATCAATTTATAATACATGAATTTGATCACTTCTACATATAAATCTCACTAACAACTCATCACTCGACCATGACAACGCATGATCAATAAATCAAAATAGAAACTAATAAGTAGGTGGTTTCATACTTTGTGATTGTCTAGGTGCTAAGTCTAATAGAGGATCCTAGGCCTTTGTAATCACACCTTTGCACACATTCTACAATAAAGTCTATCCACACATTATATAATCATAAAAAGTGCTTCTTTCACACTTATGTTGACCTATTATGGCAATACAACCCAATGTACCCAAAAACACCTTATAAATAATTTCTTAGCCTTAATCATAGTCGATGTTTATCTTGTTGAGTGCAACCTCCCACTAATTTATACAACTATGTTCTATATATCATTATTTCTTTATAAGAATTGGATTTTCTCCAGCTCCTTATGGGTATCAGTCTAGATCTTCTACTATATTTGCATCGGGATAGGGAACTATATCAAAAGGTTAAAGTCATCCACTCTATCAAATGTTGGGTAGTCAACTATGAGTCAACTAAATCTATGACTTGAACCATTGCTTCTTCCTTTAATGGAATATTTATTAATATTGGCCATGCTACCTTTTGTCATATGCCATCGACACTTATAGTTCTAAGTCAACTAGTGCAAATACTACTACTAACACTAGATCAAATGAATAATCTGATTCAATAGCAAGTTGGCTATTAAAGTAGTATTTGCAATAATGTCTACCCAAATTGAAGAGGCTAAAAGAGAAATTTAAGGGTTGGAAGGGACAAGTAAAGTCCTTGATAATGATGTACAAACTATGTTTAAGACTCGTGTTGAAGTTCTTCTATCTTAGCTCGAGTGGTTTGGTGTACAATTTGTTTCCCCAACTGTGTGGATTGAAATCTCTAGAGACATGTTGTAACTAGCCCGTCTATAGCATTTATGAAATAGTTTGATCCAAATTGGATCCCAGAACATTCTCTAAGTTTTCATGAACTCTATAAAATTCATGCCAAAGTTTCAAAGTCCTATAAAGATCAAGCTATCAGAAGATATCCTCGTAACAATTGCAATTTGTGATCAGCACAGAGCAACGAGGACCCTCGGTCAAGCGCGCAGACCATCGGCCCATGGTAACGCGCGCTGCCACAAATTAGCAAAACCAGAGGCCAGTTCGAGAAACGGGGGCAGTTTCTGATATGCGATTAGCGACAAGTCACTAATCACATATTGCAGGGCAACCCCCTCAAAGAAGGAAAAGCCTTGAGCGCCCGGACCCGAAATAGTGATAAAATACGGAAAAATAGCGTTTCGAGTCCATCAGAAGTAGGGACCCACAAAAACCGATAGAATATTGGAAGGGCTTCGAGTGGTAAGCGGTTTCAAAGTGATTTATACTTAATCTCAATTGTTGATCTCAAATGAGGTGAGATCTAATATCATTTGTCAATCACTTTGGATATTAGGGTTAGGTATTCAACTCAATATTATGTTATAAAACAAGTCAAAGTGAAAGGAAAATAAACAAAGTGATTGAGACATAAAGGACAGTGACTCAAGGAGAACAACAACAATGATAAAGTATCTTCATCTAGTGTTCAATTCCAACAAAGACAAAAAACAGTGATTAGCAGTAGAAGAGATCAGCCAAAAATCTCATCTACATCAGTCCATATATAATAGAAAAATTGCAAGTCAAGATTGATGATACAACAGAGCACACAAGGCATATAAGTTGTATAGTTCGCATAGCAACTAGTTTAGGTTGAGAAGCGATTTATAAATTTATGGAGGGTTGTACATGTGTCAGGTAGGTTGTATTTATTTCTAAGAGGGTCATTTTCCTTGCAAGGGAGCTCTTGTAATCTTGGAATTTATTTGAAGAGCTATTTTTGAAGGGAAATTTTGTTGTGTATTTTATTGTAGAAATTGAGTTCATTTTCTTCCGCTACTTCTAATTTTAGTTAAAATTCCAGTAAATATATTTTATTTTGTGAGCTGAGTAATTCAATTTTCAACAAGGAAATCACAAGGAAATAATTTATATAGGCACTAGGATTAAAATTTTAACACAAGTTACAAGACATGCAAGAAGAGGAGAAAGATAGCATGTTCTTCAAGCCCCATGAGCCTTTGACTCGACCAACTAGTCCTGTAGTTGAGTATACTAGTCAAGGTAGAAAGTGGCTCAAGGTAGTAAACAAAGTTGAATATAAGTGGTAATTCAAGAGGTGGATATTGAGGTTACTTGGTGGGACCAAAAAAGAGAGCTTAATATGGATCCACACCCACTAGTGAAGGATCAACTGCAATAAGTCAAAAAAATACAAGCATCAACTTTAAATCGACCATTTTCTTCAAGTGGAACTGATGGCACTCCAAATCAGCTTAGGCTCAATTTGAGGTTAGTTGCAATTACACTCAAGAAAATCAACATGCAATTTTTCTTCAGAGCAAATTTTTTGTACATGACGGTCATAAAGGAGAAAGAACAGAGTACAAGTGCCTATATAATATAGAGGAGAACTCCTTATCAATGGTCGATCAATTGGGGAGTGATTGGAGACTTTTTCCTAAGCTATAGTGTTTATTTCGTCTTCTTCATTGTCTTGGAACTAGTGAAGATCCTTATAATGAGTTTCTTCATCAGTGAATAGAACGCACCTCACATCCTTTTGTATACCTAGCGCTAGAAGGAACACCACAAACAAACAGATGATTGAAGTTATAATTGTTTCAGCTATCATATTTCTCATCCTTTGATTGTATGACTTAAACATTGAAATTATTAATACAAGGTTGTTATCACCATATTTTCTATTTTGTCACGTTATAATGGAAAAAGTATGTTACTATTATTTGACTGTCATGCTTTGTGTTGGAGTAGTAGGTTTCCTTTACTATTAATCGTGCATTAGGGAACTTCTCTAAATTTTTGATGTTAAGTAGCATCTCTCTTATCCAACAATTTAGACCTTTTGATTGACTTTATTATAAGTTCAAGAAAATCCCCTATTGAATAACTTATGTGATTTCCATAACGTGATCTAGAATTATCCTTATCAAGTATGTTTGAGCCAATGCAATTTATTGAAAAAAATAGATATGTGCAAACAATTGAAAGAATGATACGTGCTTTATCTAATGGTCTTTAGTTGTAGGATTAATAACAATTTATCTGAGACATAAATGGGGAAGGATTAACTGTGAACTCATTGTGAGGCACAACAGTTTCTTCCAAGTATGTGACACATAACCTACATCAAAGGGATGCTAGGAATTGAACATTGAAATTGACATTGTTTCCGAGGAAAACAACATTCGAGGATCAATTCGTCACCCTACATGCAGAAGTGGTGACACATACAATGATAGAGCTAGGTGAAATTAACACACTATCAAATTTATTGGTGACCCCACAATTATCCAGAAGTTGATACATTGCTAGCCCAAAAAACTTAAACATCAATTCTCAAGAGGACTCATGATAACTACCTTAAAAGATCCTAACCACACAAAAACTCAAAAGAGAGAATTAGTACCTCATTTTCTTGCATCCAAAGAAGATTTTCAAGCATGCAAGCAAGTACATTCTAAACATCTCTGAAGGCTCTTTTGTGGATCCCAATTTACATTGTCACATACCTTGAGGTTTAGTCTTTAATGTTGCTTTAGATTTAGAATTAGATAATTCTTCCTCTTATAATCCTACACCACATTATAGTCCTACTAACACAGTAGGCACATCATCCACAAGTAACCATATTACTACCAATCCTAATCCTATATGAGTTCTCAATTGGTATAATCCTTTTGATTTCCAATTTGTAATAGACTATCCTAATAAAGTGCCCCTAAGATTAAGAAGCATATTCCTAAGTTCCAAGTAAACACAATGTGTAGATCACATTAAATACTACATGCATGCCATAGATAACCTTGAAATTGAACATAAGGATGTCCTCATAAGGATCCTTATACAATCACTAGAGAACGATGCCAAGAAATGGTTCCAATCTTTCTTTCCCTGATGCATCCATTAATCTGGATCTTTGTTTAATAATTTTGAAGGTTCTTTTTAAGAGTGAAAAATACCATAAATTAAGGAATGAAATGGATAACATTAGAGCATAAAGGAATAATATAGAAAACAAGAAAGAACTCACCTAGTTTGTTAATTGAGTTCACCCAAGATGTGGGCTACGTCTCTGGGCTTGTTTTCGAGTGGGAAGGCTTCTTTATTAATGATGAAAAGAAACAAATTTACATCAATATCCAAACTACAATTTTTGGTTCTTTGTTCTACAACACACATTGACCTACAAGAAATATGATCAAACCTCTCCTTTGGATGCTTTCTAAAAGGGTTGAAATTGGCTTGAATCTCTACAGATCAAAGTTATACTACTGAGCCTCCTATCACTGCTATTATGTTTGGCGCACTAACAAAACTTTCGTGTTTACAATGGCTTTAGCTCAACAGACCCACACAAGCAATCTACATAAAAATATTATTTCTCTTATTGCCTTTAGGTTCTCATGTCACTTCCAAGCTCCCTCGACACATTGGTGGATCTTTGGTTTTAAACTCTATAAGTATAACAACTTGGGGTGAGCCCATAAGATGAGGACTGTTATCACCCCAAGAAACTCTCCTAGGTTGTATCTCATAGATGCTTGGGAACATTACAAAATCAACATAAAATGTTGGAAATAGTTGGATGAATGGAAGGAATGATGCATATTCAAGCCAGATAACCACTTCTACTATGCTTAACCCCAGACATGGGTGAACACCCCCAGACTACAAGGCTTTAGACCACCAATTACTCACAGTTTGAGGATTAAGTGAACATGGAGAATAGTGACCACACCAGCAGATGCACAAGACCATGTGATGGTCAGCTGCAACCAGTAAAAGAGGTCTGCAAATCTATTTCCTAATGTACAGACAGGATGACAGCTCTCTGGTATTAAGGAAATAGAAACCTGCATAACACATTCAATGATACATACTAGATTCTAACGCAGAGGTGGGATGACAGCCCCTCTAATGCTAAACATCAAGAGCACATGAAAAATGTATATTAGGCACAGCCTAGAACATAGCAGAAATGGAAAGTGAGCAATTAACAGCAAAAGAAGCTTGTATTAGCTGAAAATGAAGACCAACCGCTGCAAGTATCACAGTAGTTATAGTCTCCAAAAGTTGAACCTTACATCAAAACTACAACCATCAACCCTGATTAAATCTATTTTCTGGGTATATATAGAGTTTGCTTACAAAGATATTATGTTGTTCTATGCGTGGAGGGGTCATAATGGACCACCAACCACCTTAACTCTCTGATGGAGTCTCTGCTACACTCTGACTGCTTCAATGAATGGATTTGATCTTTCTGATGTTCGGTGGTCCTTCTCTGAGCAGGTGGAGTGTGTTATAAAAGACATTTCATGACTGATAAATGCTTGTAACTGCCCGAGGCGCGTCCTTTTCTTCTCGGCCATCCTTTTTCTTAAATGCAGTTGTTGGAGATGAAATGAGCCGGGTACAGGTAGTTGGCCACCTTCGTCCTTTGGGGGCACAGAATGGCTATGGACGCGAAGACTGCATGATGAACAAATGAGCGGGACAGGGAATAAACAACAGCCGTTGGATCAGACAGATCAACATCGGAGACAACGCGACAGGGGTTATCGAGGAGGTGAGGCGGAAGACGATCACAAGCCGTTAGATCACATGGATGGATGGCGGAGATTGATTTGCAGGGGCCATCGGGAAGAAGCGGGAGTGGGCAGTCGAGGGCCGTTGGATCTGGATGCGGCAAATCCAACGGTCACCGCGCGGGAAAGATGTGCGAATGTTAACAAGCGGGGAACGGTACGATAAGCAGTAAGTGGTATTCCCCACACCGCTTACGGGGGTGAGCGGTATCTGTATATGGGCTAGCAATCCAATATAACTACGATGCGTGGCGGATGGGACCGGTAGGAAACCACTTTCCCCGCTAGTTAACGTGCAGGCAACTCGCGCGATTGGGAGGTGCGAACGCTGTCGGATCATGCGACAGACGGTCAGACCGCAGGGAAAATGAACGAATATTAACACGTGGGGGAAAAGGGTTTTGGCGGCGAGGACCGTTGGATCAGGCCGATCAACGGCTGCGATTAAAGAACGACGAAGGGTTGAGGAAGCGCGGAGTCGTGCAATCGCGGAGGGTCGTATGGGTGCAAGTTCATGGGTTAAGCGCCCGGGGCTTAAGGAAAAGGGGCTGAAGAGGGCTTTGCTGGTTTCAAAGGGTTTAAACGGGGAATGGAGGGGTTTTATGGAAGAAGACAGAGATAGTGGGGCTAGGGGAGTGCAAGGGAAATGAAGGAGGAGGGAGGGAAGAGTCCTACGACTTGCCTTCTGAGAGCAAACACACGGTGAAGCTGGTATTTGGTCCTCCAAATGCTGAAGTTTGTAGCAGAGCTAACACTGGCTCCTTCTGGGGATGAGATCCTCCCTGTGAGGTCTCAAGAACTATAGACCAATGCCTTCATCCAAAACCAGCTTAAAAACATTTCCTAGTATTCCATTGGGCATGGAGTCTAATTAAGTCTATGCTAAAACCTGTAAAGAAAATGCTTACAATCATTAAGGCCTGAGAACTCTAAACAACATAAATCTTCAAAAACTGGCCACCTGATGGGCCATCAAAATTGTTTCTCCTCCTCTCAACTGGTTCATCATAGATCAGCAAAACTGGATTTATTTGATCCTCTACCTCAAAGAGCTTAGGGAATTTGACCTTATCTGGTAGATATGGATCAAATTTCATCCCCTTTCTATGTGCTTTCCTCCTTGGATGTTCTTCATGGGAGCTTCTGTACACCTGCTAAATAACCATGGTTGCTATGTACTTGTCTGTGTCATCTGTGGTCTGCACAATTAATATAAAAGGTGTACCAATGTGTTCATGTGTGGAGGATATAGAGACATCATCTGCTCCTTCATCTTTCTTAGAATAGTCCACATCCGAGGAGGAGTCCCAAGACTATGCACCCTCTTCCTCTATCAACTGACAAGCTACCCTTTCAAGTTGTGTGGAGGCCACCTGGGCAGGCATCAGAATATCAAGACTGAGATGATCAGTATCAGCCTTGGGCATTGAGTTATGGCCTGCCTCAATGCCTAGTGGGCAACTATGAGGGATTGTCACTTGAGCAGAGAGAGGGACAAAAGATGATGGGGAGCTTTCCTCTCCCTTATTAATCACTAGGCAGGGGACAAAAGCAGGTAGCAAAATTTTCAGATCTGCATAGCCATTAGAAGATGTGTTAGCTTCGGGCTGAGATTCTTTGAGGATGGTAGGACCTGCTGCTGACTGCTTCTGCTGATCAGCTTGTTGTTCTGCAGCTAGAACAAACTGGTGAGCAGTGCCTATAGATAATGACCTCTCATAGGCAACTCGGGTTAGGAAAGGGGCACTGCCCTTGTCTTCCAAACCGTGGACCTCCTCCTCTTCTTCAGGCTGCTCTTCTTCCATGACTATACTCTGAAAAAGGGTCTTCACCCTTTGGTCTTCATTTGTATCTCTGCTTCTTTGCAGAATCTACAATTACTCCTCTCCTGAATGCTGCTCAACTCTTAACTTGGAAACTTCAAAGGCCAATGACTCAATCATTCTAGCCATTTCGTCGATCTTATGATCTGAGGATGATGAAATCCCATCCCTCTGTAAGTTCCCAAACTCTGTATGATCATAGAGCAGATCTTCCTTATCCCCCCAATGTTTTAGGAACACATCATCTAAGGCCTCAATGTCTGCTATGGACCTAGGGGCTAATTCGCTGAACCATTTTCTAGCTTCTCCCTCTAGGCTTTGGACAAAAACCCTCATCCATACATCCTCTTCATAAATATCTAGGTTATCAGCATAATAATAAAAAGACTCTAGATGCTCTTCAGTTGTTACTCCTTTTGTACCAGTAAACATAGGCATGTATTCCTGATAATCTCCTGCAGGCATGGCATTTAGAGGACCAAGCAAGACCAAGGGTCCATACCTAGCAGCAACGATTCTTTCTATCTTTGTAAGAGCTTGCTGACCTGCCATGACTGGGGTATATGAAAGGATACTGGTAGACTGAGTGGTATGGATCAATGAAAAGGATGACAGAGACAGAGGAATATGATGGACAGCATGGATGCTTTCTTTGGACTGAAATCTGAAAGGGGAATGAATGAACAAGGAGCTTTATGAATCTCTGAAGGTGATTTTCACTAGCAGAGATACATGGGATTTCTAAGGCTTACCTGATCCTGATGCTCCTTTCTGCAAAGTTTTCTTCTGCTTGACGATCTTCTCAGGGTTAGGCACTGGTTCAGCTAGTGATTTCTGAAGATTTCTTCAAATATGTCTCACAAACTAAGCCAGAACTGCAATGTGGAGTCGCCAAAGGTTGGTCTTCCTCCAGTAGAGTCGCCAAATAGATGATTACAACTAGAAATGTGCCCAGACCTTGTCTATCATCAAAATCTGGAACTGTGTAATTCTCCCAGGGAAGCTGAGCTTCAATCTCCTCTCCCCGGCAATGGCGCCAATTAATGTTATCACCCCAAGAAACTCTCCTAGGTTGTATCTTAGAGATGCTCGGGAACATTACAAACTCAACATAAAATGTTGGAAATAGGTGGATGAATGGTAGGAATGATGCATATTCAAGCCAGATAACCACTTCTACTATGCTTAACCCCAGATATGGGTGAACACCCCCAGACTACAAGGCTTTAGACCACCAATTACTCACAGTTTGAGGATTAAGTGAACATGGAGAATACTGACCACACCAGCAGATGCACGAGACCATGTGATGGTCGGCTGCAGCCAGTAAAAGAGGTCTGCAAATCTATTTCCTAATGCACAGATAGGATGATATCTCCCTGTTATTAAGGAAATAGAAACCTACATAACACATTCAATGATACATACTAGATTCTAATACAGAGGTGGGATGACAGCCCCTCTAATGCTAAACATCAAGAGCACATGAGAAATGTATATCAGGCACAGCCTAGAACATAGCAGAAATGAAAAGTGAGCAATTAACAGCAAAAAAAGCTTGTATTAGCTGAAAATGAAGACCAGGTGCTGCAGGTATCACGGTAGTTACAATCTCCAGAAGTTGAACCTTACATCAAAACTACAACCATCAACCCTGATTACATCTGTTTTCTAGGTATATATAGAGTTTGTTTACAAAGATATTATGTTGTTCTATGTGTGGAGGGGTCATAATGGACCACCAACCACCTTAACTCTCTGGTGGAGTCTCTGCTACACTCTGACTGCTTCAATGAATGGATTTGATCTTTCTGCTATTCGGCAGTCTTTCTTTGAGCAGGTGGAGTGTGTTATAAAAGACATTCCATGACTGATAAATGCTTGTAACTGCCCGAGGTGCGTCCTATTCTTCTTGGCCATCCTTTTTCTTAAATGTAGCTGTTGGAGATGAAATGTGCCGGGTACATGTATTTGGCCACCTTCGTCCTTCGGGGGCACAGAATGGCTATGACGTGAAGACTGCATGACGAACAAATGAGCGGAACAGGGAATAAACAATAGTCTTTGGATCAGATAGATCAACGGTGGAGACAACGCAACAGGGGTTATCGGGGAGGTGAGGTAGAAGACGATCGCAAGCCGTCAGATCACATGGATGGACGGCGAAGATTGATTTGCAAGGGCTATCGGGAAGAAGCGGGAGCGGGCAGTCGAGGACCGTTGGATCTGGACGCAGCAAATCCAACAGTCATCGCGCAAGAAAGATGTGCGGACATTAACAAGTGGGGAACGGTACGATAGGCGGTAAGCAGTATTCCCCGCACCGCTTATGGGGGTGAACGGTATCCGTATATGGGCTAACGGCGACGTGTGGCGGATGGGACCAGTGGGAAACCACTTTCCCCGTTGGTTAACATGTGGGCAACTCGCACGATCAGGAGGTGCGAACACCGTCGGATCACACGATGGACGGTCGGACCGCAGGGAAAATGAACGAAGATTAACGTGCGGGGGAAAAGGTTTTGGCGGTGAGGATCGTTGGATCAGGCCGATCAATGGCTGTGATTAAAGAACGACGAAGGGCTGAGGAAGCACAGAGTAGTGCAATCACGGAGGGTCGTATGGGTGCGGGTTCATGGGTTAAGCGCCCGGGGCTTAAGGAAAAGGGGCTGAAGAGGGCTTTGCTGGTTTCAGAGGGTTTAAACAGGGAATGGAGGGGTTTTATGGCAGAAGACAGAGATAGCGGGGCTAGGGGAGTGCAAGGGAAATGAAGGAGGAGGGAGGGAAAGAGTGTTGCGACCTACCTTTTAAGAGCAAACACACGGTGAAGTTGGTATTTGGTCCTCCAAATGTTGAAGTTTGTAGCAGAGCTAACAAGGACCATATCCCTCACATTATGTGGCATTTCTTTTAACATCAAACCCCTATCAGGAATTGTTAAGCCCTGACAACCTAACCCAATGGAAAGTGATGTTTAGCTGAAGCACTCACATGGAGGTAGACCGCAGACCTCCTATTTACGTTTTAATGGATAGGTGTGGAATTAAATGTGTTTGTTTGGGTGATATAAGAAACATACTTCTACACCCTATTGGTAATCCATTATAACTTTCTTGGGAAGGTCGAGGGTTTGATCATGCCAACCCCATTTTAACCCGAAAATACACAATGTGAAATATATTGATTGTTAGCTCATGCCATATGGTCCATCAATCTATCCTACTTTAGAAACTCTTATTGGCCAATCAGAGGTTTCCATGTGGAAGCCTTTAATTGGTCCATATCGCCACCTTAACACATGTATGCTAGCTAAGATGCCCCCTATCCACCACGTGTGCACCATGCCAACCCCAGTTGTGTGCCACATCACCCTGCCACGTAAGCTTCCTACCACGTGTCCTTTGTTGAGTCATGCCACGTGTTGTCCTTTGTAGGTAGTCCTAGGCTAAAGGACTGTGCCAAAGCATCTAAATTAAATTTTTTTATTTTAAATGGATGACCAATACTTAAACTTTTAAACATATGTAAATCC
Source organism: Pinus tabuliformis (assembly GCA_031772625.1). NCBI lineage: Eukaryota > Viridiplantae > Streptophyta > Pinopsida > Pinales > Pinaceae > Pinus > Pinus tabuliformis. The sequence goes on along the minus strand of CM062817.1, from coordinate 904,308,210 downwards.
TAATTATTTCTAAGAAAACAAAAGTGTTGATTCTTCACTCTTCATAGAATTAAGCTTTAAAAATGATATGGAAAGTAGAAGTAAAGAAGATATATAATTTCTTAAATATTCAGATTGAACATCTAATTCCTTATATATAGCAGATGCGTATAGAAATTTTCTATAGCCAAACAATACATGTGTAAGAGATGACAGAAGGCAACAATTTATTGATTTAGAGGAATTAGCTAAGAAAAACAGTTTCGGTTAATTAATCTCTTTAAATAATGGTAACTTTGCAGTAGATTTGAAATATATTGATATTCAATATAATCTTACCCATATTTCTGTGTTACCTTGAACATGTGCAGAGAAAATATAAAACTGAAGACATAATCAAATACAAAAAGAACTCACAGAGATACACAAGCTGCTTAGAATAAATCCAGAATCCTTCTATTAATCTTTAGAAATAGTTCAGAAAATTACAAGCATGTTTGTTAGTTCATCACAAGGGTTCAACCCTTTCTTCTTAGAAATACAAAATATTTATAGAGTTCTACTTACTAACATATCTAAACTGGAATCAAAATTTATTACAAAATATAATATCATCCAAAATATTTTGGATATTACACAATAGAAATAAACATAGTGGATTGGAACTGATTTCGGGGGCTATTGTTTGATGACAATAGTTGGAAATCTGCTTTTACTGTTCACTACCCTTGAAATTTTGTTGTTTTCTATTAAAATTGTGTTGTCTGCTCCTGAAACCGCATCACCTTGCCACGTAACCCCAGTTGATGCATATCTCTATCAAGAAATCTAGGGCATTAGCATTAGGTTATTTCTCTTTTATTAGTGACTGCTTGTGAATGTTTTTTACTTGTTTAGATTAGGATCTTCTTAATGTTAGATTATTAGTGTTCGTATTCATCAAACAGTAACTAATGCATGAACATAAATACACAAGAGACACAGCATATAGGCAATAAGCCAAGGCCAAAACCTCTCACTCTTTGAGAGGAAAACCCGCACAAATTCTTCTTATAGAGATTCCAATTGACGAATACCAACACCAAGACACTAGCTCTCTTAACTTCCTTCTCCTTCCTCCTTTCGGTTCCTCTTGAGATCATCTTCTCTCTGAACATAATCTGATAGCAATGAACTATAGACATACTTGAGATGGCATTTATCCATATCACTTTATTACCACCAAACTATTCTTACTACAGCATCACCAAAACACTGTAATAACATTTCCTTTATATCACCAAACCATGGCTTCTACACATCATCTCGTTGTGGTATAGATACCCTCATCCAAACTGCTATATCATTAAGACCCTTACCCAAAGATCTAAACTTCTTACTATCACTGTCTACCCAAAATTACATAGAGACATATCTCAACTTCTTTCACTGTGGAGATCTGAACTGTACCCTAAACAAACCCTTGTTGTCTCTTATGTTTAGTCCAAATTATGTAATTTGATATGACATCTGAATTCCCCACTGTGATTGTCCATCAAAAACTACAAAAGAATCTGAATTCTGAACTACGTGATATGTGAAGTGTTTACACACTTATATATAGTGGTTTTCTCATCAATATAAGCTGACTTATACATCTTAATAGATGTGTCTCCATTTCTTGAAGTCAACATGAGGAAGAGAGCTAGTGCTTTTCGTTGGAGGGCTTTGTAGACTTATATACATTTGATACATATGCTCAAGAAGAGCTTCTTTATACATGACATTGACTCTTTGACAAATCCTAAGGCTCTCAATGGGAGCCATCTAAAATAAACCTCTTGCTCATGAAACCCATGAAGCAAGGCATTACAATAATAATTTTATTCTCTTCATTTCATCATTTACAAATATCATAATTACATGTCATTATGAAGACTGAACCTAGTTACATTTTACAACACTCCCTCTTAACTAGGGAAGTATTCATAAGGGTACTTGGTAATTCTCAATTTGAAGAATTTATCATAAGAAGATTCGGATTGTTAACTTGTCTATCTAGCATCATATTCATCAGCATTGTTACATAGCAAGGCCTTGACTAACATATTCATCCACATGATTAGAGCACAATGCTGGCAAGAGAAATGATCCATAGACATAAGAATAATTGTCTCTTAAGGTACATACTCCACCCGGGTGTTCATAGAGTATGACCTTCCACTGGAATATTCTTATCTTGGGTATCGAGTCCTCTAAGAATATTGGTACACTATGACTACTCTTATTTTGGATTCCCTATCTCATCCTCAAAGAGTATCGGATGTCAGATGATTACCCAATCCTCTATTCTATCTTCCCAAGTGAAGACCAGAATGATGTTTCTATATCTCCCTCTCAATTAGGGAGGACATATCAATTCCAATAATGGAATGTACTCATTCCTATATAAGGAATGTACCTAAGCTCCCTCTTTGATTACGAATTTCAGACTCCCTCTTAATTAGGGACCTACAGCATCTCTTCAAGCAGCTACATGAAGAGATTCTTCCTTCGATGTCATGAATTTCTTTGTCAAGGAGTCTTCATCTTTTGTGGCTTATACATAGGGCACAGACCATCCATCACTTTCATCCATGGGTCAGTCATGTCATTATTCCTTTCATCATAAAGTGATCCACTAGTCTTCATTTGAACTTGCATCATGTCATTTTTCTTCCCTTGGCAGACCTACATAAACCCATCCAGATATTTGTTCAAAAAAATAAGAAATAAACACTTAAATCAAAATTACATTTGTGATGGTCTTTCATCATGACATCTTTCAGTGTGCATCAGCATCCTGCATACATGTTTACATATTTCCCAAATATATCAATTATCAAGGGTCTCCCTCTTTTTTAGACTTCCACCAGAGTTTTCATATCTTTCCGGGAGATTTCCTAGTCAAATATTCTTGGTCTTTCATATGTTGATTTCATTTACCATAGTTGCATATCTCATGAACTCTTCCTTCATTTCTTCACACATGATATCCTTGGGAGATTCCATTCAGATTTCCTAAATTGCATTCATCCACATCATACTCCATATGAGGACATTTTATGTTGATTTCATCTAGTGTGACCCAGGCCTTTCGTCATTCTTTCATAGGGGGATTTTCCTTTCCTTTGATCATGCTTCTGAATTACCTGGAACCATACAACATGACTTTATAAAATCAAATAGAAGCATACATACCTCATTTGCCTTTAGGTCATCTAGGCTTCTTTCAGTAGCTTCCTTGATTGAAAATATCTTCAACCCCTTGATTTGCTTCATCTCTTATGACATCATACCATCATTCCATGAATTCCACAAGTTGATGAAACACTTGCTTCCACTCTAGATCGATGAATCCTTCGATGAGGATTCCATCAAAGAATCTTGAGGATCTTCCATATCCCTATCTAGTAGATGTTTCCTTTTGACTTGATGTATGATGAGACTTGTCTTGGATGACTTCTTCCCTTTCTTAATGAGGTTCTCAAGAGTTATATCCTTCATAGTTGGCTATCAGATATCCTTCATGTTTCCTATAGTGGTGTTATGAGCTCTTACTTTTAATTCTTTTTCTCTTTCTTGGACTTCCTTATTTCAACTTTCTCCACTTCTTCGGTGAAATGGACCTCTTCTCTATCTTTCTTGTTATTTCCCTTCTTGAATTTAAGACAATCATTCCTGCAATGCTCATAACATTGAATCTTAGCTATGTTACTTCTTTCCTTTCGACAAAATGTTTCAATCCTTTCATTTCATCCTTTAACACTTTTGCCCACAAACTATCTTCTTCTATCTTACATAGAAGCCACATGTTGTTGAATGGGATAGCCTTCTTATCCTCATAAACATTTGTTACCTTGTTCATCATTTAGTTGTATGAATATTATTTCAATTGAGATCTTATGAAGATAACCTTTTATCCGTTGATACCTTCAATTTGTGTAGATCATATCTAAGTGATGTGGCCTTCTTTATCGCATCTTGAGAGAATAGTTCTACTAGCTTATCATATATATCTCTTTGATGTCTCCAATACTTCTATAGGAGGGGACCTTTCATAAGAATTCCTTTCCATGTATTCAGAGGAGACTTTTTCATAGATATTTTCAATGAATTCACTTTCTTCGAGGACTATGCCTATCCTCCTTATGCAAGGAATTTCGATGACCCAGCCAGATTATAGATCTCCTTGCAAAATGATGTCATTTTACCAAATTTGATTAAAGAAAGAAATATACGTACTTAACAAGTGAAGTTGAAATCTTCAACTTGATCACTTTGATGGTGGATGAAGAAGGTGTATTAGTGCTCCTTTTAGATGATATTCTTCCAAATGAAAAGCCCTTCGTCAATAAAGGATATTTCTCCTTTTATGATGTTAACACCTTTAGATCTAGCTTCCTTTTGTTGGTGTAGATTTATGAGGATCTTTTGATGCTTCCTCGAATGATCTTCTTCAAGGATAAGGATGATATCCTTGTTGCAATGATAGGGAGCTTACCTTATAGATTTTGAAGATGATAATGCCTTCTCGCCTTCAAGATACTTTGACTTCTTTGGTAGTGAATGAATGTAGATCAGAAATGCTTCTAGGATCTCCAAGATGATGTGATACGAATCCTTGAAGTCCTTCTCTATAATTTGGGTTGCCTTGTTTTTTAGATCTCTTCATCTTAAGAGGGTCTTGGTGGTGTTTTGCTAAAGATTATAGGATCCAATACTCTTGCTACTGTAGACTTCTAGTTGCCTTGATTTGTAGATCTATTCGCCTTGAGTAGAGCTAAGGCTTTGACCTTGATTATTTGATGATCCCGAGACTTCTTCTGAAGTAGACCTTCTTCTTTGATCTAGGTTTTGATTCTTCAATGTAGATCTTGAACTTTTACTTTTATATCCTTCAACTTGCTTTGATGCCTTTCTTAAAACTTGATCCTTGAGTGACTCTTTGATTCCCTACCCTTTTTCTTGACCTTGACACCTTAACTCTGATACCATGTTGAGAAATCTAGGGCATTAGCATTAGGTGATTTCTCTTTTATTAATGACTGTTTGTGAATGCTTTTTACTTGTTTAGATTAGGATCTTATTCATGTTATATTATTAGTGTTATTCTTCATCAAACAGTAACCAATGTGTGAACATAAATACACAAGAGACACATCGTGTAGGCTATAATGCAAGGCCAAAACCTCTCACTCTTTGAGAGGAAAACCCGCACAAATTCTTCTTATAGATATTCCAATTGACGAATACTAAGACCAAGACCCTTGACGTATTAGTTTCTTCCAACACCAAATCACTAACTCTCTTAACTGCCTTATCCTTCGTCCTTTCAGTTCCTCTTGAAATCATCTTCTCTCTAATCATAATGTGATAAACAACGTAAACTTTGAAATGGGAACTGATACGATTACCCCTTTTTTTGAGGTAGCAAAAAAATCAATCGATTTTGAGAAGTGTTGATTCAAAATACATCTTCTTCTTTTTTACCATATTTTTGACACTTTCAATTGTTTTATGTATCAAATATGAACAATTTTTTTAAAATCTTGGTGATTTTCATGCAGATTTGAAAAACATTTAACATAAAAATCTTGGTGATTTTCATGCAGATTTGACACTTTAAATTTTCCTCTGTCCTTAGTATGCACAAGTTTTTTTTAAATGTTGATTATTTAACAATTTTTCAAGTTGTCTTACTTCTCTACTTGTTTTTCCTCCTAAGACGTTAGTTTTTTAAAGGATTTTCCAAACATGTTTTTTTTTTGTTTTTCTTTGAAATGCTTTTTTATAATGAAATTTTAATTTTTTTTGCAAAAAAAAACACAATAATAATAATAATAATAATAATAATAATAATAATAATAATAATAATAATAACAACGACATTAAAAACATATTAAACAACAAATATATAAAAATAAAAAACATAAAAATTAACATGTAAAAACTATTTAAAAAATAAAAATAAATAAAACTATAAATAAATAAAAATTGAAAACAAGCATAATTTAAAAATAAAAATTAAATAATTAAAAATTAATCCAAAACACACAAAAATAAAAACAATTTTAAATAATAATAAAAAATAATTAGAAAAAAATTATGAACATTTAAAAAAAAAAAAATTGAAGTTGTGGGCTTCCAAGGTCGATTCCGAGAATCGGTCTTGGAAGCCCAAGGTCGCTCGACTGCTGGGTTTTTAATGGTTTTTTTTTTATTGTTTTGTTGTTTTTTTTAGTTTTTTTTTTAATTAATTAAAATTGTTTTGTTTTTGGTTTAGTTTTTTTATTTTTTTATTAAATTATGTGTTTTCAAATATATTTTTACATATGTTTTTTTAATTTTTGTTTTTTCCTTTAAATTTATTTTTACAAGTTAATTTTGTTTATTTTTTTATTTTTTATGTTTTTGTCTTTTCTATATATTTTTGTGTTTTTTTTTGCCATATATATATATATGTGTGTGTGTGTGTGTGTGTGTGTGTGTGTGCCCGCGCTATGTATTAAAAAAATATATATGTTTTAATATATATCATTATTTACTTGTTATTATTTTTTTAAATTTTTTGTGTTTTGCTTTTTTGTTTTCCTTTTTTGTTTTTATTTTTTTAATGTTTAATTTTTTTTGTTTTTTTTTTTTTCATGTTTTTTTTTTAATATATACTTTTATTTACTTATTATTATTTTTTAAATTTTTTGTGTATGTTTTTTTTTCAATGTTTTAATTTTTTTGTTCTTTTATATTTTCATTTTTTTATTTATATATTTATTTAATATTTTGTTTTATTTTATTTTTTTCTACAGGGTTTGTTTCGACTAGTAACCCAATCCCATTATATCTCAATTTGATTGTTGATTTTAAAGTTTTCGTTATAAAGGATCGAGTCTGCCCTCACACTGTGTCAAATTCATGGTTGGTATTTAAGTTTCCATTACAATGGGTCGAGTTTGCTTACACTGTGTGTAAATTTGATGGTTGATTTTTAAATTTTTGTTGCAGTGTGTCAAGTTGTCTTAGGCTAAGATTTTAAAGTCGTCATATTTTTAGCATTTAAAAAATAAATTACTCCTGGTATAATGACTCTTTCATTCAGGTGTTCATTTTTTAAGTTTTTTTAGTCATAAATTTTTTCCATAATGTCATGGTTGAAAAATTGTCAAAAGTTTAAAATTTTCAGGCATTCTAGTATTCCAGCATCAACATTTTTCGTTTTTAGGTTGTTTTTCATGTTTTTTGGGGGTTTTTTGGCTAGAGTTCTTGTTTTGAGTTTATAGTTACTGTTTCAAAGTTTACATTGTTGATAGCAATGAACTATAGACATACTTGATATGGCACTGATCCATATCACTTTATTGTCACCAAATTGTTCTTACTACAGCATCACCAAAACACTGTAATAGCAACTCCTTTATATCATCGAACCATGGCTTCTACACATCATCTCGTTGTGGTATAGATACCCTCATCGGAACTATTGTAGCATTGAGACCTTTACCCAGAGATTTGAACTTCTTACTATCACTGTCTACCCGAAATTACAGAGAGATGTATCTAAACTTCTTTCACTATGGAGATCGTAATTGTATCCTAAACAAAGCCTTGTTGTCTCTTATGTTTAGTCTGAATTGTGTACTGTGATATGACATCCAAATTCCTCATTATGATTTTCCACCAAAAACTACAGGAGAATCTGAATTATGAACTATGTGATATGTTAAGTGTTTACACGCCTATATATAGTGGTTTTCTCATCAATATAAGTCGACTTATACATCTAAATAGATGTGTCTCCATTGCTTGAAGCTAACATGAGATCTTTTCTTTAACTTGAAGCTAACATGACGAAGAGAGCTATTGCTTGTCATTGGAGGAATTTTGTAGACATATATACATTTGATACATATGCTTAAGAAGAGCTTCTTTATTCATGACATTGACTCTTTCACAAATCCTAAGCCTCTCAATGGAAGCCATCTAAAATAAACCTCTTGCTCATGAAACCCATGAAGCAAGGCATTACAATAATAATTTTATTTTCTTCATTTCATCATTTACAAATATCATAATTACATGTCATTATGAAGACCGAACCTAGTTTCATTTTACAAAAATTGGTAAGTCATTATAATGTTCTTGGGGAGTTCGAGGGTTCGATCCTACCAACCCCATTTTGACCCGACAATAAACAATGTGAAATATATTGGTTGTTAACTCATGCCACATGGTCCATCGATCTACCCTACTTTAGGAACTCTTATTGGCCAGTTAGCGGTTTCCATGTGGCAGCCTTTGATTGGTCCATATCACCACCTTTCCACATGTATTCCAACCAATATGCCCCATGTCCACCACGTGTACACCATGCCAACCCCAGTTGTGTGCCACATCACCCTGCCATGCGTCCTCTATTGAGTCATGCCACGTGTTGTCCTTTCTAGACAGTCCTAGGCTAAAGGATTATGCCAAAGACTCTAAAGTAATGTTTTTTATTTTAAACGGATGACCAATGCTTAAACTTTTAAACAGATTTAAATCCTAATTATTTCTAAGAAAATAGAAGGGTTTATTCTTCACTCTTCACAGAATTAAGCTTTAAAAATGATATGGAAAGCAGAAGTAAAGAAGATATATAATTTCTTAAATATTGAAATTGAACATCTAATTCCTTATATATAGTAGATGTGTATAGAAATTTTCTATAGCCAAACAATACATGTGGAAGAGATGACAGAAGGCAACAATTTATTGATTTAGAGGAATTAAACTAGCATTTGCACCAAATGTTGCAAAGGAAACACCGTAAGGCATAAATTGAGGAGCAATGGCAACATAGGAATAGGAAAATCTAAATAAAATGCATAAATGTGCATAAATTGAGGAGCAATAGTGACATAGGAATATGCAAATCTAAATAAGATGCAGAAATGTGCATAAATTGAAGAGAAATGGCGACATAGGGATAGGCAAATCTAAAAAAGATGCAGAAATGTAACAATCAACATCTGGGGACATTTGTCCCCACGTCGCACCTCCTTTAATAAAAGCTCTGTCACGATGGTGCACATGCAAGCCTATACAACTTGTACCAAATTTCAGTTCAGGATTGCGATGACAACAAAGAGCCACCTAGAAAAATTCTTTGTTTCTGTTTGAGTTAAAACTGTTTTCATGGTGTACACCCAGTTTGGATACCAACTGTCCAGGAGAGCACGTTTCATTGTATTTTCCTTCATTTCTGGTATAACCAGAATCACCACTGGAATTCACATGGAAAAACAATTCAGTCTCTATGAACGCCATTAAATGCAATACACATATTAGATATAGGTGCAGAGTCGCTATCATCTCATGTTGGCAGAAGCAGTAAAAATGATTTCAATTATTGAGAAGTAAATCAGTCATCTAATCCAATCTAGCACAAAATTAACACTCATGGCATCCATCAACATCATGGATTGGTTAAATTTGCAGGTATGGATCCTCCCATATTTTGCTATTTCAGTCATCTAATCCAATCTAGCACAAAATTAACACTCATGGCATCCATCAACATCACGGATTGGTTAAATTTGCAGGTATGGATCCTCCCATATTTTTCTATTTCTTGCTATTTCGTGACCCTTCACAGTTTAAAAAATTGATATTTTATGGACGTTGTAATAATAGCAGCCAATCAAATTTGAAATGAATTAATACAATCAAACAGAATATGTAGCCCACATTTTGTCCAAATACGATTTGCAGGTTCTGGATTCATAAACCAAAGAAATTTGCAGGTCCAAAGGAGTCTCTTTGAAAATGCTTCGATTGACTTTGTAAGAATGTTGATATTCATTTGTTATTGTATTAAAAATGGCTTATTCGAGCATGTGAATCCTCACTTTGGGGGTCATCATGTCTCTTACATATGCAAATGGCAACTGATCCCGAGGATCGAAGATTTCTAATTCATTGAATAACATGCAAGAAAATAGCTTTATTGGAAGGGTGTGCTTTCTCAATATCAGTGCAGTATCAGCCACATCTGTAATGCGAACAACAACACACAAAATCAAAAAATCAGTTACAGAGAGAACCAACCTCAAAACAAATCTCAGATGCTATCACACTAAAACTTCACCATAATTAAGCAAAGTTGAGTTCTCATACCACTGCTGTAGGAAGCTTTTCAGAGCTCCAAGGTAGCAAGCCATTGGCACAGTAATTGTCCATTTGATATCTCACAGCTACTTTGCTCCTCCACTTTCTCCATCTGACTATAAAAATGGCTTCCTCCATGGTATGAGTATCACAGGGAAACGATAAAGAATACCAAATATAAACAATTACCTGGGAAAAGCAATAAAGGCCTTGTGTGTTAGGGGCACTGAAGGAGAATTTTCAATATGTCAGCTACAAAATATATCCATCCCATGTTATTAATTTATATTTGCACACAAATTAGAAACTAATTAGAAGCATATGTTAACAATAACATAGACAAACTTTAATGTACATTTTTCTTAATTTAACAATAGTATTGGCTTATTAGATTCTGTTTGGAACAACTTAGCAAATGAAACTGAAAATTTTGGGAGTTTTATATGCCATTTATGCTTTTTATTTACCTTTGTTCTGCTTGTGCATTGCAAGTATTAGATCAAACTCTTTAAAGTCTATAGGTGATATAGAAGTTATCTCTATTCCACGTTTCTTGGCTGCATTCTTCATCTTGGGATCTGCAGGATCGCCCTTCAAATAATTTCAACATATTAATACGTGATACCTATTTATTGCAGTATAATACAAAAAAATTTAAAATACCAATTCAATTAACCTTGACCCATGATAAGCTGGAACCTACTTCATTGTAGTCAATAGTTGCAGCAGAGTCAATTTTGAATGCTGATGTCAATCCCCTTTTCTGCATAGCATCACGAAATAAAGCCTCTGCAATGAGACTCCGACAAATGTTGCCTTCCAAGAACAAGAATAAAAAGAGATTATTTTCCTGGAGAGATTAGCAAATATTTTTTCAACTACTTAAGATATCTAAACTTGCAATGCTTTTATCATCCCCAATTGCAACAATAGGAGCCGATAAAAAATCATTATCCTTGACAAATCAGATAATAATTTTTCCACAGCTAATAATCATTATCCTTCTTGACATTGATATGCATCACGACCCTGAAAAAGCAATCATGAGCATTGAGATATCAACGGTAACTGGTTACTAGAATTTCTGCTTTGTAAAGGAATGAAGTAATGCATCTAGAATTTCTTCTTTTAAAGGACTGAAGTAATGCATAACTCTACATGAAATATTTAGTTACCATGAATTGGTAATTATTCTACAAAGTTTTTATGAAGAAGTTTATAGTGGATACTATCTCATGTGATTGTTCTTTTTGTTCCATTTTCTACTGGTAAGTTGAACTCATGATTAAATATTAAAAAATGTGTATCATTATAAACTCAACAACTTATGTAAACATGAAGCAGGCTCACGTGTTAAAATAAAACTGAAATGCATCACTCAGCACTAAAAACAAAAAGATGGAAACCAAATCCTTGGCCCTGGATTCCACTAAAATGTTTCAGCTAGATTTAATGACTAGAGACACAAACATTGAGTGCAGAGAGCATAATGAGCCACACTCCTTGGTGACCAGCTCTGTTTTGACATGAAAATGACAACCAGAAACACACAAAAATAATCTAGAAAATACATACTATGGAGAGACCTTATGGAAGCAGTAAATTGACCATTGAACTTAGAAAGTTCAAGCAATTGGAAGTAGCAAACAAAGTGATCATGTCAAGAGTCGGACCCTTGTTTCAATGGCCCTCCACACACGACAACCTTTGATTTGATTTCTTCCTTAGAAGCAGAAGGCTTATTTGATAAAGGATAAGCCCTAGTCCATTAAGATTGATCATCAAAGCATCTACTTTCAGGGGTTGTATGATGGGGAAAATAGTTGAGACAAAGCCAAGGCCTTTCTGAGGTGAGATTTCCCTTCCCCTCTCTTCCACATCCAAGGCTGGGCCTTGATGTAATGCTCCAAGTTACCAGAAATAACTAGAAAAATACTAAATACATCAAATATAGAAAGGCAGTGTGGCTCAAAAGTATAATAATGATGAGACACATCTACATCTCTTTAGAAATAGGAAAATATCTCTTAATAACCAAAATATTGAAAAATCATACACAACTGTGTGAGAATGGCTATAATAATCTCTTGTATATAGTAATTAGGCCCTCCTTATTCATGAGGACCTAGTTCCCCATTAATGTACCATTTCTTTATCTTGTGTCATCATGGCAAAGTTGTACCCTAACTAACAACCTCAGCTGCCCCGCAGCTTCCACCCAATAAAGAGTTGGCATTTAGCCCCTAGACTCCATGTTAATTTCTCTAGCAATTTTACTCAGATCAGATCTGGTTTTATCGTAAAAAATGCCAGGATTTTGTCAACAGTTGGTCCTTAAACAGCAATGAAAATATTTAATAGTATTTCTGTGCTCGATATAAATATTTAAGGCTGTTAAAAATATATTATCATAGAGTTATTGTCGGTATGACTATTACTTACCTTGATGGGACTTTGAGAATCTGAAAACGTGTAGAGAACCGCAAACTGAAAGCTCTTGGATAAACCAAAAATATGTCATAGATGGAATGGCAATGGGCATGATAAGCAGCGTGCCTATTGTGGCAATCAAAGCTATTCTACCTATGAGTTCCAAAATAAATCTAAGCATTGTTGTTTGATAAAGCTAACACCACTAATAGTCCCTGGGCAGCTCAATCGGCGGTGGATTTCCTATAAAGTCTTATGTAAAGTTTGTGGTCCAAAATACTTAATTAACTTTGTGGACAGTGTGTGGGAGCGTGCATATATTCACCTAAAAGTTATAGTGGTAGTAGTCACAATTGACTCCATGTCATGCGAATTCAAACCTGTACTCGGCTTAGTTGTTGATTCCTTTATATATATATATATATATATATATATAAGCAGCTGCTAAAACACTCTGATGATGTATCAAGGATCTAACAATGATAGGACAAGGGATAGCCATGCGGGTCTCTGCGTTGCAGAAGAACTTCAATAGAATTTAGACAATGAGGCACATAAGAATAATGCACAGCCTTTAGTGTCTATGTCTTTTTGTATTTTTGACAGTTGGTTGTCGGTAACTAGCTTAACGGGTTGTAAAGTTGTTCAGTGATATCCACTAATTCTGTAAGCTTCACAATAGCAAGGTAAGGATGACAAAATCCCCTTACGAGCACCTTAAGCTAGTTTGAAACTCGTCAGAGAGATGGTTGTCCAATTATGGACAAACGATGATAAATATGCAGCCTATCGTAGTAATATCATTTTGTACAAAAGTAGCCAAATGAGCTATCTTAATTTTATTGTGGTTCCACAACGTTGGTTGTTACCCTGCATTAGAGCAGTTTAGCCTAATTGGTGGATTACATATATTTCTGTAGTAACCGTGTACTAAATCTCATCGGATGTTCAGGAAAACTGAACATCCTAAGTTTTAATAATCCTTAAATTAGAGGTATATATTGTAGTCATTTTTTTCATGTTTGAGCTGCACGGCTTTCAGCTCAAACTTAAATCTTTGATTATCAGGCACCCACCCTGCCTTGAGAGGTCACACCCATAGCATTAATAGCCTAAGGGGATATTGATTCACTAGTGAGGTTGGCGAAGTGTTAAGCTGTCCCCCAAGCTTTCTTACTGTTGGCTACCCGATCCATATGGCACCAAGGAATGAGGCTAGGTGCAGATCTCAAAGGATTTTAACAGAATAGTTATCCCTTAGACCCGACACCTCAGTCGGAGGATGCAACCCATCACATCATGTTTCTTCTTGAAACGCTCAAAAGGGTAGAAGAAAATTTCTATGTCCTAACCGAACGTTCGCTGGTATTCAGGCATTACTAAAATTTGCTCTCTGCAATCATTGGGTGCATTTTATGACTATAAAAATCTCGAGTGCCAGTTTAATATGATTTGTTCTAATAGAAACATAGATGAGAAATTGGGTCTGGATTTTTAATAATATAGAAGCTACAAAGAACCTAGCTCCTTTAGTTGAATTGAATAGAACTACAAAAATTTAGTTAGCTCAAGTCAGGCATGATACAAAGAATTATGCTTGGCTTCAGGCTTTGGATCTTTAGTGTACAATATACTATAAGCTTCTACAATTGGATGGCTGACAATAATGGTAGACGTTATGGAATCATTATTTCGAACAATGACAGATACCGAACTCACTCGTTGAATCATTGGATGGATGGTACTCACCAAGGAAAACAAAGAGAACTCCAAAAGGCTTGAAGGTTGCAGATGAATCAGACGCCATGGACCTCAATGCTTCTCTTCATCCTCCTCATGCTCCTCTTCGTCCTCCTGGTCTCCTGCAAGTTCGGATTAAACCTCCAAACTTTTGGCCTGAAATGAGATGATAAGTTGTGCTAAAAATGGGTGAATGTCATACATTTGTTTTATAACTATAAATTCTGCTTCATCATTACAGAACCCACCCTTCAAATATTGGCCACCCTTCAAATATTGGCATTTGCTTGTTGGAATATAGAGACATTCATGGAGTTGCAAGAGCAGAGCCAAAAGCCTCATGTTGCAATCTTCCCTGGGTTTGGGTCGGGCCATCACATCCCACTGCTCGAGCTTGCAAAGCGGCTGACTGTGTACCATGGCTTTTCTGTCACCTTCTTCACCGCCATATGGATGGACGGCTCTCCTCACCACACCCTACCATCTTCGTCAAGGGACATGATCCGCTTCATAGAGCTCCCTGATGTTCAGATCGAAGGGGATCATGCCGAGATGAACATTTTTGTACGCATGCCCTTACTATTGGAGAAAGCTAAAATATTAGTGCAAGATGCTCTCACATCCTTTTCGTTTACTGTCTGCGCTTTCATAATCGATTTTTACGGTACACCCATGTTGGATTTCGCCTCAAATGAACATGGAGAAAACTCAGGTGAACAACATGCCGAATTGAGTGGTAACTGCCTAATTAACGCAAGGTGGAAGCGACTTGGCTGTAGATAATCTCTCTGTTGCAATTCGGAATGGCTATAATTGGCTACAAACTACCATTTCATTACCTCCACATTTTTTCTCTGCTTTTGTCAAACACTAATAATTGTAACCCTTGCACTATCAGAGTTTTATAGAGTTTAACAGTTGCAATTTCAAAAGAGGTGAAAAAGGACAACAACTCTGAAATAAGACATACAGAGAGAAAAATGTCTGTTTCTAGAGATACAAGTAAAGAATTCCCGGAGGAAAAATTAACTGTTTCTGGAGATACAGGTAAAGAATTCCCGGAGGATTTGTTGAGTGAAATTTTTTCACGCTTACCTTTTCTGAGCATAAACAGGTTAAGGATTGTTTGTAAACGCTGGAATTATCTGCTCTCCAACCAAAACCAGGTATTCCGTGCCCCTGTTTTTTTAATAAAACGTGAATGCTACAATGGTGGGAGGGCTGCAGAGTTGTGGTGTGCGGAAAGAAATTCAGTTTTGTTCAAACGTACAAACGCTGGAATTATCTGCTCTCCAACCAAAACTAGGTATTCCGTGCCCCTGTTTTTTTAATAAAACGTGAATGCTACAATGGTGGGAGGGCTGCAGAGCTGTGGTGTGCGGAAAGAAATTCAGTTTTGTTCAAACTTCCGATGGAGTTTCAACCATTTCGTTTCAAGAACTTTAATCTTTTGCCTGAGATTCCTTCCAGTGATAATATCTTGGGTATGGCTGTTAAATCTGGGGTTTGCTGTGTTTGTGTCAGTGAAATCTTATGCTGTTACCATAATTGCACGGAGCATAATCTCTATATATGTAATCCTGCTATTGGGAATATGAAAAAACTTCCAAGGCCTTCACCTTGGATCTCTCACCTCAGATTGCTGTCCTCTCTCATCCATCCACAGACGGTTTCTTTTTTCATTGCGGTTGGAATTCAACGATCG
Organism: Pinus tabuliformis; assembly: GCA_031772625.1. Classification (NCBI taxonomy): domain Eukaryota; kingdom Viridiplantae; phylum Streptophyta; class Pinopsida; order Pinales; family Pinaceae; genus Pinus; species Pinus tabuliformis. The sequence continues at coordinate 904,292,192 of CM062817.1, read as the reverse complement.
AAAGCATCTTACATGGAGTGTCGATGATCGCTTGGCCTCTCTTTGCTGAACAGAGAATGAATGGCTGAAAATGAATGGCTTCCTTCTAGTGAAGGAGATGAAGGTGGGCATTGAAGCGTAGAAGGGCACAGATGCATTGGTGAAGAGAGAGGAAGCAGAAAGAGCTGCGAGGGAATTAATGGAAGAAGAGGGGGAATGGAAATGAAGAAGGGATGGCAGAATTGATGGGAAGGCCCATCATTGAGTGACAATTGTCATTGACGACATTCCAATAAACTGAACGGTTTACAACATTTTTCACCGATGATCTCATGGCTGGAGTTTATTCCATCGTCTAACAATCGATCTAAGAGCTCATAACGAGATACCGCAGCATGGAGGAGAGTTCCTTTCAGAGGGAACGCCTTATGGCATAATTAAATAAACATATAAACTAATTTAAAAAATGATTCACCATTTTATAATATTACACATAGAAATAAGATAGATGCTTAAAGTTTTATGCTTTCTCTATTAATTGGAATTACGCTCATTGAAATGTTAAATATAGGTGAGTCAAAGATACTCTATATGCTTTACCAATAAATATTACAACTCAAACCTTATTTAAACATGCAAATCTGATTAACTGAGTTGACAGTGCACATTTGAACATGAAACTGAAGTGAAAGTGTCACAGGAATGCAAATATGAATATGAAAACTGACTTCGGAGTGTCACATTGTCTAAGAAAGAAAACCCGAGTATGAAAATGAAGAGAAGTGTAAAAATATATACCCTATAAAGCTATAAAGAATATGAAACTGAAGAGAAGTGTAAAAATATATACCTTATAACGCTATAAAGAATATGAAACTGAAGAGAAGTGTAAAAATATATACCTTATAACGCTATAAAGAATATGAAACTGGAGTGAAGTTGAAAATTTGAATATAAAAATGTCAGTTTGGTGTAGTTGTGTCAAAATGGTTTAGTCAATATCAAATTGGTTGACCTGGTTGTGTAACTTCTTCGATTGAGATTCATTCTAGGTGATGATTTGTGGTTGTTTACTTGTGAGCTGAATATATATGTTTTCTGAGTTTTCTTCTCCACAATGTGTAACGTGTTTCTGTCAGTGAGTATGTGCGAGTGTTTTTGAATATGATGGCAAAGTTTGATGCCTCGAAAAATAGATTATAGACCTTGTATATCTTCTCCTTGACCCAGTAGTTATCTTCTCCTTGACCCAGTAGTTTGTCACCTGGCTGTCAGAATTGCTTCTTAGAAAGAGTCTCACTTACCAACACAAATGCTTCGCCTAGTTGTGAAATTTCTTTGATTCTCCATGTTAAATTTAAGAGAGTGCTTAAGATGAGAATAGAGAGTATCAAATAAAAATAGATAGTGCTTAAGATGAGAATAGAGAGTATTAAGGAATAAAATTTTATTTCTCAGCAATCCACTTTCTCATTTTTCTAAAAACGCTTTTTTATCTTTGATAATAGGTAGAGTGTTCATCTTAAACATGGTAGGTTTTATTCTACTTTACACAATTTAACTTAGTTAAAACCATAAACCATATAAATAAGTTTAATTAACTTTTTCTTTTCTGTGAATAAATATATGAATAATATTGAATATTACAATTAGATAAATCATATATAATATCTTTAAATAAATTCACCTGTTATAGATAAATCATATAGGTTGGTTTTGAATAATTTCATATGCTTTTTTTTTCCAATTGAATCGATTCTACTTTCTTTTATATATATGAGGGCAGGCAAAAGAAATAATAGAGAAAACATAAGATATTGCTAACCAAATATGTTGGACAAATGCCTTACTCTGGTATGGGTTGTATGTAGGTAAGTTGGGTCAACCATATTATTATTTTGTTATTTAAATATTTAAAATTTTTAGTTAGAATTTGGTTAAAAAAAAAAAATTTGTTAAATTTTGATATTTATTTTTTAATATGAGTTTTTGATAGTATATATAAATCCAGTATTTTGAAAAATTTTAAGTACTTAGATTATAAAAATTTCACAATTTAAAATATAATTTCAATAAATCTCTATTAAATTTTAAACAAATTAGACTATAGAGAAAACCTTATATAACAGATAAAGTATATTTATCACTACCAGCATTACGAGCATTATCTAATGCATATAAAAATATACAGGTAAACCGAACCTATTTCTCTAAAACCCCTTTGCATCACATGAATAAATAATAATTAAGAATTTGTGGGTTTCAATTGCTTATTTCCACATAACCTTCAATTACTTCACATGGCACTAAGTTCCAATTATGCTGTGGTGTATTTTATGAGCCCCAGATTGTTTGGATCATACTCAATTTCATGCATCCAGTGGCGTTCTATTGTAGATTACCCCACCCAGTGAAAAAACAATCCTTGAAATTTGATAATACATTCTTTTTTTTTTGTTTTCGAGGTAGGATGGGAAACTGCTCAACCTGAAGCGGCAACTTCAAAGCGTGAGCTGGAGGTCGCAATTGCAGAGAAGGTTGAACTGAAAAGATCCTTGAATGAATGCCAGATAGAACTTCAATTGGGCAGGGAAGAGATCGATAAGGTGAAATCCGAAAAGAATCTTCTCTTCACATCATACCAAGACGTCCTCCACTCCAAAAGGAGATCCCAAGATGAATTACGCACCATGGAGATGAAACTGGAGATTGCAGAAAAGGAAAAGTCTCGTTTGAAGTATGAACTTCACTTGCTTAACAAGGAAATTGAAATCCGGAGCGAAGAGAGGGAGCACTCCATGAAAGCTGCAGAGGTTTCCCACATGCAATACCTGGAGAATGTCAGAAAGATTGCTCAGCTCCAATCAGAATGCCAGAGGCTGAGAGGATTAGTGGGCAAGAAGGGCAAGAATATATCCCAGCCAAGCAGATCATCATTAACCAAGCCGTGTCCAGCCTCACCTGATTCAAGCAAAAACTTGTTGGACCATGACCTCCTCCAGCTCTCTGCATCAAAATTACCCACCTTGAAATCTCCCCGCCGTTCCCATTCTCGCCATTCAGTAGATAATGCCAGCAGCGTGGCATCTACTGTACATATGGATGAGAATAACGAAGATGAAATGAGCTGTGCTGAATCGTGGGCATCTGCCCTCTTGGCAGAGCTCGATGACTTCAAGAAGGCCGGAAAAAATGAGCAGAGCTCTGCCAATTTTGCCATCCTTGGCGAGATAGTTCAAATCATCCATCCTGGAGCTTCCAGTTTGAACCTTGAAATGGGAAAACTTGTTCAGGGCAAAGAGGAAATCACCCAGCATCGATTTCGACAATGCCACTGCTAACATATCTGAATATATTATAAATTGAAAAACAAATTCATATCTTCACCTCCATTCACAATGGGCTACACAGAATTTATCTCTAACGACTCTTCTGCCCTCCATACAGCCACAAAATACAAAATAAAATCGCAAGGGCAAAACAAGCATGCCTTCAGAATATGTAACTGCAACACATTGATACGGATAAAAATCGCGTCAAAACCAAACAAGCAAGAACCGCCCAAAAAAAAACATTATCTCTACGGTTAAAGCCCTTACAATCTTGCACAGTGACACGGTGAATAAAAATGGTTGAATGATGAAGGCTCTATCCACAGCCAACCATCTTCTATGCATCTAGCGTCTCCCAAAAGAAAATCCGAGGTAGTAGAACAATTTACCCAGACCATTGGCAACCCCTGGTACAGGAGTTGAATGGATGTCTTCCTATAATTTTCCTTGCATATTCCGATACAGAGTGAGCCAGAGAGACGAAACATCGTGGAATGTTGAACGACTCAGTAACAAGCATCACGGCTGGCATGGTTCAATTCAGATCAACGGTTAACAATTGCCTAATCGTCTAACAACAAAATCGAATGGCACACATTTTTACACGTAAGCAGTTTGGGTAGTTCATTTCATAAGGGAACGCCTTACAGCGTAATAAGACAAATAGTTTCAGTTAATTAATCTCTTTAAATAATGATAACTTTGCAGGAGCTTTCAGATAGATTGATATTCAACTTAATCTGACCCAGACTTTTGTGTTACCTTGAACATGTGCAGAGAAAAATATAAAAATGAAGACATAATCAAATACCAGAAGAACTCACATAGATACACAAGTTGCTCAGAATAAAGCAAGAATCCTTCTATTAATCTTCAGAAATAGTTTAGAAAAATTACAAGCATGTTTGTTGGTTCATCATGAGGGTTCAACCCTTTCTTCTTAGAAATACAAAATATTTATAGAGTTCGACTTTCTAACATATCTAAAATGGAATCAAAATTTATTACAAAATATTTGGGATATTACACTATAGAACTAAAAATAGTGGATATGAACTAGTTTCGAGGGTTGTTGTTTGATGACAGTCGCTGGAAATCTTTTTTTTTTTTCACTAACCCTGAAATTATGTTTTCTGCTACTAAAATTGTGCTATCTGCTCTTGAAATTATGTTGTTTGTTTCTATTCGATGAGTTCACATAGTTTATCCCATCTCTTTTCATCAGGGATAGAAAATTTTAACAATTTTCTGTATGAGTCATCGACTTCAATATATTTTTTAGAAGCGGGTCTGGTTAGAAACAAATGCTAATTTCATGTTGAATTAACAAATCATAACATAAACCTTCAATGAAGGCTTTCCCAGTAATAACTCCTCTAATTTTGGAAAATTTGGTCTTGTCCACTGCTATTTCATGTAACCTTTGTTGATACTCTTCAAGTGGGATCAATTTGCCACTTCTATCCTGCAAAGTTGGAAGTCCTTTCTGATGTAAACCATTCAATTTCCTGTGAAATTTCCTAATTTGAACCTCCAAATTTTGGCACTTGTTGTCGAGCTGTAGTATGAAATTTCTCTTGGTTAAAACTTCTCTGACCTCCATGATAGCTTCAATTTTGTCTTCAATGATGAATCCTCAAGCTGATCTTTTTTCCTGGAGTTTAGGACTTTGATTATCCTCGTAGCATCTCCAAGCTTGTGGTCCAAGTCCTTTATTTCTACTACTACTTCTTGTGACCTTTACAATAAATCTTCCAACTCAAAAATAATTTCAATTGGAGGCCATAACTCAGTTACTAATACATTAATGTTTATCCAAATATTTTCTTTGGCTTGAACCATAGTTTGTGCAATTAAATATTCATTTTCATAAACTTCTAATTGTTGAGTCAATTTATAATTCTTTTTAATCTCGGCCAAATATGCATTATCAGACTTAATCTTCAGTTCCTAGATCTTTTGGAGTTGTATTTTAGGTTTCTCAATTTCTTGATTCTTCAAAGATAAGTCTCCCATGGCCTTTGACAGTTGTTCTATTGAGTCAGTAGATTGTGCTTCTACTGTAATGGTTATTGATGTAGATGTTCCTGCTGCTGAAGTACCTGTTTTTGAAGTAGTAGCTATAGGAATGGCAGCTGAAATGTTGAGTTGTTCTTTTTCTTTTAGGAGTGATTCCATATCAGCTTCCATTTTCTGAATTTGAACATTCTATTCAACTATCAATTTGAACATATTTTCTTTCTCCCTTTCTCGATGACCAATTTCCTTAGCTTGTGGATGTTCAGTAGTACGAAGTTTAAGTTGCTTCTTCAATACTTGAATGTCAGCGTTCTTATTTTTAATCATCTCTTCTGCTACTTTGACATTACTAGGATCATATCCTAGATTGCTCACCAGATATTCAAGAGCTTTGATTCCGGTATCTTTAGCCAATGATGACATTCTCTCCATCTTCAACTGTGTATGAATATTGTTCAGGGAAGCTTGTAGTTTGGAGGTTGTCATTGTTGAACTTGTCAATGTGGAATATATCATTTCATCAACCTGCATATGTAGGTCAATTTGATCAATGGGATGAATTTGCTTGGTGTCAAAAGCAAAAATGGATGTTTTTTAATCTTTTGCACTCTTAGGGACTTGAACTTTGAGCTCCAAGAAATATAATTGGAACCGTCCCTTATCAATGTCAATTGCCGATAGAATTTTGTGTTGTGTAGTGGAAGACTTCTTCCAAAATTTTGAATAAGTGGTGGCCTTAAATGATTCATGCTTCCTCTTAATTTCTTTTTATCTAGAAAAAATATTTTGTTGCGTTGAATCATGAGAAACAGAAGATATAGGAGAATCTATAATTTATTCAATCTTTGGAAAAGAAATGGTAGGAAAACATGGCAACACCAATGTTTCTTTCTCTTGTGAACCCTTGTCCTCTAAAGACTCCCGATTAGTATTTGTCTTCTTTCTCCTTTTGAAAACTATGAAACCTGTGGCTTGAACTTCTGCATTTGTGGGAGATAGACTTTCTCTTGGTATTTGTGTTTCTTTTTCTTGAGGCACTAGAGTTTGTGAAGATGTTTGACTAAGAATCAATTCTTCAGCTTCCTGTAATGTATTCTCTTTCCACTCTTCTTGATTTGCATACGGTTCAATTTCTAGCCTGGCTGTATGTACATATGGAGTTGTTTTTTGCTCAACTCTCTATTGAGAAATCTAGGGCATCAAGTGTTAGGTGATTTATCTTCCATTAGTAACTGCTTGTGAGTGCTTTTTACAGCTTTAGATTAGGATCTTCTTTTCTTAAGTTATTAGTGTTCTTCTTTAGCAAACAACTATGAATGCATGAACATAAATAGACAAGAGTCAAAGGATGTAGACTATCTGCCATGGCCAAAACCTCTCACTATTTGAGAGGAAAACCCACACAAAAATCATCCTTATATAGATTCGAATTGACGAATACCAAGACCAAGACCCTTGAACTATTCTCCACTCCAAGACCAAGACACAAGTTCTCTTGACAGTCAACCTTCTTCTTGAATCCTCTTCCACTTTAACCTTCTTAGCATCGAGACTGTTAGCTCTGCTACATTCTTCAATATTTGAAGGTCATAAGAAAGCCTGGCCATGTTGTTGTTGTTCAAAGAGGGCTCGCATTTGTCATTCTTCTCCTGCTCCTTCACTCCGTTCACACTCCCATACCCCCCCCCCCCCCCCCCCCGCTATACATGTTTTCCTCCAAAAATCAACATGAACCTATATTTCACCATAAACCTGTATTTCCTTAGGCCCCGGGCACTGAGTTTAAACATCACGTAACCACGATAACGTGACCGCACGCCTTCTCCAATGGTTTCTCACCGAATAACCCGCTCGCTTGTTTCCGCCGTTCGGTCATCTGCCACATGATCCAACAGCATCTGCTTCCCCCGCTATCATAACTTAACCACACATTAACCCACGGGGAAAGCAGTTTTGGCCCCGTCACATCCTCCACGTGTCATGCAATGATTGTGATCGCTCGCCCGCGTATGAATACCAACCATCCCCTGTAAGCGGTGCGATCAATACCGCCTCTCCGCGCAAACCATTTTCCCCGGCCGTTAATCCCTGCGCATCTCTTCCTCCCGATCACCATCGAATCTGTCTGACCGAGATCCGACATCTCACGGTTGTCCGCCTCCTGTTTCCGTTCGATACCTCCCGCCGAGAGATCTCCGCCGTTCGTTTGTTTGATCTAACATCTAATGTCTATTCCCATCCCGCCCATGCATCCGCCATGCAGTCTTCGTTTCCTTGACATGTACCATGTTCCCGAAGGACAAAAGCAGCCATCATTTAGTGTTTGGCGCATTTACTCCTCAACCACCGCTTTCAAAAGACAGGATGGCCAAGAAAGGAAAAGATCAGCCTCAGCAAGTAAACACAATCAACATTTATGGAAGGTCATCCCATACGACACTCCAGTTACCTTAGAGGAATGCAGAGCGCTAGAAGATGTCATATTAATTCATTAAAGCACGCAGATCATGGAAGAGACTCTTTCAGAGATTTAAGGTGGTTGGTGGTCCATTATGACCCCTCCACGCATAGCATAGCAGAGCATTTTTGTAATCAACCTCTATATATATCCAGAAGACAGATATGATTAGGGTGGATGGTTGTTGTTTTGATGTAAGGTTCAACTTCTGGAGACTGTAACTACTTTGATACTTGCAACGTCTGGTCTTCATTTTCAGCTAATACAAGCTTCTTTTGTTGTTTATTGCTCACTCTCCATTTCTGCTCTGTTCTAGGTTGTGCTTATTATGCATTTGTTCATGTGCTCTTGATTTTTATCATTAGAGGGGTTGTCATCCCACCTCTGTGTTGAAGTCTAGTGTGTATCATTGAATGTGTTATGCAAGTTTCTATGTACTTAGTGCCAGAGAGCTGTCATCCTATTTGTGCATTAGGAAATAGATTTGCATACCTCTTTACTGGTTGCAGTCGGCCATCACATGGTCTTGTGCATCTACTGGTGTGGTCAGTACTCTCCATGTTCACTTAATCCTCAAACTGTGAGTAATTGGTGGTCTAAAGCCTTGTAGTCTGGGGGTGTTCACCCATGTCTGGAGTTAAGCATAGTAAAAGTGGTTATCTGGCTTGGACAAGCATCATTCCTTCCATTCATCCATTTCCAACATTATGTTGAGTTTGTAATGTTCCCGAGCATCTCCGATATACAACCTAGGAGATTTTCTTGGGGTGATAACATTGATTGGCGTCGTTGCTGGGGAGAGGAGATTGAAGCTCAGCTTCCCTGGGAGACAACACAGTTCCAGATTTTGATGATAGACAAAGTCTGGGCACATTTCTGGTTGTAATCATAGTCCTGGCTCAGTTTGTGAGACATACTCGAAGAAATCCTTAGAAATCACCAGCTGAACCAGTGCCTGACCCTGAGAAGATTGTTAAGCAGAAGAAAACATCACAGAAAGGAGCATCAGGATCAGGTAAGCCCAAGAAATCTTATGTATCTCTGCAAGAGAAGATTATAGTTGAGAATATACAATTTGAAGATATTGAGCCTAGTGTTGCTAGTGAGAAATTTCCTTCAGAGATTCATACAGCTCCTGGTTCATTTAGTTCCCCTTTGGATCTCAGTCCAAAGAAAGTCTCCCATACAGTCCATCATATTCCCTTGTCTCTACCATCCATTACATTGCTTCAAACTACTCAATCTGTCAGTGTCCTTCCACATACCCCAGTCATGGCAGGACAGCAAGCACCTACGAAGATGGAAAGAATTATTGTTGCTAGGTATGGAACCCTGGTTTTGCCTATTCCTTTGAATGCCATGCCTGCAAGAGAGTATCAAAAATATATGCCTAAATTCACTGGTACAAAGGGAGTAATTGTTGAAGAACACCTTGAGTCTTTTTATAGCTATGCAGATAACCTAAATATCAGTGAAGATGATGTATGGATGAGATTTTTTGTCCAGAGCCTTGATGGTGAGGCTAGGAAGTGGTTTAGAGAATTACCCCATGGGTCCATAACAGGAATTGAAGCATTGGATGATGCATTTTTGAAGCACTGGGGAGATAAAAAAGACTTTCTATATTATCATATTGAGTTTGGTAACCTAAAGAGGGAAAATGGGGAATCATTGTTTGATTTTAATAAAAGATTTAACCGTATGTATAGTAAGATACCAACTGAGGTAAAGCCTACCCCCACTTCTGCCAAACTCACCTATGCCAATTCTTTTGACTCTGATTTCTTCCTGTTATTGAGAGAAAGAAGATGTGCCACTCTAGCGGATATGCAAGATGCAGCCCTAGAAGTAGAATCTAATATTATGGCTGCAGAAAAGCTCAAAACACATGCTGATAGAAGGAGGCAGAGAGGTGAGGCTTCTTCTTCCTCTGCCTCATCTTCAGAGCCTAGATTAGATAAATGACTAGAATGATAGAGTCATTAGCTGCAAAGATATCTAAGCTGAAGATTGAGCAGAACTCTGGGAGGACAAGGCAGCAGAACACATTTGCTCCTAGAAATCCGAATCCATTCAGAAGAGTAAATGAACAGTTGCAAATCATTCAGAGGGGTAAATAAAAAAATGAAGAACAAAAGGTTAAATCTCCTTTTCAAAATGTGGTCATGGAGGAGGAGCAAATTGAAGATGAGGATGAAATTCATTGTATGGAAGATAAAGGCAGTGCTGCCTTTTTGACATTGGCTGCATACGAAGAATCTTTGTTGCAGGAACAAGATAGTCAAAGGTGGGACAGAGAGGTTGTTCTACAAACTAAGGAGTAGCAAAGATATAATCTGAGGTCAAATGCAAAAAATGCCAAGGAGAATCCTGCCCAAAGAGCTGTTGTCCAAACAGAGTCACAGAATATTAGACAGAGAAGACCAGTAGCTGATCCAGTGATACTCAAAGCACCAGTCCAAGAGGTAAGAGGTTCTGACAAGTTACCTTCCTCTTTCAGCTTTGAGTCAGAAGTCCAGAAGTTAAAAATATCTGTGCCTCTGGTAGAGTTGGTAAAGAGTGAAGTGTTTAGAAAGCCTATCCTTGAAACTCTTGAGTTGGAAACCACATATACCTCCACTGACTCTGTCAATTTGCAAAATGACAAGCCTGCAGTTGTTCTTAGCCTCATGATTGAACCTGCTGATAATAATTCTCCATAATTTTATGTCTACTTGACCATTCATGACAAAATCCTCCACAATTGCCTGCTAGACATAGGGGCCAGCCACAATTTGATGCCTAAAGCTATCATGGAAGAGTTAGGCCTTGATATCACTAGATCGTACCATGATTTATTCTCATTTGATTCAAGAAAGGTGAAATGTCTAGGGTTGATTAAAGATTTAGCTATTACCCTAACTCAGCGTCCCATGAAGAGCATGATGACGGATATTGTGGTAGCAGATGTCCCTCCCAAGTTTGGCATGTTGTTGTCGAGAGGATGGATTAAGAGACTAGGTGGGACATTACAGAATGATCTATCTTATGCCACTGTCCCAGTTTTTGGAGGAGAAAGCAGGAGATTGTATAGGGAAGCATAGTTGGCGTACGTCATCAGTGATGAGAAGAATCCTATTAATCATCCCATATATGTTGTGGACACTGATTTTGGAGCATGTGTCCTCCAAATAGAAGAATCTCAGAAGACCTCAATGCAGATTAGGAAACCAACAGTTCAAGCCGAAGAAGAGCAAGGAAGCCAGGTTTGGAAGATGTTCTTTGATGGAGCATGTTCTAGGGACACTACAGGAGCAGGGGTAGTGCTGATATCTCCAGAACAAAAAAGCACACATTTGTCTTTTAAGCTAGCTTTTCAAGTAACAAACAATATAGCAGAGTATGAGGCTCTGCTATTGGGCCTTAATGCAGCTAAAGACAGAGGAATTAGGAACATAACGGTGTTTGGGGATGCTAATCTTATCATTCAGCAAGTAAATAAAACATTTTAGGAAAAACACCCAAGGCTGAAAGCGTACAGAGATGAGGTATGGAGACTCAAAGATTATTTTGATGATTTATGTCTTTCATATATCCCTAGAGCCAAAAATCAACTTGTTGATTCCCTTGTTGTGTCTACAAGCATGTTTATCCCTCCCATGCCTCCCAGACTATTTTATGAAGTCCAAATGAAATATAGGCCATCCTTGCCTAATAATGTCAAGCATTGGAAAGTTTTTGAAGATGATGATGAAATAAATAGGTTTCTGCAAGTCATTGATGAGTTTTCCGAAATGCAAATTGACCAAGAAAATGAAGCCTTGGAAGAAAGTCCCCAATCCCAGCTTAGAAACAAAATTGGCAAAGATAGTATTGTCCAACTTCCCAGCAATTATATACCTAAGGGTTTAATTCCTCTAGAAAGACTGTTTGACCAGAATGATGTGCCTTATAAGGCTGCCTAGAAAGAAGACCAATCTGCAGTCTGTAAGCATGATATAGGGAGTCCATGTCAGTCTAGACACATAAATCTTTCTTCTCATCTATCTGCTAATCAATGTTCTGAATACTGCAATCTAATGAAGCAATTTGCTTATGTGTTTGCCTGGGAATATAGTGACCTGAAAACCTATGATAAAAATATTATTCAGCATAAAATCCCTCTGGAGAAAGATATAATTCCTTTCAAGCAGAAGCTGAGACCAATAAATCCTTTGCTCCTTCCTTCAATTGAAAAAGAAATTAAAAAGTTGATGGCTGCCAAAATCATAGTCCCTCTCAGATATTCGAAATGGGTAGCCAACTTGGGGGTAGTGAGGAAGAAAAGTGGAGAAATCAGACTCTACGTTCATTTCAGAAACTTGAACAAGTGCTCTAAAAAAGACAATTACCCTCTACCCAAGATGGAGCATTTGCTGCAGAAGGTCTCAGGAGCCAAAGTAATGTCTTTCCTGGACGGATTTTCAGGCTATAACCGGATTGTTGTACATCCAGATGACCAAGAGAAGACTGCATTCATCACTCCTTGGGGCACTTTTATGTATGCCAAGATGCTTTTTGGGTTGATGAATGCTGGAGCTACCTTTCAAAGAGCTATGGATATAGCATTTGTGGGAGAGAAGGAAAAATTTGTCCTTATCTACCTTGATGACATAACAGTATACTCCTGCAGCCATCAAAACCATTTGCAGCATTTGAAAAAGGTGTTCCTGAAGTGCAGGAGGTTTGGGATTTCAATCAATCCTAAAAAGTCAAAGTTTGCTTTAGAAGAAGGCAAGCTGTTAGGACATGTTGTTTCTGTTGCAGGTGTCCGAATTGACCCAGAAAGAGTAAAAGAAATACAGACCCTATCTGTCCCAAGATCAAAGAAGGACATACCAAATTTTGGAGAATTGGTGAAGCATATTGTTGTGGGGAAAAGTATCCGATGCGGATGACCCTATCCCTACTCTAAAGGTGACAGTCTTTAGCAACAACTGAAAGTAAAGCTTTGATGTTTTCCTTTATGAAAGTACAGAAAGAGGTAAGAAATGATCAACCAACCTGGTATCCTTTGCTTAGTCGATCTTGATCCTCTCTCTTTGTCTCTTGTTCCCAGCTCCTTGCCCTCTTTGCCGGTCCAGCTACACACAAGATCCTGCACAAAACAAGAGAGGAAACTACAAGATACATGTACTCATAACTGATGCATGGATTAGAGTGAATCAAATATACAAGTAAATACAATACATCAATGCAATACAAGTATATAGGAGAACATGCAAAACTTTATTGATAGAAGTAACAGGGTTCTGAGAAGGTTACAACCAATGATGGCTCCAATCCAGCAGCACCTCCCCAGCAGCAAGAACTCTCCTCTTCACCTCTAGTAAAACAATCACCCAATAGCTCTAACTGTAATCCAACAGCACCTCCTTGCTTTACACAAAATTCCAGCCTCCTTAGACCTCATAGAAGAGCTCTATATATAGGAGAGAAGAAGAAAGGATGAGTCAGCTTGAGGCTGGCATAGAGCTGACTAGTGTCCTCTCCCTCTTCAGTTAATCTTCAGTTCTTGAGTCCACTTGGAGATCCTTGCTTACACATGGTGATCAAGTACCTCTTACTCATCACAGGGCGAATCTCATGAACCAAGTGTCAGTTTGGAAGCTTCCTGGGCAGTTGACACCTTGCAGAATGACTGTGCCACTTGGCCAATCTCGCCCAGCGCAGGTAGCCTTCATTAGATTTGACTTCCAGCGCAGGTACAAGGAGGAGCAGTTGCATTCCAGCGCAGATGCTCAGTGGAGCAGCTGACATGATCCAAAATTGGCCTGTTTTGAAGTGTTTTCAGGTGGAGAACTGATTGGAAGTGCTGTTGTTTGATGACCTTGTTCTTTTAGGGGTAAGAACAACATGTTTAGGGACTGAGGATCCCTGTGATTATTGACATTTCATGCTCCATGATGCGAGGCACAAAAATGTCTATAACAGTTGCCCCCTAAAGTATGAGGCCGTTTATCGGGTGAAATGCTTTATCTAGAGGGTCCGAAGTTCATTCCAGTGCTGAGGAGGCGCCCTGTAATACAATGCAATACAATACATTATTTTTCATTCTATTTTCATGATCTAGCTGAGGCGGGCATTCCCATGCTCAGCTTCTATAAATACATTTTGGTACATATGACAGACGATCGTCTGAAGGTAGACTGATAATTTTCTGCTGAAATTATCATCCTTTGAATAGGATGATCATCTGTTGCAATGATGTACATGACAAATGCTTTTATATTTCCTGAATATATATCGCAGCCCGGATGGATGAAACTAGATCCGGGGTCTTCAAACTCGTTCGATCTTCACTCTAAGTACAAGTCGATCCATGTGAGAATTGCGCTGAAGTCGAACATGGAAAGACATCGCTTGATTACCGGTCAATAATGAAAACCGTTAACAAGCGCGAGAGGAATCACCAATAATGACGATGACCCTCAAGGTACTGCAGTACAATTCACGTGGCGTGAGTAAAGGACTTGGCGTCGAACGCCACGCAAAATCTTCTGGTCGAAGGTCATTGATGTATACCTGTCGCCGGAAGTGAGAAACTTGCCATTGAGGCATGCAAGCTTCAAAGAACTGATGGGGGTGTTCCTAGATCAACTTCTTGGATAATGAGCTGAAGTCGACAAGAAGCGATCCGTCAAAGGAGGGCCTTAATGAATCCCACATCAATGACACGGAACGGAGCTAATGATTTTAGTGGAGGTGAAAACAAACTGTGACATATGATTCAGGGTGGCGATCATGAATGGATGAAGGATAATGTATGGCAGTGGATGGGACACGGTTGACACTTTCAGAATGACCCCTCTTGAACATATAACGACACTGATGCGATGGATCGGTAGCATTACCCCAAATGTGGATGGTTTGGCGAGGACCATGGTGATGAGACCGGTGAATGAAACAACCCAACCCAATGTGGTACGGAGGAAAAGTGTCATGTTCAAGAGTGACTTGCTACCTTTAAACTTTGATGTTCTCCCAATTTTTCCCCAGTCATTTCTGACCAGTACCTCTTTATTTTTGTCAAGCTTGAGGAGGATAACATATGCTTGTTCTATAACTTGCCCTTCGGGCAAGCCCATCGCTATGATTTAACGAGCCTAGCGATAGGGAAACTCGTTCTCGTCTAAAGACAAGTTTGTCGCTATTTAATGAATTTAACGAGTCTAACGACAAGGATAACTCGGTCCTTTTCATTTTTAGAGAGTCTGAAAAGGTACATAAAGTCAACTCCAGAATTCCTTTTTCGTCAGCTAATCCCTTAAGTCCGAAAAAGTATAAAACAATACAGAAGGGATGAATTTTCGATTGCTTTAACGAGCCGAACAAAAAAAGCGCTCGATCTTTTTGTGCAATAATCCCTCAGGTCCAAAAAAGATTAAAATCTAGAGGAGGGATAGCGTTCCGGTCGTTTAACGAGCTGGAAGGCCAAAACTCGGCAAACTTTTCATATTTTACGAGTCAGTGAAAAAAGCTCAAAGAAGACTCGTCTTTTGAGGAACGAGTGATAAACAGGGATAGCAGCAGATTCCAGGTACAGGTTGGAATTTTCCAATCACGGCAGCATCACAAGGATGGCTAGGTGAAATCACTCTTCGCAGATGTTCCTCAAAATGGGTAAACACACAAATGGAAGTGAATGATCGGCCAAATGAAAAGTGGAGGTGATGGTGCACAAACACGACCAAGGCTTTTATGGCTGATGAATTTACGATCTCAAAAGGTTATTTACCGGTACTGGGTTCATTTTTTTTAAAGAGCTTGAATGCGCCAAAACACTGCTCAAAAGCTTATGTTTATTTTTTAACGAGCATGAACTATGATGCTAAAACTACTCGGATCTTTTGCATGCCCCCAGCATCATAATGACGCATGTCAAAGGAGGGTGCCCCCCAAGCTTCATTGCAATCAACTCGGTGATTGGAATGAAGGTTTACCTTTGAATTTTGAAAAAGGGGATTTGTTTCATTTTTTAATGAGGTTGACATAATAAAAGAACTATCCTCATGACTCCTTGTTTCATTTTTTAACGAGGTTGACACGAGATAAGAACCGTCCTCGGCGCCGACAAAATATCTAGGAATCTTCCGAATCCAACCAGAAGATTGGATTAGATTTCATTTTGTAGGTTTCCACTGTGGCCACTTCCGCCAGATTACTTGGAGGCGGTAGGGCGAAAGTACCCATTAAGGCAGGGTCTTTTAGGAAACCTACTCCGATATTTTGGAAAAAATGATTCCTTGCATGGATCATTGGAATGCTTCATGTAACTTGTGAACTGTTGGGGAGAAAAGTTTGTTGGTCGACGATTGTAATTCCTTCTTGGGAGGGAAATGCAATCCTCCTGAAATAGGTCGACACAACCGCGGCCATGGCATAGATCCAGGGCCTTCCTAATAGGATGTTGTAATCGAGGTTTCCATCAATTACTTCAACATCAATTCCTACTGTTTTGCCCCCAGTTCAACTTGCAAGTTACTTAAAATCCCGTATGGAGTGTATGATCGTCCATCAAATGCTTTTAACGTCGTTGACGATTTCGACAAGGGTGGTGATCCTAATTCTTTCCAGCAACTCATCGACATAAGACATGTAGATGCCCCCTCATCAATAATTGTTCGATGAACAGTTTTGTTGAGGGCTTTCACTTGAATAAGGAAAGCTAGTTGAGCTGGTAACTAAGGGTCATATCCTTTATGATCAAAGGCCACAAGATTGGAATCCATTGGGCCAATCCCACCTATTGCTGGTAATAAAGCTTGCTCTTGGGAGGGGTAATTTTGTGGTTCCTCAAGTGTCGACATAGTGGACGGCGATTGGGCCAGGTCCTTTACTATATTATAATTCTGTGCTCCTTTGGCACGAGGATTAAATGTCGATTTGTGTACTGCTCCCTTTGGCGACTTTATTATTGGCTCAGGAACGATGGGTGGCACAACTTCGGTCAAAGTTGTTGTTGAACTACTAGGTCGTTCATTAACCTTGTTGTTCGACAGCTTTGGATTCCCGTAATCTTTACTCCTTGTCAAAGCATTATTCTGTTGCTTCGAGGTAGACAACATAAGCACTTGGGATCGGGAAGCATTTTGATTAGCAACCAGATTTTGACTTGGATTAGGAAACGGATCAGTCAGTACTGCTGGGGTTTTTGAACTCTTGAAGAGTTTCTTAACTTCAGCTATATGTGGACAATCTTTCGTCCAATGATCCTCATCGCATATATGACACCCTGTCGGGGGTCTCCCTTTCCTTTTCTTTATCTTCTTGCCCCCTGGTTGTTTCAGTTGTTTGCCCTTGTCGGTCGACATGGCATTTACTTCTGAGGTAAGAAGTCGCTCATTTGCATTTTGACTAGAAATTTTGCGTTTGCCAGTCACGCCATTACTGGTGTGAGAGTTAGTATTCGATCCAGGAGGGGGAGGAATTGAAAATTCAGGTCTAGGGGCGTCAGGTATTTTGTCGTAGAGCGTGCCCGACTGAGTATATACTAAGTCTAAATATTGAGCACGAGCAATGACTTGCTCCTCTGTTACGACTCCCCCTTTGGCCACATCTTCCGTTATAGCAGGAAGTAGCGACTTTATAAACCACTCAGCTAATAGCTGATCTGGAACATAAGTTTTCACCATTCTGCGACGACGACGCCACTCATGTATATGATCAGATATGTGAGTGGCTGTTGTCTGTTTGAAGTTGGTAAGGAGTTCGGTTCCTGTTTCATACCTTATCGGTAATTGAAAATGGGTTAAGAAAGTCGTGGCTAAGGAGCTGAAATTGTCGAAAGAGGCTCTTGGCAATTCAATGTACCATTTAGCTGCTGGACCTGTCAATGTCCTCTGGAAGAGGCGAAGTCTTATCGAATCATCATTCAGGGTGTTTGATGAACACCATAGATGGAATGTCATCACATGATTCGATGGATCTTCACCAGGATTTCCATTAAATTTAGGAATGTCTGATGGAAGTTTGTGTGGAATCGCTGGCCACCAAGGGGCATAAGCAATTGGATCATTCGTCAGCCGGTTTAGATCTGGTAATTCTAGAGTTGCTACGAAGGGCAACTGTTGGTTCAGGTTAGGCGAAGCATATCCAGGATAAGATGGTATCACCTGAGCAATGGGTCTTTGCAGACCAGCATTATGCTGACAACTTTGACAAGGTTGATGGGTGTAACCATTATAGTATGGTTGCCCATTACTTACAAAGACTTGTTGCCCAGGTCCTTGATATGATTGCTGGAAAGGCGGTTGTTGAGATTGAAGCAGCTCTGGTTGTTGGACCATTTGCTGTTGACCAATACCGGATGATTGACCAGGATGAGGAGTCACAGTACTTGTTTGGGCCTGAGTCGCTCCAGATAAGGAGGCACTACCCTGAGATTGTGATTGAGTCGATGAGCCAAGAGGTTGTTGTGTTACAACAGGTAACGCTTGTACTTGCGACACATTCGCCATAGCAGGTGTGGTGGTAATATTCGACACAGGGTGGACTGGTTGCATAGAATATACAACTCCTGGTTGTTGAGGCAGTATTGGTACCCAACTGTTGGATGTAATTCCAGTTTGACCTGAACTTTGTTGTGAACTCACGGATGGGCATCCTCCCGGAGGAGGTAATGAAAAGGCATACTGCCCCCCATATGGTATCAATCCGGAACTCAAGGGGATCGATTGCCCAGGTTGACCTCCAAATGGATCAATTTGGCGAGTTTCAACATAAGAAATACCAGATGCTAATCCGGACGAAGAAATAGGAACTAACCATGTCATCGTCCCTGATGGGACTCCGGCTTGTTGTTGACAACTTGCCGGGACAGATGGTATACCAGCGAACATCGTTGGAGTAGCAGTAGAAGCCTCTGCTGCTGCTGTGTCGGACGACACAATCCTAGATGTCGACGGTTGTTCAGACATATCAAGTCTATCCAAAAGATTTCTAAGAGATTCTACAGGAACTTCCACTCGTGGTGGACTAACTTCGAAGATCAACGCGGGAAGGGTGATGATTATTCCGCTTAAAATAAATTTTATTAACGACGCTTTTAGACACAAACTTGCTTTTTCATGTTTTAAGAGTCGAGAAAAAGCTAAAGATGACTCTAGTCGCCTTCGATGTATTAACGAGCCCGAAGTGACAAATGCTCGGTTGGACTTTTTCAGTTATAGAGTTTGAAAAAGACCAAAAGAAACTGCTCTGGAGATCTAGGCAGAGGGTGTGCCAAACCTTTCGCGAAACCACAGAATACGTTTTACGGTACGGGTGGTCGATCTTCGTGAATGCTGTGTTCACTGCATCGCGATCAGTAGGGCGGCCGACACGGTTTCCTAAGGATAAAGGATAAATGCCTATAGGGGTCTCCCATTATATACGCGACGGTACGTGGGAGCACAAGTTCGTATTAGTGCCACCGACTCTCAGGAGGAATCACCCACCTTCGTAGAGATCGACAGTCACTACGTTTAACGACGCCGGAACACGTCTCTACCTAGACCTCTAGATGTTTGCGTTATGTTACAAAGCGTTGTTATGTAAATTGAGTTTATTTTAATGTTGATCTTGCTTAACAGTTTGTCTTTCAGGATCACCACGAGATGTATTGGTACAAATTCCTAAATGCAGCTAAAATGATAAGCAAGCTTTACAATCTTTTTAGCTTTGAAAATCCTAGCTACTGAGGGGAGAGAAAAACAATATCTTTCCACACAGAGCATAAAGCACAAACTAATGCACTTTCTCCTAGATCAGACACACAAACTTATCAAAAATGCAAATGCAAGATGCATGTATTTCTTTTCTTTTCCCTTAATGTTGATGTAGACAAAAGGAAATTGTTGTATAATTTTCGAATTCAATTTGAAGTGTAAACAAACAAGTTTCGTCTAAAATGAAAAGACACCTTACAGGTACTTGTTTTAACACTAAAAATATACGAATTCAAACCATAAGATGAAAAAAAAACAAACTCAAACAGCCATGAACAGTAATAAAACTAGCTCTTAAGATCACAAAAACACTTTTACAGTTCAGGATCTAAGAGGTCACAACTATACTGGTTCGCTTTTCACAATGGGAAACTGTAACTGAAACAAGAAATACTGAAAGAACATTCACAGTTTCATCACACAACTGAGGCGGAATAATGTCAAGGAGAATGGTTTACAGCAAATACAATGACCAGCAAGCAATCAGCAAAAAATCAGTGAAAACAGGGCCAAGGCACAATGGGAAAAACTGAGCAAGACAAAGGCTAACTGGACCAGCGCAGGCTCTGGTCTGTCAGTTTGACTCTCAGCGCAGTTCCCGAAGGGAGTACCTGCGCTGTAATGCAGACTGCCTGTGGACAGCCTGCTCTGGGACACGAGAGTTACGTCTACAAAGTTTTCCGGGTCATAAAAAGCTCAAAAATGCACTGTTTTTGCTGAAATAAAAAGCTATAGGTCAAGTACAGGCTAAGGGATGATCAAGAGGATGAAGATCTATCACAAAGAGTAAAGAGTCTTTTGTAGATAAGCTCTTCAAATCTTGAATTTGCTCAGTAAATGAGCAAGAGTAGCAGACCCTCTACTTCGCTTTTGATATAGTCAAAAGCTTTTCGATTTGGTACTCTTTTCTTCAAGAAATGAATAGCAAAATACTACAAACACCAACAAGATACTAGGCTCCCCAGCGGAGTCGCCAGTTTGTTGTGGGGAAAAGTATCTGATGCGGATGACCCTATCCCTACTCTAAAGGTGACAGTCTTTAGCAACAACTGAAAGTAAAGCTTTGATGTTTTCCTTTATGAAAGTACAGAAAGAGGTAAGAAATGATCAACCAACCTGGTATCCTTTGCGTAGTCGATCTTGATCCTCTCTCTTTGTCTCTTGTTCCCAGCTCCTTGCTCTCTTTGCCGGTCCAGCTACACACAAGATCCTGCACAAAACAAGAGAGGAAACTACAAGATACATGTACTCATAACTGATGCATGGATTAGAGTGAATCAAATATACAAGTAAATACAATACATCAATGCAATACAAGTATATAGGAGAACATGCAAAACTTTATTGATAGAAGTAACAGGGTTCTGAGAAGGTTACAACCAATGATGGCTCCAATCCAGCAGCACCTCCCCAGCAGCAAGAACTCTCCTCTTCACCTCTAGTAAAACAATCACCCAATAGCTCTAACTGTAATCCAACAGCACCTCCTTGCTTTACACAAAATTCCAGCCTCCTTAGACCTCATAGAAGAGCTCTATATATAGGAGAGAAGAAGAAAGGATGAGTCAGCTTGAGGCTGGCATAGAGCTGACTAGTGTCCTCTCCCTCTTCAGTTAATCTTCAGTTCTTGAGTCCACTTGGAGATCCCTGCTTACACATGGTGATCAAGTACCTCTTACTCATCACAGGGCGAATCTCATGAACCAAGTGTCAGTTTGGAAGCTTCCTGGGCAGTTGACACCTTGCAGAATGACTGTGCCACTTGGCCAATCTCGCCCAGCGCAGGTAGCCTTCATTAGATTTGACTTCCAGCGCAGGTACAAGGAGGAGCAGTTGCATTCCAGCGCAGATGCTCAGTGGAGCAGCTGACATGATCCAAAATTGGCCTGTTTTGAAGTGTTTTCAGGTGGAGAACTGATTGGAAGTGGTGTTGTTTGATGACCTTGTTCTTTTAGGGGTAAGAACAACATGTTTAGGGACTGAGGATCCCTGTGATTATTGACATTTCATGCTCCATGATGCGAGGCACAAAAACGTCTATAACACATATTACCTCCATGTTGAAGAAGGGGTCAGAAATCCAATGGACTGATTTGACAAGAAAATCCTTTGAGTCCATTAAGAAGGCTATTATGGAGGCTCCCACTTTAATAAGTCCAGATTACAGCAAGGAGTTTCATATATTTTCTTTTTCCTCTAATGACACCCTTGCAGCAGTGTTATTGCAAGTAGATGAAGAAGGTTCAGAGCATCCAATGACATTTTTCAACAAAAACTTAAGGGATGCTAAACTGAGGTACGACATTATTGAGAAACAAGCATATGCTCTTATCAAATCTTTGAAAGCTTTCAGAGTTTACATTCTACATTCCAAGATAATTGCATATGTACCCTCTGCTGAAATAAAAGATGTCTTAACATAACCTGATGTTGATGGAAGAAGGGCTAAATGGATCGCAAAGTTAATTGAATTTAATATAGAACTGAAGCCCACCAAACTTGTCAGAGGTCAGGGTCTTGCCAGATTGTTAGCTGAAGAAAATTGCAGAACATTGGATATAAACCTCATGGGCTCAATTTCAGAAAATGGTCAAACAGAAGAAAAGGAAGCAGCTGAACCAGAGAGAAAGCAGCCAGTGGCAGAAAATCTAGCTTCTTGTGATTGGTATTCTGCAATAGTTAAATTCTTACTGAAGCTAGAAATCCCTCCAAGCTTTACTCAAAGTCAAGCCATAACTATTAAGCTTAGAGCAGCTAAATATTGCATTAATGAAAATCTGCTCTATTGGAGGGACCCCTCTGGGATGCTTTTGAGGTGTCTGGACAAAGAACAGTCAATGAAAGTTATGCAGCAGTTTCATTCCAGCATGTGTGGAGGACATCACTATTGGAAAACCACTGCCCATAAGATTCTCAGAGCTGGGTACTATTGGCCCACTTTATTTTCTGATGTATTTTCATTTGTTAAATCTTGTGACAGGTGCCAAAGATTTGAAGGGAGACAGCAGTTGAAGTCCCTGCCCTTAAAACCAATACATGCAAAAGGCCCTTTTCAGCAGTGGGGCTTGGATTTCATTAGAGAAATCAATCCACATTCTAGTGGCCAGCACAGATGGATATTAGTAGCCACTGATTATTTTACTAAGTGGATTGAAGAAATCCCTACCAGAAAGGCTAATCATAATGTGGTCATGAAGTTTTTAATTGAAAATATCTTTACCAGATTTGGTTGTCCACATAAATTAGTCACAGACAATGCAGCAGCCTTCAGGGCAAAAGAATTGGTGGACATGTGTGACTCAATGGGCATCAAGCTAGTTCATTCCACCTCATATTACCCTCAAGGCAATGACCTAGCAGAGTCTTCCAACAAAAGCCTGATAAAAATAATTAAAAATTCGTTGTAAAGACAATAAAAAGAATTGGGATTCTAAGCTCAAGTATGCACTGTGGGCTGACAGAGTGACCATTAAGAAATCCACAGGGAATTCTCCATTCAAGCTGGTATATGGCACTGAAGCTGTATTCCCAATTCAGTTAACTCTCCCTGTGGCAAAGCTCCTGCAAGATGAATGTAATGAGGAAGAAGACATGGCAAAGAGGATCACTGATTTAGCAGAGGTGCACCAAATCAGGGAACAGCTGGTTGAAAAGGCTGCAGCACATCAAAAGAAGATCAAGGAAGCTTTTGACAAAGGGACAAAAGCAAATAATTTTTCAGATTGGAGACTTGGTTCTGAAGTGGGATGCATTAAAGGAAAAGAAAGGCAATCATGGAAAGTTTGATGCTTTCTGGACAGGGTGTTTTATCATTTCTCAGATTCAAGGGAACGACACCTTCATACTGAAAAGTATGGGGGGAGAAGCAGTTTTTGATGGCCCAGTTAATGGGCGTTTTCTGAAAATTTATGTGATATAAGGTCTTTTGACCTTGAAGTTGTAAATATTTTATTTTATCAGTTTTATTATAGGTTCAGTCGGACTCCATGCCCAATGCAACACTAGGAAATTTTGTAAATTTGTTTTTCACAGGAAAGGCATTGATCTGCAAGTTCTTCAGACCTCACAGGTTGGATCTCATCCCCAGAAGGAGCCAGTGTTAGCTCTGCTACATTCTTCAATATTTGAAGGTCATAAGCAAGCCTGGCCGTGTTGCTGTTGTTCAAAGAGGGCTCACATTTTTCATTCTTCTCCTACTCCTTCACTCCGTTCACACTCCCATACCCCCCCCCGCTATCCTTTTTTTCCTCCAAAAATCATCATGAACCTATATTTCACCATAAACCTGTATTTCCTCAGCCCCCGGGCACCGATTTTAAACGTCACGTAACCACGATAACGTGACTGCGCGCCTTCTCCAACAGTTTCCCACTGAATAACCCGCTCGCTTGTTTTCGTCGTTCGACCATCTGCCACACGATCCAACGGCATCCGCTTCCCCTGATGCCATAACTTAACCACGCATTAACCCGCAGGGTAAGCGGTTTTGGCCCCGTCACATCCACCACGTGTCGAGCAATGATTGTGATCGCTCGCTCGCGTACGAATACTGCCCATCCCCCATAAGCGGTGTGATCAATACTGCCCCGTTGCGCAAACCATTTTCCCTGGCCGTTAATCCCCACGCAACTCTTTCGCCCGATCACCATCGGATCTGTCTGACCGAGATCCGATGACTCACGACTGTCCGCCTCCCATTTCCATTTGATACCTCCCACCGAGAGATCTCTACCATTCATTTGTTTGATCTAATGGCTGATGTCTATTCCCGTCCCGCCCATGCATCCGCCATGCAGTCTTCGTGTCCTCGACATGTACCATGTTCCCGAAGGACAAAAGAGGCCATCTATCAATTTTTGGCACATTTACTCCTCAACCACCGCTTTCAAGAGACAGAATGGCCAAGAAAGGAAAAGATCAGCCTCGAGCAGGTAAACACAATCAACAGTTATGGAAGGTCATCCCATACGACACTCTAGTTACCTGAGAGGACTGCAGAGCACCAGAAAATGTCAAATTAATTCATTAAAGCATGCAGATTGTGGGAGTGACTCTTTTAGAGAGTTAAGGTGGTTGGTGGTCCATTATGACCCTTCCACGCATATCATAGCAGAGCATTTTTGTAATCAACCTCTATATATATCCAGAAGACAGATGTGATGAGGGTGGATGGTTGTTGTTTTGATGTAAGGTTCAACTTCTGGAGACTGTAACTACTTTGATACTTGCAACATCTGGGCTTCATTTTCAGCTAATACAAGCTTCTTTTGTTTTTAATTGCTCACTCTCCATTTCTACTCTGTTCTAGGTTGTGCCTATTATGCATTTGTTCATGTGCTCTTGATTTTTAGCATTAGAGGGGTTTTCATCCCACCTCTGTGTTGAAGTCTAGTGTGTATCATTGAATGTGTTATGTAGGTTTCTATTTACTTAGTGCCAAAGAGCTGTTATCCTGTCTGTGCATTAGGAAATAGATTTGCAGACCTCTTCACTAGTTGTAGTCGGCCATCACATGGTCTTGTGCATCTGCTGGTGTGGTCAGTGTTCTCCATGTTCACTTAATCCTCAAACTGTGAGTAATTGGTGATCTAAAGCCTTGTAGTCTGGGGGTGTTCACCCATGTCTAGAGTTAAGCATAGTAGAAGTGGTTATCTGGCTTGGACAAGCATCATTCCTTCCATTCATCCATTTCCAACATTATGTTGGGTTTGTAATGTTCCTGAGCATCTTCGAGATACAACCTAGGATAGTTTCTTGGGGTGATAACAGAGACATTGTCACCATCGAGATCTTATCATTGTCTTGACACTGAGATCTTCTTTACTATGAGACCTCCTCGTTTTCATATTACCGAGACCTTACTTCTGTAATGGCATCGAGTGTTTTTTCCACGTGATAACATTGATTCCTTATGTGGTGTACCGATCCTTTATCACTGAGATGGTACCGAAACATAATAGCATCATCAACGAACTGTGATTTCACTGGAATTATCTTCTAGCTGAGAATATTGAGATATTCACCATGACTGTGATATCAACAAATTTTCATCACACTAATATGGCACCAAAACTATGTTTTATGGACTGTAATAACACTGAAATAGAGATACCTCCTTTCTGTGATGATATCAAACCTTGCTTATTGTAATTGCACCGAAAATAGCTCATTGTAATTTCACTGAACTTATCCAGGTGACAGACATCCGAATTGTAGAGAGATCTAAAATTGTTGACTGTGGAATAGGATGAGATGCCTATTTATAGTAGTTCTTCCATGTAAATAGCCGACATGATATTATGAATCGTTGTGTCTTCATTTAGGTGAGCCAACATAAGTTTTTACATTTCATTTTGAAGTTGACATGAATAAGGATACCTTGTGCTTGTCTTGGAGGGCTACTATACCATTCTATTGACTCATATACATTTGTGACATGCCCAAGAAGGGTTCTTCATACATGACATTGACTCTCTTTGACTTTTATGACTAGATGAAAAATCCTAAAGGCTCACAATGAGAGGCATCTAGAAATAAAATCCTTGCTCGTGAAACCCATGAGTCAAGCAGACAATCATTTTATCTTTTGTATTTACATCAATTACATAAAAATCACAATTACACATGTCATTATGAAGAACGAACCTAGTTACACTTTTCAACACTCTCAACTTCAAAAAAAATCCCCAAGGGATCATAGGACCAAGTAAACCTAAACTTGAATTTCATATGCTTCAATAAAATATTTGCCTCCTTCGATGTTGCCCTGGTATTGACAATGAAAGGGCCAATATGTGCCTTTAACTTGAATTAGGACTTTTGTTTCCCGGATAACAAATGCAGATCATCCATGTTCATCATTTTCCTGATGTATTCCAAGGAAAAAATCTTGATTGGAAAAAATAATGGTAACCTGTATGGAGGAAGTTCACATACATATATTCTGATTTCTGTATAATTATAGTAGAGGTACCAATCTAAAATTTTGGCTTGCTCAGTAAGGTCCATAATTCATCTAATTTCAGTTGAAATTATCGGTATGGAATCACTGCTAAGAAGACATAAAGGCATATGAAAAAACTGGTTTACATCATCATTGAAGGAATACTCTTCTATGTTCTTCCTTACCAAGGAAGTCTAGTGAATGATTGACTGAGGCTTTCCTTGTGCATCATACTTCTGCAATGGGAACTTAAATCTATCTACTTGATGAAATAAAAGTAAATACACAAGAACTGATTGATGTTTAAAAGCACTTTCTGTTGAAAACTTAAAAACTGATCATGAATATTGTCTGCCAAAAACTAATTGTGGTTGAAAATCAATGAGGCATTATTACCCGCAGAGAACACTAATAGAAATCCCAATATTACTTCATCGTCCCACTGATCGATAGGGTAACCTAAAGGAAATGCAACCATAGAAATGACTTGCCTAGACATTTCTGGGAAAATCGAAGTAGAATAGGGCAGATTGGTCCTAGGCAACTCAGAATTCTCACGTAAAAATGACTCAAAGATTTGGGCTCACTGAAGAAATGTGATTTTTTGATAAATATCCATGAGGAAATCAGTGGAAAAAGGGTGCATAGGGGTTGAAAGATTGATTTTAAGTTCTTGAAATATGGACTCGGGAGTAATAGCAAATAAAATTTCATTTTTTTGGGCAATTACAGCCCTCTGACTAGGAAGATATTTGAGATGACACCAGGTAACAAATTTAGGGAAGATATGGGTCTAGGGAAGGAAAGACTCCCAAATACTTAATTCATCATTGACATCGATAAATTTCTGGTTTTCCCAGTTGTGGATTTCATAAAGATCAAACTCACACTTGGTTTCTGAGATTTTTACTGCATATCTACCAGGGGAAGCTCATCTAGCTTAACTACAGAAGGTAGTGCAGGGATCTCTACAACTAATTTTGAATTTCCTTTAGATGAAGAAATCATAAACAGGAAATTACAAACGAAGGTTGAAATACCAGACAAATGTCGATCACTTTTGTAAGAAGATTTTTGCGTAACTTTGAAATTTGGGGTCGCACTGGCAATGTTGGGAGCTGAAATGGCGAAAGGGAATATGCAGAGGGATATGTGGTTTTTATAGGAGGGAATTTGAAAAATTAAAGAAGTTATAACCATTTTTAGGTACGTCGAATTAATGAATTAGACTTTGGTGCAAAAATTTCATGATCAAACGGTTACATGAACGTTTGGCAGGAGGAAATGAATGTATAACGGTTAACTGGTGGGGGGGTAGGAAGGGGACAGGTGCACAGGAACGGAGCGGGAGTGGGAAGTGGTTTTCAGAGGGAGGGAAGGGTGGTTAGATGTTTAGTATAGGGGCATCCCGAAGTTGTTGTGGAAGTGCCACATATGACTGGGTGGTAAACTAGAAACAATGTTTCGGACCTGCCCCCCGTTAAACTCCAATAGTGCGGGGGGTCCTGAACTCATCCCCGATTGTTGATGCGGGCGGGGATGATCTCCTCCATTGATTTCCTTTCGGCATTTATCGCATAACGACAAAATGTCAAATCGAAATTTATTTGCAAATTAAAACATAACCTTTTGGAAAATATACAAGGATTAAAATAATAACATATAAAAAAATGCAGCATTTTGACTTGCTCGTGACTTTGGAGATTCTTCATTGTATATATATATATATCCCTTTTTTATTCTTTTCTTTTGATATTTTTCTTTATTTATTTTTCTCATGCTCTTTTCTTTTTCTTTTTCTTTTTTATCTACTTATTTTTCTTTTTTCAACAAAAAGTAAAAAACAACTAGGGTAAAAAAAGTTACAACATCAGCTCCATCTGGGGACTGCTTCCCCCTACGGGATGTAGATAACTTGCAAATCCATGTGTCTTCTCCTCAGGTTATGGAGTCTTTTCTGTGAAAATCACACTTTGACAGTGAAATTTAAAGAAAACTGGAAATTTACAATGAAGATGGTTGCAAGCATCTAATACTAAATATAGTGTTTGAGGTATTGTCCATTGACTGGAAATGAAGAATATTGTCCTTCCAGGTTGCGTAGAATAAAAGTGTTGTTACCCTTTACTTCTACAATGTTGAATGGTCCCAACCACAAATTATCAAACTTTCCATGCTTACCTCTTTCCTCTCTTCTGGCATCCCATCTTAAGACTAGATCACCTTGTCTAAAATCTCTTTCTCTAGCCTTTGCATCAAATAAGCTTTTCATTTTGTTTGTATATTGACAAATTTTATGTTGAACTTCATCTTTGTCTTGGTTTATCTTAATGATATGATTGATTCTCCTTGAAAAATCAGCAGTTTCCTCATATGATTCTTGCAAAAATTTCGTGAATAGAAATGCTAGTTGTGTAGGAAAAATTGTCTCAGTTCCATAAACAAGTTGGAAAGGGGACTTTCTAGTATATATTTTGGGTGATACTCTATTTTCCCAAACTACGTATTTGAGATGAATATCCTAACTTATTTTATGATCTGCCAATACTTTCTTGATTACCTTGACCAGACTCTTATTTAATGATTCTACTAACCCATTACATTGTGGGTAATATTATGTAGAATGATGCAATGAAATATGATATTTCTAACAAAACTCTATCATTTTAATGATGTTGAAAGCCTGAGCATTGTCTATAACACTTTGTTGTGGGCAGCTAAATCTAGACAGTATATTCTCTTTAATGAATTTTATGACCACTATATACGTTGCATTCTTACAGGGATTTCTTCTACTAACTTGGTGAAGTAATTAGTGGCAGTTAATATCCATCTATGTTGGTTTCTAGAAGATGGAACTATTTCACTTATAAAATCTAATCCCCATTGTAAAAACGGAGCTTCAATTAAAATTGGGACAAGGGGAAGTGTTGCTAGCCTCTATTTTCCATCAAATATATGACAACCTTTGCTCCAAATTGTGTGAACAATTTGGGCCAATAGAAACCTGCTCATAATTTTGTATGTAGTTGCCTTCCATGCATAATATCCTCCACAAATGCCTTCATGAAATTGTTCAATGACTCCTTCAATTTCATTTTCAGTCAGGCATAATAAAAGGATATTCAAAGGATCCTTGCAATATAAATTGCAATTTATGATACAATATTTCATAGCTTTAAGTCTAAGAGATTTAGATTGATTCTTTGTAAATTCAAGAGGATACTTTAAATCTTGAAGAAAATTCATTATGTCTTTATACCAATCTGAAAGTAAAATTGTGTCATCAATATGTAGAGGTAGAGGAACAGGGTCTGAACTGGAAGAAGGTTATTGTGGATTCTTCTCGGTTGACATTTGAGAAGGTTATTATGGATTCTCCTCATATGATATCTAATAATGTTCTTGTGGATTCTTCTCTTGTGAAATCTAAGAAGATTCTTGTGGATTATTCTCATTTGATATATTTAAAATGGTGTTGATACCAAGAATCTTACAATTTAATTCATCCAAAAGTTTAGCTAAACCCTATCCTTTCACCAGTTTGGTGGGTCTGATATCCAGATCAAACTCAAGTATCTTGGCAATCCATCTTCGTCTCTTTCCATTTGTATCAAGTTGTGTTAAAATTGTTTTCACTGCATTGTTGGGGACATAAGCAATAACAAGAGTTTGTAAGACATAAATCTTGAATTTTGTTAGAGCTTGGACAAGGGCATAAGCTTCTTCTCTATGATATCATATCTCAATTTAGCGTCTCTCATCACTTCACTAAAAAAGGAAATTGGCTGCTCATATCCATCATCATTTATTTATAGTAAAACAACAGATATGGTAGTGTCAGAGACAAAGGAGAAGATACTAAAAGGTTTTGAGTAATCTAGACTAGCTAGTACTAGGGCTTCTGAAATGACTTTCTTGATCTGTGAAAAATAATATCTAGCCTGTATTGTCCATTTAACTTCATGATCCTTTTTAAGAATATTCATAATATCTTTCACAATCTCAGCATCATTAGGTATAAATTTTCTCAAGAATTTTTCTTTTCCTAAAAATGCTTGAATTTCCTTTTTGTTTGTAGGTAAACTAATTACCTGAATTTTTGAGACTCTTTTTGGATCGATTACAACTCCTTCCTTTGAAATTGTATGTCCCAATAGCTTTCCTTCTTTCATGGCGAAAACTAACTTTTTGGGATTAAGAGAAATCTCATATTTCCTGCATCTTTCAAAAACGTTTCTCAAATGTTTCAAGTGTTTCTCATCAGTATCAAAAAATACAAATAAATCATCAATATAAATGGCAATGAATTTATTTATCTTACCAACAAAATCTAGATCCATTTCTCTTTGAAATGTTGTTCCAACATTGACTAAACCAAATGGAATTTTTTCATACATTGTTGGGTGCATCCTAATTTGGCCTAGATTTTGGCAAAGACTTTGCATTTTGTGGGTCGGAGTGCTAAGAGGACCACACCATGGAGCACTTTGAATAGACCATGCGGTATCGTAAAGGCTTCTGGGTGGGTTGAAGTCTTTCCTTTTTGTTAAAGCACGTGATTTTGTAAAGGATCAATGGGCTTGTGGGCCATAGTTTCTTGTTTTAAGGAGTCCATGGTATTTGGACCATGGTATTTTGATGATGTAACACTTCAATGTAATAGTATATATAGGGTAAAATAATAATAAGAGAATATATCTTGAATTAGATCTAGATCAGTGTTATGGGTAAAATTTTTTGATCTGTAATTCGGTAGAGAAGGCGAGGCTCTGCAGCTGAGTGCGCAGACAGCCTGCAGCTTAGTGCGCATGCCAAGAACTGTTTGTTGTTCAAAAATTTATTATATTAAGCAACCATTCTTGTGGACGTAGCCCCACACTAGGGTGAACCATGGTCAATTGGTGTTTGATGTATATATTTTATTATTATATATTGTAGAGTAGTAGTTATTACAGTTGCATTTTACTTCAACACAATGATGGGTTATGGTTTTATATGGTATGTTTAAGTGATTAATCTAATGTGGTGAAGTGATTTATAAGTACTAAGAATAAGATAACATAATAATACCACATCTCCTAATCCTTCAAGGCTGCAAAAACTTGGTTCTGCATCCTCCCATATTCACTTCGGGTGAGACTATGATATGCTTGCAGGTCATTGCCGAAAGGGCCAGTGGTTGAGGGTTTTGTTGGTGTGCAGTATAGATCGAACCTGGGTCAGACCAAACTAAGCCAACAAATGGTTTTGTTGTTAGGACCAGGATTTGTTTGAAGGATATGTGGATGTGGTACCCAACGAAGATGGAGATTCAAGACTAGATAGAACTAAAAGAGCGAGAATTTGCGTATCAAGAAAATATAAATCCTCGTTTGACATCCAAACCTTAGTTACATAAGTATATTTTTATAGATCAATACAAGATTTTCTTTGCTTCATTTCCTGTCGAGTTGTACGAGTGGATATCGAGGTTGACCGAAAGGAATAACGTTTTTAGAGGCAAAGAACCTACGGTTTGGACTCCTGAACTAATACAGCGACTCAAGAGCACTGACAATAGGATTTCAAGGGATGTCAATTTATGGATTGATAGCATCTTGGGAGGATTCATTACTGAGTTTGCCATAGACTCAATCGTGTCCTACAATGAAGCAGAACAATGATTCTTCACAGGACCATGAGGCAAGTATTTAAAATCTCTGAAACGTTGGATTAAGATGCTTCTGTGTGAAAAGGGATTTTTACAGATGCAATCAGATTTCTAGTTTACTTATGTTTGGAAGAAGAGAGAATAAATCTGAGCAAGAGATCGGAGTAACGTGAAGTGGAAAGAGATATAGAGTAGATACCAAAAATAGATCTCATGGAAAAGACCCAAAGACCTTTATAGAAACTGATTATAGACCTAGTTTAAGTGAATCTGAAAGTGAAAGACAAGACCACCCTAATGACCCCCAGGTAACTTCGCAGTATTCACCCTCCTAGCCTGAGAGTTCACAGAAGCTATAATGCAGTAATACCCAGTGTATTTTTGGCTTCCCCCTACCCCCCAACCCCCTCCCCTTAATCCTCCCCTTTCCCCTCCAAGAAGAAGTATGGTTGATGATAATAAGCTGCCCATTTTCAAAGGAACTAGATTGGAGGACCCGGAACATTTTTGTTTTTTTATGTGAAGTTATATGGATAGTGAAGAAGATTAACGATGAGAATATCAAAAAAGCGTAGCTCGTTACAACATTCCAAGATAGAAAATTGACATGGTATATGAAGTATTCAAATAATAAGAACATAACGTTTGCAGATATTAAAATAGCAATAATAAGAGAGTTTAAGAAACCAAAGTATGATTCATAATGCATCACCGAGTTGAAAGGGATATAACAGAAGCTCACTGAGTATGTTTGGGATTTTGATCAGAGATTTAAGGTGTTATTTGATCAAGTAAGCTTCAACATAGCTCTACAGCAACATCAAGAATGGTTTATAGTTGCGTTGCTACAACAAATCAGATTTCCATTGACACAAAAAAAGATAGAAAGTCAAGACGAAGCTCTACAAATTGCGATGATATTAGGAGCTTCGCCTATAGGAGATACTAATGCAAGCATGCAACGGATTCAGAATCAGTTAGCGAACCTAACCCTAAATATACAAGACATCAAGAAAAGAAAATAAGATAGAGAAGAAGTATGGTGTACAAAGTACAGATCGGAGAGTCATTCTAAAGAACAGTGCCTTGTCTTCAGGAACTACATGGCTAGTGGGGCACTGAATCCCTTGAATGCATGATCCAGCCTGTGGTGCGAAATATGTAAGACTAGAGGCCAACATTGTTCAGAGGACTATTACTTGTTACAAAAATATGTACAGACTTTGAGGAATCTATATTGAAAATTTTGTAAATCAATAGGACATGATGAGAATAATTGTCGGGCTTACAAACTAATGATGGAGCGCGGTGCTGAAACGTATAGAATGCAAGCAGAAGATCATGTACATGAGGAAAATGGATAGCGTGGTGTTAAAGGAGGTTACCAAGGAAGAGGTCGATGTGGTGGAGCTGGTCAAGGATGTGGACATATCATTTGCTATAACTGCATCTAGCCAGGTCATTTTGCGAGAAAATTCCAGAATCCCACAACAACATGTAAGTACTATAAATCCTTTGACCATGCAATGGAAGAGTGACTTGTACTTATGGCAAAGATGCAAGAAGAAAGGAATCAACATTCGACATAGAATATTCAAATGATAACTATTGAAAGGAGGACTCACAAACCTCAAATTAGTATTGTCACTAGAAGTGGAGTTGTGACCGGTAGTGATAAAGAGGATGAAAAGAAAGAATATGAAAGTTCATGGGTCAGAAATATTGTTGGGAAAGTTCTTGTTTTTTATATTCAGAAAGAAAAATAAGTATTTATGGAATCAAAGTGAAGTTTTATGGATGTTGGAGCTTATAATTATATTGCCCATCCAAAGCCTGATCAGAAAAGTAACTGCAACATATCATCAGCTTTGATACATGACCGAACTCTGACACAGGACCGAGCTCTGACACAAGACCAATATTCAGCAAATAAAGTAGGTATTTTAAAGTCTTTTCTGAAAAATTGTATGAAATTGTTAAGAGATCAAAAGGTTGTAGAAGGGCTTCAAGAGTTGATAGATTCATGTGCATCCAAAGAAACACCGCGAAGTGAGATGCGCAGAATCAATAATTTGCATCGACATAAGAGAACCGGAAGAGAGATGAGGCTTAGTACGTAGATAGGAGAGTATGAGATGGATCAAATTATTTTGGATCTGGGATTTGATGCTAATGTCTTGAAAAAGCAAACATGGGAACTAATGGGTAAGTCAAAGCTACAGTGGTCATCGATTCAGTTAAGGATGGAAAATCAGAAAAATATCTTCCCTCTAGGAAGACTACCAAGTATCACAGTGGGTATTGAAGGAGTTCGCACTACTATTGATTTTGAAGTAATAGAGATCATCGATGACATTAAACCTTATCCTGTATTTCTTGGAATTGAATGGGCATTTGACAATATGGCCATAACTAATCTGAATAAGATACAGATGATACTTGAAGGAAACAATATGAGAGTAATTGTTCCCTTGGATCCATCAAAAGGAGTAAGATATACAGAACCAACCAAAGAAGATTATTGTGTAGCTGACATAGAAAATATCTATCAAATGATAGCAAAGGAATAGGATTGTGTTAACCCTACTGTAGAGGACAAGTTGAGTTGGGAGCATGATTGTTCTTGTACCTCAAACTCAGAAGAAAAGTTGGGGAACTGGTAGAATAGGTTGCATGAAGTATCCACAAGGCGTTGTGTAAGAATTACTAAATCAATTTGTTGTATGATATCTGAGGTATGTAACCTGCCTTCTTATGATAGCTTAGGTGATGTAAATATTTTTCTTAATGATTATGAAGAACAAGTTCCAAAAAATTGAAGGTTGCCAGCCTTGGATATAGCCCTAAAAGCTACCCCTGCTAGATGGTGGAATGCACACTTGAAGAATATAGGAGTTTGGCAAGAATGTCGAAGATTGATGGGGATAAGGTTTCGAGAGATAGATATAGAGATGGAGATAAAATATGCTGGTGAAACTAATCCTAGGAAGCATATCCATCTATGCACTACAACATGAAAGGAGATTCCACAGCAGGAATGGGTACATGGATTCATTCATACATTAGATACAATCCCTAATAATTGGTACCTAGAAACAGAGCTTCGACATGGTACAGTAAACTGGGCAGACATGGTTGATGGATTCATATTAATATTCATATTTGAGGACGATTTTCCATACATAGGTTTGGCCCTTCAGACAGTCAATAAGAGGATATTTGAGAATGTAACTCCACTGACATAGTAGTAACCTGATTGGGCTACGCAAATAGAAAATGCATTGGAGTGTTATAACCTTACTGCAGAGGAAGAAGAAGACCCTCGCAACATCAGCATAGCAGAGTCATAAGGATAATGTGAAGTAACTAGACCTAAGCTAGAAATACCAGACATAATGAAGCCACTGACGATCGAGCAGGTAAACATAGGACCAGAGAAGGAACCCAAGTTTGCAACAATAGGAGACTATTGGGATGAAGAGACAATCAGTAAAGTTACAGATTTATTTCATGAATATCAAAAACTGTTTCCCACCACATTTTCAGAGATGACGGATATAATAGGAGATCTAATAGTCATGAAGATTCCCCTTAAGCCTGATGTGAAGCCATTCAAACAAAGAAATTACAAGCTGAACCTGAAGTATAAGGAGAAAGTGAAAGTAGAACTTGATAAGATAATAGCAACAAGAATTATTGAACCAGTAGAAGAATCATAATGGGTGATTCTTATGGTGGTGCAAGAGAAGAAGACTCAAGGAGAGATTAGGATCTATGTTGATCTGAGAAAGTTGAATAATGCATGTTTACATGATCCCTTCCCTACCCCTTTCACAGATGAAGTGCTAGCCAATGTAGGAGGTCAGGAAGCTTACTCATTTAAAGATGTATTCTCAGGTTATCATCAAATTAGGATTGCACCTGAAGATCGGCATAAGACCACATTTGCTAAAGAATGGAGCTCCTATCAATACATAGTAATTCCTTTTGGATTAAAAAAATCCCCTGCTATACTTTCTAGGGTGGTGGTTGCAGATTTTAAGGAATACATCCACAAGTTTTTAGATTTATATTTTGATGATTGGACAATATTTGGATTGTTGATAAAACATGTTAGAAGTTTAAGACTTATGCTCGACATGTGTAGACAATGTCAGATCCCTTTGAACTTAAAGAAGTGGATATTTTGTGTACCTTTCGGCATATTGTTGGGACATATTGTTTGTAAGCAAGGACTAGTGATGGACCCCGCTAAGATTTCTATCATGTGAACTTTCCTCCACCTAAGACAGTAAGATAGCTTCTAACTACCTCATGAAAGTAGTTGTTTTACCTGCAGGAAACCTGACTAAGTCCCAAGTCTAGTTATGTACTAAGGTGTCCATCTCTTCTTTCATGGATCGCTCCCACTTCTTCCTAGTTTACACCTACACTGCTTCTTCATAACATTCTGGTTCACCAAACAAATTCCCTTAGGTTAAAACCGTGCTTACTGAAGGAGCTACGCAACCCTAGCCAGTGAACGCAGCAAGAAGCACGTAACAACACACAACTGCCCCCCAATGGCCTCCTGCTGCTGGGGCTTGAGCTCCATGGATGCATTAGAGGATGGAGAGCTTCCTTCAAATCAACAGTAAGAAAATGAAGGAACAGCAAAAGCTTTTGCCTCTCTCATTTCTGCAATGGGCCCGGCAAAGAACAGACCATCAGTCACCAAGTTTGTTAAAAGACTGGAAGATATTCCTGAAATCTCACTCCCTCCTGCCCTTCCCTGTAGAGCAGCACTTTCTCTGGCGGAGCGTGGATTAGTGGGGCAGTTCACTGGATTATGGCCATCACCCAAAACTATGAAAAAATGGGTAGAAAGGAACTGGACTGCATCAATAGATGGGAAAATCGCAATCAGGTTTTGTGGAAGAGGTTACTTCACCTTCCACTTCGAAACCAAGGAGGATCGAGATCTGATATTTAGGAATGCACCTTATTTTATGGATACTAGGGGTTTGTATCTAAACAGATGGACACCGGATTTCGACCCAGAAATGGATGTTCCCAATATCGTCCCTGTTTGGGTCAGACTGCCACACCTTCCCCTTCACTGATGGTGGAATGATTCAGTCAAATCAATAGGAAACGCAGTTGGGAAATATATAGACAGGAGCGAGCCAAAGGAGAATATGCATGCATGCAACAGAATATGTGTAGAAGTGGATCTTGGGAAAGGGCTACCAGAAGCCATCAAAATCAAATTGGACTAGTCGACGCACACACAACAGCTGGATTATGAACAAATCCCCTTCAAATGCAAGGTATGTCACGAATACGGTCATTTTGCAAATAGATGTACAAAAAAAAAGAAAATGAAAATGAAAAGAGTGAATATCCAGAAAACAAATGGGAATAGGTAAAAAGAAAGAAGACAGTCCACAAACAACCAAATCTCTCTTCCTCGCAACCCTCCACATCCTCTGACCCCCATCCTCCATCACCAAAAGTTAATAACCTTCTTGCTAGCCCTAACCCTTTTGAACCTCTAGATCCTTTAGCCCCCCCCATCCCCTGGACCAAGATCCAGATCTCCACAACATACCCCCAATCCCCCCTCATCCCCTCTGGTTTCAAACACTCATACCCCTCCCCCCCCCCCAAGTAGACAGAATCCTAACTAGAAAGTAATCAAAGGAAGTACCCCCAAATGTAGAATTCCAACAAAAATCAGGAAGAAAGACAAACAAAGAAATCAGGGATGAAGTAGCAGCAAATGAAATGGCATAGGAACACAGCAACCTATGGAAACCTTCTTAGGAAGGACCTCAGGAAACAACGAAAAAAGTCAACAAAGAGGGAAAGGAACCATGCACCACCCAACAAGAAAATAATGATAGTGGTCTCCTGGAATTGTAGAGGAATGGGATCGTCCATCAAAGAAAATTCCACAAGAGACATTCTGGCAAAAGAAAACCAAAACATCCTTATGATTCAGGAGACAAGAACAAACAACCAAGAAATTGAAAATATCAAAAAAAAAAAATCAAAAATTATGAAGGGGAAGCAATACAGGCAACAGGAGCGTCGGGAAGCATATGCATAATATGGAAAAAAGGACCTTGGGAATTAATAATAAACAAAAAAGATTAGCACTGGATCCAAACAGATCTAATGCAAATAAGTAAAAAAGAGAACTACAGTGTCATAAATATATACGCCCCAAACCACTACAAGGAAAAAGAGCAATGTTGGGACACCTTAAAAGAAGCACTAAAAGAAGTGCAAGATGGGAAAATAATACCAGGAGAAGATTTAAATTTGGTAAGAAGCATAGAAGAAAACTTTGGAGGAAAATATCACACGGACCCATCCAGGGATAATCTAGAAGATATAATGGAACATCATAACTTGATAGATACCCCGCCAAACAATGAAAAATACACTTGGGGCAATAAAAGAGTGGGAAAAAGTAACATAAAAGAAAGGTTGGATAGAATTCTGATACAAGAAAATATAGCAGCAGTGCACAGCTCCATAAAATCAAAAATTTTACATACCACAACA
Organism: Pinus tabuliformis; assembly: GCA_031772625.1. Lineage (NCBI taxonomy): Eukaryota > Viridiplantae > Streptophyta > Pinopsida > Pinales > Pinaceae > Pinus > Pinus tabuliformis. The sequence goes on along the minus strand of CM062817.1, from coordinate 904,253,530 downwards.
TCTGATCATAAACCGGTGATAATTGGGCAAAATGGAAAACTAGGATCCGCTCCCATTTGTATATAGCTCAATTTGGGACAGCAACGGAGAAATCAGTGAATTAGTAAAGGAAGCATGGGAGACAAGAGTAATAGGATCACCACAGTATATTTGGGAAACAAAGTTAAAAATTGCAAGAAACAAATTAAAGGAATGGGCAAGAGCAAATGAATTAAAAAAAATATATAAGAGAAAAGAGTTACAGTAGAAAATGGACAGCATGCAAACTGAAAAACAAAACAAACAAGAAAGCTAGCAAGATTATCTGAGAGAGAAGGAAATATTTTGGGAAATATATAGGGAAAACAAGAAAGAAGAAGAAGAGGCAAGATTGAAATCAAGAAGTTTGTGGCTCAAGGCATGGGACAAAAACACATCATTTTTCCATAACACAATGAAGATAAGAAGAGAAAGAAACCAAATAGAAAAAATTCAAGTTGAAAGCCAAGAGGTCAAAGGAGCGGAGGAACTAAAAAAAGTAGCCTATCAGCACTTTAAAAACCTACTTTTAGCCAATGAAGAGATGGTTGAAAGTGAAGACTTCTTAAAGCACACAAAAAGAAAATAAATAAATAAATAAAAAAGAACAAAATGCAGCAATGTGCAAGGATCCCACAGAAAAAGAGGTAGTGGCAGCCATATGGAGCTTGCATCCAGACAAACCCCCAAGGCCAGATGGCTTCACAATAGCAGTCTGCAAATTTCATTGGTATACCATCAGAAAGGATTTCTTACGAATGGTGAAGAATGTTGTCAAAAAAAAAAGGAGGCAACACCAAATCCTCCTATCTTGCTCTTATCCCAAAGGAAGCAAACCCCTCAACTTTCAACAAGTTTCACCCTATCTCTCTCTGCAATTCATTGTATAAGATAATAACAAAAATAATTGCAAATAGAATCAAGGAAGTACTTCTAATAATCATATCTGAAAATAAAGGAGGATTCGTGCCCAATAGGAAAATCATAGATAATGTAATTATTGTACAAGAAGCGGTTCACTCCAGTATGCTAAGGCAAGAAAAGGCCTCATAATCAAACTAGATATGGCAAATGAATTTAACAGGGTCAGTCATCCATATCTAATGATTGTCCTCCAAAAACTTGGTTTCTCAAGAGAAATAGTAGAAATCATATAGGCATGCATTTCTACCCCATGGATTTCCCCCCTCGTAAATGGAAGGCCCGGTGATTTCTTTCAAAGCACAAGAGGCCTTAGGCAAGGTTGTCCTCTCTAACCCTTCCTATACATTATAATGGTGGAAACATTAAGCAGGGCTCTAGAAAATCAAATAAAGGAAAGAAATATCACAGGGATTAGAATAGCAAAAGGAGTAAAAACAATAAACCACTCACTCTCTGCTGATGACACACTGTTGTTGGGAGGGGCATCAACAATAATAGCAAGGAGGTTCAAAAAAGTTCTAGATGATTTTTTACAGGTTTCAGGTGGGCTATTAAACAATACAAAATGCAGGATATATGGATGGAATACCCCTCCCAGAACTATGCCAAGGATCCCACAAATCTTAGACATCCCTATATAGGAAAAATGGACACACTTCTTTTATCTAGGACTTCCAATCTCAAAAGAGAACATGAAGACAGAAATATGGACTAAACAAATTGAAAAAATGAAAAACAAAATACAAAGTTGGGGTATGATGTGGCTGAATATGGAAAGAAGGGTAATTCTAATCAAAGCACTCCTTGCAGCACTACCTATCTACCAATATGCCATAATCATGGCCCCAGCAAGTGCCCACAAACAAATGGAGCTTATCTTAAGAAGCTTTCTGTGGCAAGGGGGGAAGCAAGAAAACAAAAAATTTAGCCTGGTCAGGTGGGAGCAAGTAGTACTACCTTATGAACAAGGAGGCCTATCAATACGGATACCTGGGCTCATGAATGCAGCACTGGGAATGAAAATAGTATGGAGACTAATTACAGGAAAAGAGAGCTAGTGGAAAAAGACACTTATAACAAAATATATGGATGGCACTGTTATCACTCCAGGAAACTCTCCTAGGTTGTAGATTGGAGATGCCTGGTAACATGTAATCTTCAATATTTTTCTTTGAACTATTGGAATAAATTATGGTTTAGATCAAGTTAGATAACCATTTAAGCTCTATTCTCACTCAAGACATGCATGAACACCCTCAACAACACAAGGCTTTAGACCACAAATGCTCAATAGTTTGTAGATTTAATGGATAGATGGAGAATACTGATAGTACCAATAGATTGCATACATGAACATATATGAATGGCTAGCTACAGGTAGCAAAGAAGCTTGCTAATCTAATATATCAAAGCAGAGATAAGATGACAGTTATCTGGCCTTACACACAGAAAACTTGAACAAACTGTTCAAGTGCAAGCATAGAACAGCATAAAGGGAATGGACATTGAACATCTAATGGAAAAAGAAGCTTATATTTCTAAGAATGAAGATGAGAAGCTTGAATAAACAGAGGAGGAATAATCTCCAAAAGTTGAACCCTTGTTACATCTAGTTTTCTGCCTTTTATAGGCCCTTTACAATGCTCCTGAGCTCTCTAGAAGGCTCGGAGTCTTAACCTTGTCTGATCTGTCCCTTAACCATTTGATTCCCTCAATAGGCAGGCATGGCTCGGAGGTTTTTCTCTTTCTGATAGAGGAATAACCATATTCAAATATTTTGGGTGTGTTGGTAGGGAGCTCTCTCTTGACAAATATGCCCACAATCTCTTCTGTTGATTTCGGTTGTGTCGTGCTATGCTGCTTCATGATGTATCTAATTCGAGTTATGTTGTGCATGCTTTGTTGTGCTATAGATGCCTCTCGGCCTTGGTTTCTCTTCAAACTGTTTAATAATGAGTGTTTTCTATTCTACACAGAAACTACTGTAATGTTGTAAACTCTCGCCAGTGTTTTTTCCTTTCAGACTTGTAAAAGTCCTCAAAAATAATTTATTTACCCATCGAGTCCACCCTTTGGGTCGTTGTCGCCTATCGCAGATGGCCCGGTCCTTTTGTTCTCTTCGTATTTTTGCAATATGGCGAAAACCTTAAAAAAAATGAAAAACCAGCCTTTATGGACCTAAGAACATATATATATTTCACCTCTGAAACACATCAGGTCCGGACTTCATCATTATCGGCGCTGCCAAGGTTCCTGGTATTTCGTTATATAACAAAATATATGAATAATTCATTACAAAATTCTTGGGTGTGGACTTGAAATATTATGGAATATTGTTCTCAATGTCATTGAGTCTGGCCTTATTGCATTGCACATAGGAATATGTAAAGGCCCCGCCCCTTTGGTCAGTACCGATGCGATCTGATCGCAAATGCATATCGCCATATGTAAAGGCCCTTCCCCTTTGGTATTCCTAATCTGCGATCCGCCGATGTGATTTGGGCCATTGATCCACGTATGCGATTGACGGTCCTCATTTAATCGCCATCGCCCCATGGTCTGCGCCGATTTGCCTCCGCCGATGCAACCCGCCGATTAGATCTGGGTTGTTGATCGGCCAGATCTAATGGCTATTGTGCCTTCTCACTTTAAGCCTGTGATTTTGGAATTTTAATGGTTTTCAAGCATTTCCTGCCTCCCGATAGTGTATTTCCTCCCCTTTAAGGGCTTTCCTCCTTCGACCATTTTGATTTCGAACGACCCTTAAGAGGATTTTGAAGAATTTTGGAGCACACTTGGATCCTTTGGGATAATTCTTAAGCAAGTTTGGAGACTTTTAGGACATATATGGATCCATTTTTGGGCCGTTTGCCTCCAAGGCTAACATTGGCTCCTTCTGGGGATGAAAGCCTCCCTGTGAGGTTTCAAGAACTGCAGATCAATGCCTTTCCTATAAAAACAAAATTTAAATCTTCCTTCTTGTGTTCCATTGGGCATGGAGTCTTTTTAGCATAAAAATAAAAACTGAAAGAAAAACATATTTACAATACCAAGGCTTTAAGGCCTTAAATGAAATAGAGTTTCAAGAACCGCCCATTTACTAGGCTACCAAATGCATCTTCTCCTTCCAGATTGTGCAGGATGAATGTATTGTTGTGCCGAACTTGAGTAATGACAAAAGGACCTATCCATAAGGAGTCAAACTTGCCATGATTACCTCTCTTTTCTTTAAATGCATCCCATTTAAGCACCCAATCACCAACTTGGAACTTTTCTGCTTTTGCCTTCTTGTCAAAAGTTTCTTTGATTGCCTTCTGATGAGCCTTTGATTTATCAACCAGCTGCTCTCTTATCTGATGTAGTTCAACCAGGTTATTCATTCTTCTTACCATATCATTCTCTTCATCTTGTTCTTCTTACAAGAACTTAGCCATAGGGAGGATGAGATGGATGGGGAAAACAGCATCAGCACCATAAACCAATTTGAATGGAGAATTACCTATGGACTTTTTGATGGTAACTCGGTCAGCCCATAGTGCAAACTTTAGCTTGGAATCCCAGCTCTTTTTGTTGTCCTCTAACAGCTTTTTGATTACCCTTACCAGGCTCTTGTTAGATGATTCCGCCAGGCCATTGCCTTGAGGATAATATGAGGTAGAATGCACCACTTCAATGCCCATAGATTCAATCATGTCCATCAATTCTTTTGCCTTTAACGTTGTTGCATTATCAGTGACTAGCTTGGTTGGGCAACCAAATCTAGTGAAAATATTCTTATTTAAGAACTTTCTGACAACTTGATGACTGGCATTCTTAGTGGGTATAGCCTCAATCCACTTGGTAAAATAATCAGTGGCTACTAAGATCCATTTGTATTGGCCACTGGAATGTGGGTTGATCTCACCTATAAATTCCAAGCCCCACTGCTGGAAGGGACCACTGACATGTATTGGCTTTAAGGGAAAAGATTTTAGTTGTTGTCTTCCTGCAAACCTCTGACATTTGTCACAAGCTTTTACAAAAGAAAACACATCAGAGAACAAAGTAGGCCAATAATATCCAGCCCTCAAGATTTTGTGAGTTTTTTTTTTCCAATAATGATGCCCTCCACAAATGCTAGAATGGAACTGGTGTATAAACTCCAAAGACTGTTCTTTATCTAGACACCTCAAGAGGATTCCTAATGGGTCTTTCCAATAAAGTATATTTTTATTAATGTAGAATTTGGCTGATCTGAGTTTAATGGCATGAGCTTGACTTGAGCTAAGTCCTGGAGGGACTTCTAGCTTTTGCAAAAAATGAACTATGTTGTAATACCATTCACATGTGGCTAGATTTTCAGCCAAAGACTGATCCTGCTTTTGCTCTTCTATCACTCCCTCTGCCTGCTCATAATCTGAATTTAGCCCCATGGAATTTATATCTAACAAGCTGCAATTTTCTTCAACCATAAGTTTATCCAAGCCCTGGCCTTTGAAAAGCTTAGTGGGCTTCACCTCTATGTTAAACTCTATGAATTTTGCAATCCATTTCGCTCTCTTCCCATCAATATCTGGCTGAGTTAAGACATCCTTTACTGAGGCTAAAGGTACATATGCAACTATTTTGGAATGCAGAATATAAATTTTGAATGCCTTTAAAGACTTTATAAGAGCATAAGCTTGTTTTTCGATAAGGTCATACCTTAGTTCAGCATCCCTTAAATTTTTGTTGAAAAAGGCCACAGGGTGCTCTATGCGTTCATCATTTTTCTTCAACAGAACTACCGCAAGTGTATCATAAGAGGCAAAAGAGAAGATAAAAAACTCTTGAGTGTAATATAGGCTAATTAGAGTGGGAGCTTCCATGATAGCTTGCTTGATGGCTTCAAAAGAGCTTCTTGAAGCATCTATCCATTTTATTTTTGCTCCTTTCTTCAGCATGGAAGTGATGTGCTTTACAAGCTCTGCAAAGTTTGGAATGAACCTCCTTACAAAGTTAATCTTACCCAAGAAGGATTGAATGTCCCTTTTTGACCTTGGGATGGACAATGTCTAAATGGCTTGAACCCTGGCTAGATCAATCTTCACACCTTCAGCAGAAACAATATGTCCTAGAAGTTTGCCTTCTTCTAGAGCAAACTGTGACTTCTTTGGGTTGACTGAAATTCCAAACTATCTGCACTTTAGGAAGACCTTCTTCAAATGTTGTAAATGGTCTTTGTGGTTGCTGGAGAAGACTGTTATGTCATCTAGATAAATAAGGACAAATTTGTCCTTCTCTCCCACGAAGGCTATGTCCATGGCCCTTTGAAAGGTAGCGCCAGCATTCATTAGTCCGAAAGGCATCTTGGAGTACATGAAAGTGCCCCAAGGAGTAGTGAAGGCGGTCTTTTCCTGATCTTCAGGGTGTATAGAAATCTGATTGTAACCTGAAAATCCATCTAAAAAAGACATGACTCTAGCCCCTGAAACTCTTTGCAGCAAGTGTTCCATCTTAAGCAGGGGATAGTTATCTTTTTTAGAGCACTTGTTCAGATTTCTGAAGTCAACACAAAGCCTAATTTCTCCATTTTTCTTTCTTACTACCACAAGGTTAGCTATCCATTTTGAATACCTTAGGGGCACTATAATTTTGGCATCCAATAGCTTCTTGATCTCTTTCTCAATCAAAGGCAATAAGAGAGGGTTGATAGGTCTTAGCTTCTACTTAAAAGGGGTGGTATTCTTTTCCAATGGGATCTTATGCTGAATGATGTCTACGTCATAGGTTTTAAGATCGTTGTATTCCTAGGAAAAAATGTCAGTGAATTGCCTCATAAGGGTGCAATACTCGGAATTCTGGGTAGAGGACAAATGCGTGGATAGATTTATGTTTTTTGGATGGGCTGGGCTCCCTATATTATGTTTACGAACAGCAGATTCATTTTTTGTTTCGGCAGGCTTATATGGCACATCGTTTTGGTCGAAAAGCTTCTCTAGAGGCACCAATCCTTTTGGTATGTAATTACTGGGCAGCTGGACGATGCTTCCTCGGCCAATCTCACTTTTTAGCTTGGGCTAGCCGCATTCTCCCATGGCTTCATTTTCCTGATCAATGTGTGTTTCAGAAAATTCCTCCATGACTTGCAAAAATCTGTTAATTTCCTCATCATCTTCAAAAACCCTCCAATATTTGACATTGTCAGGCAGAGACGGTCTGTATTTTACCTGAACTTCATATGTCAATTTAGGAGGAAAAGGAGGAATAAACATGCTAGCAAAGACAGCGAGGGAGTCGGCAAGTTGGTTCTTCATTCTTGGAATATAAGAAATGTTGAAATCATTAAAAGAATCCTTGAGCCTCCATACCTCATCTCTGTATGCCTTCAACCTTGGATGCTTAGCTTGGAACATTTTATTTACCTGCTGAATAATGAGGTCTGCGTCTCCAAACACTTTCAAGCCTTTGATACCCATTTCTTTAGCAGCGCTTAAGCCCAGAATTAAAGCTTCATATTCTGTGATGTTGTTTGTGACCTGAAAGGTTAATTTGAAAGATAAATGAATGTATTCCTGTGTTGGGGACACAAGGACCACACCTGCCCCTGCAGCTTCTTTAGAGCAAGCCCCATCAAAAAACATATCCCAAATCTATGGGTTTTCTTCCTCAACAATCTGGCAAACTAGTTTCCTAAGCTACATGGAAGCCAACTGAGATTCTTCAATATGAAGGATACAAGCTCCAAAATCAGTGTCGATAGCATATATGGGATGATTGGTGGGATTCTTTTCATCGCTGATTATATAAGCCAACTGTGCCTCTCTGTATAATCTCTTGCTCTCACCTTCGAAAACTGGGACAGTAGCATAGGACAAATCATTTTGTAATGATCCACCTAGTCTCTTGATCCAACCTCTGGAAAGTAACATGCCAAACTTGGGAGGTACATCTGCTACCACAATGTCCATCATCATGCTTTTCATAGGTAGCTGAGACAAAGTGATGGCTAGGTCCTTGATTAACCCTAGACATTTCACTTTTCTAGAGTCAAAAGAAAACAGGTCATGATAAGGCTTAGTGATGTCAAGACCCAACTCATCCATGACAGCCTTGGGCATTAGATTATGGCTAGCTCCAGTGTCTAAAAGGCAGTTGTGAAGGATTTTATCATGAATAGTCAGAGAGACATAGAATGATGGGGAGTTGTCTTCACAGTTTTCAATCATTGGGCTGAGGATAACAGCTGGCTTGTCATCTTGCAGATTTACATAGTCAGTAGAGGCTTGGATGGCTTTAGGTTCAAGGACCTCGAGGATGGATCTTTTGAAGGACTCATTCTTCACTAGTTCAATCAGAGGCATAGGTATTCTTAGCTTCTGAATTTTTGATTGCAAACTGAAAGGAGAAGGGGACTTGTTGAGGCCTCTTACCTCATGATTTGGAGCTTTGAGGATGATGGGATCAATTGCCAGTTGTTTTTGCTTATTAGCTTGCGGTACTGTAGGGACAGCAGCTCTTTGAACAGGAGTTTCCTTGGCATTATTTATCTTTGACCTTAAATTATATCTTTGCTGATCTACAGCTTGTAGAATAGCTTCACCATCCCATTCTTGGTTGATCTGGTCATTGCATAATGACTTTTCATATGCAGTTGAGGTCAAAAAGGAAGCATTGCCTTTGTCTTCTAGACAATGGATCTCATCATCTTCTTCGAACTGCTCTTCTTCCATGACTGCATTCTGAAAAGGAGCCTTCACCCTTTGGTCTTCATTTGCATTTTTGTTTCTTTGCAAAATCTGCAACTGCTCATTCGTTCTTCTATATGGATTTGGATTTGGATTTCTTGGGGCAAAGGTATTAGGCATTCTTCCTTTCCCCGGTTGCTGCTCAACCTTCAATTTAGAGATTTCAAAGGCTAATGACTCGATCATTTTGGTCATTTTATCTATCTTAGGATCATAGGATGATGAAGACTCGCCCCTCTGTCTTCTTCTATCAACATTTCCCTTGAGTTTCTTAGCAGCCATGATGTTTGATTCCACTTCCAAGGTTGCATCCTGCATGTCAGCCAAAGTAGCACATCTCCTCTCTCTCAACAATAGGTAGAAGTCAGAATCAAAAGCACTAGAATAGGTGAGTTTAGTAGGGGTAGTAGTGGGTTTTACTTCAGCTGGAATCTTACTATACATACAGTTAAACCTTTTATTAAAATCAGACAGCAACTCACCATTTTCTCTCTTTAAGATGCCAAACTCATTGTGGTAGTAGAGGAGGTCCTTTTTATCCCCCCAATGCTTTAGGAATGCATCATCTAAAGCTTCGATATCTACTATAGATCTGGGGGTTAGTTCTCTGAACCATTTTCTAGCCTCTCCATCTAGGCTTTGGACAAAGACTCTCATCCACACATCATCTTCACTAATGTTCAGATTATCAGCATAGCTATAGAATGACTCAAGATGTTCTTCAGCAGTAACACCTTCAGCCCTAGTGAACTTAGGCCTATATTTATGATATTCTCCAGCAGGCATGGCATTCAAAGGAGTGGGGAGTATTAAAGGTCCATACCTAGCAGCTATGATTCTTTCCATTTTCGTAGGTGCTTGTGGACCTGCCATAGATGTGGTAGCTAAAAGAGTAATGGTAGTTTGAATGATAGAGGGCTGAGGAGTGACTGACAGAACTAAAGGAGTATGATGGATAGGAGGTGAGGTTTCCTTTAGGCTTAAAGCAAAAGGAGAACCTAAAGAATAAGGAGCTTTATGAATCTCTGATAGTTTTTCTTCACTGCTAGTATTAGATGCTATACTGTCAACATGTGTTTGTTCTATTACAAGCCTTTTTTGTAGAGATATAGGAGATTGTTTAGGTTTACCTGAACCTGATGCTCCTTTCTGTAATACTTTTCTCTCTTTGATGATTTTTTCAGGATCAGGTATTGGTTCAGCATGTAGCTTTTGAGGATTTCTTCGAGTATGCTTCACAAACTGAACCAGAACTATGAAGTGGAGTCGCCAAGAGGTTCAGCCTCCAGTAGAGTTTCCAGATAGATGATTACAACCAAAAATGTGCCTAGACTTTGTCTATAATCAAAGTTGAATCTGTGTCATTTCCCAGGGAAGTTGAGCTTCAGTTTCCTTTCCCCGACAACGGCGCCAATTATGTTATCACTCCAGGAAACTCTCCTAGATTGTAAATCAGAGATGCCTGGTAACATATAATCTTCAATATTGTTCTCTGAACTATTAGAATAAATGATGGTTTGGATCAAGTTAGATAACCATTTAAGCTCTATTCTCACTCAAGACATGCATGAACACCCTCAACAACACAAGGCTTTAGACCACAAATGCTCAATAGTTTGTAGATTTAATGGATAGATGGAGAATACTGACAGTACCAGCAGATTGCATACATGAACATATATGAATGGCTACCTACAAGCAGCAAAGAAGCTTGCTAACCTAATATATCAAAGCAAAGATAATATGATAGTTATCTGGCCTTACACACACAGAAAACCTGAACAAACTATTCAAGTGCAAGCGTAGAACAGCATAAAGGGAATGGACATTGAACATCTAATGGCAAAAGAAGCTTATATTTCTAAGAATGAAGATGAGAAGCTTGAATAAACAGAGGAGGAATAATCTCCAAAAGTTGAACCCTCGTTACATCTAGTTTTCTACCTTTTATAGGCCCTTTACAATGCTCCTGAGCTTTCTAGAAGGCTCGGAGGCTTAACGTTGTTTGATCTGTCCCTTAACAGTTTGATTCCCTCAATAGGCAAGCATGGCTGGGAGGTTTTTCTCTTTCTGACAGAGGAATAACCGCATTCAAATATTTTGGGTGTGCTGGTAGGGAGCTCTCTCTTGACAGAGATTCCCACAATCTCTTCTGTTGATTTCGACCATGTCGTGTTGTGCTGCTCCATGATGTATCTGATTCGGACTGTGTTGTGCATGCTTTGTTGCATTGTAGATGCCTCTCGGCCTCGGTTTCTCTTCAAACTTTTTAATAAGGAGTTTTTTCTATTCTACACATAAACTATTGTAATGTTGTAAACTCCCACCAATGTTTGTTCCTTTCGGACTTTAAAAGTCCTCAAAAATAATTTATTTACCCATCGGGTCCGCCCTTTGGGTCACTGTCGCCTATCGCAGATGGCCCGGTCCCTTTGTTCTCTTCGTATTTTTGCAATATGGCGAAAACCTTAAAAAACATGAAAAACCAGCCTTTGTGGACCTGAAAACATATATATATTTCACCTCTGAAACACATCGGGTCTGGACTTCATCGCTATCAGTGCTACCAAGGTTCCTGTGTATTTCGTTAAATAACAAAATATATGAAGAATGCATTACAAAATGCTTGGGTGCGGACTTGAAATATTATGGAATATCGTTCACAATGTCATCGAGTCTGGCCTTATCGCATCACACATAGGAATATGTAAAGGCCCCGCCCCTTTGGTCAGCACCGATGCGATAATGCGATGTGATCTGATCGCAATCGCATATCGCTATATGTAAAGGCCCCGCCCCTTTGGTCTTCCCGATCTGCGATCCGCCGATGTGATTTGGGCTGTTGATCCGCGTATGCGATTGACGGTCCTTGTTTAATTGCTGATCGCCATCGCCATCGCCCCATGGTCTGCATCGATTTGCCTCCACCAATGTGACCCGCCAATTAGATCTGGGCCGTTGATCAGCCAGATCTAACGATTGTTGTGCCTTCTCACTTTAAGCCTGTGATTTTGGAATTTTAATGGTTTTCAAGTGTTTCCTGCCTCCCGATAGTGTATTTCCTCCCCTTTAAGGGCTTTCCTCCTTCGACCATTTTGATTTCGAACGACCCTTAAGAGGATTTTGAAGAATTTTGGAGCACACTTGGATCCTTTGGGATAATTCTTAAGCAAGTTTGGAGACTTTTAGGACATATATGGATCCATTTTTGGGCCATTTGCCTCCAAGGCTAATAGGCACCAGGAAAAGACTGCTTAATGGAAATATCCCAATAAGGCCATGTACCCAAGTATGGAAGCTGGTTAAAAAAATAGTTCCATTAATGAGTAGATATATTTCTAAAATCCCAGGCAATAAATTTCAATTTGGGAGGACAGAATCATCGGAAAAGAACCACTACAAACTTGTCCAGAAACTGAAGACATACAAGAGTGGATGAAAGATAAAGGTTTCAATACTTTACACTCTATATCTCTTTGGAATCAAAAGGAGTGGCAAGATTGGAAAAGCTTAGCAATCCCAACAGATATGTAAGGGCAATGGAGCAAAATCAGGCAGCTTTTAAAAGGGGCAGCGCCAATCCACTTTGATGAGGAAGATACTTATCTTTGGGACCCAAGCGGTGGACATTATATAGTTAGGATTGGATATAAAATCCTTCAGGAACAACCAAATCAACAAGACTGGGATTCTTGGAAAATAGCATGGAAATCAGAAAGTTTGCCTAAGATCAAAATGTTCATCTGGAAATTATTAAAAGGGAGAATATTGACCAGTGACAACTTAAAAAAAAGGGCTTTCAAGGCCCAACACAATGCCCATTATGCATGCAGGCTTAAGAAAATATTCAGCACTTACTCCAAGAATGCACCTTTGCAAAAGAATGTTAGCAGCAGTTGATAAGTCTATTGGAAATAAGAATAAATTTTGAAAATCCCTTGCCCGATTTTCTTCAGACCCTCTAGAAGGCCTATCCATACACAACAAATAATAAAGTAACAATTCAAAGAATATGGAAGTTCATTCCAGTAGTTCTATGTTGGCAAATTTGGTTGACACGAAACAAGTGCATATTCAAAAATCAAATTCCAAGGTGTTGAGGCCCCGAAAATCGGGTCGACAACAAGGGGGATACCTGCCCGGTCCGGACCTTGGTTGGCAGCTCCTTATCTGTTTGGTATAGCAGGTCCGACTGGGGATAATGGGACCAGTTTCCCAATCTATGGGTGTGTGTGTGTAGAATTGGATGTTGTTGATCTAACAGTTCCTATCTAAGTTATTCTAATTCAAACTTTAATCTAATTCTATGCTATTGTAATCTAATAAAAACAGCACATCTAATCTATGCTAACTCGGGATGTAATTCTTTTATTATGCGATCTAAAGAGATTTCAAATAACAACTGGTAATAAAGATCATTTAGCGATTATAAGAAAGGAAATCAATTAAGATGAACTATTTCGCATAAAAATTTAGGCAAAACAGTTGTGAACAGCATATCGCATAATAAGCTATTCATACATTAAACATGATAAATAGCTACCACCGTACAAAAGTGCCAAATGATAACTCAAGCATTCATGCAATAACATATAAACAACTAAAAACTGTATATCACTTTAACATATAAGCAGAAATGGACAAGAGATAAAAGTACCATTTATGACTGGTCCTACTCATAAGCTTCAAGCAACAATGATTTATCTCTCCTTGCTCTAACATCTACTAAGAGTAAAAAAGTGCAACATCAGTAGCAGATATCAAATGCAAACATCAACAAATCTTGATCCATTCATTCACCAAAACCTCCTCTGAGGGTGCAAAAGTGCATGTTTTGAGGACAAGTTTTTGATAAATTTCTGGACCCTTCTTTAAATGCATGAGAAGGGTTTAAATACTACTAACTAAATAACTTAATTACACAGATTCAGGATACGGTTTAAATGACCGCCCTTTTTCTAAGCAAAATTATTTCTAAAAAATAAATCTAATATCTAACTATTTCTGCATTTGCTTCTTAATGTTGTGAGCATTCAATATTTGCCTGGGTAGAGTCAACTGACTGTCTTCCGCTTTTGGTTGAGCTAAGAAAACAGAAATGGTAAGAGTTGGCACCATCTTTTCAGCAAAATAGAAGATATACTTGAGAATCATCTTCTGGCTATGTGAATTTACTGTGTATGCTCAGTAATAATCCAAATTCCACTTGGTTAACCCTCAAATTGCCTCTGTCTTTGCTTTCTTGCGTTTTCTGGGCTTACAAGCAACTAAGCAGTTAGGGACTTTGCTTTTTGAGCAATTTTCTCAGCAATGCGCGATTAGCGCTAGGAAACTGCCTCTGTTCTTTGATTCGGGCCTTTCTGGTTCGTTTTTCACCTTTAGCGCCTTTTCCTTCACCAAGTATAAGCTTCAAAATTTTGTAAACATACTGCTTTCGTGAGCTTTTAACCTTGAGCGTTAAATCGCCTATTGATATCAGCATTGTTCAACTACTCATTCAACCATGGCTCTGACTAAAAGATCTGTAATGGATAGCTCAGCAGCGCTCTGGAATTTGCGGCTCAGTTGCATGCGGTATCCGTTCATGAGGGCATTTGTTCTCTGTTTCCGAGTATTGGAGTTTTACCCTTTTCCTTTATCGCTTCCTGCACATTGCTTCATGTTGTTTCTGTTTTTATTCCTGCAGTTCACACATGAGGAGAGAGTAATGATAATAAAAATCGACAAGAAAGCTCTGAGCTCTACGGATGTACAAAAACATGCCACCTGATGTGAACTAACTCTTTGAAAAACACAAAATTGTCTTTCATTAACACTTGGTGTATCATTCATTAATTTCCATTAAAGCGCGTATCCAATTTTTGGTTTATGGACAGCTTTTCTTGAATGTTGAGCCGGGGAAAATATGCGATGGACAGTTTCTGCAATTCGCATCGCATCATCGCAGTGTCGCGTTATCGCATTTTCATCAAGATGTGTTATCGCAGGGTTGCCCGATCACGTTTATCGCAAGATCACAGTATCGCGCGATCGCAAGATCGCAGATCACAGTATCGCATTAATGCAAGACCGCAGATTATTACAATCATTAAATGGTTGTGTGTTTTTTTATGCGATATTGCGATATGCGATGTCGCATATCGGCCATCGGCGATTTTTTAAGGTTTTCGAATATGAGCATTTCTTAATGCATGCGATGCGATGGAATTCGCGTCGCACTTTCGCAGTTTATCATTTTACTCACAAGGAAATGTCCTATCTTCTTCGCGCGATGCGATGTTTTCTTAAGGAGTAGAATACATGAGTTTTAATTGAATTTTTTGAATTTTTTACTAAGGGTCCCCACTTACCTAGTGTTATTGCTAATACTAAATAAGGAGGGGGGTTGTTGGTGGCCACAACAATTGGCGATTCACTTGGAAGAACCAGTTATCTCTGTTTTTCTATTGAATTTTTCAAACTTCCAAAATAGAAAATTTTTCAGAAAATTAAACTTTGTTATGGAAAGATAGAGTACATTATGCTCTAAACTGTCAATGATATTTTGTTTCAACCTCTTTCTATTCTAATTATTTGCTTCCTCAGGCTAGTCCTTGTATTTACATCAGCCATTACTTGGTCTTGTAAAGATAAAATAAAGTCTCCTCTGTAAACCAGTTTTAAATATGCTCATTTGTCGTAGGTAGAGCCTCTACTGCCAGCAGGTGTTCATAGCCTCGACAGGGTTACCTGTTACCCAGCAATGATCCTGTATCCTACTAAAGGTGACCTACAACTTTTCACAGAAAAATCCATATCCACACTTATTGCTTTGATTTTCTTTTTATTCTTAAAGAACAATGTCTTGGTTTGGTAGCCAAATTATGACACAGTCACTCACTCGATTCATAACTTTGCTGAATAAGTTGGCTCGTGATGAGACCCCTTGTTTTTTTATTGCAACAATCTTGAGTCATTGCCCTATTGTGGTAGACAATATTGGCAAAGTCAGCAAGTTATAATATCTGTGATCATGATAAGTTGGCTCGTGATGAGACCTCTTATTCTTCGAGATATAGTGTATTCTTGAATTATTCCTCTGAAAGCTGCGATTTCCTTAGCAGGGAGGAAGTCATTGTTTCCTTAAGATAGCTCTGGACGAAAATAATAGAGTTTTTTGGAAACAGTTGTTCTACAGAGAATCTTTATTTTGTTATTGATACCTTTCATTGCTGAGATAAAACAATTTCTTTACTAAAGGTTTCTTTCATCAAATTTTTTGAAGTTGAAACTAGTATCATATCTAGGCTAAAGTTTTTAATTGTATCTGTCAATAATAAAGATCAATTTTCCAAAAGATTCGATATTTATACAAGCGAAAAGTTCAAAATCTGAAAGAGAATTGGTGTCTTTTTCGTAAATACCTAATGTAACCACTCACAACTGGTTTTATTATGAAAAGAAAAACTATTCTACAAAAATAGAAGAATAATCTTCTATGGAAAATATTTCTTGAGAATTTGTCCATTAACAGGCAAAGGATCCCTCTTACCTGCTAAATCCTGTAACACAAATGTTGATGGACCTATGACTTCAACAATCTGAAAAGGACCAAGCCACATCCTTTGAAATTTTGTATGTTTGCCCTTTTCTTCATGAGCCTTGTCCCACTTTAAAACTAAATCTCCCATCTGAAAATCTTTTCTGGTCATTATGTTTGAATCAAAAGAGGATTTTACTAGTGCTTGATGATGAGCATGCGTTTTCTTAGCTTGTTCTCGTTGTTCTTCTAATTTAATTATTTCCATTTGTCTTAGCTGTAAGGAGGAAGTGGGTACTTCATCAATGTATTGTACTAAAGACAAAGAGGGAATGGCTAAGTGAGTCGGAAGAACCACTTCTTTCCCATAAACTAAATTAAAGGGCGAAGTGCCGATTGAAGCTTTTTGCATTATCCTATCTGCCCATAAAGCATATACCAAAGCCTTGTGCCAATTCTTTTGATTCTGGTCATCTGTTCTTTTAATAATCCTGATTAGGTTTTTATTTGTTGACTCAGCTAACCCATTACCTTGCGGATAGTAATTGGCCGAATATTTAAGTTTAAATCCTCTTTTAAGTGCAAATTCAGTCATTGCATTTCCAGAAAAGTATGATGCATTCTCAAACATTAAAGTGGATGGCAATCCAAACCTAGTGATTATAAATTGATCTATGAACTCAATAATATTTTCAGAATTAGTTGCCTTGAGCGGAACTGCTTCTACCCATTTAGTAAAATAATCTATTGCCATGAGGATGTATCTATGCTGCTTATAAGAGTGAGGAACGATCTCACCTATTATGTCCAAGCCCCACTGACTGAAAGGTTGCTCGATGTTTACCGGTTGTAGTGGCAGGGACAGCTTCTTTTGTCTTCCAGCAGTAGTTTGGCAGACTTGACATCTTCTCACGTAACTGTGCGAGTCTTTGAACAGTGTGGCCCAGTAATATCTTGCGCGTAAGATTTTATGTGCAGTAGCATCTCTAGCATAGTGTCCGCCTGCTGGCCCATCGTGGAGTTCCTGCAAAACTTTTTCAGCTTCAACTTTCTCAAGACACCTAAGAAGAACAGAATCATAATTTTTTCTAAAAAGAATATCATTTATGAGCTGATATTGTTTAGCTTTCAATCTTAGAGCTCTTTTCTTAGTATGATCAAGGTGTGAAGGAGCATACCCGTTCTTAAGATAATAAATGATATCAGCATATAATGATTCTGCATCGTTTAGGCTTACCTCACACATTTGTACCTCTTCAGATGGAATTTCAGAAATTTGCGATGCTCCGGCCAGCATTTTGCAGAAGCCTTGACCTCTTACAATGTTTGCTGGTTTGATCTCAAGGTCGTATTCCTGTAAGGCAGTGACCCAATTGGCCCTTTTCTCACCCACATCCTTCTGTACTAGAAGATTCCTTACCGCTGGGAACGGTACTATGATCTTAGTATGGGTTTTAAGTAGGAAAGGTCTGAAGTATTTGACCGCTTTGAAAACAGCATAAGCCTGTTTCTCCACGTCTGAATAATTGAGTTCAGCACCCTGTAAATTTAAGCTAAAAAATGCAATTGGAGCTTCCGCTTTTTCTTGATTCGCTTGAGTTAGAATCGCAGCATATGACTTATCTGAGGCAAATGTGTATAAAATAAAAGGCTCTGAAAAATTCGGGGTTGCTAAAGATGGAGCATTAATAATAGCTTGCTTGATCAGGTTGAATGCTTCATGTTTATCTTGACCCCATTTAAAATTTGAATTCTTTTTAATCATGGTTTGCAAAGGAGACACGATTCGCGAAAAATCTGGAACTAATCTCTTTACAAAATTGATTTGACCAAGGAAAGATTGCATGGTTTTTTTGTTATGAGGTAGGGATATTTCAGAAATTTCTTTGATTTTGTTGGGATCAATGTGAATACCAGATTTTGACACTATGAATCCTAGAAGTTTCCCTTCACTTAGTGCGAAAAAAGATTTATTTGGGTTAAGTGAAATTCCATACCTTAAACACCATTGAAAGATTTGTTTCAAGTCTTTGAGATGGTCGCTTCGCTTCTTCGAGTACACTGTTATATCATCCAAATAAATTACTACAGATTTATTGACTAAACCTTTGAATGCGATGTCCATGGCTCTCTGAAATGTGGCACCAACATTAATCAAACCAAATGGCATCTTCCGATATGCGTATGTGCCCCATTTAGTTCTGAATGTGGTTTTCAACTGATCATCAGGATGTACCAACACTTGATTGTATCCTGAAAATCCATCCAAGAAAGACATTAATTCTGAGCCCGCCACTGCCTGTAGTATCTGCTCCATAGGTGGAAGAGGAAAATTGTCTTTTTGACAGGCTTTGTTAAGGTTCCGAAAGTCAATGCAAATCCTAATATCTCCGTTTTTCTTTCTAACGGGTACCATATTGGAGACCCATTTGGAATGTCTGACAGGAAAGATTATCCTGGCTTTCAGTAACTTATTGAGCTCAGTTTTTATCTGATTTTCTAAATTGGGGTGGATCTTTCTCAGCTTTTGTTGGACAGGTTTTTCGTTATCGATCATGGGAATAGTATGCTGGATGATAGAAGTGTCGTATGTTTTCAGCTCATCATAATTCCAGGCAAAAACATTTTTATATTGTCTCAAAAGACGAATATACGCTAGTTTCTCTTCAGGGGCTAGGCCGAGGCCTAGATTAATGTTTTGTGGTTTAGCATCGGTCCCTAGGTTTACTAATTCGTAGTTCAAGGTTGAACTGTAGAGTTTTGAATTGGTAGACCTCTTAAACTGATCTTTCAAATCGTATAAGTCTTCTAACTTGACCACCGACTTAGGTATAGCATTATTAGTGCTATTTTGTTGCAATTGTCGATCGTGCTGGTCTTCGTCAATTATTTGATTGGAGTAGGATCCTTCAGATGTGAGGAAATTTACGATATCAGGATCGTCATTGAATACTCTCCAATTTGTGATGTTGTCAGGAATGGACGGTCTAAAGATTAATTATATTGAGAATCTATCTGGACTAAAATCTTCGAAGGGAATAAGCTTAGAAGCTACGTTAGCCAAAAGGTCCGCACTTGCGTTTTGGAGTCTGGGGATTGAAGAAATATTAAACGCTATGAAATTCTCAGTCAGATCTTGTACTAAGGATTGATAGTGTTTTAAATGACCTGATAAGCAATGTATAGTGTTACGTACCTGCTTAACCACAATCTCAGAGTCTCCAAAAACTTGAAGATACTTGACATCTAACCCGATTGCTTTGTACAGGCCTTGAACCAAAGCCTCGTATTCTGCTGTATTGTTTGTGCAATCGAATTCGAGTATGCATGTGAGGATGATTTTATCTCCTTCTGGACTAATCAGAACGTATCCTTCTCCTGCTCCTTCGTTAGATCTAGAGCCATCAAAAAATAATTTCCAAAACAAAGATTTATTTACAGGTTTATCTAAAAAATTAATACATTCCGAACTATCAGTTCGAGAAAAAATTTCGACTTGGGACAAAACAGAGTGTTCTAAATAGGGTGACGCATGAGCATTGAAATTGCCGAGGAAAGAATCTACCGAGTAATTGCCAATGATACTGCTGTTATACGCTACCGGTTCATTTTCTCCCTCTAACTCCGTTACTATATACTTTTGGTGTAGCTCTCGTTCAACTTTTATTTGATTCGGTTTACCGTTGTAGGGCAGCCAAATGTGCGACCAATCGTTTGCGAAGTATCCATGGAGTTTTTCTAACCAATCCCTGCTAAGAATTAAACCATAGAATTCTGGGATATCAGCAACTAGAATGTCAATAACCTGACATACCTTCGGGTTGGATGACAATCTTATGGTTACTTGATTTAGTTCGCCAATCACTTCGACTTGAGATCGATCTAGCTTAACTATGCGCACTGCGGATTTCTGTGGTTGAACGTTTAATTTGGCACATATAGATTTTGGTAAAATATTCGATGAAGCACCGGAATCTACCAAACAATTGTGCACATTTTTATTGAAGATTTCATAAGTAAGGAGAAACGGGGGAGTGTGAGATCTTGATCTTCCTCCAATCAAGGCGATGTCATTTGGATCAATCTTATTGATCGCATTAGTTGGAGGTCTTCCCATGTTGTGGGAAGCTTGAGAAAGTACAGCGGCAGGCAAAGGTGCAACTGGCATGGCATGTAATTCTTTCATCATTATCTTCTGTTGATGTTTCAACTTGCTCAGTTCGTAAAGGGTGATGTTAGCCCTAGTCTTCTTCATGTCATCAATAATATTGTACTCCATTTCATCCGACACTATCAGTGTTTTCGATGGAGTCGTTTCATCTACTTGGACTGGGCTAGTTTGAGTCGCTTTAGATGTTGTTTTCTTTGTCGTGACTTTATCCTTTGTTGCAGAGCTTGCACTCTTCGGCTTAGGGGTAGTTTGGGGAGGATCAAGCTGATTTTTGCTTCATGTGCTAACTGGAAATACTTCTTGATCTTCTTCTTGTGGGAGGATGAAATCCCACATTCCTTGTAATTCCACAACTTCTTTGTCATCGGTCTGCCCTTCAGTGGCAATTTCCTCTTCCTCTTCCTCGGATTCAGCATTTGAAATGGCATTGGGTGGCTTTGCATCCGTTGAAGGACCTCTTTTAAAAGCTCTGTAGGGCTTTTTCGAAGAAGTTTCTGCTACTTGCTTTTTTATGTCGACCATCTCATTGGACATGGTCTTTAGAACTTTCTGCAATCCTTCCAAATCAAAAGGATCTTTTGCTTGTTTCTTCTTGGAGTCTTCCTTGAAGGTGACTTTTTTGGACTTATGTTCCTCTATCGCGGATCTCTTTTCCAGGGCTATTATTCGTTTCTCCACTGCTATTGCCTCTTTCATGTTATCAGCTAAGGTTATTTTATTTTCCCTGTCCATGAAGATGGCTATGTTCGATGGTAGAGCGGTAATATACCATTCACATCGTACTTCTTCGCTGGGCTGGGAAGAAGTAGGAATTTTATTGAAAATTTTGTTGAACCGTAAATTGAAATCCTTAATAGGCTCTCTAGCTTCGGCTTTAAGATTGGATAGGTCATTGATTAACGTTGCCGTTGATCTGTCATCACCAAACTTGGTTAGGAATTGTTCCTAGAAGATGTCCCAACTTGTGATGGATCCGGAGGGTAATGAAAAGTAACATGACCCGGCTGTCCCTTGCAGTGTATAGGGAAAAAGTCGAACAATAGCATCTTCATTAGTAACTCCATTGAGATTAATGGAAAGCATGAAGTTGTTTATGTGCTCTTCTGCTAGCATGCCTGCCTCGGGATTGAATTTAGGCAGCCATTTCTCAGGATGGGTCGGTATTTGACTCAAGGATGCAGGCATTAAGACTGCCCCAGGGTTGTTCCATGGAGACTGGGCCATTGTTGAACTGCTAACAGAGGAAAGTGCAGAAGATGATCCCTGTGGCTAGGAGGATGAGGATACTATGATTGTAGATGATTGAAGAGGGGTTGTGGGGGTTCCAGTGGACGGATGGATGATGATCTGGAGTGGAGGTGTGGATGGTTGACTTTGCGGTGAAGTAGTTGAGATGGATGATGCAGACGAAAGAGTCTCACTGTCAGACTCTTGCGGTGATTTCCTCGCTCTTTTCCTGGGGGGAAGAGGTAATTCGGTTGGCTGGACGCCAAACTTTTCACTCTTTAGCCTGGTCAGGGGATGAGCAGGATTGTATTGCGAAGTCACGCTGCCTTGAGATTTATCAGTCCTCTAAGGAGAAATGGAAAATCGTTGAAGTTTGTGAATCATGGATTCGACTTTAGGAGGTTCAATGGAAGATTGGTCTGAAATATCAGGGTGTGTAGCAGCGGTTGATACTTGAGCGACTTCTGACTCTGGACTTAAATGTAATGGGGAAGTCGAGGGAGATGATGAGGGCGATTTATTCTCAGAATGGTATTCAGATTTTGATTTACTTGCCATTCATAGTTCAGGCCCTCCTTCTAGCGCCAAATATGTTGAAGCCTCGAAAATCGGGTCGACAACAAGGGGGATACCCGCCCGGCCAGGACCTTGGTTGGCAACTCCTTATCCATTTGGTATAGCGGGTCCGACTGGGGATAATGGGACCAGTTTCCCAATCTATGGGTGTGTGTGTGTGTAGAATTGGATGTTGTTGATCTAACAATTCCTATCTAAGCTATTCTAATTCAAACGTTAATCTAATTCTATGTTATTGTAATCTAATAAAAACAGCACATCTAATCTATGCTAACCCTGGATGTAATTCTTTTATTATGCGATCTAAAGAGATTTAAAATAGCAACTGGTAATAAAGATCATTCAGCGATTATAAGAAAAGAAATCAATTAAGATGAACTATTTCGCATAAAAAGTTAGGCAAAACAGTTGTGAACAGCATATCGCATAATAAGCTATTCATACATTAAACATAAATAAATAGCTACCACCGTACAAAAGTGTCAAATGATAACTCAAGCATTCATGCAATAACATATAAACAGCTAAAAACTATATATCACTTTAACATATAAGCAGAAATGGTCAAGAGATAAAAGTACCATTTATGACTGGTCCTACTCATAAGCTTCAAGCAACAATGATTTATCTCTCCTTGCTCTAACATCTACTAAGAGTACAAAAGTGCAACATCAGTATCAGATATCAAATGCAAACATCAACAAATCTTGATTCATTCATTCACCAAAACCTCCTCTGAGGGTGCAAACGTGCATGTTCTGAGGACAAGTTTTTGATAAATTTCTGAACCCTTCTCTAAATGCATGAGAAGGGTTTAAATACTACTAACTAAATAACTTAATTACACAGATTCAGGATACGGTTTAAATGACCGCCCTTTTTCTAAGCAAAATTATTTCTAAAAATTAAATCTAATATCTAACTATTTCTGCATTTGCTCCTTAATGCTGCGAACATTCAATATTTGCCTGGGTAGAGTCGGCTGACTGTCTTCCGCTTTTGGTTGAGCTAAGCAAACAGAAATGGCAAGAGCTGGCACCATCTTTTCAGCAAAATAGAAAATATACTTGAGAATCATCTTTTGGCTATGTGGATTTACTGTGTATGCTCAGTAATAATCCAAATTCCACTTGGTTAACCCTCAAATTGCCTCTTCCTTTGCTTTCTTGCGTTTTCTGGGCTTACGAGTGACTAAGCAGTTAGGGACTTTGATTTTTGAGAAATTTTCTCAGCGATGCGCGATTAGCGCTAGGAAACTGCCTCCGTTCCTTGATCCAGGCCTTTCTGGTGCGTTTTTCGCCTTTAGCGCCTTTTCCTTCACCGAGTATAAGCTTCAAATTTTTGTAAACATACTGCTTTCGTGAGCTTCTAACCTTGAGCGTTAAATCGCCTGTTGATATCAGCATTGTTCAACTACTCATTCAACCATGGCTCTCACTGAAAGATTTGTAATGGATAGCTCAGCAGCGCTCTGGAATTTGCGGCTCTATTGCATGCGGTATTTGTTCATGAGGGCATTTGTTCTTTGTTTCCGAGTATTGGAGTACCTTTTCCTTTATCGCTTCCTTCACATTGCTTCATGTTGTTTCTGTTTTTATTCCTGCAGTTCACACATGAGGAGAGAGTAATGATAATAAAAATCGATAAGAAAGCTCTGAGCTCTACAGATGTACAAAAACATGCCACCTGACGTGAACTAACTCTTCGAAAAACACAAAATTGTTTTTCAATAACACTTGGCGTATCATTCATTAATTTCCATTAAAGTGCGTATCCAATTTTTGGTTTATGGACAGCTTTTCTTGAATGTTGAGCCGGGTAAAATCTACGATGGATAGTTTCTGCGATTCGCATCACATCATCGCAGTATCTCGTTATCGCATTTTTATCAAGATGTGTTATCACAGGGTTTCCCGATCACGTTTATCGCAAGATCGCAGATCGCAGTATCGCGCGATCGCAAGATCGCAGATTGCAGTATCGCGTTATCGCAAGACTGTAGATTGTTACAATCGTTAAATGGTTATGTGTTTTTTTATGCGATGTCGCATATCGGCCATCGGCAATTTTTTAATGTTTTCGAATATGAGCGCTTCTTAATGCATGCGATGCGATGGAATTCGCGTCGCACTTTCACAGTTTATCATTTTACTCTCAAGAAAATGTCCTATCTTCTTCGCGCGATGCGATGTTTTCTTAAGGAGTAGAATTCATGAGTTTTAATTGAATTTTTTGAATTTTTTACTAAGGTTCCCCACTTACCTAGTGTTATTGCTAATACTAAATAAGGAGGGGGGTTGTTGGTGGCCACAACACAAGGATAGGGAAGACCCTCTCAAAACCATGGGGTTTAACTTATGAAATCCGCAATGTCAAAAGAACAGCACCAACAGATTATACCACTCTTCAGCAGGAAGAGCGAGATTGGCTCAGCAAAGCCATAATAAACAATAATGGACAAAAAGGAAACAGGAGGATAAACTCAGGAAATATATGGAAAATAAGAATGAGTGAAGAGGAACTAACAAATTGGAGGAAAAATCAGAATAGATATTGTCTATACTTTGATGGGGCCTCAAAGCATAACCTAGGAAAGGCAAGGGCAGGGGGAATAATCCTAGATCCTGATGGGAAAGAAAATGTCACATTATGGGGATTGGGACAAATATCAAATAATAAGGCAGAAGCATACAGCTTGCTGATGGGAACAAGAATAATCAAAAAAAGAGAAATTCAAAATCCTATCATAATAGGAGACTCAGCGATAATAATAGAGGAAATGGCAAGAAACAAAAACCCAAGCAATGAGTTCATGAACAGAATTCTTAGAAGAATAAGGAAGAACTTGGAAGGCGCTGGAAATGTAATCTTCAGACATGTCTTAAGAATTCACAATCAATAGGCAGATTATTTTGCAAACCAAGCAGTGGAAAAAAATGAAGGGCATGTTCGTGAAAACCAAGAAAAATATCATAACTTTGTTCCTTAATGAGCAGCAAAAAACACAAGTATAAAGCTCACCAAAATCAAGGAAGAACCACAAGGATAAAAACAATAAATCAAAAAATAATAGTCAAAAAGCAAAAAAGGACTCATCACTGCAATATCAGTCAGGAAGTCACAGAAACACAAAAGAAAATCCATGAAACTTTAGACTCTAGCATAGCATTAGAAACAGTAGGAAGGAAGCTTGCAACCATGGTCACAATAACCATGTTGCAAGCTATTTCATCAAAGGAAGGAATCGGGCGGCGTTAAAGCACTATAAGAACAGAGGGTGCAATTATTGCAGAAGTACTCTCATTGAAGAAATCTTCACCTTCCAGGTCAGTATAGTGCTTCTTTGGCTTCCTTCTTACCCAGCTCTTTTACCCCATTTCCCCCCATCCCCTCCACTCCCTCCACCCAGTGCCTCATTGCAGCGTAAAGCCTCTGTTATGTCCAAATTTTAGTCCTCTCTCTGGGACCTCATTTTTACCAAATTACAATGGAAAATCATGACTGAGAGCTTAATATGGACTTCAAATAAGCTTTCATTTGCACCTAAATATATCATCGGGTCCGCCCCCCCAAGCCTTCACCACATCTCTTTTCTCTCCTCTCTCCGATCTCCGATCAAATCTGGATCGTTGATCTGGCACCTCATCCGATAGTTGGCGATCGGCCCATCCATTCAAACTTGTGTGAATTTCTCCCACCATCGATCTGTCCCCATCAAATCTGATGATCCTTATCGATATCGTACCGACAACAAGCTCGGAGATTACCCGCCTGAAAAGCAGTTTTCTCTCTCTCCTCTGCTGCTACGTGTTGCCCAGTCAATGGAATTGGGCGACCTCCCCATTTTACCACTCACGGTTTTTTCTCCACCCGAAATACCATCTTTTCTTTTAAACCTGCCTCTCTCATTGGTTATCATTCGAACCTTTTCGAGCCCAATTACCTTTATTCATCGACGATTGTGACGGTTCCTCCAGACTACGGCGCCTCTGGTTAATCTCCACCATCCATCCCATGATTCTGAACTATGCGACTTAAACTTGGTAGTTATTAATCTGAAAACCTCGTTCGTCGATTCCAATGGCCCCCGTGCCCGACAAAAGGAAAGCGGTCAACACCAGAAGAAGAAAAAGCACCTCAGGCATTACAAATCCAAGGAAGCACAGCAAAACAAGGAGCAGAATGCAAAGCCAAAGGAAGAATAGGAAATCAATTCAAATGGAACCACAATGGCATATTAAAAAATTAGTAGCACAAGTAATGAGGGAGAGAACTTGGTCAAATATGAAAAGAAGAAACAGCCAACTCAGGAGTAAACAGGCTATAAGACTTGAAAAACTGTCAGAGAATCCATGACATGCAAATTTCTCTTTCTAGTAGGTCAGTTTGTTAGGCAGTACACTAGAATATCCATAAAAATATATTAAGTCTTGAACACTAGCCTAGGAGAAGAGACTATGTTCCTATCTCCTGGCTTAGATGTTTATCTTTTTGTAGTCGATAGTAATAGGAGCTTGCTCCAACAAAGCTTTTGATAATATATCAACTACCTGACCTTGTTAAAAAAAAAAAAGATAACTTCGCACTACGTTGGGACATACTGGGTATTACAAGAATTTCATCAAGGGGTATTCTCAGATCATTGCGCCTATGGAGAAATTGTTGAAGAAAGATGTAACTTTTCTATGGAATGAAGAATGTCATAAGAGCCTTGATATGTTGAAAGAAAAAATGGTAGTTGAACCTATACTAGTGTTCACTGATTGGAATAAGGAATTCCATGTCCATGTGGATGCTTCTTGTATAGCTTTAGGAGTGGTACTAGCACAACCTAGTGTAGGAGAGATTGATCATCCTATATCTTTTGCAAGTAGAAAGTTATATAAAGCATAAAATAATTACAGCACTACAGAAAGGGAAGGATTTGCCATGATACATGCTTTGCAAAAGTTTAGACACTATTTGTTGGGGTCTCACTTTAAAAAATTTACAAATCATTATGCACTGAAGTATTTGGTCAATAAGCATGTCTTAGGAGGAAATATTTATAGATGGTTACTGTTATTCCAGGAATATGACTTTGATATCATTGTTAAACCAGGGAGACTAAATGCAGGACCTGACCATCTATCAAGATTGGAAATAGGGGAAGAACCGACCAGCATAGAGGATAATCTCCCTGATGCATAGTTATTTACAATTAGAGTGGAAGATGACCATTTTACAGATATCATTCAGTTTTTGACCACAAGAATGGCTCTTTCAGAGTATACTACGCAACAAAAGAAAGAATTAGTGGTTAAGGCAGCTGACTTTTCATTAATAGTAGGATAGTTATATAAGATGGGACCAGATGAGATACTATGCAGATATGTTCTTGAACATGAAAGACAGATGATTCTAGCAGAGGCTCATGGGGGCATAGCTGGTGGACACTATGAAGGAAAAGCTAATGCACAGAAGATTTTTAGAGCAGGATTGTGGTGGCCAACACTAAATAAATATGCGAAGAAGTATTGTCGAACATGTGATGTGTGTCAAAGAATAGGAAAGCCTTCCAGAAGATATGAGATGCCATTGGAACCACAAGTTACATTGCAGGCCTTTGATAAGTGGGCCATTGATTTTGTTGGGCCCATCAACCTACCTGGAAAGAGGACTGGTGCAAGATACATAATTACAACGACTGATTACTTGGCAAGATGGCCCAAGGCATAACCCGTAAGGGACTGCAGTGCAGGGACTGTTGTGAAGTTTAATTTTTAGTACATATTGTCTAGATTTGGATGTCCAAAGATTTTGATAAGTGACCAAGGCTCACATTTCCTAAGTAAAACTATTGAAGCATTAACTGAGGAGTTCTAAGTTTATCATCAAAAGAGTAACCCTTATCATCCTCGGGACAATGGAATAGTAGAAGCATTTAATAATATTTTGGAGAATGCACCTACTAAGGTATGCAATCTGAATAGAGATGACTGGGACCTTAGAATTCAAGTAGTATTATGGGATTATAGGACCACATGTAAAAATTTGACAAGTTAGACACTCTTCAGATTAGTTTAAGGGCAAGAAGTTGTGATTCCCATGGACTACATCATGCCTAGGTTGAGGATTGCAGGTTTTACAAATATGGAAGATCCTAATATAATGGAGGGAAGAATGTCGTAGTTGCTTGATTTGGAGGAAGATATATTTATAGCAAGATTCCATCAACAGGTACAGAAAGCAAGAGAAAAGGCCTAGCATGACAGACATATTAAGCAAAAGAAGTTCCAGGTAGGAGACCTTGTTCTCCTTTATGACAATAAGTTTGTAAAATTTCCAGGAAAATTCAAGATGCATTGGTTGGGCCCATACATTATCAAGCATATTATTGATGGAGTCGCAGTTCAATTAGCAAGGTTAAATGGAGAATTGGTTCAAGAAAGAGTAAATGGTAGTAGGTTGAAGTTGTACAAGGACAACCTTGCCCCTATAGCTTCGCTCTAAAGAAAGGAGAAAATTCTTAGTGCCACTTTCAGTTGAAAGTGGGCGTTGGACTATAAACTACGCTGTAGAAAGATATTCAACGTAGAAAGTTACTCCGCTACAGCCTAGATTATGTCAAGTTTCGTAGGAGCCTCGACGTAAGAAGGGTCGCTCACTACAATATGACATGCGTCAAAGTTCGCAGGGAAAATATGACAGTTGAAAAGGAAAGTTTTCGTTAAAACACACAAAGAGATGCTTTTATGAGGAAAGATTGATCAGATCTAGCGATAGATATGCAATTGATGAACACAATCTGAGCTAATGATGGGGTTAGAAATTTAGATTTGTTATAAAAGGTCATGTCCTACCTAGATTTGGTACTTTGTTGAATTGAGAATTCAAATATTTCTATTGTGAAGAAGTTGTAGAAATGTTCGCATGAATATCCTGATGAATGAAGAATTTATTCGTATATTTAGTGAGAAGGGCTTAGCTAGAGTCATGGAAGCAGCATATGGAGTAGTATCTTTTGATATTCTCATAGTAGCATCACCACATGCAGCAGCATCATCACGCACGCAGCGGAAATATCTGCGAAACAAAATGACCAAAGAACAAAGAATGAGGAAGAAATAGGAAAAAAGACCTATTGAGCCCGAGCAACTGAGAGATAGTGAGGTAAAAAGGAAACAAATGCCATGGTGTTTCCATCACCTCTCCCACCATATATTCCACCAAGAAAGCTAGATGCAAAACCAATGAAAGAGTCGAATGACACAAAGTATGGCACCTTCACACCTTTATTGTCGAAGTCAGTGCGATTTACTGGAGAAACCCTTGGGAAGATTCCGCAATTGAAGTTCGTCGACTATGATTTCAATGACAAAAAGAAATATATGTAGTTCGCACCAAACATATACTTAAAACAAGTGCACTACCCTAAGAGTGGTGTGACAAGGTTAGAACCGCAGTAGTGGACGGTTGGATTAGTGCAGTGGAGCTTGATGAATATGTTGAATGTGCCACACTTCAGCAGAATTCCAGGAAGCACAGCTTGTGTGAGACAACTGTTCGTGTTGGTGCACGATGGATGCTTGTGGATGGGGAAGAGGATCCCTATCAACCCAATGCTAATATGGAGAATCACAAGACTACCTTATCAAGGGTTGAACCCCGCAGAGGAGTTTGCTGGGAAAGATCAGGACAGAGACATAGCAGGAAACATGACGAAGATGTATGGACTGACAAAAGGGAAGCAAGGTTATTATATCAACTCAATCAATGGCCAGGGAGTTCACTTCACAACACATATATTGTCTGGAAAAATCATGAGGAAGTGTCGGTCTAATGAAGTCCCTGCACCGGTAGTTTCATTAGTTGGAGAGTGCACTAATGGGATTTGGTACAACTAGGTTGCATATCTATGCCAAGAATTTTTGAACGACTGCTACGAGGTTCAGGAGAAAAATACTATGTTTCATTATAGATGGTTAATTTTGATCATTACGATGCTTGCATGGAGAGAGCCAGAAGATTCACATTTCCCTCTGGCACCCTCAGATGTTTTTGAAGCCGCGCGATATGCCTCGTTTTGGTATACTACAAAACCGGCACATGCACAGGATAACAAAATGGTTTTTGTACTATACCATATGGACTTACACATGTTGGTGAACTAGCACCCTCGCCTTTCACCAAGCCTATACAAGAAGTATAGTTTTGTCGTGAATTTTAAGGCTGACTTCCATAGAATTTACATACAAGCCCGTAGAGACACAAGGAACAAATGGCATACCCTGCCATATTTAGTGACAGAACATGATCTCCTAGCACAGATACAGCAGTGGACCATAGAGTGGATGATTGTGTTGGAGACACAGATAGAGGATAGTCCGACAGAGGAGGGCATGATGCAGGACGGCGAAGCGAGTGGGAAGAATAAGGATGAGCATGATTCAAAACAAGAGGAGCAATACGATGAGGGTCACCAAGATCCTCCTAAAGGTGATGAGAAAAACAATGATTCTGAAAAGACAAAGATAGACCAAGTTGTCATGGAGAAGAGAAAGGCAGGCGCTAAAGTTGCCACAAGAAGCAAAAAGGAGCATAAGGCAAACAATACAAAGGACATAACACCAGTGGTCCTCACTGATGGGGACTTGGATCATATTGGGGGTAGAATTTAGGAAGAAATAGCGAAATCATGGAAAAAATTAGAGGATCACTACGGTGCACTTCTAACAGGTGTTGAGGAGCACATTGCAGAACTGAAGATATTGGCATAGATGGTCAGACAACCAGTGCAGGCAGAGGAGAATCTTGGAGAGGAAAGACCAACAGAGCCTACACTTGCAGTGTGGATAGCACCGACACTTGTCGGAGCCCTGCAGTTTGACTCCATTGAGGTACTATAGCAGTCCAAAGAGTGGAAGTATGTGAACATGAACATCGCAGCAGTACCACTTGAGAAATTACACAAGCTGCATCTAGAGATCATAAATGAGCTAAAGTTGCATGAACAACACACTTCACAGTTAAACATTCAGGTAGAGAGAGAGTGAGCTTCGTTGCAATAGAAGCTCGACCAGGTGATCTAGGAGAGGGATCAGGAAGTACAGCGGCAACAGAAGCTGAAGGAGGTGGTCGAAGAAACATGCTGTGAGATTTCGAACATTGAGGTCCAAGAAGAAGAACCAATGGAGGACAAGGTCGTGAAGGTCAGCCTTGCAGTAAAAAGATACAAGGATAAGAATGCAGAAGTGAAATTTTCATATGAGATGAATATCAGGAGAGATGAGTACAATTCTAGTCCCTGCCCCATCTTTGGAAAATGCTCCATCAAAGTACATTTTCCAAATGTTGGTATTTACAATTTGAGGGGTATTGATAGTTTCTTGAATACTGATTTGAGCATTTGGAATATCATTAGCAGCTAAAGTAAAGCATCCAAGATCTTGATCAATTACATAAATTGGATGATTAATTATTTGATTTTCTTTACAAACTGTATTAATGAATCTTACTTCTCTGTATAATCTTAAATATTCACCTCCATAAACTAGGATTGTAGCATGAGACATGTCTATTTGCAAACTTCCCCCTAACATGGCACAACAAGATCTGGATAATAGCATTCCAAATTTTGGGGGAATATATGTATCAACGGTGTCCAACACTATACTCTTGACAAAGATTTGAGAAAGTGTTACCACTTAATCCTTAATTAATCTGATGTAGGGTACTTTCTTAGAATCAAAAGTATACAGATCATGATATGGTCTAGTGATTTTCAATTGAAGTTGATGCATGATCACTTTAGGCATTAGATTATGGGAAGCACCAGAATCTAAAATGAAATTATATAAAAGGTAATCATGAATTTTCAAGGTGACATAAAAGGGAGGTACACTTTCATCAATCATATCAGAACTAGGACCAAAAACAACTTGAGGTTTTTCATCATGTAAACTAATGACACCCCCCTCAACATCAATGCTTGAAAATTGAATCCATTTAGAGACTTGATGTTTATAACCTGGGATTTTGGAGAGTTCAGATAATGGGATTGGAATTTTAACTCTCTCTAATTCTTTTTCAACATTAAAAATAGTTGGAACAGATTTTTCAGCAATATTTTGTTCTTGTATCTGATTCTGTGGTTGAATTAATGGTGTTTGTGTTTCAGCTGATTTTACTTGAGGTTCATCAAAGGTAACCTTTTTGACTGGTCTACCAGGTCCTAGTCTTGGTCTAAGGTCATACCTTCTATTTAATTCAGCAATGAGGAATTCAGAAAAATCTTGATACTTGGAAATTTGAGAATTTTCTTGATTTTGAATTAAAGACTAGTCT
This sequence comes from Pinus tabuliformis, assembly GCA_031772625.1. Classification (NCBI taxonomy): domain Eukaryota; kingdom Viridiplantae; phylum Streptophyta; class Pinopsida; order Pinales; family Pinaceae; genus Pinus; species Pinus tabuliformis. Next base: position 904,221,063 of record CM062817.1, on the reverse strand, counting down.
TGAGTAATTGGAACAATAGAATTATGAGATTATGGATCTTCAAAATAATTGATATCATTTGTATTGACATGAATTGTTTCTTCATGATCTTGATCATAAATCATTAGGGGAGGTTGAATTTGTTGATCAGTGTTTGGTCTTTGCAGAATTTGAGGTTGAAAATGTCTTTTGTATTGAACTTGTGGTCTGTTTGCAACTTGTTGGGTTACTCTAGGTTGAGTTTCCATTCTAGAGATTTTGTTAGAGAGATTTCTAAGTAGCAAAGTGATTTCATCAATTTTATGATCTTCATCTTTAGTTTTTGATGAGGTGCCTTCTTCTCTAGCTTTCATCATATTTTCAACTTTTTCTACCTTAGCTCTCAGTTTAGCAAATGTTGGTCTATTTGCTTCAACTTCAATTGCATTAGTTTGCATGTTTGCTAAAGTTTTGGATTTTCTTTCCCTAAGCATTATAGCAAATTCATCTTCAAATGCTTAAGAAAACCTGACCTTAGAAGTAGTTACTGGAGGTTTGTAATCAGGAGGCATTTTATTATTGATTTTATTGAATCTCTTAATGGAATTAGATACAGATTCACCAGGGTTTCTTTTTAAGCTTCAAATTCTATTAATAGTAAACATCATCCCCCACTTATTTTTGAAAATATTAAATAGTTCAGCCCATGAATTAATTGAATTATCTTGAAGCTGTCTGAACCATATCCTCACATTTCCTTCAAGGGATTGAACATAAATTCTAGTGTAGACATCCTCATGCTCAATATTCATGTTATCAAAAAAATTTAAGAATGCAGCTAAGTGATCTTCAGCAAATGGCCCAGTTTCTCCATTAAATCCAGGGAAGTGTTTTAAATACCCATCAGAAAAAGGATGGAGTTGGGTTGCAGGTGGAAGAATTAAGCTTGCATAATGTGCTTCCACAATTAGTTGAATACCAGCGATTTCAGGAGATGGACTTGTCTTTTTAGGAGAAACAACTTTACTATAAGAAGGAGGTGATGAAGGTTTGGGTTTATGGAAGAATTGAGGATTAATAACTAACTTTTGAACTTCAGGAAGAACCTTTTCAGGACCCTCAAAAGCTAGAAGATTATTATAAATACTTAGTTCCTCTTCAGATTTAGTAGAACTAGATGGATAGGTATGTACAAAATAAGATTTAAAATCCAATGGTTTATACTCAGAAAGAAAAAGTTTAGGATCTTCTTCACTGTCAGTAGGTTCCAAATGTGAATAAAGAATTTCAAAAGCTTCAAGTTGATGGGCTAAAAGTGTAGTTTGAAGATCTACTCCTCTGGAAAGGAGTTCTAAAACTTTTGGAGGAAGATCTGATAATTCAGCAAGTATTGGAGTTGACTGTAAAGGGTCAGATTGTGAATGTGTTTCAGATAGATCAGAGGTGGAAGTAGTAAGAGAGGCTTCTAACCTACGTCTGATTGATGCAATTCTAACTAATCTCTCTGGATCTGATAAAGGAGAGAAAAGCTTTCTATCTGATTGTGATCTGGGATGCCTGTGTGAGCCAGATTTAATAAGTAAAGTCGCCAAGTGAAATACTTTAGCCCACTGGCCTCTTATTCACTGTTCAGAGACAAGTATAATCGTTGTCCTAGGGAAAAAGCTTCAATCCTCGTTCCCTAGCAACGACGCCAATTTGATGTTCTCCTTTGTATACATTCCTAGGTTAAAAGATTATGCCAAAGCATCTAAAGTAATGTTTTTTATTTTAAATGGATGCCTATGTTGAAAATAGCAACAATAAATGCTAAATATAGAAGTGCTAAAAATAGCATTCCTATAAATAACATTTCAGGATACATTCCAATTTTAGTTAGTCCCTGAACTAAAATTGATAATTAAAATTTGAATTTGATCTTAGCAATTGTTTGAAAAATAATTAATTAAGTCATATTGAGTTAATTAGTTGGAGAAAATCAAACATGAAGTCTATGTGAAGACATGCAACAGTTTTCCCTTTGATTGAGGAAGTCATCCCTTAATTAAGGAGATCAGGATGAGTTGTACTTTGAGTTGTAATTAGTTAGCTCAGTTAACTGAGTTAAGTCCAGTTAGATTAGTTCCAACAGTTTGTGGAACTGATTGTGAGTTTAGTTAGTTAATGCATGCATTCATGTAACTAGTGTACTTCAGATAACTGAATATTCTCTCATAAATAACTCATGCATGTCAGTTCAAGCAAAGACCCAGTTGAGATCAGAGGATGGGAAAATGTACTATCAGTTGCAGGAATATCCCATTGAGGATATCTCTTGCATGCAGAAGGAATTCATTGGTTGAGGATTGCGCAGTTATTTCTGAGTTTGGTGAGTTGTGTGAGAGGTGAATTCACACAAGGGGCAGCCAGAGGACCCAGGAGAAACTACGCAAGGAAATAGGAGGCTTGGAGGATTGGAGGAAGGCATATGTTGTGTCTATTCAGTCTATGAGCAGCATTGAGGGATTGTACTGAGAGCTGGATAGCTTGTGAGCTAAAGCTCTGTGTAATCCAGAGATATTTCCACTTGTATGATAATACAGATAGCGGGGTTTTTAGCTGGGGCTTTCCCCAAAGTATTCTTCTGTGCTCATGTGTGATTGATTTCTTCTTCATCTATTATATGTGTTCTATTTGATCTTGCTCAAAATAGATTAAGCTTCCGCAAGTTTGTTTGTAGAAGTAGATCAAGTATTTTGCTTTAGTTACATTGCATTATCAGGTGATCTACAGTGAGAATTTCTACAGTCTAATGATTAAACTTTTAAACAGATGTAAATCCTAATTATTTCTGAGAAAACAAAAGGGTTGATTCTTCACTCTTCACAGAATTAAGCTTTAAAAATGATATGGAAAGAAGAAGTAAAGAAGATATATAATTTCTTAAATATTGAGATTGAACATCTAATTCCTTATATATAGCATATATGTATAGAAATTTTCTATATCCAAACAATAGATGTGCAAGAGATGACAGAAAGAAACAATTTATTGATTTAGAGGAATTAACTAAGACAAACAATTTTAGTTAATTAATCTCTTTAAATAATGATAACTTTGCAGGAGCTTTCAGATATATTGATATTCAATCTAATCTTACCCAAACTTTTGTGTTACCTCGAACACGTGTAGATAAAATATAAAAATGAAGACATGACCAAATACCAGAAGAAATAACAGAGATAAACAAGTTGCTTAGAATAAATCCAAAATCCTTTTATTAATCTTCAAAAATAGTTCAGAAAATTACAGGCATGTTTGTTGGTTCATCAAAAGGGTTGAACCCTTTCTTCTTAGAAATACAAAATATTTATAGAGTTCGACTTTCTAACGTATCTAAATTGGAATCAAAATTTATTACAAAATATAATATCATCCAAAATATTTGGGATATTACAAAACAGAACTAAAAATAGTGGATCTGAACTGATTTCGAGGTTTGTTGTTTGATGACTGTAGCTAGAAATCTACTTTGTATGTTCGCTGCCCCCAAAATTTTGCTGTCTACTACTAAAATCATGTTGTCTACTCTTGAAATTATGTTGTATGTTTCTATTTGATGAGTTCACACAGTTTATCCCATCTCTTTTCATCAAGGATAGAAAATTTTAACAATTTTCTATATGACTCATCGACTTCAGTATATTTTTCAAAAGTGGGTCTGGTTAGAGATAAATGTCTCATTTCATGTTGAATTAACAAATCATAACTTAAACCTTCAATGAAGGCTTTCCCAGTAATAACTCCTCTGATTTTGGAAAATTTGGTCTTGTCCACTACTATATCATGTAACCTTTGTTGATACTCTTCAAGTGCGATCAATTTTCCACTTCTATCCTGAAAAGTTGGAAGTCCTTTCTGATGTAACAATGAATTTCCTGTGAAATTTCTTAATTTGAACCTCCAAATTCTAGCACTTGTTCTCGAGTTGTAGCATCAAATTTATCTTGGTTAAAACTTTTCTACCCCCCAAGACAGCGTCAATTTTGTTTGTAATGCCAAATTCCTTAAGCTCATCTTTTGTCTTGGAGTTTAGGACTTTGATTATCCTTGTAGCATCTCTAGGTTTATGGTCCAGGTCCTTCTTTATTTTTGATACTGCTTCTTGTGACCTCTGCAATAAATATTCCTACTCAGAAATAATTTCAATTAAAAGTCATAACTCAGTTACTGATACATTAATGACTATCCGAATATTTTCTTTGGCCTGAGCAATAGTTTGTGCAATTAAAAATTCATTTTCATAAACTCCTAATTGTTGAGTTAATTTATAATTCTTTTGAATCTCAACCCAATATGCATTATCATTCTTAATCTTATGTTCTTGGATCTTTTGGAGCTGCATTTTAACTTTCTCAATTTCTTGATCCTTCATAGATAAGTCTTCCATGGCCTTTGACATTTGTTCTCCTTATTCAGTAGACTGTACTTCGACTATAATGGTTATTGATGTAGATTTCCCTACTACTGAAGTACCTGTTGTTGAAGTAGTAGCTATAGGAATGGCAACTGAAATCTTGAGTTGCTATTATTTTTCTTTTAGGAGTTATTCCATATCAGCTTCCATTTTCTGAATTTGAACATTTTGTTCAACTATCAATTTGAACATATTTTCTTTCTCCCTTTCTAGCTGACCAACTTCCTTAGCTTGTGGATGTTCAGTAGTAGGAAGTTTAAGTTTCTTCCTTAATGCTTGAATGTCAACATTCTTATTTTTAATCATCTTTCTGCTACTTTGATATTACTAGGATCATATCCTAGCTTGATCACCAGATCTTCAAGAGCTTTGATTCTGGTATCTTTAGCCAAGGATGACATTCTCTCAATATTCAATAGTGTATGAATATTGTTCAGGGAAGCTTGTAGTTTGGAGGTTGTCATTATTGAACTTGTCAATGTGGAATATATCATTTCACCAACTTGCTTATGCAGGTCAATTTGATCAATGGCATGAATTTGCTTGGTGTCAAAGGAAAAAACGGATGTTTTGTAATCTTCTACACTCTTATGGACTGGAACTTTAGGTTCTAAGAAAGCTAATTAGAACTATCCCTTCTCAGTCTCAAGTGCAGATAGAAGTTTGTGTTGTGTAGTGGAAGACTGCTTCCAAAATTCTGAATAAGTGGTGGCATTCAATGCTTCATTCTTCCTCTTAATTTATTTGTATCTAGCAAAAATATTTTGTTGCGTTGAATCATGAGAAACAGAAGATATAGGAGAATCTATAATTTCTTCAATCTGTGGAAAAGAAGTGGTGGGAAAACTAGACAGCACCATTGTTTCTTGCTCATGTGAACTATTTTCCTCTGAAGACTCTTGATTAGTATTTGGCTTCTTTCTCCTTTTGAAAATTGTGAAACTTGTGGTTTGAACTTTTGCGCCTATAGGAAATAGACTTTCTTTTGGCCTTTTGGTTTCTTTTTCTTGAGGTACTGGAGTTTGTGAAGATGTTTGACTAACAATTTGTTCTTGAGCTTCCTATAATGTATTCTCTTGCCACTCTTCTTTATTTGCATACTGTCCAAATTATGGTCTCGTTGTATGTACATATGGAATTGTTTTTTGCTCAACTCTACACTTCGAAATAATCCCCAAGGAGGACCAGGGAAAGCTCAAATTGAATTTCATCTGCTTTAATAAAATATTTGCCTCCTTCTTTGCATCCCTCGTATTAACAATGAAAGGGCTAATCTGTGCCTTTAACTTGATTTGGGCTTTCTATTTCCTGGATACAAAATCTAGATCACCCATGTTCATCATTTTCCTTATGTATTCCAAGGCAAAGATCCTCAGTAGCAAAAATAATGGTAACATGTAGGGAGGAAGTTCACATCCATATATTTTGATTTCTGTATAATTCTGGTAGAGATACCAATCTCTAATTTTGGCTTTCTCAGTAAGGTGCAAATTATTCAGATTTCGGTTGAAATTCTTGGTATGGAATCACTGTTGAGAAGACATAAAGACATATGCAAAAACTGGTTTACATCTGAGTTGTCTTTGGTGTGACTTTTTGGAAGCTTTTCCGGTGGGTTTTTCCGGACTAATTTCTCTAAAATCCGGCAAGAATTTATTGAAATCACAAGTTTATGGGTAGCCCCTGTGTTATCTAAGTGCCCTAGGGGTTTTTGAGGGTGTTGAACCCATATATACAGTCAAAAATCCAGTTTAAATAACAAAAATCAAGAATTCACCTCAATTTTTTCCACCTGATTCCAGCGTCGAAAAGTCCAAAAAGTCACACTAAAGGCAACTCCATTTACATCATCATTGAAGGAATACTCTTTTGTGTTCTTCCTTACCAAGGAAGTCCAGTGAATGACTGACTGAGGCTTTCCTAATGCATCATACTTCTGCAATGGGAACTTAAATCTATCTGATTGATGAAATAAAAGTAAATACACAAGAACTGATTCATGTTTAAAATCACCTTCAGTTGAAAACTTTAAAAATTGATCATGAATATTGTCTACCAAAAACTAACTGTAGTTGAAAATCAATGAGGGCTTATTACCCACAGAGAACACTGATAGAAATCCCAATATTACTTCATTGGCCCATTGATCGGTAGGGTAACCTAATAGACATGTGACCATAGAGATGACTTGCCTAGACATTTCTGGGAAAATTGAAGTGGAATAGGGTGGATTGGTCCTAGGAAACTCAGAATTCTCAGGTAAAAATGACTCAAAGATTCGGGCTCGTTGAGGAAATGTGAGTTTTTGGTAAATCTCCATGAGGGAATCAGTAGAAAAAGGGTGCAAAGGGGCTGAAGGATTGATTTGAAGTGCTTGACATATGGACTTAGGAGTAATAGCAAATAAAACTTCATTATTTTGGGAAATTACAGCCCTCTGACTAGGAAGATATCTGAGATGACACCAGGTAACAAATTCAAGGAAAATATGGGTCTGGGGAAAGACAAATTGGGGAAGGAAAGACTCCCAAATGCTTAATTCATCACTGACATCGAGAAATTTCTGGTTTTCTCAACTGTGGAGTTCATAAAGATTGAATTCACACTGGGCTTCTGAGATTTTATATTGCGTATCTACCAGGGGAAGCTCATCTAGGTTAACTATAGAAGGTAGTGTAGGGCTCTCTACAACTAATTTTGACTTTCCTTTAGATGAAGACATCATAAAAAGGAAATTACATACTGAGGTTGAATTACCAGACAAATGTCGATCACTATTCTAAGAAGATTGTTGCGTAACTGTGAAATCCATGGTTGCACTAGCAATGTTGGGAGTTGAAACAGCAAAAGGGAATATGCAGAGGGATATGTGGTTTTTAAAAGAGGGAATTTGAATAATTAAAGAAGTTATAATTGTTCTTAGGCGCGTTGAATTAATGAATTAGATGTTGGTGCGAAAAATTGATGATCAAATGGTTATATGAACGTTTAGCGAGAGGAATTGAATGTATAACAATGCACTGGTGGGTGGGGGGGGATGGTGGGGATAGGAAGGAGACAAGTGGCGAGGTGTGAATAGGAGCGGGAGAAGAGAGGGAGTGGGAAGTAGTTTTCGGAGGGGAGGGTAGGCGGTTAGTGGTTTAGGAGAAGAGGATCCCGAAATTGCTATGGAAGCGCCACATACAACTGGGTGATAAACTAGAAACAGCTTTTCAGACACCCCCCTGTTAAACTTCGATAGTGTGGGGGGGTCTCGAACTCATCCCCCGTCGTTGATGCGGGCAGGGATTATATACTCTATTGATTTCCTTTTGAACTTTATCGCATAACGACAAAATGTCAAATCACACTTTATTTGCAAATTAAAGCATAACCTTTTGCAAAATATACAAGAAGTAAAATAATAACATATAAAAACAATGTGACACTTTGACTTACTCGCAACTTTGGGGATTCTTTTTATTCTTTTCTTTTGATATTTTTTTTCATTTCTTTTTCTCATTCTCTTTTCTTTTCTCTTTTTTTTCTTTTTTCTTGTTTCTTTTTTCAAGAAAAAGTAAAAAACAACTAGGACAAAAATAAGTTACAACACCACATGTGTACGAACTTTCACGTTCCCGTTGTACGACCTACCACATGTCACCTTGTGGGGTTGCCACGTGTCACCTATACTTCCTTTTTTTCATGTTTTACAAAAACTTTAGAACATCATAAATTTCTCATATGAAGTCCTTTTTCGCAAGTTCAAGTTGTGTTGGAAAGCTCTCATCGAGCTCTTCAACATTGCATCACTTGAATCAAGTTTTGAGACCTTTAAAATTTGAGGCATCCCAAATCCTCCTAAGTCATCCATCAAAACTAAGATGCCTTATAGACTACCTTCCTATAGAAATATGGAGAAAGGAAAAATGAACATCATCTATTGAACCAGTGCGTTACAATTAAGAAAAATGATCTAGGTGGATAGTACAGGTGACTTTAGTACAAAGGCTCAAAAATCAAAGTGCTCGAAAGTTTCTCGAACTAGCTTCATGTTGAATATCTCGTCGTCGTGATCACGCTGGTGCAAACGATTCATCAAACCAAGTCTGTATGCGAAAGTTAGGAGCAATCAAAGTTCAGGGTTGACTTGGGTGACTAGACAGGCTTAAGGAGGCAACAATTTGGACAAAATCTGGCCACCGGATTCCGGCCAAACTGGGCCAGATTCCAGGTGAATTTGTGGCCTACTTAAATTGACTCCTTCGTTCAATTTTCCAAATTTTCAAGATGTCTAAATATTTTTATATCAAAAATAAACAAAAAAAATATTAAATGGGTGGCAGGCCATGAGCCCCGCCATCCCCACCGAAACCCAAAACAAATTTTTATTTTGGGTCGATGGGCATTGATCCTTGCCGACCCTCCAACCACCCAACCATATAACTATAACGTATTATATATGGCGGGGTGGGTCACCTACGGTGGACTGGGTCCACGCCTCACCCACGTTGCCAAGTATTGAATCAAGGGTGGCGGGGCTCGAACCTGCCCGGCCGGTGTGGCCGGCCCACCTCCCGGGCACCCTCACACGCCAACCACAACACCATTCAATACAACACACACCCCGCTTGTATTTAATGCATTAAACCAACCGCATGCCACTTTATATAACCTTTGGTTAAAATTAATGCACGCTTGTGTTTTTTTCCCAGGGAGAAAATATCGTAATTTCCATTAATTTGTTGAAAATTACATGTTGTAAATGCCATAGGCATATGCTAGTACTGTGACCATAGTCAGTTGTGTAGAGTTTGAACTGTAAGTTCTACAAAAAGACCCTGTGTTGGGTGTGCTAGTGACTGTTGTTCATATATAAATAATTACATATTCAAAAATTCACCAAAGGTGTTTGTTGTTCTGTTGCCAAAAAGTGATAATTACATAATAGAAAAATTGTTAAAGACTATTGGTATTAGGGCCTGTCTGCCCTCCATAGTTCCTGATCCATATATGGTTTGTGGAAGAACTGATAGGTCCGCTCAGGTGTGTGCTCTGTGATCATCCATTCTCCTCGAGGACAATGCGTTGCCTCTTTCGATAGCTTGTCCGCACCTTCATTACGCTCCCTGTAAATATGAGTGCATGAGATATGAACAAAATGTGTTTTGAGAAAAACAATATCATCCAAAATAGTTCTGAGAGTATATGCATGGCATGATGTTGTTTTTTTGAACCAGTTTATGACTATTTTGGAATCTCCAAAAATTTGTATGTGTCTGAACTGTTTGAGAATTGCAAAATGTAAAAGATGTCGAAGTGTAAGCAGCTCTGAAAAGTTATTTGTACCCTCTCCCAGTCCCATGTAAATGTGAAAGTAATGTGTATCAGATGGATAAATAATAATGCCTCCACCACATCCCTGTACTTGTGCAGCACCATCAAAGTATGCCCAAGGGAGTGCTTTGTCGATCAATTCCTGTGTGATGTTTCGGGTTCTAAAAGCTTGTTCATCTGTCGGTATTTCCCCATAGCTCATACAGATTTTTGGTGGAATCAATGACCAGATTATATTCCGACCCCTAAAAAAAATGTTATTGTGGCACATCCATATGTGCCAGTTGACCAAAAGCGGTAGGTTCCTAGTTCTCGGCTCAGTTGCAGCTTCCCACCATCTTTCCCAAGCATTTGGGATATCGACCCCACTCCAGGAATGCATGATACTTAGTGTGTGCCGAATTTGAGACCATAGAAGTTGGGTAGTGGGGCATGTGAGGAATAAATGGTGATTTGATTCCTCCTCTGCATGGCATAAAACACACCAAGTCGGGCCTGGGAAAGCCCGTTTCCTAAGGTTTGCTCTTGTAGGTGTTTTATCCATTATAATGTTCCACATCAATAATTTTGTGCGCGGAGGGGCTTTTAACTTCCATAGATGTCTCCACCAGCTCATCAGTCTGTCCGGCTTGTGATCAGCATGTATAATATCATACCCTTCCTTGGAGGAGTAGTGCCCATTCTTAGTATATCCCCATATCAATTCATCCTCCTCTTCTCTTAGGTGCACATGGGATTCTATTAAAGTCTGCAAATAATTTCTCCACTGTCTTTGCCATTGTTCTGGGATGTTCCATGCCTCTTTCATACCTGTAATAATTCCAGCGCCCTTTCTATTAGCTCAACTCAGCAAAATAGCGATGCTTCTCATGCTGCTGCCTGCGGCCTTATCAAGAACTCCTCGAATTCGCTTAACTACCTTAGCAAAAAATCTATAGTAGTTAATCTTTCTCAGCTAGTGTTAGATGACAACTTAAAACTGCTTCTTGAAAAAGGTTTAAATTTTGCATTATCCCCAGCCAAAATTCCTATATCTGACATCATAAGTAACATTGAAGTCATTATAAAAAACAATGACCAAAATACTGCGGAAGAAATAAGACAAGATGTTTCCAGAATTCTTAGAAATGCCATACCTCCCCCCAACAACATATCCAAAGAAGAAGCCATAGCCCTAAAAAACATCAAGAATAACAAAAACATTATAATCTTAAAAGCCGACAAAGGTAATGCCACTGTTATCATGAATAGGACTGATTATGAGCATAAACTGGAAGAACACTTAAACAATAGTGGCTGTTATAGAGTTTTGAACAAAGATCCTAGCAGCGAAATTCTTCGCCAAGTAAGTGACAAAATTAAAAGCTCCTCTCTTGATGCCACCATTAAGAAAAGATTAATACCTAACAATGCCATTACCCCTAGAATTTATGGAGTGCCTAAAATCCATAAAACTGGTGTTCCATTAAGACCTATAGTAAACACTATAGGATCTCCCACTTATTGGTTAGCTAAACATCTAGCGAGCAAACTTAGAACTTTATCCGGTAACACTCCCTCTTAGATCAAAGATTCCGCTTCCTTCATAGAATGGATCAAAAACCTAGAATTTAATGACAATGACCTAATGGTTAGCTTTGACGTAGTGTCTCTCTACACTATGATTCCAGTGGATGAAGCCTTAGAAGTTTTGAAGAAAATTAGAGACCTTGAAACGGTGGAACTAATAAGCATTTGCCTTAAATCTTCATACTTCAGTTTTAAGGGAAAAATCTATGAGCAAACTCATGGCGTTGCAATGGGTTCTCCATTATCACCATTGATTGCCAATCTTTACATGGAACACTTTGAGCAAATGGCCCTTAGGTCTTTCCCCTTTACCCCTGAAGAATGGAAACATTATGTAGATGACATTTTTGCTAAATGGAGCCATGGTTTGGACAAGCTAAAGGAATTTTTATCTCATATAAATAGCCTCTCTAAACACATAAAATTCACCATTGAAATTGAAAAAGACAACCAGCTCCCCTTCTTAGATGTCCTCCTTACCAAGAAAAATGGCAAGCTAAGCCACCAGGTCTTCAGAAAGCAGACACACACTAACAGGTATCTACATTCAAACTCCCACCACCATCCAAAGCAAAAAGTTGGTGTCATCAAAACCCTAGCCACCAGAGCCTCTAGAATCTCTGACCCTGAACATTTAGAAGAATAACTTATCCATCTCCATGAAGTCTTTTTAAACAATGGCTATCAAAATCACACTATCCATAAAATAATTAAAGATTCCATAACCAATAAACAAAAAAGAAAATCTCTTGAAAACCCTAGAATCTCCTTACCCTATATTAAAGGAACCACAGATAAAATTGCCAGAGTTCTCGCTAAGCATAACATTATGGTTGCTTTCACGCCCCCTAACACCATAAAAAACATGCTTGAGTCTACTAAGGACTCAATAGACCCAAAAAATCACAAAGGAGTTTATTCGATTCCCTGTTCTTGCGGTAAAGTTTATATAGGTGAAATAGGGAGATCCTTTGGAGTAAGATTAAAAGAACACATTAATGATATTACTAGAAATAGGTCGGATAAATCAGGTCTAGCAGAGCACGCTTGTTCCTCTTCTCACTATATATGTATGGAACAAGCTAAATTAATCCATAAGGAAGACCATTATTTAAAAAGAAGAATTAAAGAGGCAATTGAAATTGAGAAATCCTCCAATAATATGAATAGGAATGATGGTCTTAAACTAAGTAGTACCTGGAAACCCTTATTAAATAAAATGAAAAAAAACTTTAAACTAATCTAATACTCCCTTGTGACAACATTTGACAATTCAAAATTTATATAATTAAGTAAATAAATAAATGCAGATAATAATTTCTTCAATTTAAATTATTTCAGAACAAATAACTCATTTATATAACATATCACATAATTTAAATAACATAAAAAATATATAACTATAATATCTTTATAATAACAATTTAAATAATTATAAAGAATAAGAATAATAATTATAATAGGAATAATAATGATAATATTAATTATAATAATAATGATATTATTAGTAATAATAATATGTATAACAATAATAAGATCACTGATAAATAACTAATAATAAGAATAATGATTTAAGTGTATTAAAGAGAAGTTAAAAAAAAAAAAATTAATCAAATAAAAAGAGAGGATATAAATAATATTTATAATAATAAATTAATTAATTAATTAAAAAATAATAATAATAATAGAAAATAAATAAATAAATAAATATTAAATAAAAATAAATAAATTAAAACCAATTATAAAAAATAAAAATTTAATATATATATATATATATATATATATATATATAATAAACTATAATAATAAAAAAATATAATTAATATCAAATTGTCTCTTAAATAAAATTGATTAGTTAATTGAATTTAATTTTGATATATAAAAAAAAAATAACTAATTAAAAATTAATTAATTAATTAATAAGTGTAAATCAATCAGGCCGACATCATAAGCTAAAAGATATCTTTCTATTCATCTATTAATAGCTTCATAATTTTCTCGACTCTCTCTTCTCAAAATACAGATCTCATTGCCCTGATGATGGACTCACCTAGCTAGTCTGAAACGTTGGTTTCATAAATTGCTCACAGGTTTTTCCATTAGCATAAAAAATTCTGCCAGCCTGTATGGAATCTCTCTTTAACACCATTAAGTCCCACCATGGAAGGGACATACTGAACAATGCTCTAAATTTTGAGAAGATGAGAATGTCAAGAGCTAGAATCCTATCCAATCTCATATTTCTAAAGCAATGCAGAGATGAAAACCTCACTCCAAATTTCGCCAAATGCAGCCATCCACTTAATCGTGGTCGAAACATTTCTCTTTTTAATAAACTTAGCAAAACCCTCATAAAACATGAGATCAAATTTGCTAGATTTCAATTAATTAAAACATCTAAAAATCTTCTGGGTTTACACCTTTTACTGTCTTCAACTCTTAGCTCTGATCTCTGGCAAAACCTAGACGCCCTCACTTTCACCAAAGCTGAGAGATTTCTTGATTTTACTCTTGCCAATAAAACCAGAAAACTTAACTCTCTGAGAAACTTTAACCTCATTAGTAATTCTGTTGATTCCCCTTTATATCGCCAAAAACCTTGTGCTCTTCCCAATCCTCACATCCTTGGTATATACAGCGCGCAGGATCTGCACATAATTTCGAACCTGGGCAGCAGTACCTCTAGCAACTTTGCACAGTATAATAATGAATCATGCAATACGTTGTGTCCCCTCATGTATCCACATATAAAATTGGACCTGGGCAGTAGTCCCTCCATAAGCAATACGCAGGAGAATCTTAACGTATCTGCACAGTTTGACAACATTGGTCTCGTCCCTACGCAGAAGGTTCAAGAGCTTGTCTCCACGCAGCAAGAGCTTGAGCATGTGCCTAACAAAGATCTGCTGGAGTCCCATGGGACAGCTAAAGATGTAGCTACCTGTAATAATTCCAGCGCCCTTTCTATTAGCTCAACTCAGCAAAATAGCGATGCTTCTCATGCTGCTGCCTGCGGCCTTATCAAGAACTCCTTGAATTCGCTTAACTACCTTAGCAAAAAATCTATAGTAGTTAATCTTTCTCAGCTAGTGTTAGATGACAACTTAAAACTGCTTCTTGAAAAAGGTTTAAATTTTGCATTATCCCCAGCCAAAATTCCTATATCTGACATCATAAGTAACATTGAAGTCATTATAAAAAACAATGACCAAAATACTGCGGAAGAAATAAGACAAGATGTTTCCAGAATTCTTAGAAATGTCAGACCTCCCCCCATCAACATATCCAAAGAAGAAGCCATAGCCCTAAAAAACATCAAGAATAACAAAAACATTATAATCTTAAAAGCCGACAAAGGTAATGCCACTGTTATCATGAATAGGACTGATTATGAGCATAAAATGGAAGAACAGTTAAACAATAGTGGTTGTTATAGAGTTTTGAACAAAGATCCTAGCAGCAAAATTCTTCGCCAAGTAAGTGACAAAATTAAAAGCTCCTCTCTTGATGCCACATTAAGAAAAGATTAATACCTAACAATGCCATTACCCCTAGAATTTATGGAGTGCCTAAAATCCATAAAACTGGTGTTCCATTAAGACCTATAGTAAACACTATAGGATCTCCCACTTATTGGTTAGCTAAATATCTAGCGAGCAAACTTAGACCTTTATCTGGTAACACTCCCTCTTACATCAAAGATTATGCTTCCTTCATAGAATGGATCAAAAACCTAGAATTTAATGACAATGACCTAATGGTTAGCTTTGACGTAGTGTCTCTCTACACTATGATTCCATTGGATGAAGCCTTAGAAGTTTTGAAGAAAATTGCAGACCTTGAAACGGTGGAACTAATAAGCATTTGCCTTAAATCTTCATACTTCGGTTTTAAGGGAAAAATCTATGAGCAAACTCATGGCGTTGCAATGGGTTCTCCATTATCACCATTGATTGCCAATCTTTACATGGAACACTTTGAGCAAATGGCCCTTAGGTCTTTTCCCTTTACCCCTGAAGAATGGAAACGTTATGTAGATGACATTTTTGCTAAATGGAGCCATGGTTTGGACAAGCTGAAGGAATTTTTATCTCATATAAATAGCCTCTCTAAACACATAAAATTCACCATTGAAATTGAAAAAGACAACCAGCTCCCCTTCTTAGATGTCCTCCTTACCAAGAAAAATGGCAAGCTAAGCAACCAGGTCTTCAGAAAGCAGACACACACTGACAGGTATCTTCATTCAAACTCCCACCACCATCCAAAGCAAAAAGTTGGTGTCATCAAAACCCTAGCCACCAGAGCCTCCAGAATCTCTAACCCTGAACATTTAGAAGAAGAACTTATCCATCTCCATGAAGTCTTTTTAAACAATGGCTATCAAAATCATACTATCCATAAAATAATTAAAGATTCCATAACCAATAAACAAAAAAGAAAATCTCTTGAAAACCCTAGAATCTCCTTACCCTATATTAAAGGAACCACAGATAAAATTGCCAGATTTCTCGCTAAGCATAACATTATGGTTGCTTTCACGCCCACTAACACCATAAAAAACATGCTTGAGTCTGCTAAGGACTCAATAGACCCAAAAAATCACAAAGGAGTTTATTCGATTCCCTGTTCTTGCGGTAAAGTTTATATAGGTGAAACAGGGAGATCCTTTGGAGTAAGATTAAAAGAACACATTAATGATATTACTAGAAATAGGTCGGATAAATCAGGTCTAGCAGAGCACGCTTGTTCCTCTTCTCACTATATATGTATGGAACAAGCTAAATTAATCCATAAGGAAGACCATTATTTAAAAAGAAGAATTAAAGAGGCAATTGAAATTGAGAAATCCTCCAATAATATGAATAGGGATGATGGTCTTAAACTAAGTAGTACCTGGAAACCCTTATTAAATAAAATGAAAAAAACTTTAAACTAATCTAATACTCCCTTGTGACAACATTTGACAATTCAAAATTTATATAATTAATTAAATAAATAAATGCAAATAATAATTTCTTCAATTTAAATTATTTCAGAACAAATAACTCATTTATATAACATATCACATAATTTAAATAACATAAAAAAATATATAATTATAATATCTTTATAATAACAATTTAGATAATTATAAAGAATAAGAATAATAATTATAATAGGAATAATAATGATAATATTAATTATAATAATAATAATAATGATATTATTAGTAATAATAATATGTATAACAATAATAAGATCACTGATAAAATAAATAAAAAAATAACAAAAAAATAAAAAAAAAATAAAAAATAATCAAATAAAAAGAGAGGATATAAATAATATTTATAATAATAAATTAATTAATTAAATAAAAAAATAATAATAATAATAATAGAAAATAAATAAATAAATATTAAATAAAAATAAATTAATTAATTAATTAAAACCAATTAAAAAAAATATTAATAAATAATAATTATAATAACAAAAAATATATAATTAATATCAAATTGTCTCTTAAATAAAATTGATTAGTTAATTGAATTTAATTTTGATATAAAAAAAAAAAATTAAAAAATAAAATAAAATAAAAAACTAATTAAAAATTAATTAATTAATAAGTGTAAATCAATCAGGCCGACATCATAAGCTAAAAGATATCTTTCTATTCATCTATTAATAGCTTCGTAATTTTCTTGACTCTCTCTTCTCAAAATACAGATCTCATTGCCCTAATGATGGACTCACCTAGCTAGTCTGAAACGTTGGTTTCATAAATTGCTCACAGGTTTTCTCCATTAACATAAAAAATATATGCCATGCTTGCTGGAAAATGGTTGAGTTGCGAGGGTCTCTGAGATGTGTGATGAAATGGACACCATTGTGGTTTAGCAGTGTGATCAATTCTTGTGGGAGTTGGTAGGCATTTCCGCTGCCAATCC
This sequence comes from Pinus tabuliformis, assembly GCA_031772625.1. Lineage (NCBI taxonomy): Eukaryota > Viridiplantae > Streptophyta > Pinopsida > Pinales > Pinaceae > Pinus > Pinus tabuliformis. Next base: position 904,203,837 of record CM062817.1, on the reverse strand, counting down.
ATGGATCAATCCCGATCTGAACTGATTCACCATTCCCAATCCTCCAAATGAGGCCCCTTTTAATGATGGGAAGAGTGTTGATAACTGCCCTCCAGATAACTGATATACCCTTCCTGTTCCATGTGGGTCATCTTAGCTAGTCCAATGTTGTGCTAGGCCAAATGCATTTGTGGATGACCACCTCCAACCAAAGGCTCTTGTGCTTCAGGAGAAGCCAGCCTAGTTTTGCAGCCAGAGCTTGTGCGAAAGCGGGGAGGTGCTTTACACCCCAACCACCCCATTTTTTGGGGGTCGTAATCCGGCTCCATTTGACCCATGCAAAAGGCTTTCCTTCTTTCTGACCCTTCCAAAGGAAATGGTTGTAGACTCGTTGGATCATATGCAGTATCCCTAAGAGGATCCAGGCCAAGGACATCCAAAAGACTGGGGTTGCTTCTAGCACTGCTTTTATGAGCACCAGTCTTCCAGCTCTGGAAAGTAAGTGGTGGCTCCAGATATTTAATCTTTTTTCCACCTTTGAAATCAGCCAGGTCCAATCTGCAATTTTGTAACTATCTGCTTTAATCCTGAATCCCAAGTACTTCAGACCGTCCTTCAGTGCCAAGGTTTGGTAGGGGAAATTTTGTAGGGCTAGTTGAGATTCTTGTTGTGTGCAATCAGAGAAGGATATAGTGGATTTTTCCCTGTTTATTTCCATTCATGTAGCAGCACTGAAAAGTTTTAATACCTCTGTGAGGGTGATGATGTCCTGAATTCCCCCATTAAGGAATATGAGTATATCATCAACAAAAAGTGGATGAGTTAATAGGCAATGATCCGTGATCTTGAGGCCCCGGAGTCTCCCAGCTCTCTTCTCAGTCGCAATCAGTCTGCTCAGGCCTTCCATTACCAGAAGGAATAGTAGGGGGGATAAGGGGCAGTGCTGCCTGATTCCCCGCTTCGCTTGAAAGGAATGGGAGGCTGACACATTTATAAGGATTGCAAAGGAAACTGAAGTAATACATCTCATAATCCATCTAATAAACATCGTGGGGAAACCCAGGTGTGTAAGTATCATCCTTAAATAAAACCAGCTAACCTTGTCAAAGGCCTTCGAGAGGTTGATTTTGAGCGCCACCCCTTTTAGGTTCTTCAACTTAATGGAGTGGAGGGCCTCTTGGGCAGAACCAATGGCTTCATGAATTTGTCTATTTTGAATGAAGGCAAATTTCTCCTGAGATATGTGTTCAAATAGGATCGGCTTGATGCGATTTTCTATCATCTTTGCAATAATTTTGTAGAGACAGTTGCAGAGGGATATAGGACGGAAGTCATTGAAGGAGGTCGGGGAGTCTGACTTGGGAATGAGGGTAATAAAAGTAGAGTTTATGGGGGCATATATGCAGCCTAGAATCCAGCTCTCTTCCACCACCCCAAGCAGGTCTAGTCCAATGATATCATAGAAAGCAATAAAGAATTCCACAGGCCAGCCATCTGGTCCCGGACTTTTGTCCTTCTTGAACCACTTAAGAGTGCTTTCTAATTCCCCCATGGAGACAGGTTTTATAAGGTCCTCCATCCCATCAGGTTCCACAAACCCAAGGAAATGGCCTGCAATGTTAATGATTTCAGCAATAGAAGTGGCATGGGGGGCTTTGAAAAGCTGCTTGAAGTGAGAGATACCTAGCTGGGTGAGCTGAGAGTGAGTGTTGACTATCTGATCCTGGTCCGAGGGCATCTGCCAAATTGTATTGCTGGCTTTTCTTCCATTTGCATATTTATGAAAGAACTTTGTGTTACCATCCCCCGCTTGGAGCTAGATTGCTCTGCTTCTGAGTCTCCACTTTTCTTCCTGGTTAAGTAGGATCTTAGATCTCTGAGCCTCCAAATCAACCAGATGTAGCTTAGCTTCGATGGATAAGTAGCCAAGCCCACTTTCATCCGTTAAGGAGGCCAACTGAGCTTCGATGTCCGCAAGGGTTTGGTCATCCCTAGCCTTTTTCCTTTTTGTCCATTCAATGGTTAATCTCTTTAGCTGGTTCAGGTTGTTGCAGAAACCAGCAGCCTTCCTCTGGTCCCTGATAGGGGGTTGGGCTTGCCAAAAATCCGAAACCAGCTTAATGTATTCAGGGTCCTTTAACCATGTGGAGTTAAATTTGAAAGGTGCCCTAGGTTTTCTGGATGAGCCAGCCACTTCCAAGTATATGGGGGAGTGATCCGAAATGCCCCCCGAGCCCACCCATTGCCTGAAGATGGAGAGGGAATGGAGAAGTTCTTCTTGAATGAGGTATCTGTCAAGCCTTCTACCAAGGGTTGCTTCTCCAGTCTGTATGTTATGCCATGTTGGCATCTTCTTGTTCATGGGAACATCTATAAGTCCATAATGATCCAGGAGGGAGCTCAGCTGATCAAAGAGAGGGTCTAGCTGCGAGTGATGCCCCCAGGATTCCTCATGTCCAATGGAGAAATTCAGGTCTCCCCCAAGAATTGTGGCATTGCTGATCAAGGGATTTTCCAGAAAGGTTTGCCAAAAGGCAAGCCTGTTTTGGTTTGGAGCATAGATATTAATGATACGAAGTTGTTTGCCTAATTCAGCTGAGAAGATGTCCATGCCCAGGAAACCCTGGCCTCCCCAAGAAGATATCATCCTTATAGATTGAGGGTTTATCCCCATGGCTAAGCCCCCAAATCTGCCTGCTGCATCCAGGGCTTGGAAGTGCCAGCCGGGTAAGATGGCTTGAAGGGTCCTAACAATATGTTCAGATGGCCCTAGGGTTTCCTGAAGAAGGATCATGTCACAGGGAATGCAATGCAAGAGTCGCTTGAGGGCCAGCTTTTTAGGGGGGTGTTACAGGGAAAAGTGTCTATACAGAACTGCTAATCCCACTAAGGCTGGTGGCTGCCTTAGAAACAAACAAAGTAAAACTACTTTTGTTTTCCTTTATGAAAGATAGATGAGAGAAGAATAAAGGAGACCAACCTCTGTCTTGTGCTTGGTTCCTTGCTCGATTCCTCTCTCTTTTGATAGTCCTTTGCTGCTTGCCCTTCTTGTATACCCAGCTTCATAGAGTACCTGTAGAATCAAAGCAGCATAACACTATACGAGAACATGGATCTATTATCATAAACAATCTAGGATCAGATGTAAATTGACCATACAAATGCATAAAACATAAATCACACAAGAGTATGGAGGAAAACTTGAATAGCTTTATTGATAATCAAGAAACAGCCAAGAGAGTTACAACCAATCGTTCTGACCCAGCATCATCCTCTCAACAAGTGATCCCTTCTTCACCTCATGAAAAGCTTAGATCACCCAACACTATGATGTTGCCTCAAGAAACCAACAGCAATTCCTTACAAGATGCAAAATTCCAACCTCTGGATCTCTAGGATGAGGGATCCATATATAGATGTCTACAAGGGAGATGAGTCAGCTTGTGATTTGATTAGTGTCTTCCCTCTGATAGTTCTTGCTTCCACTTGGAGATTGATGATCTCTTACTCATCCCTGGTCGAATTCAGAGAGGCAAGTGTCACAGGAGAAGTTTCTGGAAGATTCCATGCTTCTCCACCTCGCGGATTGACACTGCCATTTGTCCCTTCTCGCCCATCGCACCCCATAGAAGGGCTTTTTGAAATGCAACACACCTACTGTGTGTATTTAGGTGAGATGCAACGCACTTTGCCTATGGAGCAGGTGAAATGGTCCAGTTTTGACCAGTTCTGAGCAGTTTTTCATGGAGAACTTCTGGGAGAAGCTGTAATCAGTTGACCTTGTCCTTTTAGGGGTTGGAACAACACTTTTAGGGACTTAGGAGCCCTTAGTTTATGGACATTTATGCTTGGGGTTGCAGTGCCCAAAAATGTCTATAACAGTTGCCCCCTAAAGCATGAGGTCGTTAATCTTTTTTGATGTCGGGTGAAATGCTTTATCATGAGGATCCGAATTTCTTTCAAGCTGGAAGGAGACCTGTAATAAGATACAATATAATACATTATCTTCATAATTCTTTCATGATCTAGCTGAGGCGGGCATTCCCATGCTTAGCTTTATAAATTCATTTTCATGTACATAGGACAGACAATCGTCTGAGTGTAGAATGATGATTCTGGTAGAGCCATCATCCCTTAGATTGGATGATTATCTGTGCAGCAATGATGTACATTTGATGTCTTTATTTTCCTGAATATATATCGCAGCCCGGATGGATGAAACTAGATCTGGGGTCTTCAATCTCGTTCGATCTTCACTCAAAGTACAAGTCGATCCATGTGAGAGATGTTCTGGAGTCGAACATGGAAAGACATCGCCTGATTACCAGCCAATGATGTAAGTTGTTAACAGGCGCGAGAGGAATCACCGATAATGATAATGATCCTCAAGGTACTGCAGTACAATTCACATGGTGTGAATAAGGGACTTGGCATCGAACACCACGCAAAATCTTTCGGTCAAAGGCCATTGATGTAAACTTGTCGCCGAAAGTGAGAAACTTGCCATTGAGGCATGCAAGCTTCAAAGTACTGAAAGGGGTGTTCCTAGATCGACTTCTTGGATAATGAGTTGATGTCGACAAGAAGCGATCTGTCATAGGAGGGACTTAATGAATCCCGCATCAATGACATGGAACGGAGCAAATGATTTTAATGGAGGTGAAAACGATCTGGTGATATAAGGTTCAGGGTGGCGATCATGAAAGAATGGAGCGTAAATGTATTGCAGCGGGTGAGACACAAGTGAATTCTCTGAGTGACTTCTCTTGAACATATCGGCGACACTGACATGATGGATTGGTAGCATTAACCCCAAATGTGGATGGTGTGATGTGACCATGGTGATGTGACCGGTGAATGAAACAACCCAACCCGACTTGGATGCGGAGTGAAAGTGTCATGTTCAAGAGCGACTTGCTACCAACAAAGTTTCTTCAAGTTTTCTTCCCAATCTTTCCCTAGTCATTGCTAACCAGTACCTCTTTATTTTTGTCAAGCTTTAGGAGGACAACATATGCTTGTTCTATAATTTGCCCTTCGGGCAAACCCATCGCTATGTTTTAACGAGCCTATCAATACTGAAACTCGTTCTTGTCTGTTATGGACAAGTTTGTCGCTATTAGGTTTTAATGAGTTTAACGACAAATATAGCTCGGTCCTTTTCAATTTTAGAGAGTCTGAAAAGGGACATAAAGGAAACTCCAAAAATCCTTTTTCGTCATCTAATCCCTTAGGTCCGAAAAAGTATAAAACAATACAGAAGGGATGAATTTTCGGTACTTTTAATGAGCCGAACAAAACAAGTGCTCGATCTTTTTGTGTAATAATCCCTCAGGTCCAAAAAGATTAAAATCTAAAGGAGGGATAGCACTTCCGGTCACTTTAACGAGCTGGAGAGGCCAATGGCTCAGCAATATTTTCATATTTTACGAGTCAGCTAAAAAGAGCTTAAAGGAGACTCGTTTTTTGAGGAACGAGTGATAAATTCGGGTAGCAGCTGATTCCAGGTAAGGTTTGGAATTTCCCAATCACGGCAGTGTTACAAGGATGGCTAATAGAATCACTCTTCGCAGCTGTTCCTCAAAAGGGGTAAACAATCAAGTGGAGGTGAATGATCGGCCAATACAAAGTGGAGGTGATGATGAGAACATGACCAAGGCTTCAAAGGCTGAAGTACTACATTCACGATGGTTATTTACCGGAAATTGGTTCATTTTTTAATGAGCTTAAACGCTGGGGGAAACATTTGCTCATTGCTTATGTTTATTTTTTAACGAGCATGAAGTCCGCGTTAAAACTGCTCGATTAATCCAGTCGTATAATAAGAATGTCTCATATATAAAAACGGCATTATTTCAAAGCTTTTCCCCACATCCTTTCTTTATGCAAGTTAGGAAACGACCAATCCTACGAGTTTAAAGGGTTAGAGGACCTACAAATTTAAAAAATAAATGGTCGCTCTTCGCTTGCATGCCAAAAGGTTTGCATGCCCCCATGTATAGAGACATAGAGTTTCAAGGTTACCCCGCAATTTCGCAGATAAAACATTTGTTTTGCCAAAAAGGCCTACCTCTTTCAGGTTACCAAAGATTGTTCTATTCACACCGCAAACAAAACACTTCTTCGGCGATGTCTACCGAAATAGACAAAGGTGAATGGCGCAGACGCCTCCACTCACATAACTTTGATGAGGGAATCTTGTTCCAGTCCAACCCCCTTTTCCAATTTCAGACGGGAGTGTCAGACTAGTCATATATCTCTCGCGGAAACCTACCCTATACCTAGAGTTTTCCTGCCGAAGTAGACCAGGGTGCATGCCCCCTGGGTTTCAGTCACGTCCCCCGAATTACTCGCGCTCATCATGTGGACGGACTGGGGATTGATGAGACATTCCTTGTGTGGAAAGACCATTCAAGGATGGTATATGACTATTTGCTATGCGTGAACCGAGGAATGAAAGCTGGTCTACGAGCTTAACCACTCTTCCTTCGTGCGGAAAACACATTAATCTAAAGAGTGATGAGACAATGGCTCCCATGCAATAAATATAGTCTCGCCCGATTATAATCCAAGGGTCTTTGGACTACCATTACGTTCATGTGAACGGTTTTCCCTCTCAATGTTATGGGCACATTGGGAAGAATCCCTAACGGTCGACTGGTTCCTTTGTCAAAACCTGTTAGATTTCTCATCTCAGGCAAAAGTGATAGCGAACCAAGCGCTTTCCAAGCAGTCGAGGAAAGGATACTCACAGAAGCCCCTTCATCTATGATGGTACCGGCCATAACCATTCTATATATTTGAGCAATGGTTCGGAATGGTATACTAGCCGGTAAACGGGGTCTGCCTAGTAGATTCCAATCAAAGGAAACAACTAGGTTGCTTGGAGGTGGGACCGAATAGACGGTCGGGTACGACTCTGACGAACTTCCTTCCTGCGGTAAAGGAATGGGTAAATTGCCCCCATGTTCATCAGATTCTGTGCTTACGAAAAGAATTTGGACGGTGTCATCCTTTTTCTCTTCGGTGACTGTATCATCTGAAGATGAAACCTCTGAAGGCAAGACCGGGTCAACTGCCACCTCGACCTTTTGACTTTCGTCTAGTATGGATTCAGATGGTTTTTCTTCAGTGATAGATACTTCGGCCAACCACCTGGGCGTGTCAGCCGGATTTTCAACTAGTGACGGACTCGGCAAGAGTTTCTTATATCCAGGAGGAAGTCGTAACGGTGAAACCAGACGATCGTCCAAAACTCTTTTAGCCTCGTCTAAGAAGGGACAATGGTGTACGGCGTGATCGCCTTCACACAGTTTACAAGGAAATTTTCTTTTTCCTTTTTGTCCAGGGGCTTCACTTTCACTAGTCGACGGTGTATTTTCAACATGATCATCAGAGGTTGACGACACCGGGTTGTGCAAATGAGGAGACCAGTCCCTTAAGATCCGAGGGATGCAAGGACAATCTCTATGAAAGTGGTCTCCCTTGCAAATGACACATGGCGATTTAGGCCTGGTTGGTGCAGTGTGTGGATTTTCGCTAGACGACACTTGGTTACCCCTTTTCGCCTTTGGCTCCTTCTTCTTCTTCTCTTTCTTCTTCTTTTCCTTCTTCTTCTCAGGTACTTGATTTTTGGCTTTACTAGCCCCATCAAGCGAAGAGGAAGGAGGAGAGGAAGAATTGGACGAAGTAGAGGGTTGGGAGGTAACTCTGGAATTATCTAGTTTCTGACTCGATTGTTCAGGAATCGCGGTGTTCTGAACGACGGAGGTTGAGAAAAGCAATACGGGCAAGCCGATTGTCAATCCTGGAAGTGACAATGTGGCCATATGGGGTGCACCAACATCTCCCCAAGAGGAGAAGGGACTAAGATTTCCTCCAAGGGGAACTCCTTGGTTGGTGGACTCCATTTTCCTCAACCTAAGACCAACGTAGGAAAGGTGATGATTATTCCGTTTAAAATAAATTTTAGATGCTTTGACACAACTTGTTTTTTCAATTTTAAATAGTCGAGAAAAAACAAAAGATGACTCTAGTCGCCTTCGATTTTTAATGAGCCTGAAGTGACAAGTGCTCAGATGGACCTTTTCCGTTAAGAAGTCTGAAAAGGAATGAAAGGGACTGCTCTGGAAATCTAGGCAGAGGGATTACCAAACCAATCGCAAAACTGCAGAATAATTTTTACAGTACGGCAGTCAATCTTCCTGAATGTTGTGTTCAGTGCATTGCGATCGATAGGGCGGCAGACACGGCTTCCTATGGATAAAGGATTAAGCCTATTGTGGTCTCCTAAAATATACTCGACGGTACGTGGGAGCACAAGTCCGTACTGGCACTTATCGTCTCAAAGTGGAGGAATCACCCAACCAACAGTGAAAACAAAAGTTACCAGGCTTTACGACGCCGGAATACGTCTCTAGGCTAGACTTCTAGATGTTGTGCGTTAGGTTCCAAAGCGTTGTTAGATTCATTAAATTTATTTTATAGTTGATCTTGCTTAAGAAATTTTCCTTTCAGGTTCACCGCGTGATGTAGATGTACAATTCCTAAAATGCAATCTAAGATGATAAATAGTCGTTTTATCTTCTTTGTGCAATGAAAATCCTAGCTACTAAGGAAAGAGAGACAATATTCTTTCAGCAAAGAGCATAGAGCACACACTATATGCATTGTCCTAAATCAAACCAATCAAACAGTCTAAATGCAAATGCACATGCATGTATTTTTTTTTAGCCTTCTTAATATGTGAATGATAAAAAGAAAGCTAATGCGCAAATCTGAATTATTTTTCAAAGCGACAATTACTAACAAGTTTCTTTTCAAAATCAAAATGAAGACAATGACAACACTTTGCGATTTGGAAATGAAAACTTGCTTTCGACACTAGAAAAACTACTAATTCAGATCGAATACAATAGTAATAGGGTAATCGACTATCAAGAACAATCAAATTCTCTTCTATGACTGAAAACGACACTTGCGACACTTTCAAATCAAGAAACGACAGTACAATTACGTTACTTCTTTGTAAAGGAGAACTGAAAATGACTCAAAAAATACATAAAAACATTTACAGTTCTTTGCACAATGGAGGCGGAATAACAGCAAGGAAAGGGGTTTCAAACAGAGGTGTACTGACTACAGGCAGCAAAACTCTTGAATAGATCTGAAAAGAGTGAACACAGAAACCAAAATTTAGGAACAATGCCTAGTCTGATCAGCGCACCTGTAACACAGTGAATTTGAAATGCAACGCACCTACTACACTCGGGAAGTGCGCTGAATTTGAGCTTCACAAAACAGACAGTGCGCTGGACCAGGGACGAGACTTTGATTGGGTTCCGGGTCACAGTTTGCAATTCAATTCAGGGATTTTGGCCGAGCAAGTGGTAATCAGTAAATCAATCACAGGGGTAGATCTAAGGAGGTTACTAGAGCCACCACGAGGGCAATTAGAAAGCTTGTAAATCAATTGTTTAATTCATAAATAAAACCCGGAGATTGACTAAAGCAGTGTTGATCTACTTTGCACTTGCATAGCAAATGCAGTTCGAAGGCTAGCTGGCTTGACTTCAGGCTCCGTCTGTAAGTTTATAAAGTAAACAAATGTAGATAAACAATCAATCTATTCGCTCCCCAGTGGAGTCGCCATTTTGTTACAGGGAAAAGTGTCTATGCAAAACTGCTAATCCCACTAAGGCTGGTGGTTTCCTTAGAAACAAACAAAGTAAAACTACTTTCGTTTTCCTTTATGAAAGATAGATGAGAGAAGAATAAAGGAGACCAACCTCTGTCTTGCGCTTGGTTCCTTGCTCGATTCCTCTCTTTTCTGATAGTCATTTGCTGCTTTCCCTTCTTGTATACCAAGCTTCACAGAGTACCTATAGAATCAAAGCAGCATAACACTATACGAGAACATGGATCTATTATCATAAACAATCTAGGATCAAATGTAAATTGACCATACAAATGCATAAAACATAAATCACACAAGAGTATGGAGGAAAACTTGAATAGCTTTATTGATAATCAAGAAAGAGCCAAGAGAGTTACAACCAATCGTTCTAACCCAGCATCATTCTCTCAGCAAGTGAGCCCTTCTTCACCTCGTGAAAAGCTTAGATGACCCAACACTATGATGTTGCCTCAAGAAACCAACAGCAATTCCTTACAAGATGCAAAATTCCAGCCTCTGGATCTCTAGGATGAGGGATCCATATATAGATGTCTGCAAGGGAGATGAGTCAGCTTGTGATTTGATTAGGGCCTTCCCTCTGACAGTTCTCGCTTCCACTTGGAGATTGATGATCTCTTACTCATCCCTGGTCGAATTCAGAGAGGCAAGTGTCACAGGAGAAGTTTCTGGAAGATTCCATGCTTCTCCACCTCGCGGATTGACACTGCCATTTGTCCCTTCTCACCCATCGCACCCCATAGAAGGGCTTTTTGAAATGAAACGCACCTACTGTGTGTATTTAGGTGAGATGCAATGCACTTTGCCTATGGAGCAGGTGAAATGGTCCACTTTTGACCGGTTCTGAGCAGTTTTTCATGGAGAACTTCTGGGAGAAGCTGTAATCAGTTGACCTTGTCCTTTTAGGGGTTGGAACAACACTTTTAGGGACTTAGGAGCCCTTAGTTTATGGACATTTATGCTTGGGGTTGCAGTGCCCAAAAATGTCTATAACAGGGGGTTGGCCAAACCCCTACAATTGTATGAGAGCCATTTCATCAGGGAATGGAGGCAAGGGTGTCAGATGCTCTAAGTGCCCTTTCAATGGTGTTCTGGCACCCCTCAGCCACATCTGCCCCTACAGATTTGATGGATTTGGAGATCTTTCAAGGTCTGCCCCTGGATGCCCAATCCTAGCAGGTTAGGGTTAGTCAATTGTTGAGGGCGAAGATTGTAGGAGTGTGAGCCTGAGGCAGTAGGGGAGTGGGAGGGGTGATGGAGGGGGCTCAGTTCTTGTACCGTTGGTGGGGTGGTAGAAAAAATGGGGGAGAGGGGCTCAAGCTCACAGTTAATGGGGGTATTCATGCAAGAGAGGGATGCAGATTGAGCCAAAGATGCATTTATATGATTATAAAACAGAGCAGAGGGAAAGGGAAGAGGAGCATTACCTGTTGTAGGAGCAGCCTCCGCAGCAGACCGGGATCGTGTCAGTGGAGGGGATATAGGTGGTATCTGTGGAGCACTGGTTTGTTGGGCAGTGACTCCATCCGCAACCTTTGAGTGATCCAGACCTATGGGCTGCTCGTCCACAATCAGGTCTTCCGGCTGGCGATGTTTCGTTCCCCTTGCAGCCGCCTGTGTAGTAGGAGTGAGCAGTGGGCAGTCCTTGTATAGGTGGCTGACCTTGTGGCATCTTCTGCACCGAAAGGGAACACCTTCATAGTCCAGATTTTGACGATGCGAGAAATGTCTCCAATGGAGGGTTATCTTTTCCTCCAACCCTTCCCTTGTATCCAGATGTACCAGGATACGTGCCATTGTCATGATTCCTGTCTTTTCGAAGGATTGATCGTGTTCCAAGTAAGTGCCTAGGGCATCTCCAATGCACTTGAAAACTACAGGGATCCAAAACTGCATTGGAAGGCCTGGCAAACGGACCTAGATTGACCCAGCGCCCATTTGTTCCCTCTCTGGATCAAATAGTGGATCCCATCTTTTTAGCAGTACCGGAGAAAACTCTATGTGCCAAAATCGGGATAATATCCAGTCTGTGTATTCTTCCCTATGGAAACGCAGGGAAAACCACCCTCGAGCCAGTACCCTGATGATGGGAAATTCTTTGAGCAAGGAGCCCCAAATCTCCATGGTCCAAAGCCGCAGACGTTCTACAGAGTAGTTCCTACCATGCACACGACCCACTAGAACCTTCCTTGCAGTCTTTGCAACTTCACCCATCGAAATGTCTTCGCCCAGTGCTAGGTTGATGTCTTTGTCCACCGATTTAAGGCACCTGCCTTTCTTGGGCTTGTCTGAGCGGCAAGCAATGGGGTAGTCCTTGAGAAGACCACGGCAACCCTGATTAACAGTCTGGGGGGTGGACGGGGTAGATTTAGGGTTAGGTATCAGGGAGCTGAAGCAACTAGAGCAGATGGGGGTATTAGGGTTTGAGCCTCCAAGGTTTAGGGTTGCACTGGAGAGGGCAGGATTATTGAGGGGAGGAGGCTCGGATGAAGGGATGCAGGAGGTGGAGGGGGTGCAATGGGGCGCGAAGATATGGGGGAGCTGGGGTAAGGGAGCGTCGAAGGTGGGCGAGGGATGTAGGCAGGTTCCAAGCAGGTTTAGGGTAGCTGGAGACAGAGGGGGGCAGTCCACTCCAGGAGCGTCGTCAATGTGTACTGAGGGCTAGGGATGATGCACAAAAGGACCAGGGCGAGCCTGAACGGATGGTGCAGCTGACAGCGGGCGCAGGGTGGCAGCGAAGGGGCTAGAGCCTGACACGGTTCGATGGTGAGACCATATAACCTGTTGGGGATGAGGGTCCTCCTCATAGTCAACTTCGTCTAGCTCCATTGTAACTGACAATAAATGGTCAGAGGAGTTACAGATGTCAAGGTGAATAAACGGGACGGAGAGTAAACCAAGTAACCACCAAGTGAATCCGTTATAAACCAGGTAACCGCGAGATGGAAGGATGTGAGCCGCAGCAGTTGGGGAGAATGAAAGGTAGAGGTCAGGCGAGCAAGGAGGGAAGACCATGACATTCAAGTCTAGGGTTTTTGGCCCCGAGGGCCTCCATGGGTGCCGCCTTCAGCATCTGCAGAGCTCCTCTGGGGTCAAAGTCTCAATTTTGATTTTTCCAAATTAGTTACTAAAATAATGGGTCTTGTCCACTTATTATGGATCTTTCAATGCACGCATGTGTTATAAGTGGGTGTGAGCAGGTTTGGGCCTGGAACCTCCGCCTTCTTACATTCCTTCGCCACCAACGTGCCACAACAGCTTTGTTGAACAATCCGCCCAACATATTTTATTTAAACCTTCATTCATTTGAGCTCCCAAAGGGAGGCCAAGAGCGGGCACACATTTCTATGCAGCGGGAACCATGATCTGAGCAATTTCTCCAAGGGGCTAGATTTTCACTTTGTCAGTTTTCGACAAATTTTATATGGTTTCAGCGTTTCTCAACGCCACAAACTCAATGGTGTTGTCCATTTCTCCATCAAAGATCTGCAATTTTCGAGCTTCTTCAATTTTGGAGGTATAAGGTCGTCATTTTGACTTTTGATGTACTTTCATTATTTTTCCATCTAATGAAAACAAGGCCTCCCCACTAATTCAAGCAAGGCCCAGAGACGTAGTCCCTCTTAGACGAACTCCGATATCAATCCTGTGTCCTCTATGCGTGACTTGTTATTCTTCTATTCCTCTTCTTTTATGCACTTGCAAGTTCATGGTTAAATGCAAGCTTAAAATGTAATTCTTTAATGCATCACAAGGAAAAGATTTTTTGGGATCAAGTGGTATCAGAGTTGGTCTTTGTAGATGTGAATTGCATGTTTGTATGCTAACAAGAAACAGGCTCCGAAGAGGCGAAGGGAAACTAAAGTCTTTCGATCCCGAAGCAGGGCGTGCACATCGAAGGAGGAATATGGCAGATGAAGAGGTTCGTTATGAAGAGGAGCTCAATTTCCGCAAAACCTTCTATACAATGGCAGAAAATGTCGGTCAGTTGCTTTCAAGACCGGAGAAAGAAGAAGGGAGAAAGGCAAAAGAACAAGGTTCAGTGCATGGAAATGGTGGAGAAGAAACCCCTCCTTCTCCTTCCACGAGTGAAAGTTCTTCTTCCTCTCATCACCAACATCATAGAAATTCAAGGAATGCATCTAAGAAACCTTTCTTTAAATTAGATGTAAAATTTGATCTTCCCATGTATAACGGTGAAAGTAATGCAGAAATGCAGAAAAGCTTAATAACTGGATTAGGCAAATTTGATCTACTGCAAGATTCAGCAGATCGAAGAGGACGAGGCAAAGATTCAAGTGGCCTCTCTTCGGCTGAGTGGCACCGCTCTCCTCTGGTGGGAGAGAAAATTGTGAAGCAGTAAGAGTGTGGGTAATCTTCTTTCCTAATGGCCTAGTTTCATTTCTGCATTAAAAGAACAATTGTATTCCTTGGGTTATAAGCAAAAAGTCTTAATGGATTGGCAATACTTAAGGCAAGGCAGAGGTCAGGATGCTCAAAGCTTTACCGAGGAATTTAGAAAACAAGCACTTAATTTGGGCATTGCACTTGACTCACCTGAAGTAGTAACTAAGTATATTGGATCATTACATAGTTACATTAGACATTCATTATTATTGTTTGAACCTACTACCATTGACTTGGCCAATGTAAAGGCCATTCATCTGGAAAACAAGGGAACACATGGACGAGATGACCACCCAAAGAGAACCGCAACAGCCAAGAGAATGGAAGCAAAGCCCTCTTTTACACATTGTGAGAAAGAGGGGCATGACAAAGAAAATTGTTGGATGTTGCACCCTGAGCTAAGACCTAAAAGGAATGAAAGAAAGGGGAAGCAGAGGATCGTCACCACCGTGTAGCAAAACCAAGATTCTGAGTTAAAGGAAGATGAGAAGGTCACAGTTGTGGGATTTGCACGAGGTAGGCCCATTGACTTGGGATACGATTCCGGCAATGAAATGATGTTTGCAGCCCTTGGGATCGCGATAGGACCCACAGATTTGGGGTCTGATTCCGACAATGAATCAAGGATTTCAACAGACATAACGAAAAGGGCATTCCCCGCAGCAGGACTCCAAGAACTTGAGGAGATCAACCACCGCATCCAAGCAAAGAATTTTGAGCTAAAGAGGCTTTTACAAGAGGCAAGGGAAGAAAAACAAAGATTACTACGCCAGTTGCAAGCCAAGGATGAGGCCTTGGAAAAGCTGCAGCATAGTTATCTGGAGGTAAAAAGTGATTCTCCAATTTCATATGATTTTCATGATGATGAATTCGCCGCTTTTGAAAAACATACTATAGAGATTGGATCCAAACTATTGAAGAAGATAGGGTATCATTGAAAGGGCCTCAACATCAAAGGCCAAGGCATCGTAAACCCCATCGAAGTCAAGGAATTGTCGTGTCATGCAAGACTCGGATATGCCAGAAAGGAAATGGGAGAAAGCTCCAATACAGCTAGTAACCAGCCAACGACAGACGATGAAACTCCTCCTCACAGTCCAGTGATAGTGAGGGCTCCATGAACACTTATCGAAGGAACACCAGGAGAAAGCGCCCCAAGGCAGCCCCAAAAGTTTGGAGGAAAAAGAATCATTGTAGTCATTGCAACAAAGAGGGACACCAACAAACCACGTGTCCGATGCTCCATGCTCTGGAAACATCGCTAGAGGAGCCGAAAGGTGAACATGTTCAACAAATAAATCCACACCATTCACGGGGATCTGCTTTATTAAGTTGGTTTTTTTAGAAGTAGTAGCTTGTTATGGCCACCATTGTAAATCATGCCTTGCAAGTAAATGTAAAAGTGATGGTGTGTTTCCCATCGCTTCAAAACGCGATGATGATATTTTGGCCTTTCCTTATTAGTAGTTGAGGTATTGATTACTTTTTATGTAATCCTTGGCCAAGGTGTGTGTGCTATAAACTCTTGGCAAGGAAGGGTTGTTGAGTCATGTGTGGTGTGCATGATTGCAAAAGATGTACCAGTTTTGCATGCAGGTGATTGAAAGTGTGCATTGAAAAGGACACAAACAGTGTGCTAAGTGTAAATTCTTTTGGGGTCCAAAAGCTCTTTAGTGGGGAGGAATGATCGAGGTGGATCGTACAGGTCACTTCACTACAAAGGCTCAAAAATCAAAGTGCTTGAAATTTTCTCGAACTAGGTTCATGTTGAAGATGTCGTCGTCGTGATCGCGATGGTGTGAACGGTTCGTCAAACCGAGTCCGTATGCGAAAGTTAGGAGCAGTCAAATTTCATGGTTGACTTGGGTGATTGGACAGGCTTAAGGAGGCAGCAATTTGGACAAAATCCGGCCATAGGATTCCGGCCAACCTGGGCCAGATTCCGGGCGAATTTGTGGCCTACTTAAATTGACTCCTTCAGTCAATTTTCTGAATTTTCAAGATGTCTAATTATTTTTATATCAAAAATAAACAAAAAAAATATTAAATGGGTGACGGGCCATGACCCCCGCCGACCCTCCAACCACCCAACCATATAACTATAACATATTTTATATGGTGGGGCGGGCCACCTCAGGTGGACCCAGCCCACGCCTCACCCACGTTGCCAAGTGTTGAACCGAGGGTGGCGAGGCTCGAACTCGCCCAGCCGGTGTGGCCGGCCCGCCTCCCGGGCACCCTCACACGCAAACCACAACACCATTCAATACAGCACACACCTCACTTGTGTTTAATGCATTAAACCAACCGTATTCCATTTTATATAACCATTGGTTAAAATTAATATGCGCCTATGTTATAAGTGGGTGTGAGCGGGTTTGGAACCTGGAACCTCCACCTTCTTAGATTCCTCCGCCACCAACGTGCTACAACTTCTTTGTTGAACAATCCGCCCAACACATTTTATTTAAACCTTCATTCATTTTAGCACCCGAAGGGAGGCCAAGAGCAGGCACGCATTTCTATTCAGTCGGAACCATGATCTGAGCAATTTCTCTAGGAGACCAAATTTTCACTTTGTCAATTTTCAACAAATTTTATATGGTTTCGGCATTTCTCAACGCCACGAACTCAACGGTGTTGTCCGTTTCTCCATTAGGGATCTGCAATTTTCGGGCTTCTTCAATTTTGGGAGGTATAAGGTCGTCATTTTGACTTTTGATGTACTTTCATTATTTTGTCATCTAATGAAAACAGGGCCTCCCCACGAATTCGAGCAGGGCCCGGAGACATAGTCCCTCCTAGACGAACTCTGATATCAATCATGTGTCCTCTATGCGTGAATTGCTATTCTTCTCTTCCTCTTCTTTTATGCACTTGCAATTTCATGGTTAAATGCAAGCTTAAAATGTAATTCTTTAATGCATCACAAGGAAAAGATTTTTTGGGATCAAAAAAGGAAAATGAAACCTTCCCTACTTATATCGCTTATGAATAAATATAACAAGTTTGGTAATGGAAAATGCTAAACACATTCAAAATTATCCTATCACAAGGTTAACACAATGAAAGACTGAGATGATGAACACTTTCAGTAACAAGCTTGTGAGAGTACAATGGGAAAAATCTCCTATCACTTCCCAAGATACAATTGAGTCCTCCTCCTCTAAGCAACCCTTCCTGAAAAGGAATTTCATCATCCTTGAGCCTTTTAGTAATTCAAACCCAAGGCCATTGAAACCTAGACATTACGATGTAAATCAAGAAAGAAATAAGGGGTTTGAACCTTCAAATCCTCTTAGAGCTAACAATATATTTGATCATACCCTTAATATTGTAGAGCTTTCTCTACTCGTCATAGATAAGATGGTTGTGCTGGGTTTGAGCACTTTCCAACTTCCTATCAAGAAGAAACAAAAGAAACCTCAGAAGAGATTTTAATGGTAGACCAAAAGAAACACAATTACTCCACCATTACCCCCCAAAAGGGAAACCACTCCAACAATAAGCTGCCACCTGAACATCCCTCATATTTTATCCAAAATGCAAACAAAAAACTACTATCTCAATATCAAGTTAAGAATTCTAAGTTTTATGCAAGAAATGAATTGGCCAAGTGAAAAGTAAGCGTCACTTTTAAGAGCTCTTAATCATTCCTAGAGATAGGAAACAGAATATACCTTCTAAATCCATGAATCAACACTCCCATTCTACACCTACTCCCATGTCAGTCTGCTCAACACTGATGAACTACTTACCTCTAGTTTGTGATACATATGAATTCAAAGGTGAATCTGATGTGGTAGCACAAATCCAAAGAGACTGGAATTTTACCAAGTATGAGATGAACAAAAATGCTAAGTTTTGACCCTTTTATTTGTCTTTAAGGATACAAAACATGATAGTACATAATTGACTGCATGCTATACAATGACCCTCAAATAATGCAATGCCTAAAGCAAATAAGAATCAACTTGGATAATGTTACAAAATCAAAAAGGCAGAAATATTTTCGTATTCTTGATAATTACTTGTGATGTTCTTGATTTGTTATTACGATTCTTTATATCTTATTTTTTTTAGTTCATCAAGCAATTACCAAAGCAATAGCACATAAAAAAATGGACACCATATGTTGGCATTATGCCAAGGAAAAACACCCTCGAGGGGAAAACCCAGTCAAAATTCTCTTCCTTTCAATAGTATTCTTTGAGACTCTTCACCCTAGACAAAGACCAAACCTTCCCTCCACACCAAGTCAGCCTCCCAGATCTTCGACCTCCTTTCCAACAACTTCAACTATGTAGCAGCATCCAGCATCAGGCAGATTTCGACATCAGCGAAACTTGGAAGACTTCGATCTCCCAAACTAGGGAACGAAACAGAGAGAGAGAGGCACCAAAATTTTGTTTTTCTTCTTCTCCTTAGACTCCACCCAACTCGCACTTCCTTCCCCTTCATACGCTGCTTCGCACTTCTTCCGACTTCAAGAGATGTCGAAACTTCTTGTGAGAGTGTGTTCCAAATGAATTTGACTTGCTTCTATTTATAGGCTTCAAGGGAGGTCGAATTGATGTCCTAGGGCCGACTTGATCTCTTCTAGGCCGACTTGATGTGGAGGATACATAAATTATTTTTAACTCAATACTAAACCTTTTTACATGATTCAAAATCCCAAGGGTCTCCTTAAAAGTATAATGACTCTATTGACTCGAAATAAATCCTAGAAGTCCTTAATGGGGACTTTGACCTAAAACATGGTGACCCAAGCTTGAAACCCATGCTTTAATAAGTCACAATAATAATAATAATAATAATTTTCTCTATTCTTTTGACAAATACACTATAAAATGAATCAAATACATTTAATGAAGACCGAACCTAGTTACATTTTCCAACACTCCCACTTAACTAAGGAGGTATTCATCATATACAAGTACAAGGAATATCTCAACTATATGAACCATGAAGAACTTTAGGCACCTTAATGCCATGGACTAGATTCCTAACCAGGGCAATATATCCATTGGTCTCTCAACGATTTAGGAATCGCAATGCCACAAACTAGATTCCTGACCAGGGCAATCTATCCAAGTGGGAATAAGATGGAATCAAGCTTTCATCCTCTCTAGGTACCATCAGGATTACTTTCTAACCATCAACTCAAAGATCCATGTGTGTATCCAAAAACATAGCTCTATAATCAACACCACATTTTCCAACTTCGGGACCTAGACATCAACACAAAGTGTTAGCCAGATATCCTCCCAGGCAATGCTTCACTCACAAAGGCTCAACACTCTTTGATCGAGCAGATAAAGGATGACCAATCTCTTCCAATCTAACTAATTGGTAACCAGCATGCTATCAACAACTTGAAGAGATTCACCTGTACAAACACAACCCTGATTAATAATATACTTTCATATGTACACAATCAAATACAAACCTCCATGGTTTTCCAGACAACTTAATGTTGCTTCTCAAATTTTCATAGTAGGACTATCAACTGAATCTCTGACATAAGATTCCTCAATCATACACTTTTCTTTCCTATTTCCCATGCTGCAACATATCCTCTGAAATTCATTCTTCAATCAAAACCAAGCTATGCCCTCCCTTTCAACTAGGGAGCATCTCTTTATCCAAACTCCCTCTTAATCTTAGGGAGATCTCTTCTTATTTTCATCATCGGAGAATCTTTCGTGGCTTCCAACCATTTCGTCAGAGTTATCACTATCCCCATCATGCTTATCACATCAACGGACATCTTCACCATATTGAAGATTGTGAACCTGGACAACTTAGATAGAAAATACAACCAAAACTATCGAAGCATGAAGTTAGCCATATCAAAATTACGGAAGCATTTCAACCTTACATATATCTAATACCCATACTTAAACAAGAGACACATACTCTTCAACATCTTGCTAGGGAATTTGTCATAAACCCTAGACTACTTCATAACAACTTTCATTCCATCTAGGGTTTCAATGTTTCTTTTAAAGGTGTGTCATACCCTATTACAACTTATAGCAAACCCTAGAAACAATTCAAACAAATATAGATCTACAAGGCATCTAACAACTTTCAGAATTCATATGTTAGACTTTCCACTATGGTTTCATACAAATTCTAGATTTCATACAAGAGAATCAATCAAAACCAATCACAGCTTAGTCATTAACATGACCAGATTCTACTAGGGTTAGTTGCAAACCCCATATTTTCAATCAAACATCAATCCCAACTAAAACTCAGATTTCATCAATCTTACACAAATCTCAAATCATCATATTGTTATCATACATCAGATATTTTACTTCTATTCAGGTTTATTTCTAAAACCCTAGAATTTCATTTTCACAATCTCAACAATCCTTATATAAATAGATCTCTGATTGTTATATCACACATACTAGAGAATTTAATTACTACTAGGGTTTGGTTGCAAAACCCTAGATTTCCAAATATCATCATCCTAGAATCTCATACAAAGACTTATATTGAATCCTAAGACTTATGACCATCAATGACTAGGTCAACACACATATCTAGGAATTCATTATCATGCATAATCATATCATATGTCAGACAACATTAATATATTAGACATATACTGACCTAGACCAAGCTAGGGTTTCGACCAAATGGACATATATATACCTAGGGTTTCATTCCTAGGATCTTGCTTTCATAACAAAGGTTTTGCTTATAGGCCCAACCAAACCCTAAAAATTTAGGGTTTCATACATAGTAAAGCAAACCCTACTATTCCAAAAGGTTTGAGATCTCAGATAAACATCATTCAACCCTAACAAGTTAAGATTTCATGATCATACCGAAATCCCAATCATGACATCATCAACAAGAACTTCAAATAGCATTTCACAACATCCCTAAATAGTTTAGGGTTTTAGACATTCACATTAGCATACCCTTAGGTTAGGGTATTCCAGAGAACCTATCTAGGGTTCTATAAAATCAGTTAAGAATAGGAGTGGGGTAGATTTATCAAGTGATGAATCACCCAGAACAAGAATCAATAAGATTCAATATAGCTAGACACAACAATGTTAGTAATAGATTGTCAAATGAATAAACATTTAGTATAAAGAAGTCAATGTTTTGTAGTTTAAGGCATACCTTTGTTTCTTCACAAACCTTATCTTGGGTGGCTTTCTTCCATACTCCTTGAGGGTATAGAAGATGTCTTCCTAATCAAAACAATAGAGGGAGAATGGTGATTAGTATTTATATAATCAAAAACTAAATGAGTACATGAAACCAAAAACTAAAAGGAAATGAGATATTTAGCTTTGGGAGTTGTAGGGGGCTCCCTCCAAAGCTTGAGGGATACTTATAAACTTATAAAACAAAAGAAAAAGTATTTTCCAAAATAATGTTAAAATCTATAAATTATTAAACATCAAAAATATAAAATAGAATATCTAAGACTAAAAGAAAAGGACTTAATAGTGTAAGTCTCTTATATCAAATTCTTCAGGTTTGACTTTCTTTGGGTCTCCTTCTTCAACAATGTTGGCCTGATCTCTTTCTCTCTTCTTGTTTTTTGGATTGTCGAGATAGTCACTCTTGTAGTGACCCTTCTTATGACATTGATAACATTCTACCTTGGACATGTCTACTTTCTTCCTTGTTCCTTTCGATTTATTTCCTTTGTGTTGAGAAATGTAGCCATTTGATACTCCTTCGAGATTAGCAACTAATGAGGTCCTGAATTCTTCCTCACTGCATGCAGTCCATATTTCCTCAAAAGAGGGAGCTTCCTTCCAACTGCTAAGTCCTGCATCGAATGCACCCCAAGCAGGTGGCAATCCTAATAGAGTAGTGATCACGAGTTCTTTTTCTGGAACAATTTCATCAATGGCCAAAAGATCATCCCTGATTCTTGCTCTCTTCATAAGGAAGGAGGCCACTATGTCTTCTTTAGTCATCTTTGTGGTCCTTAGCTCATTCTTCAAACTTGCTACTTCACCAATGTTCTTAATAGTGAATAACTTTGACAAGGCTTCATACATTTCTTTAGCATGATTGATGTTGGCTATGAATGGGACAAGGTTGTCCTTTATTCCTTCTACCATTAGATTCATGGCCGCCAATTCTAGTTCCTTGAACATTACTTTGTCAGCATCACTGGAGTCTTTTGTAGGCTTCTTTACTTTTCCTTTGACCTAGTCTAGACCCTTGTTCTTTTCAAGGATGAGGTCAATCCTCTTCTTCCAAGACTTGTAGTTTGAGGCTCCTTCAAGTTTGTTCTCCCTTGATTGTGTTAGACATATTCCTTGAATATAGTAGATTATTTCCCTGAGATAGTCATTTTGAATGGTTCCTTGATCAAGTGCTGAGACTTCCTTTTTCTTCTTTCTTCACCAAAGCTCTGATACCATGTTAGAAAATCAAAAAGCAGAGAGATTTTCTTATTCTTGATAATTACTTTTGATGTTCTTGATTTGTTATTATGATTCTTTATATCTTCTTTCTTTTAGTTCATCAAGCAATTACCAAAGCAATAGCACATAAAAAAATGGACACCAGATGTAGGGACTATGCCAATGCAAAACCCCCCTCAAGGGGAAAACCCAGTCAAAATTCTCTTACCTCCAATAGTATTCTTTGAGACTCTTCACCCTAGACAAAGACCAAACCTTCCCTCCACACCAAGTCAAACTCCCAGATCTTCGACCTCCTTTCCAGCAACTTCAACTATGTAGCAATTTTCAGCATCAGGCAGCTTTTGAGATCAAGCAACTTCCGGCGAAGCGAAACTTGGAAGACTCTGATCTCCCAAAATAGGGCACGAAATAGAGAGAGAGAGGCACCAAAATTTCGTTTTTCTTCTTCTCCTTAGACTCCACCCAACTCACACTTCCTTCCCCTTCTTCTTCTACTTTGCACTTCTTCTAGCTTCAAGAGATATCGAAATTGCTTGTGAGAGAATGTGTTCCAAATGAATTCGACTTACTTCCATTTATAGGCTTCAAGGGAAGTCAAATTGATGTCCTTAGGCTGACTTGATGTGGAGGACACATAAATTATTTTTGACTCAATACTAAACCTTTTTACATGATTCAAAAGCCCAAGAAGGGTCTCTTTAAAAGTAAAATGACTCTATTGACTCAGAATAAATCCTAGAAGTCCTCAGTGGGGATTTTGACCAAAAACATGGTGACCCAAGCATGAAACCCATGCTTTAATAAGTCACAATAATAATAATAATAATTCTTTTCTTTATTTTTTTGACAAGTGCATTACAAAATGACTCAAATACATTTAATGAAGAACAAACCTAGTTACATTTTCCAACACTTACTCTTAACTAGGGAGGTATTCATCATATAAAAGTAAAAAGAATATCTCAAATATATGAACCATGAAGAAATTTAGGCACCGTAATGCCATGGACTAGAATCCTAACCAGGGAAATCTATCCATTGGTCTCTCAACAATTTAGGCACCGCAATGCCACGGACTAGATTCCTGACCAAGGTAATCTATCCAAGTGGGAATAAGATGGACTCAAGCTTTCAACCTCTCTAGGTACCATCAGGCTTACTTGCTAGCCACGAACCCAAAGATCAAGGTGTGTATCCAAAAACAGAGCTCTATAATCAACACCGCCTTTTCCAACTTGGAGACCTAGACATCAACACAAAGTGTCGGCCATATGTTTTCCAGGCAATGCTTCACTCACAAAGCCTCAACACTCCTTGATCCAGCAGATCAAGGATGACCAGTCTCTCCCAATCCAACTGATTGGTAACCTTCATGCTATCAACACCTTCAAGAGATTCACCTATACAAACACAACCCCAATTAATAATATACTTACATATGTACATAATCAAATACAAACCTTCGGGGTTTTCCAAACAACTTGATGTTGCTTCTCAACTTTTCATAGTAGGACTATCAACCAAATCTCTGACAGAAGATTCCTCAATCATACACTTTCCTTTCCTACTTCCCATGCAGCAACATATCCTCTGAAATTCATTCTTCAATCAAAACCAAGCTATGCCCTCCCTCTCAACCAGGGAGCATCTCTTTATCCAGACTCCCTCTTAATCTTAGGGAGATCTCTTCTTCTTTTCATCATCGGAGAATCTTTCGTGGCTTCCAACCATTTCATCAAAGTTATCATCATCCCCATCATGCTTATCACATCAACGAACATCTTCACCATATTGAAGATTGTGTACCTACACAACTTAGATAGCAAGTACAACCAAAACTATAGAAGCATGAAGTTAGCCATATCAGAATTACGGAAGCATTTCAACCTTACATATATCATATACCCAAACTTAAACAAGAAACACATATTCTTCAACATCTTGTTAGGGACTTTATCATAAACCCTAGACTACTTCATAACAACTTTCATTTCATCTAGGGTTTCAATGTTTATTTCAAAGGTGTCTCATACCCTACTACAACTTATAGCAAACCCTAGAAACAATTCAAACAAATATAGATCTACAAGGCATCTAACAACTTTCAGAATTCATATGTTAGACTTTCCACTAGGGTTTCATACAAATCCTAGATTTCATACAAGAGAATCAATCAAAACCAATCACAGCTTAGTCATTAACATGACCAGCTTCCACTAGGGTTAGTTGCAAACCCCATATTTTCAATCAAACATCAATCCCAACTAAAACTCAGATTTCATCAATCTTACACAAATCTCAAATCATCATATTATTATCATACATCAGATATTTTTACTTCTACTAAGGTTTAATTCCAAAACCCTAGAATTTCATTTTCACAATCTTAATAGTTTGTATATAAATAGATCTCAAATTGTTATATCACACATACTAGAGAATTTAACTACACACATACTAGAGAATTTAACTACTAC
The DNA here is from genome assembly GCA_031772625.1 of Pinus tabuliformis. Classification (NCBI taxonomy): domain Eukaryota; kingdom Viridiplantae; phylum Streptophyta; class Pinopsida; order Pinales; family Pinaceae; genus Pinus; species Pinus tabuliformis. The sequence continues at coordinate 904,178,860 of CM062817.1, read as the reverse complement.
TAGGATTTCGCTGCAAAACCCTAGATTTCCAAATATCATCATCCTAGAATCTCATACAAGGACTTATATTGAATCCTAAGACTGATGACCATCAATGACTAGGTCAACGCACATATCTAGGAATTCATTATCATGCATAAGCATATCATATGTCAGACAACATTAATACATTAGACATATATTGACCTAGACCAAGCTAGGGTTCCGACCAAATGGGCACATATATACCTAGGGTTTCATTCCTAGGATCTTGCTTTCATAACAAAGTTTTTGCTTATAGGCCCAACCACACCCAAAATATATAGGGTTTCATAACAAAGCAAAACAAAACCTACTATTCCAAAAGGTTCGAGATCTCAGACAAACATAATTCAACCGTAACAAGTTAAGATTTCATGATCATACCGAAATCCCAATCATGACATCATCAACAAAAACTTCAAATAGCATTTCACAATATCCCTAAGTAGTTTAGGGTTTCAGACATTCACATTAACATACCCTTAGGTTAAGGATTTCCAGAGAAACTGTCTAGGGTTCTATACAATCAGTTAAGAATAAGAGTGGGGTAGATTTATCAAGTGATGAACCACCCAGAACAAGAATCAATCAAATTCAATATAGCTAGACACAATAATGTCAGTAATAGATTGTCAAATGAATAAACATTTATTATAAAGAAGTCATTGTTTCTTCACAAACCTTATCTTGGGTGGCTTTCTTCCCTACTCCTTAAGGATATAGCAGATGTCTTCCTAATCAAAGCAATAGAGGGAGAATGGTGATTAGTATTTAATATAAATAAAAACTAAATGAGTATATGAAACCAAAAACTGAAAGGAAATGAGATACTTATCTTTAGGAGTTGGTGGGGGCTCCCTCCAAATCTTAAGGGATACCTATAAACTTATAAAAAAAAAGAAAATTAAAACCTATAAATTCTAAAACATCAAAAATATAAAATATAATATCTAAGACAAAAAGCAATGGACTTAATAGTGTAAGTCCCTTATATCAAATTCTTTGGGTTTGACTTTCTTTGGGTCTCCTTCTTCAACAATGTTGGCTTAGTCTCTTTATCTCTTCTTGTTTCTTGGATTGTCAGGACAGACACTCCTATAGTGACCCTTATTATGACATTGATAACATTCTACCTTGGACATGTCTAACTTCTTCCTTGGTCCTTTCAATTTCTTTCCTTTGTGTTGAGCAATGTGGGCATTTGATACTCCTTCAGGATTGGCAAATAATGAGATCCTTAATTCTTCCTGACTGCAGGTAGTTCACAGTTCTTCAAAAGTGGGAGATTCCTTCCAATTGTTAAGTCTTGTAGCAAATGCACCCCAAGTAGGTGGCAATCCTAATAGAGCAGTGATAATGATTTCTTTGTCTGGAAAAATTTCATCAATGGCCAAAAGATCATCCCTGACTCTTGTTATTTTCATAAAGAATAAGGTCGTTGTGTCTTCTTTAGTCATCTTTGTGGTCCTTAGCTCATTCTTCAAACTTTTTATTTCACCAATGTTCTTAATAGTGAATAACTTTGACAAAGCTTCATACATTTCCTAAGCATGATTGATGTTGGCTATGAATGGAACAAGGTTGTCCTTTATTCCTTCTACCATTAGAGTCATGGCCACCAATCTTAGTTCCCTGGAATTTACTTTGTCAGCATCACTGGAATCTCTTGTAGGCTTCTTTACTTTTCCTTTGACCAAGTCTAGAACCTTGTTCTTTTCAAGGATGAGGTCAATCCTCTTCTTCCAAGACCTGTAGTTTGAGGCTCGTTCAAGTTTGTTCTCTCCCTTGATTGTGTTAGACATCTTCCTTGAATATAGTATACTCTTTCCCTAAGATAGTCCTTTTGAATGGTTCCTTGATCAAGTGCTTGAGACTGCCTTTTTTCTTCTTTCTTCACCAAAGCTCTATACCATGTTAGAAAATCAAAAAAGAAGAAAGATTTTCTTATTCTTGATAATTACTTGTGATGTTCTTGATTTATTATTACGATTCTTTATATCTTCTTTCTTTTAGTTCATCAAGCAATTACCAAATAAATAGCACATAAAACAATGGACACCAGATGTAGGGGCTATGCTAGAGAAAAACCCCCGAGGGGAAAACGCAGTCAAAATTATCTTCCTTTCAATAGTATTCTTTGAAACTCTTCACCCTAGACAAAGACCAAACTTTCCCTCCACACCAAGGCAGCCTCCCAGACCTTCGACCTCATTTTCAGCAACTTTGACTATGTAGTGGCTTCCGACATCAGGGAGCTTCCAGAATCAGCGAAACTTGGAAGACTTCGATCTCCCAAACTAGGGCACAAAACAGAGAGAGAGAGGCACCAAAATTTCGTTTTTCTTCTTCTCCTTCTACTTCTCACTTCTTCCGGCTTCAAGAGATATCGAAATTTCTTATGAGAGAGTGTGTTCCAAATGAATTCGATTTGCTTCTATTTATAGGCTTCAAGGGAGGTCGAATTGATGTCCTTAGGCCGACTTGATCTCTTCTAAGCCAACTTGATGTGGAGGATACATAAATTATTTTTGACTCAATACTAAACCTTTTTACAAGATTCAAAAGCCCAAGAAGAGTCTCTTTAAAAGTACAATGACTCTATTGACTCAAAATAGATCATAGAAGTCCTCAATGGGATATTTGACGTAAAACATGGTGACCTAAACATGAAACTCATGCTTTAATAAGTCACAATAGTAATAATAAAATTCTTTATTCTTTTGACAAATACATTACAAAATGACTCAAATACATTTAATGAAGACCGAACCTAGTTACATTTTCCAAAAGATAAATGGTTACCAAAGATTATCCAGCCATAACACAATAATGGATAATACTAAATAGGCAAGCCCCTTGTGTGGGCCTTATCAAGGATCTAGTAGTTTATTTGGAAGAGAAGGGTAACAAACTCGCCTTGCCTCAATCCTGATCTTCGACGAAGAGGAATTGCCTTGATGCATGTATTGTCTTCATTTGTGTTTCTCTCGTCTATTGCCTAGTAATATAAAGTAGAAGAATAAACTTCTACCAACCTACCTACCTTTTCTGGTCTACTTGTACCTCCCTAACTGTCGTTTATGGAAGTCCTACCCAGCTTACAAGACACCTGTATTCTGTTGCTTACCAATCCCTGAAAATAAAAATTTATATATATATATAATAAACAAAAAACAAAAACAAAAACTGAAAAGACTGGAGGAACTGCTCACCTTACATAAGGAAGGTGAGCAAGTTTTCATCTTCATTTCAAGAAGAAAACAAGAATAGAGCTGATTTTTTTGTTTCTAAATCTTCATTTTCAAATCACTCACTACCGATCATGGACGATCAAATCAAGTTCCTCACACCTCCTCCTGCCCACTTATGTATCGAATGTACAATCCTCCAATGGAAAAGGAAATGTAAGGTGCCAGCCCCAATTGATTCAAGTTATTTGTTCATTCAATCCATATGGAAAAAAGGTTCATTGAAAGATCTTTACTCCAAGGAGTATAAAGCAGGGTAACGTGGACTGCATCTTCTCGTAGCCTTCCTCGGTTGCTTGATTCAATTGGAGTATCATATTCAACTGGCTATGCAGTGTTCATTCAATCACGATAAAGCAACATGGAGTTAGCGCACTGTCATTCAATTCAAGAGAAGGAATTGGATTTTCCTTCCTAGATTGAAACAAGCAAAGCCCCTAGTCATTAAGTACTCTCATATCGATTTCCATTTCCATGTCATCTAACACAATTTCATTTCATGGGATTGAACACAAAGGAAAGGGAAGCCATACCCACAGGCTCCGCCAGTTGTTAAATGAGTTTGGAGTCCCTAGATTGCCTATTCAATCTGCATTATTAAAAGTGATCGCAGTTTCATATCAAATCCAGTTTGCCATCCCTAAAGAGAGAGTCCCCATCATTATTTCCCAGGGAGCCTGGATAATAAGTGCCATAGCAACTGGGAAACATTTTTAGCAGATTAGCAATAACCAATCCTTCGAGTGAACAAAAGATGTGGTAATACATGTGGGTTATATACTTTCCTGTAGGTTGTATAATTGCAATGGGTTCTGAACTAATTTTTTTCCTTATACTCAAATGAAATTTTAGGGTGATGGAAACAACAAACCTATAGAATGGAGAAAAAGCAAATTTAAAAATAAAAAATTAAAGGGGTGTCCCATATGGAGCTTGCATAAAGTTGAGTATCATAGATACAGTTTTGTGAGAGATCTTGCTTTGTGCAATATTCGCCATCTCCTTGGATACAAGGCATTATAAATTTGTATTCAAAGATTTAATTTCTTTATGCTATAAGCATATAGAAATTTGAAGTTTAGCTTGCTGTCTTGTACTGTTTCAATATTCAAGACAAGTAAAATAAAGGATTTTTTTTAGTAAAGAAGTAAAATAAGATGATCATTCAATAGGTTTTATAGCTGTCGCTCCATAGCTTTTATAAAGAGAAATGGTACAGTATGCTGCAAAATTGGAATAATTATATAATCAGTATTTAAATTCTCTGCATTCTCAGATCTTTTATATATAGCATGTCTTGTAATGTAACTAGGAAACAAAGCAAAGAATATAAAGTACACCAACTTCACACTAATTTGTCGATCAGGTGACTGAAGGTTCAAACTTTCCTTGCACAGAAATAATGCCTTGTCTTTTTCACATCACAATTGACAAACACAGAGAGAAATTTCCATACATGTCCATTCAAGGAGGCCAAAAGATATATTCAGTAGCTATCCATGCACTAAACACTAACAAAATCTCTCCATGTTCTGGACAAAATGCCTGTTTGATGATCTGATTCCACAGATGCTCACCGGAGTGTGGTAATAGAGCATGGAGCTTCATTTTAACTACACTGTAGGTCCTGCTTGTAGTTACCATGAGAGGAGTAAACAATATATGCATCAAATCAGGCAGGTCTGAGTGTGTTGCGTGGGGCACTTATCCAAGCACTTCCTCCAATAGCAAATCTCCATAAAGCTTGAACATGTTCTGGAGATGCATATTCAATCCCTACTCTTGGTCCAACTAGTATCTTATCTGGTGCAGGTCCATCCAAAACCTCCAAACCACCTGAATGCCCAATGAAAACAAACACCATTTTGTCAGACTCGATATATTGTTGTCCTGGTATGTACTCTAATTTCTAAAAATAAGTCTAATATTTGAAAGCATAGCAGCGAAGAAAATAATTAGATAACAAAGATTCACTCACCAGAGGTGTAAAGTGGATGATTTGACCATTCTGTCGTAAGGCCTAATGCCTGGCCAACCTGCCAAAAGAAAAGCAGTATGACAGGACAGACAATTTTAAAAAAACCATATGTCCGAACTACAATTCCCTTAAAACCAATTACGTGCATACATGCACATGCCCAGAATAGGCCCAACCTACGTATGTAACTTATAGTGTTCTATTAAACTTATCGCAACTCGAGAAGACAAACATATTTTAGCCGACCTATATAGTATATATCTCTGCCCTCAAATGCAACCATATAAGGAATTCTAAAATACAATCATGATGCAAGCCGCATGCACAGGTCTTGCAAAGTAAGAGAGCACTCCGTAAAATTCTGGGAAGAATACACTGGCATGATAATAGGAATAAAAAACTGCTCATAGCCAAGTTATAGAGTGTGAAACATCCTTGAGAAAAAGGAAAATTTACCCAAATAGGAAGTAACAACACCTGCTAAACACTTATGGGTGAGTCTCAGTTGCTATAAAATATATTTGTGTTAACCTCAATTATCCTACAAATATCATATATGCACTAGGAAGAGAATTCGGAAGACAAACACTTTGCCAAAACAAAACAAAAGGACGACTTGATATGTAAGCTTCAGTTAGCATCTCGCAACTCGCAAGCAATTAGAGACAATGTTAAGAATTAGGTAAGCAAGACAAAACAACAAAATGGCAGAAAAGGCCTTAAGTCATTCTTCTTACATTGTATTAATTTCAGGATCTGAATATATATAGTACATCAATTAGACCAGTTTAGATCTAGATCTCACGAACAACTCATCAATGGATCGTGACAACACCTCATCAAAGATTAGGATTACAACTCTTGTCTATGTGGTCTCAGGTTTGTGATTGTCTTGGGACCAATGTTATCGGAACCAGCCGGTCCGACCAGTTTGGGGGCAAAACTAGTTCAAACCGGCCCTTCGAACCGGAAACGAGCAGTTCGGTACCGAACCGGCTGGTTTTGTCACCAAACCGACTGGTTTTGGTATCGAACCAGCTGGTTTCGTCACCAAACCAACCGGTTTCGATATCAAACCGGTTCCGCCGATCTGCAAGGCCTGCGGCCGCACGGCTTGGGCATAAAAAAACATTTTTTTTCCTAGTTTCTAACGCTACTCTAGCACCCCCTAAAGCTATTTAAGCACCCCCACCCCCTCTATTTCACTCACACTATTCATTCGAGTCTTGCAATTCTTGAGCTGAGTTGGGTGAAGAGAATTTGAAAAGTTTTAAGCAGGGTTGTTCTAATGGAGATTTTTTGCAGATTTGAAGAGCTGATTGGAGTCTTGGAGAGTTGTTGGGTTGGCAGATTTTCGAGCTACTTCAAAGATTTTTTTTTCCCAGAGATCTTTGGGTTTTCTTCAGTGGTTTTTGGAGCTGGTGGAAGAATTTTATTTTATTTTGTTGGGGCTGCTACATCGTTGATTTTAGAGGATTTTCAGAGGTTATTTTGGACTATAAAGGCCTTTTAGAGCCTGCTTATTGATGTTTGTAACATTTTTGGTTCAGTGATGTTTTGCACTAAGTGTTATTTTGGTTATATGCACTATTACTTGCTATATAAATGATAACTTTTGCATATTTGTGTATAAATGGTTTGGATTCATATGGATGGACATGAATATATCTGTTTTTCTTTAAAATATGAATATTTGATGTGTTTTTGGTAAACCGTTTTTTTTCTAGTTTGGGTCTGGTTCCGACCAATTCCCAGTCCACAAGGTTTTCCGGTTCGATGACCAGTTCAGTTATGATAACATTGCTAGGGACTCGTAGTCTAATATTTCCCCCCTCAATCACAAGTCCAATAACTTTTTGTCATCTTCAACCTAAAACTGTTGAATTGAGTTTTGATGAAGATATGCCAAAAAAACCGCCAATATCTGGAAGTGAATAGCTGTTATGTTTGAACATTCCCAATGAATAACTGAAATGATTGTTGTTGAGGAGCCCATTTGTTATGCTGGAATTCCCAAATGTTGATTGAAATTGTGATTGACTGATAGGACTTCCAATCTTGAATCCTGCCTATAATCTTTGACATTTAATATTCCCCCCTGTCACTTGTAAGGTGAGAAGTAGTTTTGGATTCTTTAGGTGGTGGTTTTGTTGGTTGACCACTAACCATTTTCACTTCATTTGGTGGTTTTTTTGGTTGACCACTAACCATCATCCATTGAAACTAGTAGTTTATGCTTTACCACTAACCAATCTTCTATGAATAACGTGGTGGTTTTTGGATGGCCAGTAACCAATCTGCTTTGAATAATGCTATGGTTTCTGGTTCACCACTGACCATTTTCATTTGAACAATGTGGTGGTCTGGAATGAACACTAACCAATTTGATTTAAATAATGTGGTGGTTCCTTCGATGACCACTATCCATCTTTACTCTATCAATTTATCACCCCCCTTAAAGGGGTAGGAGAGTTTCTATTTATCATTGTGTTCCCCGCCTTGAGATGTGGAAAGTACCATCATTGACTTTAGAGAACATATAGAACATGATCCGCGCCATGCCCAAAATCATCTAGAATAACTGTTTGATAGCTTTTTTCTTTCTCTATTTCTTTTTTCTATGCTTTTACCTCTATCTTGACTAGGTGGTAAGACTTATGCAACTTCTTTACCTATGGATTCTATTTCCAAGAATTTATCGTATTGAAAAGAAACTAGGTTCGATCTTCATAATGACGTGTGTAATAGTGATTTTATGTAATTGATGAAAAGAAGAAAAATTAAATTATTATGGTAATGCTTGTCTCATGGGATTCATGAGCAAGGAATTTTATTTTTAGTATGACTCTAATTGTGATTCCTTAGGATTGGTCATAAAGTCAAATTGAGTCAATGTCATGTATGAAGGACCCTTCTTGGGCATATTATATATTTATATAAGTCCTTAAATAAGTTAGAAAGCCCTCCAAGACCAAGACTAAGTCTCCTCCTCAAGTCGACTTCAAGAAAGATAATTATATCTCCTACAAATGACATGTTGACTCACCCTCCTACATGACAGCTAATTATGATGACAAACAACTATAAATAGGGTTGTTCATACTCCATTCCAGCACAAAATTTCAGAGATGAGTTCGGTCAAGATCTGAAGTGCGAGGGTCATCAAGGGAGCCGAATTTCCAGCGAGGAAAGAAGAAAAAGCAGCGAAGTGTTTTGAGTTGAATTGGGACTGTTTTGTGGGCCAACTTATCTTCACACACACAAGATTGTAGGATTGTTTGCTACAAGAAAAGGACCAAAATACTTCAGTCATCTAGGTAGTCGAATTGCAGAAGAAGGAGAAGTTGAGTTAAGCAAGGAAAGGTCTCTACCCTAAGCGAAGGAAATCAAGGTGCAAAAGAAGGCCATCTACATGTACTAAGGCCTCTGAATTAGGGCCGAGGAGCTGCAGGTCTGAAGCAAAGACAAGGAAGCCAAGATCTATAAGGAAGTCGAGGCAAAAGTAGAAGGAGCAGGCAGTTGATTATATTTGACTCTAAATAGAGGTCAAAATCAAGAAGCTAGGTGTCTTGGTCTTGGAGAGGTTGAATAGGTCAAGGGTCTTGGTCTTGGTATTCGTCAATTGGAGTCTCTATAAGAAGAAGAATTTGTGCGGGTTTTCCTCTCAAGTGGAGAGGTTTTGGCCCTGGCGAATAGCCTACATTCTGTGTCTCTTGTCTCTTTATTGTTTATGCATTGGTAATTGTTTGATGAAAGAAGAACACAAAAATAATCTAAAGAGAAGAATCTAACCTAAGTAAAAAGCATTCACAAGTAGGCATCTCTCAAAGAAATCACCTAATACTTGATGCCCTAGATTTCTCAACATGGTATCAGAGCTAAGGTGACTAAGTCAAGGAAGGGAATCTTATCAAGAGACACTCAAGAATCAAATCTCAAGGAAGGCATCAAAGCGAAGATCATCTTGAAGTCAAAGGAAGCATCATAACCCTAGATCAAAGAAGTCTACAAAGAAGTATTGAGATCGTCATCAAGAGGGAGAAAGCCAAAACCCTACATCTACTCAAGTCAAAGTGTTTTAAAGACTATTCATCCAAAGGAAGCTAGATCAAAAGGTGGTATCATCTCACTCTCTATGGGATTAAGGATCATTCTTGAAGAAAACTACCTTCATCGAGGAGAAGTTTTCTATCATCATCAATGTCAAGGAAGCAGCAAGAAGAAGGAGCATCCTATCAAGTAAGTATATTTATGTCCACATCTGAATTTGTCAAAATGTCTTTTTGCAAGGAAAGCAACAAATTGGTTGGGGCTTCAAACTATCTTGCATGGAAGAAAAGGACAGATCTGAATCTCATTGAAAATGAGGTTATGGAACATGTCAAAGGTTCTATCACTAAACCAAGAGAGGAAGATGCTCAAGCTCTTGCGAAGTATATGAAAGGGGAGATTGGGGCTCAAAGGATTCTCATAGAATTCATCAAGGATCCCCTCATCCCATATGTATCTAAACTCAAAACTTCAAAAGAAATCTATGACAAACTGGTAGAGTTATATTCTGTAAGAACTGTTGGAGAAGTCATCTCATTAAGGCAAGAACTCTACAAGCTGAAGATGTTAAGGGAAGATGGAATAGCCTCATACTTTATGAAGATATCTGAGATCCGGGATCAACTACAAGATTTGGGAGAAGTCGTGTCTGATAGAGAAATGACTACAGTTGTTTTAAATGCACTACCGGAGGAGTGGGGTAACTTTAATTCAAGTATTTATGGAAAGAAAGAAGTCACTCCATTCTAGGATCTATGGTCACTATGCAAGATTGAAGAATCTAGACTAAAGGCCAAATCTGATGTGAGAGCAGGTGAACAAAATCAAGCTTATGCTGCAATGACAAGAAGAAAGGGAAAATTTGGAAAGTTTGGTTCTTGCAAAAAGAAAAGGGACATGTCTAAAATTCAAAGTTATGGGTGTCAGGAATATGGGCACTATAAAAGAGATTGTCCTAAGGTCAAGAAGGGCAACAAAAGAGGAAGAGATGAAGCTCATATCGCCAAAGAAGTAGAGGAAGATGAAAAGAAGAAGTCCAAGAAAGAAGAAGTAAGAGATCTATATTACTGAGATAGTCTTCCTCACCTAAGTTATTTTCAAGTTCCTAAGTCTTCTGCTGTAAGATATGGCTATTCACTAAATGGGATGCATCAAGCCATCATGGAAGCATTGAAAGCAAGAGCTCGGGACATCATCATAGAGAAGAATGAAAGATGGATAGAATCTATGGAAGTCAAGGATATAGCTCTTGGGAATCTCATTGGGAACATAAGTGGCAAAGGTCATCTAGTACAAGGTTCATCATACATTTGTGAAAAGGGAACATCTGTTGATGGGGATACTTTAGATCCTCAAGATTCTTTGATGGAATCTTCATTGAAAGGTCCACCAATCAAGAGGAGAAGCAAGTGTTTCATCAAGAACTCCAAACTTGTGGAATTCATGGGATGATGGTATGATGACATAAAGGTGAAACAGATCAAGGGATTGAAGCTCTTTCAATCAAGAAAGTTGTTGTAGGAAGTTTGGACGACCTAAAGGAAAAAAAATGAGGTATGTATGCTTACATTTGATATTGTGGAAGTCGATTCATATGGTTGCAAGGAACATGGATCAACGCTCCATTTTGAGAGCATAATCAAAAGGAAGGATCTCCTCCCTCAAAGGGATGCAGAAATGCATGGGTCACACATTTACTAGATAAACATAACATGTCCTCATATGAAGAATGAGGTGGTTGACTACACTTGAGGAACTTTTATTGGAAGCTCCTGGGAATGAAATGTGTGAAGAAAGGAAAGAAGAGATCATGGAATATGCAACCATGGTAAAGGCAATCAACATCCGAAAGACCAAGAAGATTTGACTAGGATATCTCCATGGAATATATGAAGACTCGGATGGAGTCTAAAAAGGAAAGAGACCCTTGACAATATATATCTTTGGGAGATGTGTCGACATGTATGCAAGATGCTGATGCACACTAAAAGATGTCATGATGAAAGATCATCACAAAGGTAATATTGTTTTTAATGTTCATTCCTTTATTTTTGAACAAATATATGGATAAGTTTATGCAAGGTTGTTGAGGGAAGATCTATGGATGTCTTCCACCACCGATGCACATGTAGTAGGATGAAAGATCCTTAAGTAAACAATGCATGAAGGAAGGCCAAATATGGACTGATGGATCACTTTCTGATGATGACATGGCTGACTCATGGATGAAAGTGATGGATGGTCGGTGCCCTATGTAAAAATCCCAAACATGAAAACTCCTAGATAACGAAAAGAAGCTCATGACATCATGAGGAGTTCTTCAAGCAGTGGGTTGTCCCATTTTCTGCTCCTGAGGAGCTACTATAGGTCCCTAATTAAGAGGGAGCCTGGAAACAAGTTTCTTACTTGGAAGAAACTTGGAAATTCCTAAGCCTAGAGGGAGCTTAGGTACATTCTTTCTGTAGGAATGAATACATTACTTTATTGGAATAGATATGTCCTCCCTAATTAAGAGGGAGAGATAGACACATCATTCTTGTCTTCACTTGGGAAGACAAAATGGAGGATTGGGTAAACATATGGCATCCGATGCTCTTTAAGGATGTATTAGGGCATCCAAGATAAGAGTAATCATTGAAGACTGGCATTCTTTGAGGACTAGGAATCCAAGATAAGAATAGTTCTGGTGGAAAACACCCCGAGAACACAAGTGGGGTATGTTCCGAGAGAGACAATGATGAGAGTGTCTATACATCATTGGTCTCACCAGCATTATGCTCTAATCTTGTGGAGAGATGGAGCTGTTAGCTGGTTGATATGATGTTATACAGATGGGTTACCAATCCAACTCTTCTTATGAGAAATTCTTCAGATTGAGAATGACCAGGATCCATTATGAATACCTCCCTAGTTAAGAGGGAGTGTTGAAAAGTAACTAGGTTCAGTCTTCATAATGACGTGTAATTGTGATTTTATGTAATTGATGAAAAGAAGAAAAATAAAATTATTATTGTAATACTTGTCTCACGGATTTCATGAGCAAGGAATTTTATTTTTAGTATGACTCCCATTGTGAGTCCTTAGGATTGGCCGTAAAGTCAAATTGAGTCAATGTCATGTATGAAGGACCCTTCTTGGGCATATTATATATTTATATAAGTCCTTAAATAAGTTAGAAAGCCCTCCAAGACCAAGACTAAGTCTCCTCCTCCCTTCAAGAAAGATAATTATATTTCCTACAAATGACACGTCGACTCACCCTCCCACATGCCAGCTAATTATGATGATAGACAACTATAAATAGGGTTGTTCATACTCCATTCCAGCACAAAATTTCAGAGTTCGGTCAAGATCTGAAGTGCGAATGTTATCAAGGGAGCTGAATTTCTAGCGAGGAAAGAAGAAAAAGCAGCTAAGTTTTTTTAATTGAATTGGGACTATTTTGTGGGCCAACTTAACTTCACAAACACGAGATTGCAGGACTGTTTACTATAGGAAAAGGATCAAAATACTTCAGTCATCTAGGTAGCCGAATTGCAGAAGAAGGAGCGGTCGAGTTAAGCAAGGAAAGGTCTCTACCCTAAGCAAAGGAAATCAAGGTGCAAAAAAGGCCATCTACATGTACTAAGGCCCCTGAATTAGGGCCGAGAAGCTGAGCTCTGAAGCAAAGACAAGGAAGCCAAGATCTATAAGGACGCTGAAGCAGAAGTAGAAGGAGCAAGCAGTTGATTATCTTTGACTCTAAATAGAGGTCAAAATCAAGAAGCTAGGTGTCTTGGTCTTGGAGAGGTTGAATAGGTCAAGGGTCTTGGTCTTGGTATTCGTCAATTGGAGTCTCTATAAGAAGAATAATTTGTGTGGGTTTTCCTCTCAAGTGGAGAGGTTTTGGCCCTGGCGAATAGCCTACATTCTGTGTCTCTTGTCTCTTTATTGTTTATGCATTGGTAATTGTTTGATGAAAGAAGAACACAATAATAATCTAAAGAGAAGAATCTAATCTAAGAAGTAAAAAGCATTCACAAGCAGTTATCTCTCAGAGAAATCACCTAATACTTGATGCCCTAGATTTCTCAACATATCCATCCATAATTAACTATCTTCTTATCCTGCTTCTGCTTTCGACATTTTACTGATAAGTGATTTGTCTGGATTGAGATCAAAACACCGACTCTCAGAGAAATTACCTAATACTTGATGCCCTAGATTTCTCAACATGTCCATCCATAATTAACTATCTTCTTAGCATGCTTCTGCTTTCGACATTTTTCTGATAAGTGATTTGTCTTCCCACGATGAAGACAAGGATGGAGATCAAAACACTGACTCTCCTGTGACCAAATATTTGACATTGTTGGCATTTGTGTTCAAGATTTTGGACATCTTCAAGAAATCCTTCACGCACAAACTAAACTGGATTGGAGAAATCTAGAATATGCAAGTTGTTTCCTTTGTGATATCCCAAGCCATGTCAATTTATGTTGAATGATAACTCTTCCCAAGGTCTAACAAACATCCTGGAAAGACCATTTGATTGTTCTTTTGCTTCTTCGCATTTGCTTTTTCTACTGGTGTAGATGCCATCTTGTGCTTATGACCCATCTTCAATCACTATTTCCTTCATCAATGGACTAGAAGATTCCATTTCCATAAAGTCTTTTGTATCACAATGAGCAGCAACCATTTGTACTATGTCTTGTTTGTCACAAGCTACACCAACCATTTGCATGAGTTCATCCATATTACATGTTGCATCAAACTTCCGAATAAGATCTTCTATATCATTTGTTGCATCAATATTCTCTGATAGCTCCTCTGTGTCACAACTTACATCGACATTTGGATGAGTTCATTTGTATCACAATTTGCATTAGCTTGGTTATAGATGTTGCATCAAACATGTCATCAATTTGATCTTATAGAGTGCAAACATAACCTCAATTTTGGAGCAGCCTCTTTTGTATTTTTTGGAGCAAATTTTAAACTATTTTGAAGACTATTTGGAGCAGCTCTCCAAACCTTCTTTGAGGCAGATTTTGAGCCAATTCTTAAAGAAGTTCATGAGGTGTTTGAAGCAAACTTGAAGCCTTATTTGAAGACTCGCACTTGAAGACTTGTTGTAGCATATTTTTGAACAGTCTTGTTGATCCTTTGTTGGAGCAGCCTTTGGAAGCCTTATTGTAGCAAGACTTGAATCATTCTTGGAGCAGGTTTGAGAAGACTTTCTAGATCTCTTTTGAAGTGTATTTGAAACTTATTTTGGAGACATCTTACAGAAGCTGATTGGAAAGGTTGGAGCCTAGGAGGATTGGAGTTCTCATTTTGACCAAGTTGATGCTTGGATTTGTTCAAGGTTGGAGCCTTGAAGGAGTCAGTAATTTTGTTGTACAAGTTGATGATTGAGATGTCCTTTTAGAGGATTGGAGTCCTCACTATATTCATCAATAAAATTATTTTTTATTTTATCCCTTGTGTTTTGGTCTAACTTGTGATAAAAATCTTAACTGACATAATATTATAATTGAAAGAAATATTGATTCTCCCTCCCCCCTCTAAGTATTTCCAACAACTGGGATCGGAGTCAACTTCTTTAAGATCAGCCTAACAACTGGAAGAAGGATTCTTGCATCACAATGGTCAGTAAAAGATGGTACGGTCCCCCAATTTGATGGAACGAATTTTTCCTTCTGGAGTACTTCTTAATGTTTGTTGGAGTCGAAGTTTGGAAATCTGTCACAGATGGATACAAGATCCCATCTCCTCTTCCAACAAATCCGGACAGGAAGAAAGCATATTGGCATATGAAAAAGCATTAAATTCTATTAGCAAGTGGTCTGTCAAATTCAGAATTCACCAAAGTTATGGGTATTAAAATAGCTAAAGAGATGTGGGACAAGCTCATCCATATTTATGAAGGAGATGACAAGGTCAAAAAGGCAAAGCTTCAAACCTATAAAAGGCAGTTTGAGAGTCTAAAGATTAATGATGAGGAAGATATTTTTGTTTATTTTCTCCAAGTAGATGAGGTAGTCAATTGTCTCAAAGGTCTAGGTGAAGATGTCAAAGAAAATATTATTAACCAAAAGGTCTTGAGATCTCTTCTAGATCGTTTGATGCCAAGGTTTGTGCCATAGAAGAACTAAAAGATTTGGACTCTGTCAATGGATGAACTTCATGGAATTCTCACAACATACGAAATGATGTCAGGAAATTCAACTCATAAGGAAGTTGCATTCAAGGCATCCAAGACATCAAGAAAAGGAAAGAATTGTGATTGCAGCATCAATGATTATGATATTGAAATGGCACAATTTGTCAAGAAGCTAAATAAAGGATTTGTTAACCACTTAGTGTCAATGACCCCATAGCAGTACACCCCCCTTTCTGCAAAAGGGATATCGCCTGATCGATGTGTCTGTGTCGTCCAGTTATCGTCATCAACCTGATCATCCTGTTATAATGTAAACCCATTCTACATGTATATGATGTAAATAATCTCAACAGAACCATGTCATGTATGTAACAACCTCGGTAAACCTACCTTTCTAGTGACGATCTCCATTCTGAGAGGTTTTTTGTCTCACTGATCTATTCTCGGATGATCAACAGAGTTTTCCCATCCAATCTTACCCCAAAGCTGGAATGGATTTTGTTGCTAAGATCTTAAGCGAGTCCTAGTGTTCTAGATCAAGTCTATGTAAAAGTAATTTGGGAATAATCCTAACTATTTGGTTAGATTATTTTATTACGGATTACTTGATATGCTAGATTATATTTGTGTCGCAGAAGTGAGTGGTCTGTGAGGGTCTTTTACAAATGGGTTTTCTCCCTTATGAGGTAAAAAATATGAAAATCATGATGTAAAATGTCTTGAAGGTTGGAAAAATAATTTATCCCCTCATAGGTTAATTAGTTAAATTTTTTGGCCAAAAATTAATTAAAATCCTAAGCCAAAATTTTAATTAATTCTAAGTCCTAGGTAAATTTAAATTCTCCAAAAGCAAAATTCGTCGATCCTTAAAAAATAAATTTTAAAAGGTCCCGAGACTAAGGTAAATTAATTATTTTGATAAATTTGAAACCTTTGATCCCTGGGGATTAAGTCAAAGTCAAAATTTTGGGGAAAGTAACTCAAAATTTCTATTTTGAGTTAATTAAAATGCATTTAAATAAAAAAATTGAATTTCCCCAATATTTAAATATTTCGATGGATGATTAAAAGGTGGAAGGTTCTAATTGATACAGGTTCAAGATTGAACATACTAAGCGGCACTGTAATTCCTTATCCTCAAAGACAAAAGACAAAGTGTCCAGGAGTTGTTACTGTCAATGGAGAAATCAAGACAACAGAAGAAGCTATAATAGATGTCTTCGTTTCTCAATCTGAAGGAATTCAAGTTCATGCTCCATTAGTCACAGGGCTTGATTGTGCTATGTACTTAGGAACTCCTTTCCTGAGCAATTTCAGAAGACATGGAAGCACTTATGATGAAAAATCACAGAAATGGGGATATTTTCTTCTCTTCAAAGGTATAGATTATTTCTATCCTTTTATTCATTCCAATTCTCCTAATAGATTGAGCAGAATTGACAGGTTATAGAATACCTTGGAAAAAATGGAGAAGAAGAAAGAAATGCTCAAGATTGATGAAAATCTTCTGAAAGGCAAATTTGAAAAAGAAATAAGTGAGATCTCTCATAAACTAAAATCTTGTTGTTTTGAAGATCCAAATGCCTTTTGGCATATTCATAAACATGAAGTAGAATTGCCTTTGAAAAAGGAATTTCATGGAAAACTCAGAAGATCAAAAGCAATACCGATGAATTCTGAACAACTCAGGTATTGTAAAGAAGAAATAAAATCCTTACTGCAAAAAGGTTTGATTAGAAAATCTCATAGCCCTATTGCTTGTTTTGGATTTTATGTCAACAAACACTCAGAGATTATCAGAGGAAAACCAAGATTGGTAGTAAACTACAAGCCTCTGAATAATATTCTTGATTATGATGCTTATCCCTTGCCAAATCCCTTAGTGCTTTTGTCTCAGATATCACAATCAAAAATCTTTTCCAAGTTTGATTTAAAGTCTGGTTTCTGGCAAGTAGGGATAAAAGAAGAAGATAAGTGGAAAACAACTTTTTCAGTACCAGAAGGACATTTTGAATGGAATATTATGCCCTTTGGACTAGTAAATGCTCCATCCGCCTTCCAGAGGATTATGGATGAAACTTTTGAAGGTATGGATGATTTCTTGAAGAAATATATTGATGATGTTCTAATTCATTCTGCAGATATTCCCTCTCATATAAAGCATCTCAATATATTCTACAAGAGAGTCAAAGAAAAAGGTATAGTTTTATCAGATTCAAAAATGAAGTTATTTCAGACTATGATAGATTTCTTGGGATATGTGATTCAATATGGATCATATTACATTATGCAACATAGTCTTGATTTCATAGATAAATTTCCAGACAGAATCACTAATAAAACTCAACTACAAAGATTCTTGGGTAGTTTGAATTACATCTCCAAATTTGTCAGACATTGTGCCCAAGACAAAGTCTTATTGAATAAAAGATTGCAAAAAGATCCAATTCCTTGGACAGAGGATTTAACAGAGGCAGTGAGAAGAATTAAAGGAAAAATTAGGAATATTTCTCCTTTAAGCACAATCAATGAAGAATGGCCTAAAACCATCATTACAGATGCCAGTGATATCGGATGGGGTGCAATTTTCTGCCAACATGATCCTAATAAAAAGAAAATGGAATATGAAATTTGCCAGTATGCCTCTGGAATCTGGTCAACTACACAAAAAAATTGGTCCAGCCTAAAGAAAGAACTTAGAGCTGTCTGCCTTGGCATTGCCAAATTCAAAGATTTTGTGATCTATAAACATTTTACAGTTAAAACAGATTGCCAAGCCCTTAAGTTTGCTATCCATAAATGTGACTTTGAAGATGCAGCAATGGTTAGATGGATCATGACATTGGCCCAGTATCGTTTTGATGTAGAGTTCATTTCTGGAGTTAAGAATTCCTTTGCAAATCTTCTCAGTTGGGAATTTTTACAGAGAAATGATGTAAATAATCTCAGATGTAACGTCATAAGCAGATTAGAAAATGAGATTCACATTGAATGTGCTAATGGTTATCACACTTTGAATCTGCAAAAACCTCTACTCGATTATTTCTCATGGGATAATCAAATGCAAAGAAATGATGAAGCTTTTGAAGCTTTAAGTTTTCTTCAAGATTTGAGAAATCTTGATTTCACATTACACAAAGATACAAATGAAAATCTAATCTGCTATGAAATATACATTGATCGCCTCCTATTGCCACCCAACCTTCCGAACTCTGAAGATTATGAACGCCAAGAGAAAGCCTGGTATACAAGTATGTGTTTTGAAAATAAAACTAACTCGTTTTTCTATAATGTGCAGTTTTCTTTTAGATACCATGGAATGCAAGTTACACAAATTGAAGAACAAGACCCCACACCTGAATGGTTTAAAGAATGGTGGAACATTTATGGTATCAGTGCTCTATGTTTTTACCCATTCTCTCTCCGGTTATTACAACTTCCTGGATTTACAGAATCACGGGCACATCAATCAGGAATTTTATACAAAAGGATTTTGGATATCAGCAATATCACCAATTATCACATGCTTGCAGTGGTTTATTACACAAAATCTTTTCTTCAAAAGATTCGGGGAAATATGAGTGGCTCTTCACATGACTATGAGTCATTTCATGCCATGATAAATCCAGATTTAAATCCTTTTGGCCCACTACTTTTTCAGGATGAAGTACCAGAATATGCTGAAATACCAATTTGGGAATGTGAGGAAATTTACTCACAGTATTTTAATAAGGACTCCTTAACTAGGTTCAGAGAACATCATTATTCTTGTGAACAACTAGAACATTTTGTCATGTTGTAATGTCTTTTTGTCCAACTTTGGTGGCAGACAGGTTTTTCGTAAGGTTCCCTGAAAAAGAATCTCTTATAGTGTAATCAATCCCACATATATAATTAAATAAAGGGATAAGGATAAATATAAAATATTTTATGATTGAATCACTGTGCGAATGTCCTCCGGGTTACCCGAAAGCAGGATTCTCTCATATCTGATGTAAGGATTTGATTTTGATGTAAAGTAAGATTCTCTCATATCTGATATGGAGGCATCACCTAACCTAATGCTAGGAGGATCTATAAATAGATCAAGACTAGGGAAGGGAGGCATTTGGGCTTGGAGAAATTTAGAGAGCCTTTTTGCTTGAGAAGCAACTTTGTAATACTTGAGTTTTGAAGTTCATCAATAAAGATTCCTCAATTTCTGTAAATCTATGTCTCCTTTGTAAATTGTTTTGGATTCTATTCTCGAACTTGTATGAGCCTTGTTAAGGTTGAAGAAGTCGCAAAGTCGCAGAAGTAGACCATTGGGCCAGAGTTCGTGTTTCAACACGAGGATATTGTTCAGAAGAATTGTCAGATATTGGAGTGATTAAGCAGACCTGGTATTTATTATGAACTAATACTCTTGTTGGCATTCGTATTTAAATATATTCAACAACAGATTCGTGATGCTAGATTGCGCAGGTAGTCACGGATCTTGTTTATTTCCGCATTCTCACTTTCGCTGTGTGTGCTTTGTAGTTGGTATCATAGCGAGGTTGAAAGTATTTCCGCTTTCTTCCTGTTGTTAGAAAGTATTGGTTATGGATACTTTTTCTCCGGCCCGAAGTTCTCTTCATGAATTTAGTGATAAAAGTTTTGATGAAATTCTTGGAGAAGAAGAAGAGAAGGAATGTAATGAAAGAATACAATCTGGTTTTCACATTGTTGTCCATGATAAAGCTACTACATTATTAAATGAACAGAGTAAGTCTGGTTCTTGGTCTTTACAAAAATAGACCCCAAAGATGTCTATACAAATCTGGGATTATTAGACACTATACAATACTGGAGATATAAGGTTAAAGAAGAAATTCTACAAACCTCCAGTAATAATCGTCTGCTTCAAACAATGAATATCTTGAAGCAATCTAAGTTTACAACTGCACTAAAAGCTGGTCTCAATTTTGCTCATTTTGGTCATGTCCAAATTGGAATTCAGCGACTACATAGAAAAGGTCAAGACGTTGTTGTCTACTCTTGTGTTTTAGATCGCCGATGGAAAACTTTTCATAAAGCTTTAATTGGAGTATGTCAAGGAACATTAGCCTACGGTCCAATTTCTTGGTCCTGTGTTCCTGATTTTTCTATTTCCTTAGATGATCCTAATGCCATCAATGCTCTAATGCTCAGCATCCAAACACATGGATATGATGATTTTGAAGATAATAGCAATAATGTTGCTATCCATTGGCAATGTGTCGTCAAATTTTATAAGAAGACCAATCCTTCTATTGTCCAACAAGTTTTTGAAACCTCTAAGTTCACTACTCTAATCACTCATGAATATGGCTTAAATCTTGTTGCTCCTCAAATGATATCTCATCGAGATCTTAAACCGCCAACAGAATGGGTCACAAATTGGGCTTCTATTCGTACTTCTCCCTGTCCACAGCCTATCATTGCTCAAACTTATATTCGAGAAGATAATGGCCTTGTTCGAACACATTTCTTTCCCCAATCAGAGTGTGCACAGTCTGAGCATGGTGGACCTCCTCCTCTTGTTATACAAAACCCTGCAAAATCTGAAATCTTAGTAAGACCACAAATGTCCTCTATTGCATCTAGTCCTGAAGGATCACCAAGTCCTTCATATGATCTTACTTCTGATCCAAACTTCATGCATATGTTATCAAATATGATTGCACAAACTCTTCAATCTTAGCATTCAAATATTGTTCCTCATGGAACAATCAATATGCAATCAGCATTCCAAATTCCACAGCTTCCACAACCATGTGTATGTAGTCATCCTCATTGTTCTCCTAACTTTTGTCAGCAAACTCCTAGTCTTCCAAAACCCCATGAAAAAGAAGAACAGGATAAAGACAGAAGAAGAATAAACATGATTCGTTTTGTTCCATGTTCTGGAAATCAAAGACAGGAATATACAAAGTGTACTCCTTTTTCAGCTCATGAAGATCAAACACAAGAATATACAAAGTGTACTCCTTTTTCAGCTCATGAAGAAATTTTGCTTCAATTAGTAGGAAAATCTGCTACAAAAGGCTTAGGATATCTAGAAGAAATCCCCAGCTATAGATTGGATCCTAGGAATAAGATTCCTAGTAAAATACAGCTTCCTTTTAATGAAGAAATCATTCAATTTCTTAAGATATACAAAGGAATAAGTCCTTATGGTCCCTCAAATGAATGGTATAAGAAAATGTTTAACTGGGATCTGTATACTCATCAGCAAGAGTATAGATACTGTGAAGAAATGAAAACCTATTCAAAGAAAGATAGGTCAACAATCAACAAAGTTAATAATGAAAATTGGAAAACTTGGATGGAACAGAATAACCAATGGATTTAATTTTATGAATTTAATTATCCAAGTACAAATGAAGTAGAAATGGCTTTGGTTAAAAAGTTCAAGAATCTATCTTGTGAGGATATAACAACAAAGATTAAGGAAAATCCAGTTGAAATTCTTGGACCTCTTATCATCCCTCACATATATGATAAATATAAAAATATGTTGCAAAAACCCAATGTTCTGAAACATTTACAGTCTGTCAAGATGAAAGGGCAGTGTTTGTTAGAACACATCTGTCAAACCCTTAGATTGAATATGATGCAAGGGTCAGCCTTACAGACAGAAGTGTCATAGCACAAATGGGAATTAATAGATGGCACTATTCTTAGCACTGAGTCAGCAATTCCTCCTTGGAAAAATCTTGTTATCAGACAAGATGATAATATTTTTAAGTTACTTCCACTTCAATCTAACCAGTCTCATCTTTCAGACAGGAATCTGTTGCAGCAACAAACTGGACAAATCTTGCTCTAGATAGTTTGATTAAACATCTAAAAAGAAATCATCAATATGCAGCTAGAGAAAATAAAATGCTCCAAGAAATAATTGATAAAATTCTTCAAAAGGTAGATTTTACCAGAGATCAATTATTAGATGGAATAAAAACTCTTGGATCAAATGATTTGCATATTGCTAAAACTATTGAAGTTTTAGAAAAAGGGATTAATGATAATTCCAAATGGATTGGCAAAGTACATTCAGTAGCAAATAAGACTCAGGATATGATGATAAGCTTAAAAACGTCACTTGAAGTAGTAGAGAAACAAGTTTGGGTTGTCTCTACTTCTGTTGAAAGTCTGAAAAAGAAAAACACTCCTGATCCTACTTTTAAAGCTACTACTTATTTCTCAGATCCTCAAGATCAATTGCCTTTCCATGTTGTTCCTACTACTCTTCAATCAAAAATGAAGAATCCTGGTGATATCATTTTTCCTAAACTAGAAATTACCTTTGTTTATGCTCCTATGGCTAATCCTGGCATGTTTTCCAGTCTAAACTCTTCAAGCCCTGGACATAAAATGGTAGTTTCTGAGTGGTTGAAATCAGGAGATGATCCTGATAAGCCTTCCAGTTCTAATACAATACTCAACAAATTTGAAGCAGCTCCCTCTGCTCCTCCTACTCTAGAAGATTTAGAGTTTCTCGTGAATAATTTTTCTCCTCCTGATAGAGCAAGTTTTCAAATAGCAAAAGACATTCCTGATCTGATTTCATTTTCTGATGAAGAAGAACCCAAAGATACAACTGTACATAAAGTTACTGATAGAATTTCTTGGAATTCTTCTTGGTCACCTGCTCCTGATAAAAGGGATGTCATGAAATCAGAATATCATAAAGATTGGTCTGCTTCTTCCACATATTCATGGAATATTGACAATTGTTCTAAAGCAGAAATATTGTCTACATTGAGTTCCATGTTGGTCTGCTACCACACATATTTAGCAGATGACATTTCTCCAATAAATGCAACCAGGAAAATCATCAGTGGATTCGAAGGACTCCTTGATTCTTGGCTTAAAGCAGAAATTCATTATGATCCTGTCCTCATTCCTTCTTGGGAAACATTTGTGGTAATGAACCTAGATAATACTACATATATGGATCCACAGACTTCATTACCTGTGAATAACATGATTGGTTGCCTAATGCATGGCATTCTTGTCAATTTTTGTGGTTATCCTTAGATCAATAATGAACTTGCTGCAGTCACACTTACATCCATGAAGCTTACTAATATGCAGCATTTTGATGAATATTTTATGGAATATCTCCATCGTCTGCATACTCTTTCTTCTGACATGATTCTAGATCCCAAATGGAAAGAAATCTTCATTGCTTCTTTACCAAATTGGGTAACTACTGCCATTTTGAATAAGCTTCCTGGAAAGATTGGTGCCTATAAGTTTGGTGTTATAAGACAAGCTATTAAAGCTGTCATTGTTGAACTCTGCTCTCAGATGAAAGTTGCTCGAGCTGCCACCAGCTCCACTAAACCACATGGCTATCAACAACTATGTAAACAATGGCATTTACATGGCTCTAAAAGTTTAGGGGGATATGATCGTTGTCGCTCTAAAAAGAAAGCTTACTCTAAGCAAACCCTTAGATCCCTAAAAAGTAATAAAAATAAAAAACAAAAATAAAAGGTCATTCATAGAAGGCCTCCCAAAGAATACAAAAAAACACACCAGTTTCATCAAAGACCAAAACAGAAGCAAATATTTGCTTCCATTGCAATGAAAAAGGAGATATTGCTCCAATTGTCCAAAATTGAAAAAAGACAAACAACAATCTGGTAAGAAGAAACAATTTAGCTATAAGAATAAATCTGGCAAAGTAAATATTTTTGATCTCCCTTCTCGCTGTGAAGAATTAACAGATTCAGAAAATTATTATGATCTAAATGACCAGATACATGTTGTTTATGAAGAAGAAGATTCTAAAGTTGAATATTGCAAAGATCCACACTGTAATGAATGTTTTCAAGAACTTTGTGAATGAAGTGATCCTGACATTTGCAAATGTAATGCAGTGAGAATGTTCAAACCACTATCAAATGAAAGCTTTGATCATTATGAGCTTTCTAGAAATTATTTTACACAAATGGTTAATGCTGCTGATCAAAAACTCAAATAAATGTATAAAGGATCGTTGATGACCCATCTTCAACAGTCCAAGTCACAGCAATATTAAGAACAGCAAAAGACACAGATAAATCATCAACATAGCTATATTCCTTCTGCAGCCTTATTTTCAGTTGATGGTCTAACAAGACAATTCAGACAGCAAACAATTGAAGATAATCTTCCTCAAATACTTCCTGCAATTAGTCAAGCTATCAAAGATCTCAGAAAAGAAGTCAGAGAGAATAGAAGGCTATGTATTGAAGCACATTAGGGGCACATATACATTCTTTACATGCACAACCCACAAAAGGAGAATCTTCACAGACAGAACAGAAAGAACCAGAAATACAACCTGATCCATATCATGATCCAATGAAAGGGATTTTCAAATCTGAAGACTTTGAAATTCCAGATGAAGAATTTGAAGATCCTCGATCTAGATTAGGAATGAATGCAATGAACGCAGACGTAATGTATTGTGTAAAAATGAAAACCCATTCAAAGAAAGATAGGTCAACAATCAACAAAGTCAATAATGAAAATTGGAAAACTTGGATGGAACAAAATAACCAATGGATTTCTTTTTATGAATTTTATTATCCAAGTACAAATGAAGTAGAAATAGCTGTAGTTAAAAAGTTCAAGAAAAAGTAGTGGGCCAAAAGGATTTAAATTTGGATCTCTCATGGCATGAAATGACTCAGTCATCTGAAGAGCCACTCATTGCTTTGACGAAGATCACTCGAACTAGCCGTTGGAGGATTTATCTTTAAGTAGGAAGTCATTGTCAGTCGATCCATCCGATCTCTGAGTCGTGTGCTTAACAAGAAGCTCTAGTGTAATCTTTTTTCTAGATAATAAAGAAAGACTTTGGGGTTAAATTCTATTGGTATTACTCTTCATGGGAACACTGTAAGATGTTTTATTTTCATGCATGATTTTTTCTAAAGCCATTGATGATAGCTTCTGAAGACTGATTTGAGTACAGGTATCTTGCTCAATCGTTGGGATTTGAATAATAATCTAAATTTTGAACGTAATAGTAGGTATCTCTATCTATCTAAGTCTTATTATTATTTTTTTACTTTATTTTTAATGGTTGGATCGAGTTTTGCAGGGAAATCTTGATTTAGATCCTCGGGCGTTAGGGGAAGTTTTCAGTTGGACCAGCCAACTCCCAATCTATGTTTCCTGAAGAGCCCAGCTAAATTAATCTCGAGTTTATCATAATATTTTTTGTTTTATTGATGCATGAGGGTTTCGAGTTAGCAGCTCCCTTAAAATTTTAAAAAAAAAAAATTGTGTGGCATAATGATAGATCTGGCTACTTAGAGACTTCAGTTTGTAATTGTTGTAATTATCCAACTGGTTTTTTGGGTTTTTTAATTTCATCATTGTATATATCGTTTGGGTGTTTTGTTTTGGTTGTTGCAGGTACAGATTTGAAAAGAAAATTTTATTTAAAGCCAGATCTAAGCCCTGGAGGGTAAGATTTGGTCTCAATATCATTTACAAGGACATTTTTTTCCAGAAAATCTTACAATCCAAGGGTTTTAAAATTTAAATCTGGAGATTTTAAAAGTGTTTCAAAAACAAATATGAAGCAGGAGAATATCACTTTAATTAAAGGTTTTGAGCTACCAGTGTTTGGCTGTGTTTTTCTTTCTCTGGAAAATTTCTAATTTTTTTTATTGCATGGGGTTTTCGATCTGCTGCAAATTTTGAAAAAAAAAAAACAGAAACCCCTTATTCCTCCATTGTTGTGGCTCAATCACTGCCATCCCTACATAGTTGTTCGTTTCATTACCACTGCCTTAAAACCCTCATCTCTCCCCCTCTGCGGCCTTCTCTCCTCCATCGAATCTGCAGCCTCTTCTCCCTCTGCGTTTTTCTCCATAAACCCCTTATTCCTCCATTCTCCTCCATCAACCTTTCCCTCTTCCTCGCTGCTCAAGCTCTTCCCCCTCACGGCTGCCATAGCCTGCATATTCTCCTGCAAACCTGCGTTCAAACCTGAGTTTCCCATCTCCCTTCCATACGATGTTATCCCTCCGTTGCATCCTTCTCCTTTTCAGCTCCAAATGCGTCCTCTCCTCCTGCTCGTGACTGCCATATCTTGCATTGTCTTCATCACCTTTTGATGCTTGCGTCGCTCCTCCTTTGTCATCTTGCTCACAGTCGGCTTCTCCCTCATCGTTGCTCTCTGCTCCCTGTAGTCGCTAGCCTGCCTCTCTTCCTCTGTCGAACACTTTCCATGTGTCGCCTCTCTCTCGACCTGCACAGCACTCAACAAAAGATTTCGATTTCCCTTTACCTTTTACCTTTTTTGTATTTCGTTTTAGGGTTAGGTTTTGACATTATTTCGATTTCCTTTTTTTTGTGGCCTTTAATTTCTGACTTTTTTTTTGTTTTATTTAAATTAAAAAATCTCAAAATTTAAATTTTTGACTTCGATTCTTTTTAATTTCAAATTTCATTTCATTTTTTTCTTTTGTTTTGATTTTCATGATATTTTGTTTTTTTGTTTAAAATAAAAACTAAAAAAAATTTAAAATTTTCATTTTTTTGACTTTGAAATTTCAAACAAATTAAATCATAAGAAGACCTACGCTTCCACATTTAAAAAATTAAATTTTTATGTGGCCTATGGCCCATTAAAATTTTTAATTTTTATCTTTGGTCACATTAAAAGAAAAAATTGCCACATTAAATTTGGTTCATAAGCTTAGCACATTAAAAAATTTACATAAGGGATAATTAAACTCTAATCTAAAGTTCTTTGGTGTCTTTTTGTGTTAAGTATAAAATTTTAAAGAGAGAATTTTGTGGTATTGATTTCTCTATTGTCAAACGTGATTAATGTTTCAAAATCATATCTAAAGATTGACTATAGGAGAAAGATAATTTTTCTAGATCTGGGTTATTGAAGAAAATCATTTTAAATCTAGAATTGTATATTGCTTAGCAGTTAAATTTCATAGCTCTTCATGGTATTTAATTGCTAGAAAATCTTGCATGATAAAGTTTTGAGCATTTACATTTACTTGTTCATGATCGTCACTTCTATTACATTTACAAATTTCTTTGAATAACTTGTTTTCATTTGGTTTATGGTTAACTAAATATTAAGGCACTGGTCTAAAATCATTTCTATCTTGAGGTTGCATTTGTTTTAATTGTTTGATCTATCCATTTCGGCTAACCAGGACTTGTTTCACATTCGTCAAGTTGTTCATCCTTAAGTCTCCTAGAGCCTGTATTCCACAGACTACCCTCATTCATTCACCCTACAGACTACCCCCCTTGACTTGTCTAGGAGAGAGTCTAAACGGAGTAAGTAAGGATTAGAGTGATAGCCCTTACTGTGAGCATTGTCGTGATGCCTAGACACTTTGTGCGACAACAGGATCCAAACTCAAAGGTAAGTTACCTCTCATTTGCTTAGATGTGGTAAAATAGGACATTATGTGGCAAAGTGCCCTTTTAAAGATGACAGTGATGATGAAGATGAACCTAAGAGAAGAACCTTCAAGAGGAAAGGCTCAAACAAAAAGAATTTCTTCTCCAAACAAGATAGTGATGACTCTGATGAAGAAGAAGAATATGGTGGAAGCAGTGAAGTATTATTCATGGCCTTCACAAATGAAACAGATAGTCCAAAAGAAGAAGAAATTCCAAAAGAAGTAGAAGGAAATGTGGAGGAACTATTGATTAGTGCCATAGAAGAAAATGAGAGACTTAGAAAGAAGAATGAAAAGTTATCTCAAGAAATCAACTCTCTCAAAACCAAGAAGGAAGAAGCTAAAAGAATAGAAGAAGTGTTGAGCAACAAGCTGAAGGAAAAAGAAGAAATCTGCAAAAAATTGGAAGTTAAAGTTGTATCTCTAAAAGGAGAGTTGGAAAAAGCCAACAAGAATTTGAAGAGTTCCCAAACCTTGGATGTCATTCTCAGCTCTCAAAGGCCACTACATGACAAATCTGGACTTGGATATACAGGTGAATCTTCCAATTCAAAGGAAGAAACCAATGTTCATCATGAAGAAAAGCCTAGAAGTTTTGTTGATGTCCTTAAAGGATCTTATCATTCTAACCTTGCAAGAAACAAAGTTCATCCAAGGAATGAGAAGCAACCCCTTCCTAAAAGGAATATCTCATCAAGGCAAGCTTATCCTAACAGGTATCAAACTATTTTCCTTGGTCATTGTTTCTTTTGTAAAAAAATTGGTCATTAGGCAAAACATTGCAAGGCTTATGGGGCTAATCATCAAAATAAGATTGTTGATCCAAAGAGGCAAGGAAAAATTAGGACTTATAACTCCTTTGCTCCTCTTACAAAATATTGTCTAGAATGCTCCAAATGCAATAATCTAGGCCATATAGCACAAAACTATCCTCTAGAGCAAAGAGAGAAAGTTTGGAGAAAGAAAGTTGGAGAATCTACCTCTGAGAATTGCAGTCTAGCTTTATGTGCTCAGAAAAAGGAAAATCAATGGTTTGTAGATAGTGGATGTTCTAGGCACATGACAAGTGACCAGAAAAAGTTCATCTCAATAAGCAAAGAAAAGGATGGAAATGTGACCTTTGGAGACAATGGATCTACTAAAATTGTTGATAAAGGCACAGTAAGTCTCATCTATGGCAATGGAAAAGCACAAAATGCGCTATTTGTTTAAGGACTCTAGCGTAATCTTCCAAGTGTCAGCCAAATATGCAATCAAGGACATGATCTCATCTTTCGTTCCAAGGACTATGAGATAAGGAGATCATCTTCAGGAAAACTGGTAGGAAGAGGAGTAAGAACAGCAGATAATGTATACATTCTCAGTACATGAGTCAAGCAAATGAATGCTTGTTGTGGCACAAACGTTTGGGACACCTAAGCTTTGATAACTTGGTGAAGATTAGCAAAACTCAAGCAGTAAGAAATATCCCCAAAATTTCAAAGCCAGAAAATGTTATTTGTGCACCATGTCAACATGGAAAGCAAACTAGGACCAACTTCAAATCAAAGGAATGTTCAACATCAAAGCCTTTGGAACTCATTCATGTAGATCTGTGTGATCCAACCAGAACTCCAGCTCTACAAGGAGAAAGGTACTTTATTTTATTTATAGATGATTATACTAGAATGATGTGGGTATTTTTCATAAGATATAAGTCAGAAGCACTAGATTGTTTTAAAACTTTCAAAGCAATGGTTGAAAATGAAAGTGAGTTGAAAGATCAAATCATTGGAGATGTGGATGGAGGAATACAAACTCGAAGAAAGATGACAAACACACCAAACAAGAATGATATTGCCTTGTTATCACCAATAGGACCAGAGAATTTCACTCAAGCAAGGCTCCTCACTCGATAAATGCAATGGAAGAAGAGATTAACCAAATTGAAAAGAATGAAACATAGGAGCTAGTACCCCGTCTAAAGGATAAGAATGCCATAGGAACCAAGTAGGTGTATAAGAACAAAATGAATGAAGATGGACAAATCATTAGAAATAAGGCAAGATTGGTGTGCAAGGGATACATTCAAATTGAAGGAATTGACTTTGAAGAGAATTTCACTCTTGTTTTCAGACTAGAGGCTATAAGGATGTTTTTAGCATTTGCTTGTTCAAAAGACTTCAAAGTTTATCAAATGGATGTGAATTCAGCCTTTCTAAATGGAGATCTAAAAGAAGTATACATGGAACAACCAAAAGGGTTTGAATTGTCTGAAAATAAAGACTTTGTATGCAAATTAAAGAAGGCCTTGTATGGATTAAAGCAAGCTCCAAGAGCTTGGTATGCTAGACTTGATCACTATCTTCTTCAACAAGGATTCAAGAAAGGAGTTGCAGGAAGCAATCTTTACATGAAGATGGACAAAGACAATCTGCTAATCACACTAGTATACATGGATGATCTAATTTTTGGGAGCAACAATGATGAAATGAGTCACAAATTTGCCCAAGATATGTCAAAAGAATTTGAAATGTCGATGATTGGAGAGTTGTCTTACTTTCTTGGACTTCAAGTAACTCAAACCAAAGCAGGTATGTTCATATCACAAGCAAAATATCTCAGGGATATGCTTAAGTGATTTGGGATGGAAGAATGTGCTATTATGAGCACACCTATGACTACAGGTTGCAAGCTAAGTAAGGATGATGAATCTCCTATGGTGGATGCAACTATTTACAAATCAATGATTGGAGGTCTTTTATATCTGACAGCTTCACGACCAGACATCATGCAAGCAGTAGGAATGGTGGCAAGATTCCAATTAGCCCCTAAGGAATCTCATATGCTAGTTGTACTCAGATACCTAAAAGACACTCTTGATTTTGGACTATGGTACCCTAAGAGCACAAATCTTACCTTGACAGCATATACTAATGCAGATTAGGAAGGAAGCATTGATGATCAAAAGAGTACCAATGGAAATGCATTCTTCTTAGGAGATTGTCTTGTATCTTGGTTAAGCAAGAAACAATCATCTATATCTCTCTCCACAGCTAAAGTCGAGTACATAGCAGCAGGAGATTGTGGTACACAAATCTTATGGATGAAGGAAGCCTTGAAGGATACAGAAACAAATCAGCCTATCACCATGTATTGTGATAGTACCAGTGCAATTAGCCTCTCAAAGAATCCAATCGTGCATTCAAAGACAAAACATATCCCAATCAAGTACCACTTTCTTTGAGAAAAGGTTGCAAAGAATAACATCAAAATGCAGTATGTCAACACTAAGGAACAAATTGCAGATATATTCAAAAAACCCTACCTCGAGAAGCATTTGAGTATCTTTGTCAAAAGATGAGGGTCATCTTTCTTGCATCCCATTAGAGCACCCCTTTGCTATTGATGTCAAAAAGGAGAGAATATGACAGGGGGAGTAGCACGATGATAGGGGGAGCAACACGATGACAGGGTGTTAAAATTGGAAACTAGGGCCAAATTCCACCTTGGGACAACTCATTTGATGAAGATGATGATTGCATTAAATTCCTCTTTTCGAGAGGACCAAAATTGATATAAAGATCATCTCATTTGGACAAGCAGAAGTGTGATTTTGAATTTATGCCCACACATGTGCAAATTGTCAAGGTCGGCCACATCATCATGTAGGCTCAGAAAGCCCAATGGATGTGTCACTTCACCCTCAACGACTTGTATAAATACAAGTGACCTTTCACCTCATTTGGCATCTTCATCACTCACACATTCTCTCTCCTTCTCTCATTGGTTCGTACAACATTGGGCATTCTCTCTCTCACACATGTGGATCAAGAAGGACGAATTTTAGAGCTAAATTGCAGGGCCGAAAATCTCAGAAAATTCAGCAATTTGACCAAGTTTGACCATTGACTTTGTTATTGTTTTGGGCTGACTTTGACCTCTTGATGAGGCCAAGTTTCACTGGGGAAGTTGTTTTGAGGACATCCTATTGTTGCTTTGACCATCTTTGACTTTCTGGTTAGGGCTGATTTGACTACAGTTGACTACGGATTTTGATAGGGCTATTTTGACTTTGAATTTGACAAGTCAGTTTGACATTTGTACTCTCTCCCTCTGTTGAACATTTGATATAATAATAAGAAGATTGATCAAAGGGTTTTTACCTCACATCCGCCAACTCTAGTGTTCTCTTGTCTTGGCTTGTCTTCTGCATATTGTTTTAAACTTTTATGTTCTATCTACTTTTACTGTCAATGTGATTAATCGTTAATGTGATTGCTATTGGAAATCTAATTTGGAAGTCGTCATTGGGTTGCTAAAGGAACAGTAATTGTGCTAAGCATAGAACATACCATTGTTAACTAAAATTAACATGGTATCAGAGCACAAGTGAAGACAAAGCCCAAGCAAGAGAGGGAAAAGCAATCACTAAGCTTCAATGGCTTCTAAAATCTTACTTCAAATTCGAGGATAAGTTCAAGGACAAATCTAACTATCATGCATGGAAGATGACTTTGGACTTGACTTTGGAAGAGCATGATGCCATGGACTATGTGAAGGGAAGAGTGGTGGAGCCTCCTTCAAATGCACCTGCTACTGCAAAGATAAAATACAAGAAAGGTGAGGTCAAAGCTAAAAGAATCATTATATATTCTATTCAAAAGCATTTGGTTACTTATATTTCTGATTTAGAAACATCTAAGGAGATGTATGATAAGTTGGTTGGGATGTTCAAAGTGAACAATTCAAATCAAATCCTCTTTCTCAAGAACAAGTTGAAGGATATCAAGATGGATAAAGGGGAATCTATCCAATCCTACTTCATGAGGATTACAAAAATCAAGAATGACCTTCTAGCTATTGGAGAAGTTGTTGCTGACAGGGAGCTCACTCTCATCACTTTCGGAGGTCTTACAAGAGCATGGGATGTGTTTAACACCACCATTCTCAACAATGACAGGATTCCTAGTTTCGATGAATTATTGGCTATATGCACTCAAGAAGAGACGAGGATGATGGAGAGAGACAAGCCTTCAAATGGGAATGAACCTGTTGATTTCTCCGCTCATGCTAAGAAGAAGAACAATGTTGGTCCAAAGAGACAAGGTCAAGGATTCAAGCAGGGATTGCAATAGGTTTGGACATTATGAAAGAGAGTGTCCTCATAAGAAGGATACTCCAAGGGATGATGACAACAACAATCAAAACAACTACAAAGGCAATGGCAATCAAAGGTACAATAGGTTCAACAATAAAGGAAAAAGGAATGCTCTCGCTGCTCGAGATGGAAATAGTCGACCTCCCAAAAGGACAAGAAATTTCAGGTATGAGGAAAGTAATGTTGTAGGAAAACAAAAAGAATATTATCTTATTTCCGCTTTATCTACTGCCTCTCCTCTAGATACTTCGAATCATTGGTTGATTGATAGTGGAGCCTCAAGGCACTTCACTGGGTACAAGGAGGCCCTCTCAAATATGGTTAAAAAGAAGACTAACTTGGAAACCATACTTGGAGATAATGCCACCTATCTCGTGAAAGGAATAGGTATTGTCACTCTTCACTTAAATCAAGGTCAAACCATTCATCTACAAGAAGTGTTGTATGTGCCCAATTTAAAGAAGAACCTGGTGTTTATTTCTGCGATGGAAGATAAAGCCTTCAAGGTAGCATTCACTGATGGAAAGGTACGTAATTGGCAAAGAAACCCTAAAGATGCTTTTACACTTGGATTTAGGGTTGACGGTCTCTATCAAGTTGGAGGAAGACCTTTTGGAACCTTGACTTGCAATACTTCTCTTCAATCTTGTTAAAATTGGCAACTAGGGCCAAACTCCATGTAGGTCATCTTATTTATGGCAGCTGATATTTTTCTTGGATTCCTCTCGTCAAGAGGTGTAGGATTGATCTAAAGATCATCCGATTCCGACAAGTATTCATGGAGATATGAATTTATTTGTGTTATGGGACAATTCGTCAAGGTCGGCCAGCAACCAAATTGCCCCCACTTGTGCTCAACGTTTTAGTATAAATAGAGGTGCCTTGAAGGTCATTTACACACACACTTCTTGTGATCTCTTCCTCTCCACTTGTCTTGGGTTTTGGTGGGAGGAGAGATCCTAAGAAGACAATGCTGCCCTAATGGAGATGATGCCCTAAAACGCAGTCATGGAGATGATGCCCTAAAACGCAGTCATGAAGATGCCCTAAACGCAGGTCTAGAAGAGACCTACAATGTTGATCTATGAGGCCCTAAATCAGTTGTCACAATGTGCCCTAGCCGCAGACTTATGACAAGATCTATGGTGCATAAAGAGCTTTGTTTTGGCCACAGAAGAGAGGAGCCCAGTGAAGGTGAAGGAAGGCATAGTTTACGCCTCCTTCTAGACTGTTTGGGAGCCAAGTTACTACAGGCAAGAAGCTGAGGTCGTGATGGGAAAGTTTGGGCAAAAATAAAAGAAACTTCACAAGTGAACAGATCGAGTTTCCTTGGGAAATTACAGGTAGGAAGGGAGGCTTGTTTTGGAGGTTGAGATGTATTAGGCCCTCCAAAACAAGGCCGCATATTCCTGTAGCAGTAGCGAAGGAAAGGGAGCCTTATTGAGGGTTTCTGAAGTGTTTTTCTAGGCAGAATGATGCCCTAGACAGGGTCGAGCAAGTGTAGTAGGTAGCTGCATTGAAGAAGGACAAACCTAGGTGGTTTGTGGAGCAACTTGTGCATGGTATTCTCTCTGGTCAATGAGCTGCAGATTTAAGAGGACTATTGTAGCTGGAAGAAGGGTTAAACACGACTGTTTGGATGCCCTAACCCATGATCTAATGCTATAACAGTATGCACAAGTTCCAGGTATGTATTTGATATGTTGCTGCCTATGTGTGAGGGATGGTAGGATTGTCTTGATGGCCTAACCAGTCCATGATGAAGGCTGCCCAATCTACTGCAGCAGATAGAGAATCCCCTTAACAGTGAACTAATGCAGAACATGATAAGATGTGACAGCGTTGCTATAAGTTGCAGCATGATGTTGAATGTTGCTGCATAATGATGGGCATTATGATGAAGTGTAGTGTAGCATGTTGTGTGCAACACTTGGTAACAAAGTGCAGCACAGTGATAATAAATGCCACAGTGAGGTACAGCATGATGGGCACAGTGAGGTACAACATGATGTAGCACAGGTAGGTGCAGCAAGAAGATAAGGTACAGCATGAAGATTGGGTGCAGC
The DNA here is from genome assembly GCA_031772625.1 of Pinus tabuliformis. Lineage (NCBI taxonomy): Eukaryota > Viridiplantae > Streptophyta > Pinopsida > Pinales > Pinaceae > Pinus > Pinus tabuliformis. The sequence goes on along the minus strand of CM062817.1, from coordinate 904,143,763 downwards.
ACAGTGAGGTGCAACATGGTGATAGAGTCACCTTGGATCAGTGGAAGCAGTTTGCCTTCACCTAAGCTCAGATCAGCGACCTCATATGCCATCTTCCTAGAGAAGATCTCTACTCTTATTTAGATAAGTCAAAAGGTTGACTTCTTATGTATATGTACTATCTCTCTCTCTGCTGAACTATTTAAGAAAGTATAAGAAGAATTGATCAAGGGTTTCCCCACATCGGGGTTTGTCCCTAACTGGTGCCACATCTTGTGTCCTCTTGTCCTGGCTTGTCTTCTGCAATTTATGTTTATGTTCTATCTGCAATTTACTATTATGCTGATGTGATTGCTAATCTGGAAAAGAGTTTGAGCTAATTGGAAAAATTGAAATAAATTGCTCTAAGCATAGAACATACCAAAACTTAACAAATCTGAATTATGGCACCAAAGATTTGCTCACCTTCATTACAAAGCCTTATCTGGGGTAAGGACGATGGTCACAAGTATGCATGAGTTCAACATGAACCATGAAGGAGTTTGTCAGGGTTGTGTAGCTGGGAAACTTACAAGGGGACCATTCCCTTCAAGTGAAAGTCAAGCTACTGACATTCTTCAATTGGTCCATTCTAATCTATCTGGTATGTTGCCCCATAACTCATTAGGAGGATACTTATACTATGCAATTTTTGTGGATAACTTCTCTAGCAAAACATGGAGCTACTTCTTGAAGAAGGATGACGAAGTGTTCAAATGGTTTCGTTCTTTCAAAGCCTTGGTTGAAAATCAAACAAGGAAGAAGATCAAGATATTGAGGACCGACAATGGAACCGAATATGAATCAAATGAATTCAATGAGTGTTTCAAAGATGCTGGCATGAAGAGGGAGACAACCATTCCATACAGTGTTGAGCAAAATAGCGTTGCTAAAAGGAAGAATCGAACAATCATGGAAGCCCCCCGTGCCATGCTCCATGATCAAAGTCTACCAAAGTCTTATGGGGAGAAGTTGCCAACACTACCGTGTATGTTCAAAATAGGAGCCTACATCAAGCACTGGATTTCAAGACACCCAAAGAAGTTTTCACTGGTAAGAAACCTAATGTTTCTCATTTTAGAATATTTGGTTGCCCTGTGTATTTTCATGTGCCTAAAGAGAAAAGAAACAAGTTGGAAGCATCTGGGAACACAGGTATATTTATGGGCTACAGTGAAAATTCAAAGGCATATAAAATCTATGTGCCTGGACAAAGAGATGTGGAAGTTAGCCATGATGTCACCTTTGATGATGATATTGCCCTTGGGAAGGCCCGATATCTCCCCATTCCAAGTAAGGACAGTAATAATGATGTTGCGAAAAAACAGGATGAACCTCCTTCAGAAGAACCTATGCCTGATGTTGAAGGCCTGCCGGATCCCATTGATCCACCACCTTGTGATCCCTCTACCTCAAGGAAAAGACCATTGTGGCTCAAAGATACTCTCGAAGATGTTGAGAGACAAATTGCTCCAAGAGGGAATTTCTATGAAAGCAAGAAGCCAAACAGGTATCAAGAGTACTTAGTTGCTATAAGTATTATTTTTCAATCTGAGCCATGTACGTTCGAAGAAGCCGTAAAGCACCAAGTCTGGAAGGTTGCGATGAATGAGGAATATAAATCTATCATGGAGAATGATGTCTGGGACATGGTTCCTAGACCCAAGGACAAGTATGTGGTTACTTCTAAATGGCTTTACAAAATAAAGCATGAAGCTGATGGGAGTGCTAAAAAATATAAAGCCGGGTGTAACGAATAAAATATATAAATATAATGTAAATGATAATAATCATAATTAATTATTAGTTAAGTAGTAATTAGGTTGAAGAGGCATGTCTAATAAGACATGCCTCTTCATGAAGAGACACTTGCTTGGTATATAAGCAAGCCTCTCATTGTCATTGTAATTCATCATTCATCTTATTCTTATTCATATATATAATATATAATATTTGTATCTTTAATGGATATCTTGATATTCCAAATTTTCTGGAGTAATTAATTTTTTGAAGGAACTTTGTTCGCTTCATTTGGTGTTAGAGCCACATTGGCTAATCACCAGGCCTTTGGCTATCAACCTATCATCAACTTCGTTGCTGTCATAATTGAAGCATTTCGCTACATATTCGGAGATTCTCCATTTTTTAGGTCTTTGGCCATTATTTAAAAAAAATAATAAAGAATAAAGAAGAAGGGTATATAAAAAGAAAAGAGGAAAGGAAATAATATATTCTGAACAAACAAACAAAAAATTTATAAAAAAAAATACACACATATATATAAAGGGTTTTACATTATTGATAAAAGTGCAAAATAAACATAAGCGGGAATCTTTTCACGTATATTTATAAAAAATTACGTGGAGAAGCCCGTGGTTTTAGAAACCAATGGTAATTGCCTGTGGTTTTAGAAACCAGTGGTAAGTTTTAGAAACAATTGCCCATGGTATTTTAGAAACCAATGGTAATTGCTCGTGGTTTTAGAAACCAGTAGTAAGTTTTACATTTTACATTTTACGTGGAGAACATTAACCGAGTTTTTAGAAACAACCCAGGGTAATAGCCCATGGTATTTTAAAAGTTAAAGAGAAAACAAGGATACAAAAGCAGCCCATGGTATTTTAAAAGTTAAAGAGAAAACAAGGATACAAAAGCTCTTGTGAAAGGTCGTGACCGTGTCATATGAAAAGATGTGACCTTTATATTAAGTGGGGTGACATTAAAAAGTTAACAAGAGAGTAATTAAGTATATAAAAAAGGGACCAATTTATTATTAAAAAAAAAAGTGAAACTATTATTATTTTAAGATAATAAAGTTATTTTGAAAAGGGGTCTTAATATAAAGAAATACATACATATATAGAGGGCAACAATATAAAGGAGTATATTTTTTTAATAAAAGGGTATTCAAGTTTTTAACAATCCACATTAAGGGAGAATATTGGAAATATATATATATATATATAATATATATATAAAAGGGAGATAAAATAAGTTATTAAAAAAAAAAAAAATTCCATACAAAGTTAAAATGATGAAGGAAGAAAGGTTTTCCTATAATGGTCTTTCAGTTACAGATCATAGAGTAATTACATTAACAGGAAATATCCAAAGAAGAGAAATTAATGTCGCCATCAACCCAAGCAATGATAAAAATTATATCAACATCAACTTGGCAAATCAACTATTAATTCCAGAGCTAAGCATTAGTGTAAAGAAAAATATTTTTGACCAAAAGAAGTATAAAATTAGTGATCTACAAGTGACAATAGGTCATTATGACTACATATCTCGATTTCATGTTGTAAGGATGGATAGAAACATTGACATCATACTCAGTCAACCCTGGTTTAAGGATTTGGGTACATTCATGTTAAACATAAAGAAACAAGTTTTGATGTTTCCTTATAAAGGGAAGATGGTCATGTTTCGAGACATAACAAGTAAATCAAAATCAATAAAATCTTCATTAGAAGACCTTAAGGATATCTCAGATTTGATGTTTCAAGGTAACGAAAAAACTATATCAAAGAAGCAAAAAGAGCTTGAAGAAGTCATCTGCAACAAAGACAAAGAAATTTCGCGCCTAAGAGATCACCAAGAAAAGCTACTCGAACAAGTCAAGAAAGCTAAAGCATCAAAGAAGGAACTCAAGGAGCACTTATCAGAACAAGAAGAGGAAACTTTGTGTTTAAAGAACCTCAATAAAATTTGTTAGAACAAATCAGAGATCTAAAAGATGAAAATTTTAAAATTCAAAACACTGAAAATAAGGTTGATGAATCAAAAACCAAAGAACTTTTACGTCTGAGAAACCATAATCAAAGTCTGCTCAATCAAACTAAGAAACTTAAGGAGGATAAGAAAGCATTAAAAGATAAGTTGGAACAAGTCACTCAAGAAGAAGTATCAAAATCTCCAATTACAACAATTGAAGTTGAAAATAAGGGAACAAATACCGATCCAGTAAATATGACAACTCAAGAAGACAAATCAGTTGAAGAAACGACACGCTTAGATGTTGCAGTTCAGACAATGGACATCCCAAGTGAATGTTCCATAACCAATTCAATAACATCTTCACCAAAAGAAAATCTAAAAACTTTATATCGGCATCCGAATCACAAGAGTAGACAAATCAACCAAGCTACGTATCAGGACCATTCAAACCAAAGACAACAAATTAATGTTTCAGAGAATAATGACGTAACATCCATCCAGTCTTACATTGACAAGTCGTTACAAAATTCCAGTGATCAGAATACTATACAGAAAATTAATCTGGGATGGTTTGATCCCTTCTCAATGCGACAATTCTGTTTGTCACTAAGAAGATCATATCAGCTTGTATCGACAAAGATGACTGTTCCAAGAAAGAAAGACTTTCAAAGCCGAAAAAGAGATCAAGCCTTTTTTCATTGACAAGCTTTGAGGACAAAGCTCTTTGAGGAAGGAGGCAATGTAACGAATAAAATATATAAATAATATAAATATAATGTAAATGATAATAATCATAATTAATTATTAATTAAGTAGTAATTAGGTTGAAGAGGCATGTCTAATAAGACATGACTCTTCATGAAGAGACACTTGCTTGGTATATAAGCAAGCCTCTCATTCTCATTGTAATTCATCATTCATCTTATTCTTATTCATATATATAATATATAATATTTGTATCTTTAATGGATATCTTGATATTCCAAATTTTCTGGAGTAATTAATTTTTAGAAGGAACTTTGTTCGCTTCACCAGGTTTGTTGCTCGAGGCTTCTCTCAAAAGGAAGGACTGAACTATGACGAGATATTTGCATCGGTTGCCCGATATACCACTATCTGATCCATTATTGCTCTCGTTGCCTCTCAAAGATGGAGCCTACACCAAATGGATATTAAGAATGCTTTCTTGCATGGCTCACTTAAGGAAGAAGTCTATGTAGAACAACCTTAGGGGTTCGAAGTAAAAGATCTAAGGACACACGTGTGCAAGTTGAAGAAAGCCCTCTATGGGTTGAAGCAAGCCGCTGGGTCTTTATATGAGAGGATTGATAGCTATCTTATGAAGCTAGGATTTACAAGGAGCGATCTTGATCCTAACCTATACTTCAAGGTTGAAAAGGGCATGCCTCTCATTTTGGTCCTTTATGTGGATGATCTCTTTCTGACAGGTGCAAACCCTCTCATTTATCAATGCAAGAGGGAGTTGGATTCCGAGTTCGAAATAAAGGACCTAGGTCTAATGCACTATTTCCTAGGCCTAGAAGTCTGGCAAAAGCCAGGTGAGATTTTCCTTTCTCAAGGAAAATACACTGTGAAGCTGCTTGAGAGATGTGGGATGGTGGATTGCAAGTCTATGTCTACTCCGATGGAAATCATCTTCAAGAAGCTATGTGGAAGTGTTGTTGAGCCCGAATTGGCAAACCCTTCCGAATATAGACAACTTGTGGGGGCCCTGATGTTCTTGGTAAACTCCCGTCCTAACATTGCTTCGATGTTAATACGTTGAGTCAATTTATGGTCAAGCCTCATCACATACAATGGATTGCTGCTAAGAATCTCTTGAGATATCTCTGTGGCACAATCAACTATGGACTAAAATACACTGTCAAGAATTTGAGGCTACATGGATATACTAATGATGACTGGGCTGGCAGTGTGGTGGATCGAAAGAGCACGTCTAGATGTCGCTTCTCATTAGGGTCTACTTCAATTTCTTGGATAAGAAAGAAGCAGAAATCGGTTGCTCTAAGCGCCACCGAGGCCGAATACATCACAGCTAGCATGGCCTGTTGTGAAGCTGTTTGGTTGAGGAAGCTCTTTAGTGAGCTATTTGAGCACGTGCTGGACACCACCGTGATCTTTTGCGACAACCAAAGTGGGATTCGCCTTTCAGAGAATCCAGTGTTCCATGACCGTCCAAGCACATTGATATTAGGTACCACTTTATCCGAGATATGATACAACGGGGAGCAATAAGGCTCCAACACATCGGCACCAATGAGCAGGTCACAAGCAACCTCACGAAGCCCTTAGGGAAGGTCAAATTCTTAACCTTACGAGAGAGACTTGGAGTATGCTTGAGTTGGACACTGAGCTCTAGGAGCTCTTGGGGGTTTGGGGTACTTCTTGGAGCTATGAGCGACCATAGGGTGAGTAATTCACCTTCCCTTATTGGTGCGTTGTGTACAAGGTGAGTGGTTCACCTTCCCCTACGATACCCCATGATGGTTGACTGTGTGTAGGGAGAGTGGTTCACCTTCACCTGTGATTGAAATATGCATAAGATGAGTGGTTCACCTTCTCCTATGGCATATGAGCAAGATGAGTGGTTCACCCAATGTTGCAGGAAGCGCCCCCCCCCCCGGATCCTAGGCCGGAATCGCGTCCCGTACGGAAGCGTTCCGGAAGCGCCCAAGGAAGTGCGATTCCATTTTTTCCGAAGCGTGATTCCGCATTTTTTATGCGCTTCCTGGTTTTTGAGAAGCGTTGGCCCCGAAGCGTGCTTCGGAGGGCGCTTCGGGCCTCCGGAAGCGCCACGCTTCGGGCCCGGAAGCGCACGCTTCACGAGCGCTTCGGAGCGCTTCCGAAAAATCCGCGCGGGCTAAGGAATGACACTTCATTTTTTTTAATTTTTTTTAAAAGTTAACTTAACTTAGCAATGAGGGGGTGGGTTAGGGTGAGTTTAGGTGAGGAATGAAAAGCATAAAGCTCCCATTCATTCCTCATTTTCTCACTTTGAGTTTATGAGAGTTGGAGAAGAGAAGAGAGGAGAGGAGAAGAGAAGAGAGGAAAGGAGAGGAGAAGAGAGGAGAGCTTGGAGGAGTGAAGAAGGAGGAGCTAGGAGAAGGAGGAGGAGCTTGGAGCAAGAGCTTGGAGGACTTCATCTACAAGAGCTAAAGAGGTAAGTTCAAACCCCAAACTCCCTTGTTTTTTTGAAAAAAAAATTGTATTTTTCTCCTCCCTCTCCTACTCTTTCCCATTGTTTCTACTTGCTCCTTTATTTACAGGTTGTCCACCACCTATATCCATATTCCAAGATGGTGTTCTTTTGGCTTCTATGTATCATTCCACTCTTGGTTTTAATGATGGCAAGGGTGAGGAATAGAAGGGAAGAGGAAGGGGATGAACTTGGTCCTAATAGTAGTGACCCAATGTATGATGAGGAGGAAGGGTTTGAAGAGGAAGGGGATGAACTTGAAGGGGACACTGAAGCACAAGATGGGAAAGGTACATCAACACCCTTGTGGAACTATGTGACCAAACTTGATGGGGAAAAGGGTGGTGGATCTTACAAATTTGTGTGCCCTCATGGTTGTCATGGAGGAAAACCATATTGTGGTTCATATACCCGTCTGAGGAGGCATCTTTGTGGGGTGCTGGACAGTGATGAAAAAAAGGGTTCTGTGGGGGTACAAATTTGCCCAAACATTTCAACTGAAGAAAGAAGAAAATACATCCAAATAGAGATGGCTGCACAACAAAAAAACAAGAAACAAAAAACTCATTCTGAATCAAGTGCAACCTCTAAATTTGGTAGTTGCCCATCTCCTCATGGTACTTCTGCAACCTCTGGAGGTAGAAGAACAATAGGGGATTTCCTTAATGTTGCTGGGAGGGATGATGTGGATGGAAAGATAGTCCGTTTTCTTTGTGCTTGCGGTGTACCATTCAATGTGCTTCGCTCTCCCTATTGGCATGACATGGTAAAGGCCATCAATGAAGCCCCAAAAGGATACAAGGCCCCCAACTATGAGAAAGCTAGAACAGTGTTATTAGAAAGAGAAAAAGCTAAGGTTCAAAGAGCTTTGACACGTTTTACACATGAGTGGGTGGATTCTGGGGTATCCATTGTATCAGATGGGTGGACAAATATTAGAAACCAACATTTGATAAATGTTCTTGGTGTTTCTTCTAGTGGTGCAGTATTTATTGCATGTCATGACTCCTCCTCCATCAGTGCAACTGCACAAAACATTGCAGATCTCCTATTGAAATCAATCAAAGATGTTGGTCCGAATAATGTGGTTCAAGTGATCACAGATAATGCAGCAAATTGTAAGGCAGCAGGAAAAATTATTGAGCGTACTCATCCACACATCTTTTGGTCTGGGTGCCTGGTTCACACATTGAACCTTTTGATGCATGATATTGTGAAACACAAAGATTGTGGGTGGATTTTTGAGGTTTACAGGAAAGGGAAGCAGCTCATTAAATTCATCACAGGGCATACAAGGGTAAACTACTTCTATGGCACTTACTCCAAGTTGCAATTGCTTAAAATTGCAAAGACAAGATTTGCTAGTTATTACCTCACCTTTAGGCGGCTAGTGAGGGTGAGACAAGCTTTAACTAATCTGGTGTGTGCTGAAACATGGGATGAAATTAAAACTGACACAGATGGTGCTAATGCAGTCAAGGACACTGTTCTTGACAGTTACTTTTGGTCACAGGTTAAATATGTTTTGCAATTCACCAAACCAATTTATTACATGATCAAGTTTGCAGATTCAGATCGACCAGTAATTGGGGAGGTGTATGAGCAAATGGATAGCATGTTGGGGCAGATTAAAGACATTGTTGAGCCTAGAGATACCACCTTGTACAATTATATTCGTGTAGAGGTGCAAAACCGATGGGAAATGCTAAATATTCCATTGCATGCATTAGCATATGTTTTGACACCTAAATACTATCATCCATCATGGCTTTCAACACCAGCACCTGGGGGGGGAAGCAGGAAAAAACCACACCAAGATAGAGAGGTTCACGAAAAATATATGGCTGCATTGAGTAAATTAATCCCTGATGAGGAGGAGGCTGCATTGGTACGGAGACAGGTGAGCAACTATACGCTCAACACTGGTCCATTTGGGAGCATGCATGCAATTCAAGATCGAGAGACTTTTTCTGCTCTTGAGTGGTGGAACATGCATGGAGGGGGTACTCCACTTCTACAGAGTTTGGCATTGCGGGTGCTATCACAGGTGGTAAACACTTCTTCTGCAGAGAGGTGTTGGAGCTCTTATTCTTTCATCCACAGTGTTAAAAGGAACAGGTTGAATTTAGACCGGGCAGAGAGCTTGGTTTATGTTCATTACAACTTGCGATTGTTGTCCCATTACTGTGAAGATGCAAAGTCTAATAAAGACTTGTTGATTTGGGACAAGAATCCAGAGGAGCCCAATTTGGAGGATGGAGTGTTGCGACTAGAGCAATTAGAGGATGCTCTTATCCAGGTATGTCCATTGTGGTATGAATTTTCCAATTTTCCCTTATAAAGCATTTCTCTAATTCATGTTTTTAATTTTTTTGTTAACTAGTGTTTTTTTGTTTTGCATGAATTTTTTGAGCGATTCTAGGATGATGATGACCGTGTTGATATGCCACCACCCCCACCCCCATCTGGTCCCTTGGTTCCTAGGTTCCATGGTTCAACACCAACAGCAGGGGGTTCTTCTTCATCAGTTTCAGTGCCACGACTTACACAGGGACCATCTTCTTCATTGCCACCACGTGGAGGCCTGCCATCACGTTCTATTCGTGGTGGAAGGAGGAGAGATTAGTAGATATATTCACAATCTACTACTTTTTGTCATAGATTACTCATTAGACTTGTAGACTTGTGAATTTGAATTTTGAACCTTTTTGGCTTGGCGGTGACCAAGTGACATATTTTGTAAACATTATTATTTGAATTTTGGACATGACAAATGTTGACAGTTGCTCACTTGCTAGATAAATCATAATATGCTCTATGTTTTATGTTTTATAATATGCTTAAATGTTTTATGTTTTATAATATGCTTAAAAATTTGATGTATGTTTGTAATAGCTAGAATATAGATGATTGTTGTACATACTAGTAACTACAATGGAATCATGGATGCCATATCTATCTTGATTTATGCAAAAATATGCATGTTTTCATGTCTTCTACAATTAATTTGGTATTTGGGATGTTTGTTTTGAGTATAAATGCAAAAAAATATAAAAAAATATATATATAGCAGACGCTTCCGCGGACGCTTCGCTTCCTAGATTTTTGGAAAATGACGCTTCCGCGCTCCCGCTTCCGCTTCCGCTTCGCTCCCGCTTCGTGCAACATTGGGTTCACCTTCTCCTGCCCATGTAGTCTAAAACTCAAGGGAAGTGCCTCTCATCTGGCCAATGAGTTGGGAAATGTGGATAGGGACCATAGCACTACCGATGGACACATCGTCAACTGTCGTACTCCCTATGTCTAGGATGCATGGTGTTCAACAACTTGATCTGGGATCAAGACTAACATTTGCCAGTGGAGAGTGGTAAGGTCTTGTGACTCACTCTTGATCGATTCTTCTTCATTATTCATATCAGTGTTCAGCAGAGCAAAGATGAGATGAGACACAAAGATGGTACATGACGACAGGATGGCATGATGATTGATGATTGGTAGGTGGAATTCTCCCTAGTTGAGAGGGAGTGTTAATATTGGAAACTAGGGCCAAATTCCACCTTGGGACAGTTCATTTGATGAAGATGATGATTGCATTAAATTCCTCTTTTCGAGAGGACCAAAATTGATATAAATATCATCTCATTTGGATAAGTAGAAGTGTGATTTTGAATTTATGCCCACACATGTGCAAATTGTCAAGGTCGGCCACATCATCATGTAAGCTCAGAAAGCCCAATGGATGTGTCACTTCACCCTCAACGACACCTCATTTGGCATCTTCATCACTCACATTCTCTCCCCTTCTCTCATTGGTTCGTACAACATTGGGCATTCTCTCTCTCTCTCACGTGTGGATCAACGAGGATGAATTTCAAAGCTAAATTGCACAGCCAAAAATCTCAAAAAATCCAACAATTTGCCCAAGTTTGACCGTTGACTTTGTCACTGTTTTGGGCTGACTTTGACCTCCTGATCAGGGCGAGTTTGACTGGGGAAGACCGAGTTGTTTTGAGGACATCCTATTGTTGCTTTAACCATCTTTGACTTTCTGGTTAGGGCTCATTTGACTGCAGATTTTGACAGGGTTGTTTTGACTTTGAATTTGGCAAGTCAATTTGACTTTGTACTCTCTCCGCTGAACATTTGATATAATAATAAGATTTGATCAAAGGGTTTTTCCCTGGCATCCGCCAAATCTGATGTTCTCTTGTTTTGCCTTGTATTCTGCATATTGTTTTATGTTCTATCTACTTCTACTGTCAATGTGATTAATGGTTAATGTGATTGTTATTGGAAATCTAAAGTGGAAGTTGTCATTGGGCTGCTAAAGGAACACTGAAGTAATTGTGTTAAGCATAGAACATACCATTGTTAACTAAAATTAACATAAAGGGAGTAGCATATGAGGAGATTGTTGCCATCAATAACAAAGGGGGAGATTGTTGGAAGAAAAATTTGTTATTGATGTCAAAGGATGACTTGATGAAGATAAAGACGCCTTAGATACAAAGAGCACATTAAGCCCTTTCCAATGAGCTATAGCATGCCTCCTCACTCCTCTCCGATGAAAAGAAATGAAATTTTTAAGTGAAGAAATCAATTTTTGTCCCCCTCTTCAAGTCGGCCCCTCTCCAAAAGACATGTTGGCGTTCAATACATGGTTGAATTAGTATAAATAGACAACACGACTCCTCCATTTGCTCATCCACCTCGACCAAGGAAGACAAAAAGCTCGGACCTAAAGTAGTAAGATAAAGTTCATAACTCATGAACATAGAGGTAAGATAAAGAAAGGTTTTTTGATTATTATCTCTGTTTTGGATCAAGGTTTATTGGTGGATTTCTGATCAATTTTTTGGAGCCTACGTTTGCTGGATTTCGACCTCCTTTGTTGCCTCTTGTGGAGAAGAATTTCGGACCTCTTTCTTCTTGCCTGAACTTGGCCCTCCTGTGGATGTTTTAGACCTAGAACAGACCTCAGCCTCTGAAGTCTTCAGACCCCTGTACACAACCTTGTGGAGCGGACTTCTTAGCCTTCATTTGGAGCAGAATCTCTGACCTCTTGGAACAAAACCTTCAGCCTCTTGGAACAGAACTCTCAGCCCTTTTGGAGCATAATTCTCAGCCTTTGTGGAGCACAGAACTTGGACCTATGGAGCAGAAAGTTCAGACCACTATACCTCAACCTGTGGAGCAGATTTTCAGCCCTAGACTAGGGCATCTCTGTGACATTTCAAATCCCTGGAACTCAGCCCTGAGGTAGGAAAGTTCGAACATGTGACAAATCTGTAGCAGACTCAGAGTTTTGAACTTGTGACAGAGCTATAGTAGACTCAGCCCTGTGAAGAATTTCGACCTTGTAGAGTGCAGACATATCCTCAGTTTTGGAGCAGCCCCTTTTGGAGCAAATTTTAAACTATTTTGAAGATTATTTGGAGCAGCTCTTCTAACCTTGTTTGAGGCAGACTTTGAACCAATTCTTGAAGCAGTTCATGAGGTGTTTGAAGCAGACTTGAAGCCTTATTTGAAGACCAGCACTTGAAGACTTGTTGTAGCAGATTTTTTAACAGTCTTGTTGATCCTTTGTTGGAGCATCCTTTGGGAGCCTTATTGTAGCAGACTTGAAGCATTCTTGGAGCAGGTTTGAGAAGGCTTTCTAGATCTCTTTCAAAATGTATTTGAAACTTATTTTGGAGACATCTTATAGAATTTGATTGGAAAGGTTGGAGCCTAGGAGGATTGGAGTCCTCATTTTGACCAAGTTGATGCTTGGATTTGTTGAGAGGATTGGAGTCCTCGTTTTGACCAAGTTGGTGCTTGGATTTGTTCAAGGTTGGAGCCTTAAAGGAGTCAGAAATTTTGTTGTACAAGTTAGAGCTTGAGATTTGTTTTTAGAGGATTGGAGTCCTCACTATATTCATCAATAAATTTATTTTTTATTTTATCCCTTGTGTTCTGGTCTAACTTGTGATAAAAATCTTAACTGGCATAATATAACAATTGAAAAAAATATTGATTCACCTCCCCCCCGGGTGATTCCAACAGTGTGACCAAAATATGCCACCATACTTATGGGCAAAGGCATGTGGTACCACAATATATATTCAGAACAGAGTCCCACACAAGGTATTGGGAAAGATGACACCGGAAGAAGCGTTTATATGGAAGAAGCCAAATTTCAACCACATCAGGATATTTGGCAACTTAGCATATTCTCACATTCTAGTGGATACACGTCCCAAGCTAGAACAGATTATAGAGAAGGGGTATTTTGTTGGGTACAGTGAGACTTCTAAGGCATATTGGATATTCATTCCAGGGGCCAGGAGGATTATAGTCAAGAGAGATTTCGATTCATGGAGGACAAGGCTTATCGGAGGTCCAAAGATTTGCCAGCAGTAGTTGATCAAAGTGAGCAGCCAGCAGAAGCTCCAAGGGTAGAACAGCAGGTTCAGGGACAAGCCAATACGAGTACAGTCACTAGTGCAAGCACAGGCACCAGTACAAGCACAGGCTCATGTACAAGTGTTCCTAAGAGTTTGTAGAGTATGGAGCAGTAGATGCAGCAGATTCAGGAGATGCATCAGGAGGATGTGGAAGTCCAAATTCCACACTCTACAATTGGTAGGAGGAATCGAGAGGTTCAACAGACACTTAGGGATGCCCAGGAGTTTATGGGGACTCCTAAGACAGGCAGGAAAGAGCAGAGACAACCATACAAGTACACTGGCTACATGGCATTAGTGAGTCAGATCGTGGATAATGAACCTTCCAGCTATCAGGTGGCTGCACAACAGCAGGTGTGGCAGGATGCAATGGTTGAGGAGTACACCTCAATCATGCAGAATGATGTTTGGGAGGTGGTGGCTAGACCAACAGGCAAGGCGGCAGTTGGACCACGTTAGATCTACAAGATCAAGCACGCTGCAGGTGGCAGCATAGAAAGATCAGTTCGACTACAATATGTTCCCACATATCAGCAGGTAGCAGACATCCTGACGGAGGCTTTGGGGAAGGTGAGATTCATCTTCTTTAGAGACAAGATGTGTGTTGTACATAACACCTTCCTACCTAAGAGGGAGTGTTAATTTATGTAGCTCGGATAGGTGTTCTAGTCTCAATAGGTGTCAATGAGGCTTAGATCACAAGAGGATTAATTATCTCCAAGCCCAGTTTATTTTATAAAGGGGAAATGTTTTAATTAGATTTATTAACCATTTTTAATATTTTCTTAAGTTTAACCTAAGGAAATGGGTTAATTAATCAGCTAAGTCACAGGACACGTCCCTTAGGGTCTCGTGTCCCCTATTCCACGTGTCAGACATGACACAATGCATAAAAAATGTAAAATATGATTTATTGTGTCCTAAAATCGTGACATGTGTTTGGACTGTGGCGAAAACGTGCCCTAACATGTTTCGATTTTAGGACACGTGTCCCACGACAATCACAAATTAAAATCACGTGTCTTGATTTTTTTTCATTTTTTCTGTCTCTGTTCATGAGGTATTCTACTAAAGTTGAGTTTGCTGTTTTTTTTCAGTGTTTACATCTTATTGGAGTAGAGACAGGGTTGTTTGGACATTAGTAGAGTTGGACCATGTTGAGCATGCGACTAAGGGATTCGTAGGGCTGAGTGCGCAACCAGGGGATTTGAGACACGACTTAGCATGTGACTAAGGGGAATTTCCGAATTTCATAAGTGGATGGAGGGATTCCCAGAGACGATGCTTGGGAGGTAGTATTTAACCACATGGTCGTGGGTTCAATTCCCACAGACGACGCTTGGTAGGTAGCATTTTTTTTAATGGTAGAGACTTTGGAGTTTTTTAATTGCTGGGCAAAGTTCAATTTCCTCAAGTTTCAAGTCTAAGGCCAAAGAGCATCATGAAGTAGTGGTTAAATGTACTTCATTTTGAGATATGTGTTATGAAACTTTTAATAAAACTATTAGATTAAGGGGTTTCATGCTTATACTAAAAATTATAAAATTGTTATTAAATAATTTTTAATATTTTATTTTTATATTTTCTTATTCAAAAAAGTTGGATTTAATGGTGAAGACTTTGGAGTTTTTTATTATTAGGCAAAGTTTAATTTCCCAAAGGTTTGGGCTTAAGGTCATGGAGCACCTTGAGCTAGTGGTAAAATGTATTGTTACGCCCAAACTTCCCCTGACTAGTGAATTAAAAAGAAAATATATATGTTATTTTATTATTATTATTATTATTATTATTATTATTTTTAAATATATTAAATAAATAAAAATAAAATAATGGATTAATGTGTTTTTTAAACATAAAAAGTCAATAATATTCTCTTTTTTCTTTTTTTTAATTATACTTTTTATTCATTATAAAATGAAAATTGCATTGTCAAGTCCCACTAGCACAACTGGTTGAGAATGGGCCTCGTCAACAAGGTGACCCAGGATCAAACCTCACGGGGGGTTGTTGTGCCTTGTGCTAGGGGGAGGAGAAATGCTAAAAAAATCCAGTCAACTAAGAGTTGGTGTGGCCCAGGCCGGGTGCGATCCCCAGGTGACTTTGATGGCTTAGATGCCCCTGGGTCGGGTTCCTCAAGCCACATGTCAAGCCTGGAGGATCACAGACAACTTGACATTGACAAACAAACAAACAAAAATGAAAATTTCATTTTATGATGCTCACAACATAATATAATAAAACAAAATATAGATGTACAATATATTTAGGCTATCAATATGGACTCTACATCAAAGCATTTAATGATGTATAGGGATATATATTGTTTGATTTAAATGCTTCACTACAGGGTGCATATTGTTTACCTCACACTTAAAGAGTGCACGTGCATATTACAAATACAAGATTAAAGTTAGATAATTAATTTATATGTTATTTATTTCCTTTTATAAAGTATTTCTTAATCCAACTCTTTCTCCCATTCCTTGTTTCCCCTTCTTTTTAACTTCTTGCCACCCTCTTGAAGGAGGAGCCATAATAACTCGCTACAAGTCAAAAGGCATCATATTAGGGTTCATAGAGGGAGCCAATTCTTTGTGAGCGTTAAGAGGTATCATTGTAAAATTGTAAATACTAAATACTAAATTACTAAATTACTAAATAGATATCATCATGATTCATATTTGTAAATGCTCTAAGCTCTAAAAAATATGGATCAAGCACTATATTTCAATATTTTTAATATATATATAAAGCATGTCCCATGTGTCATTTTTTCAAGGTCATCGTGACTCATATCGAATACTTGTATTTACATGTCCTCTGTGTTCCATGTCCTCGTGTCATGTGACTTAGTTAATCAATATTAACTGAGACAAGTCAATTTCTTTCTAGTGACTTATAGAAAAGTGATTAGATGAAGCCAAGATGATCTTAGCCATTGATAAGGATTTGATCTTGGTCGTTGATTAGACAACGAGAGAATATAAGAAGAAATCGATGGGGCTCTTAGAGAATATTATTCAAGTAGAAGGAATGTGCAGTGATAGTGTGGGAGACACCAACAGCAAGGATTTCAGCGGGAGAGGTTGAGGAGAGATTTGTCGGAGTAATTTCTTCACAGTGATTCCAATTTTCTGAGAGACAGAAGGAGGTCGAATTATTCTACAAGAGGGAGGTTGAATTTGCCAGTGCGAGTTGTTGGAGACATGGTTTCAATTTCCAGTTGCCAGATCGATTCGTTGGGGGCAATGCGAGTAGGCTATTTGAGTTGTTGGAGGCAGAAAAAATCATTCGATAAATTTCCCAAAGGTAGTGCGAATTTCTGGGAAGGTTGTTGCACATTTCAGTGGGCAATGTGAGTTCACAAAGGCAATGTGAGTTGCCCAATAGAGGCCAATTTGATTTGCAAAGGAAAATCCACGATTTTCCAATTTGATTTGGTTAGTTGAAGTGAAGAGAAAATTGTCGAAGCTTTTCCAGTTGAAGGCAAGCAGTTTATGTACATTCTCAATTCGTTGACGAATTAATAATATAAACCCTCATCTATAGAACAGGTTTCCCCACCTTGGGGTCTTTCTAGGGACAATTTGTCCAAAAATATTGGTGTTTATTTTATGTGTGATGTTCTTGTGGTTTATTATTTGGTGAAATTTGCAGTGGTATTTTATTCAGTAAATAATTTAGTGGGACAAATAATCTAAAAGATAGGAGAATAATAACCAGATTAATTGCAATAGAAATTTTACATACTTTGTATTGTTGTTCCAAATATCCTTGCCACAACTTGACAAGACAATGCTAATTAACCAATAATATTTACTATTGGAACCCCTCTTCCCAATCCCAAAAGGTGTACAACATCAACCCTAGTGTTGTTGCACCTCCTAGACTTTAATGCTCGATGACAACATAACCCTCAAGCAATCCAATACCGCTTATTACCAACATAGTTTTAAAAACTAGCCCAGTCTGAACGAGAACCAATCAATTGGATAAGGCCAAGAGTCATGTTGGCAACCAACTCAGACCGATGGACCAGTTTGTAATGGTTTGGCACCAAATTGATACAAATTGATCCAAACTAACCAATCTTGCTCTGAACCAATCACGCCATAAAAACCTAAACCCTAAACCCTAGCAATGCTAGAAATCAATGGTAATGTAAAATTCTTAGAGTCAAAGTTGGCATTTCCTTTATCTTTCGTAAAGTTGACATTTCCTCTATCTTTCGTAAAGTTGACATTTCCTTTATCTTTCAACTCTATCATTTTACTTAAAATTTTAACATTATCATTAATTGCTTCAAGATGTTTCTAAATGGTTCCAACCTTATTGGACTTCATATGGAGAAAGTAGAACTTCATATCCCACTCTAAATTCAATAGACTTAACAATTTTCAAGATTTTAGGATTGGTAGGACTGCAGCATTTTCATTTAATTGTATCATGTATGAGGGTATGGAATTGAATTTTAATCAAAAGCACCAAGCCCTTTATGTACTTTGATGTTGGTGATATTGATTGTTGAACTTCTCTAATGTTGGTGACATTGATTGTTGAACTCCTGTCGTGGCCTTAACAAAAATGTACCCTTCACTCAAACCAAAATCATTGGTTAGGCATGTTAAGTTTTTTCGATCATGTTATAATGTTGAGGAATCCAAGGAGTCTGAAGACTCTGAGCCAAACGATATTTATGTAGCTCCAGCTAACGATCCCATTTCTAGTAGTGGTGATGAGTTTGATGAGTAATTACGTTGATCAGTGATTTGTAGTAGGCCAATGGCCTAGTA
Source organism: Pinus tabuliformis (assembly GCA_031772625.1). NCBI lineage: Eukaryota > Viridiplantae > Streptophyta > Pinopsida > Pinales > Pinaceae > Pinus > Pinus tabuliformis. The sequence continues at coordinate 904,125,569 of CM062817.1, read as the reverse complement.
GCTTGTAACATGGTCTTTGGACTCTAGAAGCCATTTAGAGCCTAGTTGATTATGTATTTTGTTGCTGATATGTATTGCACTCAGCCATTTTGATATATTCACCCTTACATGCTAAGGTATATAGATGAGCAAATTTTGCATATCTTGTCTCTTATGGTTTGGAATCTTAAAAATATTTTTATTCATTAGAATCAATTATTTTATGTAGTTTTTTAAAAACCGGTTCCTTGAATCCATTTCAATCCAGTTCCAGTTCAAAACCCAGTTTGATAGATGGCCAGTTCAAAGACTGGGTCTGAGTTTTAAAACTATGATTACCAATACGCAAGGAAATGGTGAGGGCTTATCTATGCTTTCTACTGATGTATTCATCAGACAGCTGTTGCAGAAAAAACTATTGATTTTACATATTACAATATTTCAGGTAATTGAACAGAATCTTTTACAAAAACATTAGTACGGAGAAAATGTAAACAAGTATATATATCCAGCAATTCACAAGTCACCCAGTCAATCTTTGATCAGTGATTATTGATTGCTCAAGCTGTTTAGTCACACCACTTCCACATTCAACACTGCATACATCCTCATAGCAACATAAAATATTGGCCCCACAGGCCCAACAGCAAGAGACCAGGCTCTATCACCTTAGTAAGTTTGACTTACTGTTAATCTTTTTCACATTCAGTGTTCATTTAATAGTTAACCTAAGGTCTAGCATAAAATGCAACTTACCTAAATAGCCAAGACGCAAACAAGGAAATGATTTACCAACCTTGCCTGGCCCAGTAAGTAGAATGGGCTTGTTCGTTGTCTGACCTCTCCGACATTGTATAGTCTCCAAACCTGCAAATTCAGTTGTACTGAGCATAAATTATTCTAAGATAAAACAGACTAAAGTAAATCCCCTCACAGCATTCATATTGGAAAAAGAAACAAATAAAAGAACTAGCTATAAAATGTATGTTAAACCAGTTTGGAATTGTAATTGAACATACATTTCTCAATCTAGTATTGCTCATTAGGTTTTTTTGGGTTTCAATGCTAAGCAAGAGAGCAAATAACCACTGTTCTTTGGTTAGGTTATAGTATATACAGATCTGTCAAACAAAGCAAATAATGTACCTATTCATGTCATCGCTACAACAGTGTAGTTTAGAAAGAAGTCCATCGCTGATGATTGAGGTCTCCTGCTAGAACAACTATATTCCTTTGTTATTAAAGTCATTGATCTTCATGATTCTTGTCTTCTAGTTTAATTAGCACTGCAGTTTTCCTCATAATTATAATGGATGCTGGATTAATTTTAATAGTCCACCATGTTCTAGGTTGTATTTCCTCGTCATGAAGCAAAAACAGATACAACAAATTTTTTGGAAATACATTATATATTTCATTATGACTCAGGATAAATGTACACCAAGAATAATACACCTCGAAATTGAATGCAACATTGAAAGTTCTTCCATTTGAAGGTGCAAGAAAAATGTCCAAAAGGCATACCAGAAACAGGAGCACAGGAACGAATAAGAACAGCTGCACCAACACCCTCTTTGTCTGCTACCACATTAAGCATAATATGAAGTCCATAGCACAGATAGACGTAGGCATGGCCTCCTGGTCCAAACTATATAGGGATATTGTCAGTTACAAAGAGAATTAAAATAATTAGCATAGAATAGATACAGCATTTTATCTATAGATAGCCCTGTCCATCTTCCGGATTAGGTTTATTAGCCTTTGGAACAATCATACATATACACTATCCCTATCAAGAATATAAATGCAATTTTTGATAAACAGTCTAGAGAACATTTAGTATACCAATGCTTAAAAGTTAGATGCAAATATGCATCAATAAAAATTTGCTCCTCTTAACATGTTATTGCAATTTGATTTATACTGTCAAGAAAACCATGTATGTTTGAAAAGCTGGAAACCAACCACAGGGGCAGTGCGTGCTGTAATACCAAAGCGACCATGACATGCCGTATCATTTTGGCGATAAGCTTCTACCTGTGTACAACAATTAATGATTGTTAATAAAAGAAAAATCAAAATGCAAATGAGAGGAACTGGCTAGATTACTATAACTTTATAGTCGCGCGTAAGATGAATGTCTTACAAGATAAAAGTGGACAACAGCAAATGAAATGACCACAAAACAATAAATAGAGAAAGTGTAACATTGAAGTTTTTAAACAATTCATATAGGCTATGTTTCACTAAAAGGCTCCAAAACTAAATTTGCACAGCACACATTCCTTATGGAGATATTACTCAAAAATATATTCCTTTCAAGTATATTCCCATATGTCTGTATTACACTGGAGAGTTTTGCTGAGTAGATATACTCTGTTTCCAGATCTGCGTTTATGTGAATGGGATCCAGCTCTGGCAAGGATCCATTTCTGGATTGGAAATGCCAGAGGATCCAGATGGGATACATTTCCAGCCTCTTCTTGAAACAGATTGCTGGCAGATTGAATAAAAACAATCATTTTTTATCCAAAATACATAGAATATAAAAATTATTATTCCAGAAAACTGTGTGTCAAAATCATATGCTTCCCCAATGTTTTGGATGAACCTTTCACCCATCTTCAGGGGCTTGAAGCTTACTAATGATATGAAGAGTGCTAAACCCCTTTAAATAGAGGATGAGGTTAAAATTTAACCGTTAGAAAGTAAATAAACTATATAGGAAAGAATCGGTGAATAAATTTGATTTTAATAAAGTAGACTTCGAAAACGAATCAGATAACGGATATAAATTATTAAAGAATTAAATAAACTTGACTTGAATAATAAAGGAGCAAATATTGATTTATTTAGTTAATTTAAAAATTAAATTAAAATCTAATTTCTAATCAATTTAACTCCTTTCCTAATTAATCTCAGTTCTTCCTAATTATTTCTTGCTTTCTGATTCCTAACTTAAATCAAACCTTTTAACCTAATCTTATCTTTTTATTACTATCTTACTTTTAAATTAATATTTTTAATTAATATTCTAATATATATTTTAATTTTTTTAATATTGGTAATATTTTAATGATCATTATATTCTTTAAGGTCAACTACAGCTACACGTGCGAAGATATAGAGGGTCTCTCTGCTGTCATAGCAGCCCTCTACTACAGTCATATATATATCGTTGTTTGGGCTAGATAAATAGGCCTATAAGGCCTCTCACTCAAGCGAAGAAGGAGCTCACTCAAGCAAAGAAGAAAGAGGACATTCACCTAAGGAAACCCCTCACACGTGCAAAGAAATAGGGCTGCACTGCTGTCATATAAAGTCTGCAACTATATCGAAGAAAGAGCTTAGTTGGGCAAGAGATAGGGTTCTCCTGATATGTGAAAGAGTACACAAAGGACCAAGGAGAAGTATCTCTTCTAGAGCTAACATAACAAGGACTATCATCAGTTGTCAGAAGAAGAACGAAGTCCCAGAAGGAGGACAAAGTATCGGAAGAAAGAGAACAAAGGGGTTGACTTGTGCTTGGAGGATATTCTTGTCAAGGGTCTAGGGTTTGGCAATGTTCAATAGAAGCTTAAATAAGAGAAATTTGAGAAAGGGTTTTCCTCTCTAAGAGAGAGAGGTTTTGCCCTCGCAAAGAGCCAACATCTTGTGTTCTTGTCTTTTGTATTTCGGTAGCAGTTTGATGAAGTAAAAGAACTTACACGAATAATAAGAAGAAGATCAAGCTAACAAGAAAAGTAAAAGTGCTTCACAAATTGTTATCATTACAAGAAGAATCCTATCATAACTACTTTGCCCTAGATTCTTCAATAGGCACAAGATGTAGGCTATAAGCCAGGGCCAAAACCTTTCCTCTTGAAAGGAAAATCCACAAGAAGTCTTCTCTTCTTATAGAACTTCAAATCACAAATTCCAAGACCAAAGACCCTTGACAAAGACTCCTCCAAGACCAAGTCAACCTTCCTTCTTGATGAGCTTTCTTCACACAGCTTACAGCAACAACTTTAACCCTAGCACTTCTCCAACAACTTCAACCCCAGCAATTTCTCCACCAACTTCGACCACAGCAACTTTTGGACTGCAACTCGACCTTACTGCAGAAACCCGGGATTGGCACGTGTGGGTATAAGATGGTGAAATATATCCTTTTATTCCTTCACTTGAGGAGTTGCTTCTTCCTTTGGAACTCGGCTTGCAAGATGATCCCTTTTCTTCTTGATTTCGGCCCTCTAGTATGACTGTAATTTTCAACCTTGCTGCAACAATTGTTGCCCTAGTCCATTCACACGTGTGGGAAATTTGACCCTAAAACTGTCCCTTTCAAATTTGGTTTTTGCTTCCTTTTATCTCTTCCTTCATTGCTAGGTATGAGCCTTCTCTTGTGCTTCAATGAACTTGATGAGTGTCCCTTTGGTGAGGTCGAGTTCTTCTTATATATAGGCTTCACAAGGTGGTCGAATAGCCCTTCATGAGGCCAACTTGCTCTTTCATGTAGGCCGACTTGTTGCTGCTTGTTTGACAAGGTCTTGGAGGGTCTTTATGACACTTTTGACTATACAATAATTTTCTTTACAAGATACAACATGCCCAAAAGGGTCTTCCATACATGACAATGACTCAATTGACTTGTTGACTCAATGACAAGCCCTAGAAGCACTCAATGGGTGCTTGAACTATAAATAAATTTACCTTGAGCATGAAACCCATGCTTCAAGAATGACAATACTAATAATAAAATTATCTTTACATCAAATACATAAAATAATGATTACATATGTCATTGTGAAGATCGAACCTAGTTACATATTTCAACACTCCCTCTTAACTAGCGAGGCATTCATAATCTATACAAGGTACTTGGACATTCTCATACTGAAGAATTCTCATAAGAAGAGTCGGATTGGTAAGTCATCTCATAATCTATTTTCTCAGCCTATACCAGTGCATCTCATCATATTAAGCAGCATTGTCACATAGCAAGGCCTTGACTATCAGCTCTATCTCTCCACAAGATCAAAGCACAATGTTGGCAAGACAATGACTAATAGACACCATTCATCATTGTCTATGAAGAAACTTACCCCATCCAGATGTTCACAAGGTATGTCCTTTTAGGATCATTCCTGTCTTGGAATAACACATCCTCAAGGAATTTCCTCTTCGACTACTCTTGCTTATTGGATGCCCTACCACATCTTCAAAGAGTATCAGAATCAATCTCATATGCTTACCCAATCCTCCATTCTTTCTTCATAACATGAAGACAAGAATGATGTGTCTATCTCTCCCTCCCAACTAGGGATGATCAACTCATTCCTTATAAAAGGAATATACCCAATATCCCTCTTAACAAGGGACTTGCCCAAGCTCCCTCTCAACTAGGGACTTGTTTCTAGCAGCAACTATTTGATCTTTGGTGGACATCATGGTACTACCAGCGGCTTGTAGGGCTCCTCTTTTTGCATCATGCCATGAACTTCATTTTCTTCATCATGGAGCCTTCTTCATTGTCACTTTATCATAGGGAATTGGCCTTCTTCTCCATTACTTTCCTTTCAGCAAACCATAGTGTTGAACCAATAATCATGTCATCCTTCTCTTTATCAAAAAGTGATCTTCTAGTCCACATCTAGCTATCTTTCATACAACTAACTTTTCCAAGTCATGTTTCTTTCAAGATCTTCCATCCAATCTCATCAGTACTAGTTGTAGGTGACATCTACAACTCGCTTTCGATAGCCCTATTTCAACCCAACCAAGTGATCTCAAAAATCTAAATGAACATCAAATCAATGTTACCTTTTTATGATGACCTTTCGTCATGACATCAGCTTCTTGCAACATCAACATCCTGCACATGTATGAATCCATCTCCAAGACACATATTACCAAGGTTTTCATTTTCCAACATATCTATCAAGGTCTTCATACCTTCTTCGTGGAGATGTCATAGTTAATCCTTCTTGTTCTCAAATGTTGATCACTTATCTTATCTTACGTGACTATAGATACATCTTTCACGAACTCTTCTTTCACCTTCTCTTCACATATTGCTTCCACAGGATCGTCTATACATAGTTCCTTCATCATAGGAACCATGAATGCCAACCACCTCATATTCTTCATGAGGTCATATTATGTTGATTTCATCTTGTCAATATGTAGAAGAGTTCAAGGTACATCATACCTTCATGTATCATTTGTAAGGAAGAGTCCCTTCTTCTTCAGTCATGCTCATGAGATAGAGCATTCAACCATTCTATCTGCAACCATATGATGACATGACTTTATCTATCTATTACCAAATATATACATACCTCTTCCTTCATGTGGTCATCTAGACTTTCTTCTAGCAGCTTCCTTTGCTTGCTTGAAGATGAAAACACTTCAAGCAACTTGACACATTGCACATCTTTGTCATCATACCGTCATCCTTTTAACCTATAGATCCCACATAATGTGGAATGTAGACCATTTGCGAGACACTTGCTTCTTTTTAAGTAGACGTAAATCTTCTAACAAAGATTCCAATGGAGAATCTTAATGATCCTCATTCTGCAAATGCTCCTTTCTAATGATGATGATGTGTGATGATAGCTTTATCTTCTACCTTGCTAGAAGACTTTGTTCAACCATATATAGTGCTACCTCGGTTGTCCTTATATGCTTCCAATGGAGATGTCATTTCTATCATGATGACTGCTATAACCATGTAGAATTTCTACTTCAGCTATCCTTCCATGCTTTTATGATGATGTCATCTCTATCTTGCTATAATGCATCTTATCATACTTGTGATGCTTTCTATTCTCTTCTATAACTAAAAAGAACTAAGTGAAGGAAATTATCTCAGTGATAGTAGAGATATTTCACTTCCTCCTTTGATTTCTTCTTTTCTGATTCTTCCACTTCTTCGGTAACATGGCTTCATTTTTTTCCTTTCTCTTCTTGTTGTCCTTCTTGAGTTTGGGACAATTCCTTTTAAAGTGCCCATATTCATTACACTCATAGCATTGTATCTTTGACATATCGATCTTTTTCTTTTTCCGAGGATCAAACTTCCCAAACTTTCCTTTTCTCCTAGCCATGGCAACATATGCTTGAAATTGTTCATTTGATCCAACATCGCTTTTTTCCTTCAATCTTACATAATGACCAAAGTTCATTAAATGGAGTGGCTTCCTTCTTTCCATAAATACTTTATACAAAGTTGCCCCATTCATCAGGTAATGCATTGAGCACAACGGTGGTCATTTCATTATCAAACATTATTTCTCCTAATTCTTGAAGTTGATCTCTTATTTGAGATACCCTCATAAGGTATACCGTATGAGGCTACCCCTTCTTCCTTTGATACCTTCATCTTGTATAATTCGGTTCTCAATGATATAACTTCTCCTGCAATGCTTATAGAAAACGATTCTACTAGCTTTTCATAGATATCTTTTGATTTCTCCAACTTTGCTACATAAGGGATGAGGGAATTCTTGATTGATTCTATGAGGATTCTTTGAGCCCTTATTTCCCCTTTCATGTACTTCGATAGTGCTTGAGCTTGCTCTTGTGATGGTTTGAAGATTGAACCCCTAACATATTCAATAACTTCGTTCTCTATGAGGATCAAACCTATCCTCTTCTTCCATGTAAGGAAATTTGATGACCCAACCAGTTTGTTGCTTTCCTTGTAGAATGAAGTCATGTTGATAGCAGATTCAGACATAAATATAAAGATACTTACTTGTCAAGTGAAGATGCTTCTTTGATGATGATATCTTCAACTTGATGTCTTCTTGATGATGATGACAATTGAGGATGTTTTCTTGAAGTTGATTACTTCCTTGATGATGTCTTCCTTCTTCAAAGACGACAATACTTCTTTTCTAGATGATATGCTTGAGGTGTGATCCTTTCTTTAAAGAGAGGGAGATCACCTTGATTTCTTTGATGATGATGCCAATGCTTCTTCTTGCTCCCTTTGGATGTAGAAATGTAGAATATGGAGACTTCAAGATGCTTCAAATGTGTAGTCCTTCTTTCAATGGAGGTAGGGTTTTTGAGGTCTTTTTCTTCTTCCAAGAGTTGTGATGATGTGATCCTTGTGATGTGATGGATAGTCCTCCTTGATGCTCCTTAGTTTGCTTAGCTTTTATGTATCCTGTTAGGATATTCTGACACATAGGAAATAGTTAAGTATAACTTGGTCTAGTGTAGAGTTAGGTAATGTGTGTTTCTTTACTATGTACCTTTGTAACTTACAATCCGACGGTCACGATATGTAGTGATCTAACAGTTCATTCTCTCCTCGGTATTACCGACACTTGATTCGTGGCTTAACACCCGATTGGTCCATGATCTTTATTTAAAGAGCATGGAGGGTCATTTGTAGGGTAATCGTTCATGAGGGAAGCTTATGTAAATTTTCATTCTTTTATTAATAAGTTGCCTGAAGTGGTCGCGTTGGCTCAGGCCATGCACTGTTTCCCTCTTTGAGGGTTTTAACCATGTCAAGAATATTGGTGTATTGATCTGTGATCTGTTTGTGAGCGGTGTCCTTTGGTGTTCTGTCTGAGGAACTTACCCTGTAAATTCCTACATATCCTTCTTTCTAGTGGATGATCTTCAAGCTACCTCTTTTTGTCTTGTCACCTTAGCTCTGATACCATGTTGAGAAATCTAGGGGCAGCTAGATTAGGTGATTTCTCTTACTTTGATAACTGCTTGTGATGTATTTTACTTAACTTGATTAGCTTCTCCTTGCTTTTGATTATTATTAGTGTTCTTCTATCATCAAAGAGCGACCAAACAATGAAGAATAATAACACAGGAGGACAGAAGATGTAGGTTATAAGCCAGGGCCAAAACCTCTCCTCTTGAGAGGAAAACCAACAAGAACTCTACTCTTCTTATATGTTAAAATTGGCAACTAGGGCCAAACTCCATGTGGGTTATATTATTTATGGCAGCTGATATTTTTTCTTGGATCCCTCTCATCAAGAGGTGTAGGATTGATCTAAAGATCATCCGATTTCGATAAGTATTCATGGAGATATGAATTTATTTGTGTTATGGGACAATTCGTCAAGGTCGGCCAACAACCAAATAAACCCCACTTGTGCTCAACGTTTTAGTATAAATAGAGGTGCCTTGAAAGTCATTTGGACACACATCCTCTTGGTGATCTCTTCCTCTCCACTTGTCTTTGGGTTTTGGTGGGAGGAGAGATCTAAAGAGGATACGCTGCCCTAGAGGATGCCCTAGATCCTAACACTATCATGGAGGAGATTTTAACGCAGTGAAGAAAGGGTTCTACGCAGCAAGTCAAGGTGCCCTAGACGCAGAGGAACACCTAGCCGCAATCTTATGAGGAGATCTATTTGCAAGTAAGAGAAGACCTATACGCAGCTCAAAGAAACCCCTATACGTTGTCAATAGGGAGTCATATTCGCAGCTCAAGGAGGAAGCCTAGCCACTGTCCAAATAGGGAGATCTAGCCACAGTGAAGGAGGCCTATACACAGCTGAAGGAGAAGCCCTAATGCACAATCCTAAAGTGCCCTAGCCGCAGGTCAAAGGTGACTTAATCTACACTTAAAGGGAGGCCCTAATCTGCTATAAAGAGAGCTCCAAAACACAGCTAAAGGGAGTCCCTAATCCGCAGTCATAAAGGAGACTAGGATGCTGTCAAGGGTGGTCCTACTTGCTGTCAAGAAAGCTCCAATACACAGCAAACAGGGAGCCCTAATTCGCTGTCCCAAGAGGCCCTAAATCCGCTGTCCTAAGAAGCTCTATATTCGCAGTCAAAGAAGCCTAAAGCCACTGTCAATGGAGCCCTAATACTCAGCTATGTAAAGACCCTAAGACGCAGCACAGGTAGCCCTAGAACGCAGCAAGAAAGTGTCTTAACACAGCACTAAGAATGGACAGTGTGTTTGTTGTAGGTGACTGTGTGATAAAGGAAGACTGAAGGGCTGAAGAGGAGGTCGTGTATCTTGCTAGAAGGCAGAGGATAGAGGGAGTTGTTTGAGAGCTCATAAAGGATGGAACAGTCCTCCAGAAAGGTTGCCTCAGACCTATTCTAAGGGTTGTATAATGCTACTATAATAAGAGATGGACAGAGCCATTGTCAAGGGTTAGAAGTATTGCATTAAGGATCAATCAGCTAGCAAGGAGCAGAGTGGTGGTGTAATCAACTTGGAGAACCAGTTGAAGAAGGAAGACTAAGGAGATGCATATCTAGATGCAATAGTTGGATGCAGCATGACGTGAGAAGCAGCAGGATGATGAGGCATTGCAGCATGCATTTGGATGCAGTGTAGTGCAATGAAGAGCTCAGCATGGTGCAGCATGAGGAGATGTGGTACAGTGATGGGTACAGACATGATTAGCGAAGCATGATGAAATGCAGCGTTGTGATGATGGGTGCAGCATGGTGCAGCACGAAGAGGTGCAGCATGATAACGAGATGCAGCACTATGATAGGTGAAGAAGTTACCTTAGAGAATCAGTTGAAGCAACATGTCTTCAACTGATCTCATGTATCGTCTTCTTAGAGATGATCTATGCTCTCATCTAGATAAGTCAAAGTGTTGACTTCAGTTGTAAATGTACTATCTCTCTCTCTCTCTCTCTCTCTCTTTGTTGAACTATTGAAGAACATATAAGAAGAATTGATCAAGGGTTCCCCACATTGGGGTTTGTCCCTGGCTAGCGCCACATCTCATGTCCTCTTGTCTTGGCTTGTCTTCTGCGATTTATGTTTATGTTCTATCTGCAGTTTACTTTAATGCTGATGTGATTGCTAATCTGGAAAAGATATTGAGCTAACTATGAAAATGGAAATAAATTGCTCTAAGCATAGAACATACCTAAACTTAACATTATAGAACTTCAAATCACGAATTCCAAGACCAAAGGCCCTTGACAAAGACTCCTCCAAGACCAAGTCAACCTTCCTTCTTGATGAGCTTTCTTCACATAGCTTACAACAACAACTTTGACCCTAGCAACTTCTCCAACAACTTCGACCCCAGCATCTTCGAACCCACGAACTTCCCCAACAACGTTTGGACTACAACTCGGCCTTACTGCAGAAACCCTAGATTGGCACATGTGTGTATAAGATAGTGAAATATATCCTTTTCTGTTAAAATTGGAAACTAGGGCCAAACTCCATGTGGGTCATCTTATTTATGGCAGCTAATATTTTTCTTGGATTCCTCTCGTCGAGAGGTGTAGGATTGATCTAAAGATCATCTGATTCCGACATGTATTCATGGAGATATGAATTTATTTGTGTTATGGGACAATTCGTCAAGGTCGGCCAGCAACCAAATTGCCCCCACTTGTGCTCAACATTTTAGTATAAAAAGAGGTGGCTTGCAAGTCATTTGTACACACACACTTCTTGTGATCTCTTCCTCTCCACTTGTCTTTGGGTTTTGGTGGGAGGAGAGATCCTAAGAGACAACGCTGCCCTAATGGAGAAGGCTCTACGCTATCATAGGAGATGCCCTAGAAGGCTCTACGCTGTCATGGAGGACAACCCTTATCTCAGCCACAAAGAAGCCCTAACGCTGCCCTATGGAGAAGCCCTAACATAACCTATGAAGAGGTATACGCAGTCAAGAAGGGCAGCCCTCAACGCAGCCTAGAAAAGGGTCTCTACCCTAGATGGATGCCCTAGAACCTTAATGCAGTCTATGGAAGAATGAAAGCTCTGAAATTGCCCTAACTGCAGCAAGAGAGGGAGGCTCTAAGACAGCGTGGAGGAGGCCTGAGTTCCTCAATGGAGGCCGAGTTAATTGCTGGAGCAGTAGCTTGTTTTTGGGTCACTTTGGTGGAGGCCTAGAGGCTGTCTTGGATGTCGCAGACTGTTCTTGAGGGCCGAAGACATGAGGAACTATTTCGTGGGGTTAGAACCCTTGGAAAGGGCTACCGCAGCAAGGGATAGGCTTGTTGTAGCAAGCCGCAGTCCCTTATACACCTACAGGTCTACGTTAAGGCTAACAAGGAGGGCGTAAGGGCTAGTTGTGACTGCTGGGGTATAACAAGCCAATGTGTGGTTTAGGAATGCTGGAGAAGGGTGATCGTAGCCTTGGGACAGATGTTGTCGCTGATGTGTGAGGGCTGGTAGGACTGTCATTGATGCCCTAACCAGTCTGTGACCATATTGTGAAGGCTATCCAAACAGCTGTTAGAATCCCCTAACAGTGAACTGATGTAAGTGCAACAGCATGATATAATAAGGTGCAGCATGTTGAATGTTGCAGCATGATGAAGGGCATAGTGATGAAATGATGAGTGCAGCACAATGTTGCAATGAGGTGCAGTGTGAGGTGCAGTAGTATGATGTATTGCAACAGCAACAACAAGTTCATGGTGCTGCAATAGTATGGTACATGGGACAACAACAACAACAAGGTGCAGCAAGCATAGTGTTGCAAGCACATTGGGACAGCAGTATGGTACTTGGTGCAACAAGTACACAAAGCAGCAATGGTGCAGCAAGCACATGGGTGACAGCATGGTGCAGCAATGGCACAAGGTACAACAGTGCTAAACACTGGGACAGCAGTGCAGCATAAGATGCAGCAATATGATGTGTACAGCATGGTCATAAGGTCCAGCATTGTGATGATGGGTGCAGCATGGTGCAGCACGGTGAGGTGCAGCATGATGACGAGATGCAGCACAATGATAGGTGAAGGAGTCACCTTGGAGAATCAGTTGAAGCGACGTGTCTTCAACTGATCTCATGTATTATCTTCTTAGAGATGATCTATGCTCTTATCTAGATAAGTCAAAGTGTTGACTTTTGTTGTAAATGTACTATCTCTCTCTCTCTCTATTGAACTATTGAAGAACATATAAGAAGAATTGATCAAGGGTTTCCCCACATTAGGGTTTGTCCCTATCTAGCGCCACATCTTGTGTCCTCTTGTCTTCGCTTGTCTTTCGCGATTTATGTCTATGTTCTATCTGCAGTTTATTTTAATGATGATGTGATTGCTAATCTAGGAAAGATATTGAGCTAACTATGAAAATTGAAATAAATTGCTCTAAGCATAGAACATACCTAAAATTAACATTTGCTTCCTTCGCTTGAGGAGTTGATTCTTCCTTTGGAACTCGGCTTGCAAGATGATCCCTTTTCTTCTTGATTTCAGCCCTCTAGTATCACTATAATTTTTGGCCTTGCTGTAACAATTGTTGCCCTAGTCCTTTCGCACGTGTGGGAAATCTGACCCTAAAACAGTCCCTTTCAAATTCAGTTTTTGCTTCCTTTTATCTCTTCCTTTCTTCGCTAGGTATGAGGCTTCTCTTGTGCTTCAACAAACTTGATGAGTGTCCCTTTGGTGAGGTTGAGTTCTTCTTATATATAGGCTTCACAAGGTGGTCGAATAGCCCTTCATGAGGCCAACTTGCTCTTTCATGTAGGCCAACTTGTTGTTGCTTGTTTGACAAGGTCTTGGAGGGTCTTTATGACACTTTTGACTATACAATAATTTTCTTTACAAGATACAACATGCCCAAAATGGTCTTCCATACATAACAATACTCAATGATAAGCCCTAGAAGCACTCAATGGGTGCTTGAACTATAAATAAATTTACCTTGAGCATGAAACCCATGCTTCAAGAATGACAATAATAAATTTATTTTTCTCTTTACATAAAATCATGATTACATAGGTCACTATGAAGACCAAACCTAGTTACATATTTCAACAATGAACTCTTGTATTGTCCCATCCCTGATGAGCAATAAACTGACTCATCCCTAAGGGGTAATGGAAAATTTCAAAAGCAAGCTTGGGCTCCTAAGCTATGCACCCAAATAAAGTTAAATTATAAAAAGTAAAAGGTGCACTAAAGGAGTGGAAAAAGCAGGCCGAGGAAAGGGATAACTAATGCCTCCACTATTGCTCCCTCCTTATATCCATACACTCAAGGTCTTGGACCAATGTTGCAAGAACCATCCCCCCCATGGCCTAGAAATTGAAACCACGCTTTGTCTTTATCCACACTTCACGGACCTGTGAGACCGCAATAGTTATGTGCACGGTTCTGCAAGCTGAACCACAATTCCGTGCACAATTCTGTCACACTTCTCGAGCAGTTCCATCACAGTTTCGTCACGCTTCTCGAGTGGAACACTTAAAATGCATTCAACAGTTGGTGTAAGAGGATAGCTTAAGGCTTAATCTTAGTATTTTTTATCTTTTAATTATTACAGACCATCTACAAACTACTCTCTTTAACCATACATGGCAAGTTTTTAAATGTGGGCTACATAATTTGTTCATTGGTAACAACAAACATGAAATGTAGAACATTCTAAATATCTCATCTTAAGTCATTCACACCAACTTTCACCGTGTCTTTCACATAGGACTATAGAATTCCTTGAATATATCAAAACTTTTCCTAAAATGGTAGTGAACAAATTTAAACAAATTCCATGTATATTTAATCTCATAGTTGTTGCAAGCAATATAAGAATTAATTTTTGAACTACTACACAGCCTATCTTTGATGTTGGAATTGGGCTAGTTAAGCGCCTTGGAATGTTTCAAAGAGTTGCCTTGTCTTCCTCACCTTAGATGTGGTAGAAGGCATTGTTCCTTGTGAACGATGCTAAGTAGTAACATGGGTTTTTGTGACCATTATGAGGTTGGCTAACGAATCACTACCATGCACAAGATTCATATGATTCTTTCCATTAGGGTAATTACCAAACTTTTCAATATAGTTGTTTTTATTGTTGAAAGTTGAAACCATCATGGCCATGTCATAAGTCTTGTACTTTTGGATACAATTGTATGTTTTATGATATAGATTGTTTTTTTAATCATGGATGGGCAAGATAGGTGAAAATAACAATTGTTAGGGAAACAGAAAGAGTAACAAATGCAGGGTTATAAAAAAAAAAAAAAAACCTTAGAATTTGATCCCAACAAGCCCTAAAAATTTGATACTTTCTACCTTCTACTATCAGTGATATGCTTAAAATTTGATGTTTGTTTGTAATTGCTAGAATCTAGATGTTTGATGCTCGAATAACTAATAATTGATATTCTATGGTTCATGGATGCCATATATGTACAAATATGCATGTTTTTGTATTTGTTGCAACTAATTTGGTATTATGGATGTTTCTTCTAATATAAATGCAAAATAATATATATATAATAGACGCTTTTGAAGATTTTTGGAAAATGACAATTCGTATGCTTTGCTTCCAAAAAACGTACCTGCTTTGTTCAACATTGTGTACCTCCTATTAATTTTTGTAGCATTGGATGTGTTCTAGCCACGAAATTTGGTCGAGAGGCTAGAATACATGAGATATCCAAAACCCAGAAATCGTTTCTGGAAATTCCACCTACAGATGACTTAATTAGATTATTAACCTATTTTTTTTTGTTCCTAAGTCTAAACTTAGGAAAACTGCTTAATTAATCAGAATTAATTAAGTCAAGGTAGGAATTCTCTAGAAACTCACACAGATCGATCCAGAAATGATCTGAGCCATCGATTAAGATTTAATCTTAGTCGTTGGAACCCCAACAGAAAAATATAAAAGGTGATCGATGTGGTGATGGAGAATACACCAAAGCAAATACTCAGTTGCCCAAGTAGTTCGATTTTCTCAGTAGTAGAGACTCAGCAAAGAAGATAGAACCAAAGGGAGAGTAGCAGGTGGTAGAGGAGGTCACAGCGTTTCAAGAAGTAGTATTCTAGTGAGGTTGGCTGAAATTCTTAGAGGTTATATGCAAGCACTACGCAGAGGTTGACACAAAAGGATTTGTGTGTGGCTAGGGAGGCAGTTTCGGGGGTAGAAATTAATTGTGGGATGAGAGAAAATTCTCACAATAATTTTTCCAGTATTTTTCCTCATATTAGATTGCCAGTAGAGCATCTAAATTATTGTACTCAGAATTGTTGTTGAAGAATAATAATAAAACCCTCATTTGTTGCACTAGTTTTCCCAAGTTGGGTTTTCCGGGGACAATTGTCCAAAAACAACCGTGTTAAATTTTTGTGTGTGCTAGAATTTTTCAGTTTCCAATATTTTATTTTCCGCAGTATTTTTATGGTGAAAATTGCAGTAGAGAATTATTCGTTGTTTGTATGTGCAAATAAATTGTTAAATTAAATTAACAATTAGGAGAATAATTTCCAGTTACTGCAATAGATGAAATTTTCACATGTTATCGGAGCATGAGTGATCAGTTGGGAAGCTCAAAAGCGAAGAAAAGAATTTTGCTACTCAGAGGGAGCAACAAGCCAAAATTCTTAGAGGCAATGCAGTGCTCAGACAAGCAGGCTGAGTTGTTGGGGCGGAAAATTCGATTTTCAGTTGCAGGGTTGCAGAAAAGTCGAATTGCCCAGGATTGTGATTCCAGCGGTCAGAGGGAGCAGCAACAGCGCAGTTTTTTCGCTAAGCAAATTCCTTGGTTGGACGCAGACTTTTTTGCAGCGGAGTTGCAGAATCAGCGTCAGGTGGAAAGAGGAATAGAACACAGTGAATTCTTCAGTGTGACCATGGGCAAAGTTGACATTCAGGAGGCTTCAGATTTATCTACCAGGTTGGAGGACGAATTTGCTTGCTTGTCAAAATCAGCTTCACAGGGTGTCTGGTATATAGACAGTGGAGCATCAACTCAAAAGATAGGGGTTAGAGAGTATTTCTCTAGCTACAAGGAGGAGCAAATGGACTTCCAGATTACGATGGGAAACAGAACGAAGTGTACTCCTATAGGGAGAGGTACCATTGATTTTCAGAGGGAGTCAAGAGCAAGCACCAGCGCTACAGATGTATTGCATGTGCCAGGATTGGGTATGAACCTAATTTCAGTGTCCCAACTACAGGATAAGGGATATGATATCCACTTCGTAGGGAAGAAAGTGTTTGTCAAACACTCAAGCTAGAAGATGGTAAGACAAATTGGAGTTCGAAGCAACAGATTATACAGATTGTAGCTCGAGTCTCCAATGGCACTAATTGGCAATGACAGCAGCAGTGGGAAGGAACTGACTGAGTTATGGCATAGGAGAATGGGACATTTACACCATGGAGCACTCAATATGCTCACGGAAATGGTAACAGGAGTTCCAGAACTTGGCATGGAACACGATGATATGTGCAGAGGATGCGTACATGAGAAGTATGCTAAGGCAGCATTCCCAAGAAGTGACAACAAAGCAGATGGTGTGTTAGGACTTAGACATTCAATATTTGTGGCCCGATGTCCACCAGAGCTCTCAATGGCGCCGAATACTTCGCCACCTTTATTGATGACCATTCCAGAAAAACCTGGATCTACTTCTTGAAGACCAAAGATGAGGTCTTCGATCGTTTCAGAGAGTTTAAGGCTCTCGTGGAGAATGTGACAAGGAAGAATATCAAGGTGCTTCGCTCAGATAATGGTGGAGAATATATTGATAAAGACTTCACATAATTTTGCGCAAAGGAAGGCATCAGAAGAGAATGGACAGCTTCGTATAATCCACAACAAAATGGGGTAGCAGAGCAGAAAAACAGAACCATAATTGGGGCTGCAAAAGCTATGTTATATGACTAGGATTTGCCCAGGTTTCTATGGGCAAAAGCATGTAACACGACAATGTATATTCAGAACAGGACTCCTCATAGAGCATTGGGGAAGAAAACGCCAGAAGGGGTCTTCACAGGGAAGAAGCCAAAAGTGAGTCACTTTAGGATCTTTGGCAGCATTGCTTATTGCCATGTGCCAGATGACAAGCGCACCAAATTGGATCAGACTGCAAAGAAGGGATTTCTTGTTGGGTATAGCAAGATCTCCAAGGCATATAGGATCTACATTACTAGCAATAGGAAGAATGTAGTAAGATGAGACATAAAGTTCATGGAAGATCGAGCTTTCAAGAGATAACTGAGATGCTTGTAGACGATCAGATTCAACTAGTTGAAGCTCCGTTGGTCTAGCCACAAGGGCAGCCAGTAGGACAATCACAGGGATCCAGTACAGTAACCAGTACTAGCAGTTCCTCAGGAGCAGGAAATCTAGTGAGATCTCAGGAAACAGAGCAGTAGGGGCAAGATGAGGAAGAGTTGGTAGAACCTCCCACTACTAGTGGTCGAGCTAGGAAAGAGGTTCGTCAGACATTGAGAGATGCAGAGGAATTTGTTGGTGCTCCTAGGACGAGCAAAAGAGAGCGTAGGCAACCTATCAAGCATTGGTATCTCAAGTTGCAAAACCTTCCAGCTTTCAGGAAGTCGCACAACATCAAGTATGGGTAGATGCCATGGTAGAAGAATACAACTTTATCATGACGAATGATGTTTGGGAGGTGGTGTCAAGGCATGAGGATAGGTCAGTTGTAGGTTCTCGATGGATCTACAAGATCAAGTATGCTACAGATGGAAGTGAAGTACAAGGCTAGGTTTGTGGCAAAGTGGTATGCACAGAAAGAAGGGATAGATTATGAGGAGACCTTTGCTCTAGTTTCCAAATACACCTCTATTCGGTCAGTTATATCCCTAGCAGCTCAGATGGGATGGGAGATTCACCAAATGGACGTCAAGACAGCATTCTTGAATGGGGTGATAGAGGAAGAGGTGTACATTGAACAACCAGAGGGCTTCGAGACTCATGAGAGGCGCACTCATGTGTGTAGATTGAAGAAAGATTTATACGGGCTCAAGCAGGCTCCCAGGGCATGGTATGGTCGAATCGACAGCTACTTGCAACAGATAGGATTTGTCAAGAGTGACGCAGATCCCAACCTTTACTATTTGATGGTAGAGGGTGAGCCACTCATCTTAGTATTGTATGTGGATGATCTCTTCTTGACAGGATCATCAAGGCTCATAAAGGACTGCAAGAGGAACCTGGAAGCACAGTTTGAATGAAAGATTTGGGGTTGATGAACTATTTCCTAGGATTGGAAGTGTGGCAAAAGGACGGGGAGATCTTCCTTGGGCAAGGAAGATATGCTACAGACATTCTAAATAGATTCAGAAAGCAGGATTGTAGACCCATGTCTACGCCCATGATCACCAACTGGAAGAAGATAGATGCATCAGATGACAAGGATGTCGACCCTACCTTGTATAGACAACTTATCAGTTCTCTCATGTATCTAGTCAACACTAGGCCAGATATTTGCTTCGCAGTCAATACCCTCAGTCAGTTTATGGTAGAACTGAAGAGGATACATTGGGCAGCAGCGAGACATATTTTCAGGTATGTGCACAGTACAGTCAACTATGGGTTAAGATATACCCGAGGGGATGATGTCAGACTATGTGGATTGACAGATGCAGATTGGGCAGGTAGTTCAGTGGACAGGATTAGTACCTCTAGGTACTGCTTCAGCGTTAGATCAAGGATGGTTTCTTGGTGTAGCAGGAAGCAAAAGTCAACAGCACTGAGCTCCACAGAAGCAGAGTATATGGCAGCAAGCACAGCCATGTGCGAAGCTATATGGCTTCGAAAGCTGCTAGTAAGCATGTTCAGGCAGAAGATAAAGGCGACCAATGTCTATTGTGATAATTAGAGTTGTATTAAGCTCTTTGAGAATCCAGTGTTTCATGACAAGTTGAAACACATAGATATTCAGTGTCATTTCATCAGAGATTGTGTACAGCGTGGAGCAGTCTAGCTACAGTATGTTCCCACATAAGGGCAGGTTGCAGATATACTCACAAAATCTCTAGGGAGAGCTAAGTTCGTCTATTTCATATAACATATGGGTATGGTGGAGAACCTGTTTCAGTTGCAGGGATAGATTATTTTGCATGCTTCTCAGTTGCAGCGGCAGCAACAACAAAAGAGAGGGAGTTGCAGTGCAGATGCAGAATAGGCAGCAGTATGGCAGTGTCAGCAGCAGCACAGATTGAGCATCAGAATTGCGCAGTGGTTGGTGGGCAGTATGGCCAGACATCAGCAGCGTGACAGGAGCTGATACAGAGACAGGGTGTTGTGGCAAGATGTGTAGCACTAGAGAGAACATAGTCTTCGCTAAGAAGGAGTGTTCGTTTCTGTAGCATTGAATGTGTTCTAGCCACGAAATTTGGTGGAGAGACTAGAATATATGAGATCTCCAACACCCAAAAATCGATTTTGGAAATTCCAGATAGAGATGACTTAATTAGATTATTAACCTATTTTTTAATGTTACCTAAGTCTAAACTTAGGAAAATTGGTTAATTAATCAAAATCAATTAAGTCAAGGTGAGAATTCTCTAGAAACTCACAAGGATTGATCCAGAAATGATCTGAGCCATCGATTAAGATTTAATCTTGGTCATTGGAGTCCCAACAGAAAAATATAAGAGGGGATCAATGTGGTGATGGAGAATACACCATAGCAGATACTCAGTTGCCCAGGCAATTCAATTTTCACAATGGCAGAGACTCAGCAGAGAAGATAGAGCCAGAGGGTGAGTAGCAAGTGGTAGAGGAGGTCAACAGCATTTCAGGAAGTAGCATTCCAATTTCGGGAGAGGCAGTGAGAGGTTGGTCAAAATACCCAAAGGTTTTGCACAAGCACTGCCCAGAGGTTAACAAAGAAGGATCTGTGTGTGGCCAGGGAGGCAGTTTTAGGGGCAGAAATTAGCTGTGGGATGAGAGAAAATTCTCACAATAATTTTGCCAGTATTTTTCCTGAGATTCGATTGCCAGTAGAGCATCTAAATTATTGTACTTAGAAATATTGTTGAAGAATAATAATAAAATCCTTATTTGTTGCACGGTTTTCCCAAGTTGGGTTTTCGGGGAAAAATAATCCAAAAACAACCTTGTTAAATTTTTGTGTGTGCTAGAATTTCTTAGTTTCCAGTATTTTATTTTCCGCAGTATTTTTATCGTGGGAATTGCAGTGGAGAATTATTCGTTGTTTGTATGTGCAAATAATTTGTTAAATTAAATTAACAATTTGAAGAATAATTTCCAGTTATTGCAATAGATGAAATTTCACACCTTCATCAGTTGGTCACATGGCTATGGCTCATTGCCTTGAAGTCTTTCCTAATGCGCAGCCACCATTTTCACACACACATGGATTGATAGGCTAACTGAAGATGTGCCACTTCCCCTTGGGGGATAGAAACACCTAATATGGTTATCCATCTAACCATCCCGAACATAAGGAGGTAACATGTTTATGGAAGTTGATCTAGTTAGAAATTTGAAGATGAGTCGTGTGTGAAGTATTATTATGCCCCTAGCTTTAGGTATAGTACATTATGATGCATTCATGGATATCGTCCCTAATGATCGGTGACTTCCCTTGATTTTGCGTAAAGTATTGTCATGTGGTGTTATTACAGCAGCAAAAGCCTCTTGAGAGATGATTATCCTCGTCAGTAGCATTCCAAAGACTGTTTTACACATTCCAGAGAGCAGATATGACCTTATTGATGCAGCATTTACCACCCACAACAAAACGTTGAGCTATGTGATGTTTCTACATGGTACTTGACACAAGTACCTCCAAATGTTGAAACATTGAGCCCATGAAGCATGGTGTTGGATATATTGAAGATGTGCCCAAATGGACCTAGGATACCCCCAAGTTGGCCTTAACACAGTTTAAAGGGTCACTTGTTCTAGAGCCTGGATGATGATGGCTATTCTTGAGATGACAGTGGAGGGCTTGCACATCACTAATGGACCCTAATACTTGAATAAATTCATGCCACGTCACTCCTTTTTCCCTTAAAAGGGTGACATAGGGCACTTTGGTGATGACATCTTGGTTTGGAGGCACTTTGGAGCACTCATTAGCCTATTTCTCACTTACTTGTGGCACTTTGAGCTCCTTCAGAGGATGATGTCACAGTAGAGGAGGGTTTCTCCACTCACAAGGAAAATATTTAGGATTTTAAAAGTGGATGCCCTAGTCACCCCCCTTACTCCATCAAAACCTTTTTATGGAATTTTAGCCCTAGAAGACTCCATTAAGCCCATTTAGGTTAAGGCACTAATCATTATTATGTTGATCATCCATAAAATTTATTAAATTTATTATTTTCCCTGTTCCCATACCTTTGGGATTAGTCGCTAGAGTTTTAGGGCAAAATTCTGCATAAAAGTGAATTTGTGTTATATATTTATGGTTCATAAGTTAGGAATTGCATCAATAAATCACATAAAGCAAAATCTAGCATTGCACATGGTTAAATCCTTCCTTATTAGGGCTGACATCATCCTAATTTGTTGTTTATGCATACTTTTCAAACATAAAATTCCATTTCCTAAACCTAACCCTGGTGTCTATTAGAAGGCTTTTGCTCATGTAGGTTGATTATCCTTGAAAGGATTTTTCTTTGATTGTTATATGACATTGTGCACCCTATCATCGCAAATTAACAAAACCCTAACTTATAACAACCATCTCCTTGGTCTAGGTGTAGAGGACTCGAAACTTGGCATAGCATATATGGGACTTTCTAGGCTTTGTCGGTGCTCTATTCCATATTATAAACCACTTACCCATCACCTTGAGCCATAGTATTAGAATATACTTTAGGTGATTTAAGGAAGCCTTCCTTGTGGTCAAATACGGTAAAATACGGGAAAAGTGCAGGAGAAAGGTTGTTGAGGTGACAATGGCAACCCTTTCTTTTGTTTCCATAAGATTTAGTTCCTTCTAGTGGGGCTTTGCACTAGGCCTACTAGATTTTGCAGCAACATGGCCCTACAACCCTAGCTTTTGCCTATAAATTGACACCTTCACCCCATTCTAAAACACACCAATTTGAGTTTTCCATAGTTGTTTGCGTTTTTGAGTTTGATGTGTACAATGTATGTTTTAGAGGTTTACAATATCATGTCCGTGTACAATGTTTATCGACCATGTTAATCTTTACATCTCGTGTAAATGTTGACACACTCATTTTATACTTGTGCAATGTTTGCATATCATGCCTTGACTCTTATGGCTTATATAATATATTAATGGGATGTTGAGAACGCCTTTTTGTGTTATATTTTCAAAGTTACAAATGCTTTTGATTCTTTAAATCTGAATTTTCAAGAACATTACGCCACAAGTCTGAGTAGCGACTGAAGGTCTTTTGGCTTGTGCCTTAGCCAATGAAGACCTCAATTGTCTTTCTCTAGCATGAATGTGGGCTCATGAGATAGACTTCAGTTACGATGAGTTTATTTCCAGTTTACTAGAATAATAATCTAGATAACATCATGCGTAGAGTTGGAGCTTCAGCTACATGGATCTTCTTCAGTTTTACTACAAAATGAGGTGGCAGTTATAAGTTCAGTTAGAATGAGTTAGTCTTCAAGCTTGATTGAAGGGAGAATGAGTTAAGACTCCACGTGTTGATTGGAGAGAGAATCGATTGAACTCTCAATTAACTCGCAATCAGAACTCGAACTTCTAAATTGAACTAGGCCTACTTGTATGCTTGAATTGGGTCTATAAAGAGGAGGACGAAGGCACAGGATCATCACGAGTTTGTGAAATCATTATTTGTGTGTGTGCGCATAATTGAAGAGATTTTGCGCTAGAAAATAGGAGGCCACAAGTGCGCAAGAAAATAAAGATTTGCACTAGAAAATAGGAGCCGGAATTTATGCTAGGAAATAGGGGCTCCAGTGTGCAAGGAAATAGGAGTAGGGATCAAGGATTGCAAGGGAAAGTCAAGGCTATTCAGCGAGGAGAACAAGTGTGTTCTCAGAGACAAATTGCTAGTTGCAGGAAGTAGCATGAATTGTAATAGATCCAATTTCTCAAGAACTATCAATAAAATACCACAACAAAGAAAGCAAGTTTTCCCATTTGGGTTTCCGGCGTTTGGGTAAACAAGTGCGTCAATTTGTGTGAATGTATTTTTACCTCTCAATTATTTTTTGTTGCTTATAAATTAAGAAAAGTCTTCCGGTAGAAATCACATAAGAGAAATTTTTGGCCAACGCGTTTCGAACCAACAAGTGTGGTTCATCATCAGGACCAGATGAACAGGCAGACCATGGCAAAGGCTTAAATAGAGAGCAATGTAGAGACCATAATTTCAAGTAACGACTATATTTGAACAATAATATTTAAATTATGATATTAATTTATTAATATATGTTAAGAAACTTTGTATCTTGGTGAAAGTAAATTTCGCTTCAGTTTTCAGTTGCATTGTTTTCAATAATTCATCTAAGTAGTTGTGGAGTTTCAAGAAAATCAATAACACTTGCCTTCTAAAGTCCCAAATAAGATGATATCTAATAGAGGTTTCACTACTTGTTTTGAGATTCAGGTGGTTCCTGTTGAAGAAAGTGTAACTAAGTTTGGTCTTCATAATGACATGATCTTTGTAAATGATGTAATAAAAGAGAACAAATTATTTTTGTATGCCTTGCTACATGGATTTCATGATTAAGAAGTGTCATAGGTCAAAAGACTTCTTCTTGATGTCTTTAGGATTTATTAATATGTCAAAGAGTCATGTCATGTATAAAGAAGCTCTTCATGAGCCTATGTAAATGTATACAAGTCTACAAAAGTGTGTAGCAGCCCTCCAAAGACCAAGATCAATCCTCCATTAGCAAGCACAAGAAGTCTGCAAGCAAATCGATAAGGAATTCATCATGTCGGCTTCAATATTGAATTAAATGTATAAATGGCAGTCATGTTGGCCTAGATTAATAGACATGTCAGTTCATGTGTTCAAGTCGGCTTATTTTGGGAGGACAAACCACTATAAATAGGTGGCTAGGATATCCGCAATATAAGACAGAACTCACATTTTTCCTCTGAAATTTCGTATGGGTATATGGGCATAGATTCGCATCAAAGGAGGACAGAACTCGGGTTTGACTGCAACCTCGGATGGGTATAAGGTGCAGATAGAAACTCGGGCTAGTCTAACTCTATCACATGGTAATATGCATGATCACAGGGATCTAAAATACGCATGACAGGAGGACGCAATGAGTTATGTGTTAGTTACATTCTCGGCATACCTGTGAATCGAAGATTGCAGTCTCGGCACAAATAGAATGATAAGGATCTCGGTATAGAGAATACTTTGTCCCAGCATACTCAAAGGCATCATGAAGACCTCGATGCAAGAAGAAAATCACAGTCTTGGTATGATGAGAAGGGGCAGTAACCATCACAGTCTCAGCATAATAAGAAGCAGTGACTATTACAGTCTCGGCATAATAAGAAGGAAGGATCATCACAATGATAATGAAAGAATCTCATAGTGACACTCTTACATTCTAGATACAGTCATGATCTCAGCACAGATGCAATCATGGTTTCAATGGTGTTCTAATAAAGATATCAGTGATATAACAGTGATGTAACAGTGACCTCAGTACAGCTCTTATTCATGCCTAAGAAGAGCTCGTTGCTATGTTGAAGACCTAGGTGAAGGTGCAGCAATTGTGTTGCAGCAGTAATGAAAGTCTTGGTGGTGCAATAGTGATGACCTCAAAGGTACAGCGAAGATGATGGTCTCAGACTCTCAGCAGTGACGAAGAAGAGGATTGGTATCTTGCTCTTGGAGTGGCGTAGCAGGTCAAGGGTCATGGTCTTGGTATTCGTCAATTGGAATCTCTATAAGAAGAATTTTGTGCAGGTTTCCTGGCGGAAAGACAAATATCTTGTGTTCTTGTCCCTTTGTTTTTGGTAGCAATTTGATGAAGTAAACACGAACACTAATAATGAAAAGAAGATCAAGCTAAGATAAATTGTAAAAACACTTTTCAAATTGTCATCATGTTAAGAAGAATATCTTTTAACTCTGATTTCCCTAGATAATTCAGCAGTTCCCTTGTGATCTCCTTTCGCTACATGATCAGAGATACCTAGCTTTATACATCCAAGAGGTGGTGATCCACAAGTTCTATTAGGCTCATTACTCTTCCTTTCAGCGTATATCTATTGGTGGAGATGCGCTAGGCTGACCCCCCTGCCCGTGAGTTGTATACTAGTCAATTTTTGAGGCAATAGTGACGCAAAGAACAGATGAGGAAAATACTCATTAAAACAAACATATAATTTTATTAAATCATTTCTCTTCAAAACTTGGGTTTACAAATGAATTACATGGCTATTTATTCTTGAGGAAGAAAACTCTCGAATTCCTCAAAGAGAAAACTCCTTCCTGGATATTTGGAGGAAGTTGAGAGAAATCCTCTCAATTCTAGGAATCTATCCTAACTACTTAATCTCTAACAAATTCTAGAAGTCTCCATAAAATCTAGAATTTTCTAAAATTCTCCAAATTAAATAAATACATAAATACAAAATAAGAGATGCTCCTGCATCATACTACCGGGGAGGAAAAGATACATTCATATGCTTTTCTTCTGGAGTTCTTCAATACTGATACCATATTTTGAAATCTCTGTTGGTGTCATCCAAGTAGCATCTTCGACTGGTTGATTCTTCCATTTAACCAAGTATTGAAAATACTCTTTATTCCTGGTCCTTTTAGCCACCCTTTTATCAATGATTGATTCAATCTACTTTACTGGTGTTGAAGGTAGTTGTTTCTCCCACTGAATTTTATCATTAGTAGGTGCATCTATAGGATCATTTACTGGTTCCTTAAAGGGGTATAGATCTGAAACATTAAATATTGGTGAAATGCCAAAGCCTTTGGGTAGTTCTATTTCATAAGCATTCAAGGAAAATTTCCTCAAAATTTTGCATGGTCTGATCTTTTTCAGTTTTAACTTATTATATTCCCCTTTAGGAAATCTTTCTTTCTGAAGATGTGCCATAACCAAGTCCCCAACTTCAAAATCCAGTTGTCTTCTTTTGGAATCTACTCTTCGTTTATACTTGTTGCTTTCTTGTAATTGTTGCTTGACTCGGTCTTGTATTTCTTGCATACTAGCTGCAAAATCTTCACCATCTGCACTTCTAAATTCTTGTTTTCCAAGGTTCCTTAACTCATAAATTCCTCTTGGATGCATTCCATAAACAATTTGGAATGGACTTAATCTTGTGCTTCTGTTAGGTGAGTCATTATATGCAAATTCTGCCTGAGCAAGTACTTGATCCCATTGTTTGGGATGTTCACTTACCAAACTCCTCAAGATATTTCCAAGACTTCTATTTACCACCTCTATCTGACCATCAGTCTGGGGATGATATGCTGAACTAAAGCTGAGATTGGTTCCTAACTTTTTCCATAAAGTTCTCCAAAAATGGCCCACAAACCTGGTGTCTCTATCAGAAACAATACTTGTAGGTAATCCATGCAATCTAACTATTTCTTTGAAGAACAAGTTTGCTATGTTAGTTGCATCATTTGTCTTTTTACAAGCTATAAAGTGTGCCATTTTTTAGAATCTGTCAACAACAACAAATATTGAGTCACTTCCTCTTTGTGTTTTGGGCAATCCTAGTACAAAATCCATGCTTATAGAGTCCCATGGTCGATTTGGTATTGGTAAAGGTTGATACAGTCCAGTGTTTTGACTTCTTCCTTTTGCATATTGACATATCCTGCATCTTTCAACAAATCTTCTTACATCTGCTTGCATGCGAGGCCAATAATAAAATGCTTGTAATTGTGCTAGAGTTTTATCTTGCCCAAAATGACCTGCTAAGCCTCCACTATGTTTTTCTTTTAATAGATTTTCTCTCATCGAACATCTTGGAATGCATAACTGTCTTCCTTTGAACAGAAGTCCTTCCTATATCATGTAATCTAACCATGGAGTTCTATCTCTACTTACAGGATTTTCACAAGCTGCATAAGCTTCTTTGAAATCTAGATCATCTTTATACATATCTTTTAGCTCATCAAATCCTAAGACATTCACTTGGAATTCTTGCAGAATTAAATTGATCCTACTTAATGCATCTGCTACTTTATTTGACTGCCCACTTTTATGCTTGATAACAAATGTAAAATTTTGTAAGAATTCAATCCATTTAACATGTCTTTGACTCAATTTTGTTTGATTGTTGATGTATTGTAAAGCATGATTATCTGTGTAAAGGATGAACTCTTTTGGCATAAGATAATGTCTCCATTTTTTTAAAGTTTGTACAATGGCATAGAATTCTTTATCATAAGAAGAGTATTTTTGCTTGGCTTCATTGAGTTTTTCACTGTAGTAGGCGATTGGTCTTCCCTCTTGACTTAGAACAACTCCTATTGTAGTTCCACTGGCATCGGTCTCAACCTGGAACAACTTGTTGAAATATGGCAATGCTAAAATAGGTTGTTTTGTAATCTTTTTCTTTAATAATTTGAAACTTTTATTAGTTTCTTCTGTCCAATGGAATGGTTGATTTCTTTCTTTAATAGTTTCTACAATTGGAGCACATATACCACTGAAATTTTTGATAAATTTTCTGTAAAAACTTGCCAATCCATGAAAACTTCTTACCTCTGAAATGCTTCTTGGGGTTGGCCAATTGATTATGGCCTTCACTTTCTCCTGATCCATCTTTAAGCCTTCTTTTGAAATCACAAAACCCAAGTACAATAATTATGTTTTCATGAAACTACACTTCTTTAAATTGATTAACAATTTTTCTTGTTGTAACTTCTTCAAAACCATCTTAAGATGTCTTAGGTGCTCTTCTTTTGACTGACTGTAAATTAAGATATCATCAAGATAAACTATGACAAATTTTCCAATGAATTCTTTTAAGACCTCATTCATTAACCTCATAAAGGTACTAGGAGCATTGGTAAGTCCAAAGGGCATTACCAACCATTCATATAAGCCATTATTAGTTTTGAATGTTGTTTTTCATTCGTCACCTTCTTTGATTCTGATTTGATGATATCCACTTTTTAAATCGTCACCAAGATAAACTATGACATTTTTTCCAATGAATTCTTTTAAGACCTCGTTCATTAACCTCATAAAGGTACTAGGAGCATTGGTAAGTACAAAGGGCATTACCAACCATTCATATAAGCCATTATTAGTTTTGAATGTTGTTTTCCATTCGTCACCTTCTTTGATTCTGATTTGATGATATCCACTTTTTAAATCGATTTTAGAGAAATATGAAGCACCACTTAAACAATCTATAAGATCATCAATACGAGGTAATGGAAATCTATACCTGATTGTGATTTTGTTGATTGCTCGAGAATCTGTACACATTCTCCATCCACCATCCTTCTCGTATGAGACCCTTATCCAACAATTCTTGCACTTGATTTTTAATCTCTTCATTCTCCCTTGGAGTCATTCTATAGGCTGCTTTGTTTGGAAGGCTAGCACCTGGAATGAGATCAATATGATGGTTGATACTTCTAATGGGAGGCAACTTATCAGGCAAGTCATCCACTACAATATCAATGAATTCATTCAACATATTTTAATTTCTTCCGAAAGATCATTCAGATTTGTGCTTGTGAGGACTACTTTTGGCTTACCAATCAAAGCAAAATTTATCTCCTCATGCTTGATTTCTTGAAGGAACTCTTTTCCACTAAGTAACATTACCTTGGATTGGTCTTCTTCTGGTGCTTTTTCATTCTTCAAAGGCAAAAGTACATGTTTTTCTCCATCCTTTTCAAAAGTATAGGTGTTGCTCCTTCCATCATGTATTGCTTTCCTGTCATATTGCCATGGTCTTCCAAGCAAAATATGACACACATCCATAGGCATAACATCACAAAGAACTTTATCTTTATAGCATCCTATCTGAAACTCCACTTCACATTGTTCATTAACTAGTATCTGATGTCCCTTTTGCAACCATGAGACTTTGTAGGGAGTAGGATGTTTAGTTTTCTTTAAATTTAACTTTTCTACCATTTCTGTGGATACTAGATTATCAATACTCCCACTATCAATAATGACTTTACAACATTTTCCTCCTGATTTACAGACAATTTTGAACAATGTTTTCCTTTGTGTAAGTTCCTTTACTTCTTTAGGAGACTTTAATAAAGTTCTTTTCATCATTAAGGATTCACCAATTTCAGGTGCATTTTCATGTGTAGAGGATTGTACACTTTCTGTATCAATTTGTGCCATATGTATGCTACCCTGACTAGAAGATCTTTCTAGACATTCATCATATTTATGGCCAACTTTATTACATGTATAACATCTTACCACAAAAGATCTAACTCTACCTCTTTGATATGGTCTTCGTCCTCTAAAATCTCCTCTTGATGATGATTCTGCCTGATGTGAATTGTTGCCTTCTTCTTTTTGAATGGGAAATCTTCCGCTTGAATATCCTCTGCTTGATTGTCCTCTTGATGGTCCTCTGCTTGATTGTCCTCTGCTCCTTACTGTACTTCGTCCTCTTCCTCTTTGACTCTGCTTCCTTGCCAATTTTTCTTCTATCTTAAGGGCTATCTGGTAAGCTTCTTCAACAGTTTTCAAAGATAAAATATCCAATTCATCTTGTATTTCAAATCTTAGGCCATTAATATATCTAGCTAATTTTTCATCATCTGCTTCCACATGGCCAAAACTTATACTTAATCTATAAAAAAAAATTGTATATTCTTTTACAGACATGAACTTCTGGGCTTGCTACTTAATCCTGCAATCATCTTGACCATTTTCTCTTCTAGAGTTTCTTCTTCAACTTCAGCTTCTTCTTTTGAGGTTGCTTCTGCTTTGCTAATATCACTAGTGTCAATGTCTCTTCTGTGTGTTGTCTCCAATGCATCTAATCTCGTTCGAATATTTCTTACTTCATCGAGTAAGACTTGGTTGGCAGTTGGTATTCCTCGACCAATTCCATCTCCCCTGGCTCATCCAGCTCTTTGTGCCATCATAAGAGAAATAACTCTTGAACTTTATAATTTAAATTCTCCCCTTTAATAAATAACCAAAACACCTTTTTGGAATTAATAATTTAATGACAATAATATAAAGGTACAAAGCACCTTCCTTTTGGCATTAAATAAAGTACCTTTATAATCCACTTTTTACCAAATACGTATATGCAATTAGAATATTAAATAGGGAGCATCACCATATATAAAACAATGCATTTACTCTTGTCCACTAATACGTATATGATTTTATTTATGGAACATTTTTTTTAAATAGTGGCTTATCGTTTTAAAGATTAATTCCTCTTACGATAGTTTTCTTATCGCCTTTACGCACAGGAGGTTCAACACCACGCAGAAAAAATGTCTCACAGTTTCATAGCTCCAAATCATATTTTTTTTTAAACGCTCCAAATTAAAATTTGTTGTCTCCTTCTCACATAGAGAGTCCCACACTCAATTCATCGGTTCTACTCCTCGGCTTATGCTGCACAAGCTTTCATGTTGCCATGGTTTCAACCATCATATGCAGCTCCAACGCTGCTCTTTAATATTCTATCGACTCCACAGGATCTTCTCTTCAAAGTTGGTTCGTTACAAGCATTACGCATTACAGGAAAGTCAACTCAATGTACCAGGCTCAGCGTCTTGAACGAACCGTCCATTTATTAAGACCAATGTCGAAAAAGTCGAAGTCGGGATTAATTCGGCAAGGGTCCAAAAGTTGAAAAACTCGTCAAAGTCGGGAGTTTTTTGAAAAAGTCGGTAAAAAGTCGGCAAAATTAAAAAAACACAAAATTATTCATTTTTTAATTTTTTTTTTAACATCTAGAGTATCCACAACATCAAATAAATGCATTTCCACATAAACATGTAAAGTAAGCTAATATATAATATGTATATGAAGTCTAGTGCTACATCACATATCAAAATAGTGAATCAACTCCTGAATTTTGAGTCCTGTCTGAGTCTCAACTCTCAAGAGTCAAAATATCAACAAAAAATATAATAAATGTATATCATGAGTCATCTAAAAGTCATCAAGTAATCAGTCACTGAGATCCTCTTCCCCTTTTAATTTTTGTTTCCTAATTGTATTAAGAAATAAGTCATGCATTTATTCAGTAGATTGTAATCTGCTTGGGTAATAAGGTGTCAGGTGGTAGGTCCAATGAAAATTAACAGTGAGTATCACAGTAGATGTGAAAATTAACGCTTGGTGACTCCAAGTTGCTTATTTTCTGAGAAAACAGTAGATGTTAGATTACTAACCTAGCCTTGGCATCTATTATTCAAAAACTCTTGGAGGTAAAATCCACCTCTGATACATAACCTTTCCCCACATTTACAAGGAGTTCACCACTAAAGAAGATTCCCTTTCAAAACATGCTCTCATTGCAGGAAGGATCTTTGCTGTCACAATATTTCACAAGTACTTTGTTCCTGTCTGAAAAATGGGTTCTTTTTTGAGGCACTGGTTTTTTTTTTTTTTGATAGGTTGTTGTTATTTGATCTTCATGACCTCCTCTTTGTTGTTTCTTCTGGAATCATTCAACAACTGTAACAATGTTTTTGATGGTGTGGGGTTCTTTCTACGAAAGACTGTTGTATGCCTGTCCTTTTGGTACTTTTGTAATCTTTTGAAGGGTCAGTGGTTGTTAGAGTTTGGATCACTGAAAGCCTAGAGGCTTAGCCAATGCATACTTTGCTTTCTAACTAGAAATATGAAATATAAAGATTTGTTTTTCCTTGGAAAACAAAAACATATCTTAACCTCAAAACTAACAGATTACAAATGAGACTACTATGCTCGCAAGAAGTATGACAAACAATACAATGCAATAACTTGAAAATGCATGGATGGAAGCTTCAATTTACAGTTTTTTCACCTTTGCGGCCTCTTTATCCGCGGCCTGGGAAGGGAGGCAGACTTTTTGGGTCGACTCCCGATTATAAGGAAAAAATCGCGATTTTTTCCTTTGTGAAAAAGTCGCCAAAAAGTCGGGGGATTAAATCGTTTAGTTCAAAAAATCGCATTTTTAGGATTAAATCGGGATTTTTTGCAAACTTTTTCCACACTGCAATTTAAGACTACTACCCTCTTACGCCTTATTCCTTGATTCAACGATCAATTGCTACGCAGAGCCTCTCACACTAATAAGCTCCCACGCAATGTCCAATCACGCAAACACCAAACTTAATAATTTTGCACACAATCTCCTTCGTATTCTTCGTTATCACCTCAAAGTACTAATGGGAAGAGACGCTATAGAAAAATGAGCAATGATGCGTACTCGTTCGCAATGCTCTACAGGTCCAACAAAGTCCTAGGCACACACATCA
This sequence comes from Pinus tabuliformis, assembly GCA_031772625.1. Classification (NCBI taxonomy): domain Eukaryota; kingdom Viridiplantae; phylum Streptophyta; class Pinopsida; order Pinales; family Pinaceae; genus Pinus; species Pinus tabuliformis. The sequence continues at coordinate 904,092,510 of CM062817.1, read as the reverse complement.
ATTCTCACAGGCCCAACGCTTCTATTCTTACAAATTTCAACTGAGCCATCACCCAAATATACTCTGATACCATAACTTGACACAGATAACAGATGAGGAAAATACTCATTAAAACAAACATATAATTTTATTAAATCATTTCTCTCCAAAACTTGGGTTTATAAATCAATTACATGGTTGTTTATTCTTCAGGAAGAAGACTCTCAAATTCCTCAAAGAGATAACTCCTTCCTGGATATTTAGAGGAAGTTGAGAGAAATCCTCTCAATTCTAAGAATATATTCTTACTACTTAATCTCTAACAAATTCTAGAAGTCTCCATAAAATCTAGAATTTTCTATAATTCTCCAAATTAAATAAATACATAAATACAAAATAAGAGATGCTCTTGCATCAAATAGACTTCTTATATTGTTGTCAAATACATCATATCTATAAGACCTTATAGCCAAAAGTACTCACTATAATTTATCACCTCCCAAGTCAACTCTAGTTAACTTTCAAGTTTACTCTCAAAGTATTTACACCATGCCTGGGGTGCTTCAAGAGATTTGGGGTATGTGGCGTAAGTTCAACCCCTAGATAATCCGAGATGTTTTGGCAAATGAAAGATAGTCCTTGATGGATTTTCACAATTGAGATAACTTGCTCAATGGATGCTTGACTTTAAATGGTTGCTAGCGTAGTGTTATTCCCTTAGGCATTGGAGTTATCTTCACAATTTGGTGGATGCCTTCATTAGGGCCCCATGAAGGATCCACTTGCTTGAAGAGAACCCTACATGCGATGAGGAGCATTATGCAATTTGGAGGAGGGCATTAAGCCCTAGTTGGCATGTCGCAGGTTAGATCCCTATTAGGAGGATTGGAGATGGCTTGAGGATGCCTGTGGCTTTGATGGTATACTTGTAGGGACAACTAATCCAATGGAGTACATTACTTAGGAGGGTCAACAAAGTCTATGAAGACTTATGATGGAGAGATGGGGACATCACCTTGGAGACATTGTTGTGCATAACATCACCTTGAAGCATAACACGTGTTGAAAATGATAACTAGCTTCAGTCTTCATAATTGTTTATGTACCATGACTTGATGTAATCGATCTACTTGTCAAAGAAAGAAAAAAAGAAAAATTATATCTTGCAAAAGAAAAATTATTTATTGAAGAATGGGTTTCTTTCCCATTGATTATTTTATTGTTTTTGCCACCCATTGAGTGCCCTAGGGTTTTGACAAGGTCAAGGTCAAGGTTGTGATGTAAAGTCCCTTAAAGGGCTCTTGGATCAATGTAAAAGAAATTATTTTTGAATATAAAAAGGACAAGAAACCACCAAGTGATGGGTCGGCCAGCCCACCAAGTCGACTCCATAAAAAGGTAGTTGCACTGCACCAAGAGGCTATATATAGGAGAGTCATTCGACCTCCAAAGGCATCAGGAAAGTTTGCATCCCTTGAAGAAGTCTGAGGGAAATCAGAGCGAAGAAGAGGAGAAGATCAGCAAGGAGGAAGAGAAGGCTTCTTATTTTGTTTTGGGCATCTTTTCTTGTTCTAGCAAACTTGCACGTGTGGAAGGGATACTGTTTTGGTTCAAATTTTCGGCCAAGTGAACAGAAGTAATTTGAGTTGCAGAAGGAAGTTTTTGTTTGGATGGTTGGCCCTCACTTGGTGGATTATCTTGGTTAAGGTCTGGAAGTCTTTCTTGAGAATTCTATAAGAAAGAGAAGTTTTGGGTTTTCCCCTATGGAGGGTTTTTGCCCTGGCGAAGAGCCTAATTTTCTAGTGTTCTTATTTGCATTGTGATCTTCTTTATTGGCATTGTCTTGATGATGATAAACACATAATAATAATGATGATGATCTAAATTAAAGTCACAAGAAATTTCAATGTAATAAGAGAAAACAAGTAAAAGAAATCATAATTCTTGTTGCCCTACTTTTCTCAACATGGTATTAGAGCGAGGTTCACCTATGTAAGAAGGGAAAATTGAAGATCACAAAGAAGCTAGCAAAGAAGCGTCTCCTCCAAGAGTGAACTCATAAGAAGGCCCGGATCAAATTCTGGGCACAAAATTCTCAAGTTTTGATCTCAAGATAGCGAAGAAGTTACAGTGAACTATATCTCTGTCCTAAAGATCCGTAAGAATCTCTCTCAAGACATTGAAAGGAACCGAACTCATTCCAAAGATAAGCGAAGTTCTGAACTACAATATTAGCCCTTCGCCAAGTGATTAGACCTCTGAACTGTGTGCATAAAAGAGTGATTTTTGGAGGGACACTATATCACTGTTTCAAAAGACCGAAGGCCTAATTCTAATGTTCGAAGCAGTCTGAGCCCTTTGGCAAGAAAATCGAACCTCTGAGCCTTGAAGAACAGGACTGTTTACATCGCCTCAAGAAGCCGAACCTACTGTAACAACCACAAAGCTGAATTTCTGAGCATACATAGAAGCATTCTAGCTTTTCTGGGCATGCCAATCGTGTTATAAGAACCGAGATCTCCTTAAGACAGTATCTGAAGAAGTTGAAATCTTTGTGTATTGTGACAAGAAGAGAATCAAAACTTCCTCATAGTCTGAGCATGCGAGAAACAATCACTATTTTAGAACATTTTCTGGGCATTGAATACTTGTAAATTCTGGGTATACTACTTTTATAGAAGGATCGAACTCCTCAAGAAAAACCGAGAACCTCATTATTTTAGATCAAAGTTGAAGGCACTCAAGGTAAGTCATATTTCCATCACTGATCGCAAACCTGAGTTTATGGTGAATCGAATCTCTGTGGCACTAATAATGCAGGCACCAACCACACATATATACTTGTTCTCTGTAGCATGAACAGTCATTCAAGAAGGCCGACCTCACAATGGTATGGTAAAAGAAGTAATGCTTCTGAGCATATAAATAAGATGCCTACTCACTGTGTAATGTTTGGAAAAGCATTGCAATAGCAAAGTTCTGAATACATGTGAGAAGAACAAGTTCTGAGTATACTCAAATTTGGAAAAGTCTTCTTGAGAAAAGCAATTTTGAAGCTTGTGCTTCAAATCAATTCTAAGTTCAAGAAAGTTATAATGAGAGAGCAGTGCTAAGCATATTTGTCTAAGCTGGTATTTTCACTGCAAGGAGTTGCAAATCAACATTCAGTATATATATATGTGTAAGGAAGTACACTAGCCAGAGGATAAACATCTTCGTCACGTATATGAAGCCTATTCTTAAGATGGCTTTGCAGTTAAAGGAAAAATCTTGAAGTCCTATAGCAGAAAGAGTTTTTGCATCTAAAACAACATCCGAAGAAAACATGGTGATCTTCTTTCAGTACAGAAAGGCATTCAGCCTGAGCTGGCAGTCTATTACAGGGAAGAGCAACTTTAGTGAAAATCAAAAGTTGTTGCAGCCTTTGTAAACAGCCTCCATGGTCATTAAATGCAAAGGTACGTAATCATAAGGTATGTATGACATATTTTATTAAGGGTCTAACATAAGATGTTTTAGGGTAGAAGTTATGGCTCTAGGGTTTGTAGTTGTTTCAGTATCTTGGACTGTAAACTCTAAATGGTTCATGAGAAGCCCTAGTAATTAGAAACCCTAATCTTAAGGTACTTGTTCTCTATGATTTTATTTCTAGGGTTTGTTAGTATTCTAGGGCATAGGATAAACCCTAGTATGTCATGAAGAGAAAATAATCTGATCTAGGGTTTGAACTTAAGAAACCTTAGAATACCCTCATGATTGCATGAAAACCCTAGAAACACAACTTGACATCATATTTTTGTATCGTGCACTTTGCTTGGGGATACTTGTCAATGAATGTTGCAGGTATAGGAAGTAAAGGGAGGATGATTTGATCCTCTGTTTTGGAAAGCATGATGGAAGGCAGGAACTGTAAGGACCCTTGATCCTTAGAAAAATTCATGATATAATTATGGAGCTATGGATACCTGGTACATAGCAAGGAAAAGTAGAAAGACCTCTACCATGGTTAAAAGATTACTATCAAGAAGCATTGTAAGCATATTAGAAGATGGCATCATATTAGAAGCATACGATTGAAGCAAGAGCTCATGACATCATTATAAAAGCTTGAAAGAATAGCTGAAGTAGGAATCTACATGGTTGTAGCAGTCCACATAGAAAGAAAGTAGCTCTTGGTAACCTCATTGAAAGCATAAGTAGTATATATGAAGAAAACCATCTAGCATGATAGAAGATAGAAGGAAATCATCATACACCATCTATAGAAAGGAGCATTTGCAGGAAGAGGATAATCAAGATCCTCCAATGGAATCTTCATTAGAAGGTTCACCTCTACTTGGAAAAAGCAAGTGTCTCGCTAATGGTCTACATTCCGCCTTGTGTGGGATCCATTGTTTAGAAGGATGATGGTATGATGACAAAGGAGTGCAGCATGGCTGAAGTATTTTCAAGCAAGGAAAGGAAGCTGCCAAGAGAAGTCTAGATGACCAAAAGGAAAAAAAAGGTATGTATATATTTGATCGATAGCATGGTTGAATGCTCTATCTCATGAGCATGATCGAAGAAGAAGGAACTCTTCCTTTAGAAAAATGCATGAAAGTATGTGCCTTAAGCTAGTTCACATATTGATAAGATGAAATGAACATAATATGTCCTCATATGGAATATGAGGTGGTTGACAAAAATAAAGGAACTATGTATAGAAGTTCCTGGGGAGCAATATGTGAAGAAAAGAGTTCATGCTAGATGCAACTATGGTCACATAAGATAAGGAATCAACATCCAATGACTAGAAGGATCTGGTATGACATCTCCATGAGGAAGGTATGAAGACCTTGATAAAGTCTGAAAAAGAAAGAAGACCCTTGACATTAAAAGTCTTGGAGATGTATTTGCAAATGTGCAGGATGATGATGTTGCAAGAAGCAGATGTATGGATGAAAGGCCATCATAAAAGGTAACTTTGATTTGATGTTCATTTCTGATTTTTGAACAACATTTGGTTTGGGTTGAAACAGGGCTACTGAAAGAGAGTTGTGGATGTCACCTACAACTAGCACTCATGTGATTGGATGGAAGATCCTAAAAGAAACGTGGCCTGGAAGAGGTAGTTGTATGAAGAAAAGCTAGATGTGGACTGGAAGATCACTTTCCGATGAAAAGAAGAATGACATGACTAATGGTTCAACCCTATGGTTCGTTGAAGGAAAGTGATGGATGGTCGATGCCCTACGAAAGATGAAGGCTCCATAATGAGGAAGATGATGTTCATCACATCGAAAGGAGGAGCCCTACTAGCAGTTGATAGTACCATGATCTCCACCAAAGAGTTGTTGTTGGAAACAAGTCCCTAGCTGACAGGGAGCTTGGACAAGTCCCTGGATAAGAGGGAGCTTGGGAATATTCCTTTTATAGGAATGAGCATGTCTTCCCTCGTTGAGAGATAGACATAGACACATCATTCTTGTCTTCATGTTGTGAAGAAAGAATGGAGGATTGGGTAAGCATCTGAGACTGATTCTGATACTCTTTGAGGATGAGGTAGGGCATCCAAGATAAGAGTAGTCGAAGAGGAAATTCCTTGAGGATGTGTTATTCCAAGATAAGAATTGTCCTAAAAGGAACACTGTGAACACCCAGGAGGGGTATGTGCCTTGAGAGACAATGATGATGGTGTTTGTCAGTCATTGGTCTCGCCAGCATTGTGCTCTGATCTTGTGGAGAGATAGAGTTGTTAGTCAAGGCCTTGCTATGTGACAATGTTGGTTGATATGATGAGATGCTCTGGCATAAGCTAAGGAAGTAGCTTATGAGATGGCTTACCAATCTGACTCTTTTTATGAGAACTTCTCAAGGTTGAACTGTCCATTGTACCTGTTGTTGTCAATTATGAATACCTCCCTAGTTAAGACGGAGTGTTGAAAATGGTAACTAGCTTCGGTCTTCATAATTTTTTATGTACCATGACTTGATGTAATCGATGTACTTGTCAAAGAAAAAGAAAAGGAAAATTATATCTTGCAAAAGAAAAATTATTTATTGAAGAATGGGTTTCTTGCCCATTGATTATTTTATTAGTTTTGGCACCCGTTGAGTGCCCTAGGGCTTTGACAAGGTCAAGGTCAAGGTCGTGATGTAAAGTCCCTTCAAGGGCTCTTGGATAAATGTAAAAAAAAAAAAATTTGAACATAAAACGGACAAGAAACCACCAAGTGATGGGTCGGCCAACCCACCAAGTCGGCTCCACAAGAAGGTAGTTGCACCACACCAAGAGGCTATATATAGAAGAGTCATTCGACCTCCAAAGGCATCAAGAAAGTTCACATCTCTTGAAGAAGTCTGAGGGAAATCAGAGCAAAGAAGAGGAGAAGATCAACAAGGAGGAAGAGAAGGCTTCTTATTTTGTTTTGGGCATCTTTTCTTGTTCTAGCAAACTCGCATGTGCGGAAGGGATACTGTTTTGGTTCAGATTTTCAGACAAGTGAACAGAAGTATTCCAAGTTGCAGAAGGAAGTTTTTGTTTGGATGGTTGGCCCTCACTTGGTGGATTATCTTGGTTAAGGTCTAGAAGTCTTCCTTGAGAATTCTATAAGAAAGAGAAGTTTTGGGTTTTCCCCTATGGAGGGGTTTTGCCATGGTGAAGTGCCTAATTTTCTGGTGTTCTTGTTTGCATTGTGATCTTCTTTATTGGCATTGTCTTGATGATGATAAACACATAATAATGATGATGATGATCTAAATTAATGTCACAAGAAATGTCAACGTAATAAGAGAAAACAAGTAAAAGAAATCGTAATTCTTGTTGCCCTAGTTTTCTCAACAACATGTACTTTAGAATGTAGTGTTTCACTTGTGTCGCCTTACAAGTGCTCATTGTAACGTTCATAAGGGCTAAGGTCCACATTTTATTGTTGGTCTCCTTTACTTCTCGCATAAATAGAAGAAAGAAAGAGTCCTCATTCATGCCATTGTCATCATTATTCACTCTCTTTTCTTCATACTTAGCTTCTTGGAGGAAGTCCTTAAGGTTTTTTCATGAACCCTAGCAAGAGTTATGAAGTCTAGAGGAGACATCTTTGGTAGAGCTAGATACTTGTGATCTTAGGGTTTACTCTCATGAAGAAGACATTGGTGATGATCATTCTTCTCTCTCTCTTGTATTTTCTTACGTACTTTATCTCTCATGTCTTGAGATGCTCGGGTTTCCTGGGGATTTCTGGGGGTTAGGTTCTCAAACCTAAGAGGGTGAGAAGATTAAGATTTCATGATAAACCCTAGGTATATTAGTGAAGGAGAGGAGAGGACGTCCTGCCTTAGGTGGATTTGTGAAGAGGGAGAGGAGAGGACGTATTGCCTAGGTGGATTTGTGAAGGAGAGGAGAGGACATCTTGCCTTGTACAATGTGTTGGAGTGATTCTTGAAGATTTGATCTTCTTGGTTGCTAGGTTTTCTTGATTTTCCCTAGCTAGGGTTTGGAGAGCTGGGGGAATTTTTATCAACCTTGAGAAAAGGCTATGGTACATAGTAACATACATGCACTTCATCTTGAGCATATTAATGAAGTTTCCAGCTGTCCAAAGCTTGTGCAATTTCCAGGATTAATTTTCAGCTATATATGTTCTTTATTGTTATTTACAGCCATATTTGTCTTGCTGATTTGACATAAGTGAAAGGACAATTGGTAAGTGATTTGACATTGAAGTGAAGAATATAAGGGGCTGATTTTCTGTTGTATTGTTGTTATTACTGCTGTAAAAGAGTATTTTCAGATCTGGTTATGGGCTGATAAATTGCCCTAAAAAAGTTGAAACTTATTCCATTGGTTTTATATATTTTCTCCTTGAATGCTGGGAAGTTTGGGATATTTGCAGGTAAAATATTGTACTCTTTTCACTGTTGTTTTGTTACTGCGCCCTTGAGGCTAAAAATTCACTAGCCTAAGATCCAAGAAACCTTCTAGGCTGAAGGTGAAATTTCTGTTTTTCATTGAATTTTTAATTTCAAGAAATTTCCAAACTAACAGCGAGAGCTCCATCATGAGTTTCTCCCCCTTGTTGGGTATATGTTATATTCTTTTCACGACTACCTCCTCATGTTGTACGTTGTGCCGGGCACAATGGAGGGGGGCGGAGGCAACATACCTCCTATTCAGGGTGGGTCGCAGGGGAGGAGAAGCCGCTCTACTTGAGGGATTCACATGTGGGTGGAAGCCCCCTTGTGTGAGGGTTCAGAGACAGAGCCCCCGAAAAAAATTTGGCCAGTGTTTTGCGTCCCTTTTTGGCAGTTTTTGGCACACAGTTTTCACTTTTGGCGATTTTGTGGACACAGTGGTTTAGCCCATGGTTTTGTAGTTTCAGTTAAAAAACTATGGTTGTATTCTAATCCAGGGTAAATGGATTAGTGATTTATGGATGCCAATATATATATATATAAAGGGGTGTAGTTTTTAACCCTATACAGTTAATTTCTGCAAACAGATTCTTAATAACACAGAAAAGATGCAATGGTAAACACACACATGAACATAGAGATTTTACCCTAAACGTCCACACCATGAAAACCAGAAAGGTTTTTTAGTATATTGTAAATATGAATATACTGAAAAACCTTTCTGGTTTTCCTGGTGTGGGCATTTAGGATCAAATTTCCATGTTCATGTGTGTGTTTACCATTGCATCTTTAACGTGTTATTAAAAATCTGTTTGCAGAAATTAACTGTATAGGGTTAAAAACTACACCCCTTCGCCTCAGATGTTAAGGGAGACAGGTCTTCTAAGATTTCTTTCTTCTCTTCTCACCCCATAGCTCCTCCCAAGATTGCACAACCCTGCCCACTCAGCCATAGACACTCACTGGACAACATCATCTGTCTTTGCGTCAGTCCCTTACAGTCATTGATGAGGGCAAAGAGGCCTCTTCTCCTTTCTCTACTTTTGTTTCCACTTATGATGTTGATGTGGAGATACTGCCTCACGCCTTATAGGGTTTGCTTAGCTCTTGTTCTTCTTCTTTTATTATCATTTATATCTATTATATTTTGATAACATTTTAGCTCTAAGAGTGATCTAGACACTCTCACTGTTTAATGACCACTGATTGAAATCTCTAATCCCATTGACCTATTACTTGGTCAGTTGTGGACATTAAAAAATATTTTATCTTATGCTACTGATTCATGGATTTTATATATATATATATATAGTTTATCATGGAGTTTTTATGTAAAGTATACCCAAAGTTACCAGGACCAGGATACAGATCCTGGTAACTTGGGATATACATAACATTAAATAAGTTATTATTCTAGATCCTCCATGACCCGAACACAAGTAATTTCACATCCAAAATCAAGAAAGCAATTTCACCTCCAAAATCAAGAAATCAAAGCGTAAGCATTTTCTTTACATGAGACCTGAGGTTATGAGCAATGCCATATTTTGGTTCAGTCTTGCGAAATACACAAATTTTAATACATGTTAAACAATTTGCTAGAAGTATATTTAGACAAAACAATTTCTCTTTTGCAAATCTTGGTTACCTTTACCAAATTACCCTAAGTAATGAAAAGGAAAGGATAGTGACATCATGCGGCATTTCGAGCATTGTGGCTAATGTGAGTTTGTTAAAATTGGCAACTAGGGCGAAACTCCATGTGGGTCATCTTATTAATGGCAGCTGATATTTTTCTTGGATCCCTCTCATCGAGAGGTGTAGGATTGATCTAAAGATCATCCGATTCCGATAAGTATTCATGGAGATATGAATTTATTTGTGTTATGGGACAATTCGTCAAGGTCGACCAGCAACCAAATAAACCCCCCATGTGCTCAACGTTTTAGTATAAATAGAGGTGCCTTGAAAGTCATTTGGACACACTCGCTTGGGATCTCTTCTTCTCTACTTGTCTTTGGGTTTTGGTGGGAAGAGAGATCCTAAGGGATAACGCTGCCCTAATTGAGAAAGGTTCTACGCTATCATGGGAGATGCCCTAGAAGGCTCTACGCTGTCATGGAGGACAGCCACAAGGAAGCCCTAACGCTGCCCTATGGAGAAGTATGCAGTCAAGAAGGGCAGCAACATAAGCACTCTAATGCAGCCATGGTAGAAGCCTAAGTACCCAACGTGGAGGAGAAAGAATCCACCTACAGCAGCCCTAATCCCTAGCCGCAGCAAGAAAGGGTGATTCCTAGACAGCGTGAAGAAGGCTGAGTTCATCAAAGGAGGCCGAGTTCACTGTTGAACTATTGAAGAACATATAAGAAGAATTGATCAAGGGTTTCTCCACATTGGGGTTTGTCCCTGGCTAGCGCCACATCTTGTGTCCTCTTGTCTTGGCTTGTCTTCTGCAATATATGTTTATGTTCTATCTACAGTTTACTTTAATGCTGATGTGATTGCTAATCTGGAAAAGATATTGAGCTAACTGTGAAAATTGAAATAAATTGCTTTAAGCATAGAACATACATAAACTTAACATGGTATTAGAGTTGAGGTGAAGACAAAGCCCAAGCAAGAGTGAAAGAGCAATCACCGAAGACAGTTAGGAAAGAACAAAAGGATCAATGGATTCCTCATCCCTCTTCTAATTCACCAAGGGTGAAGTCGAAGCAGAGAATATTATCAGAATAGCGCAGCGGAAGTTTCTGATGGCCTACCTAAAGATCACTTCAATGAGAAGTCCAAATCTAAGGGTGGAAGGAAAGGCAGATGCCTTGGTTGCAAAAAGTTCGACCATTATGCAAAGGAGTGTCTGAATGGCAGGGACATGTCACTTGATGATGATAACAATCATTCCAAGGATCAATGATCAGAGGAATGACATATAATGCAAGTCATCAACGTAACGGCCGACTCTTCAAAGAAAGCAAGGAACCCCAGGTAAGAAGAATCAAATGTTGTTTCTAATAAGATAAAGAAGTGTTATCTTGTATTAGCCCTCTCCTTCAGATTCTTTGGGAATCTGGCTTATTGATTGTAGTGCTCCAAGGCACTTCATCGGATAGAAGGGTGCTCTCTATAATTTGGTAGAGATGGAAACAATCATGGGATTATACTCAGAGTCGATGCCACCTATCCTGGAAAGGGTGTAGGGAATGTTACCCCTCATTTGAATGAGGTTAACTCGATTCATCTACAAAATCCCTTTATGTACCTAATCGCAAGAAGAACCTGGTGTCCATTTCGGCAATGGAAGTCAAAGGTTACAAGGTGGCATTCATCGATGGAAAGGTACGTGTTTGAAAATGAAATGTTTTTACTCATGGGTTCAGGGTTGGCAATTTGTATCAAAATGCAGGTTGGTCCATTGGGGATCATGTCAATTGACATATATCATCTATAGCACCGAAGGTCTACTTATTATAGGACCCTACACGATGTGAGTCAGATGGTGACTGGGATGACTGAATTCAAAAAGAGCATGAAGATACATCTCTGAGATGTACCGAAGGAAAATCTTACAAGGGGACCATTCCCCTCATGTACCAGGTCCACAGGTTTGGAACAACCCGAGAGGTTTGAGATTCATGATCGGGAATCTCATGTATGCAGGTGGAAGAAAGCCCTCTATGGCTTGAAGCAAAACACCCCGCGCCTAGTATGAGAGGATTGATCGCTGTTTGATGAAGTTGAGATTCACTAGGAGTGAAATCAATCCAAATCATTACTCAAAGGTTGTGGATGATAGACCTCTCATACCAACACCTTCTGAGGACGACCTATTTCTGACAGGGGAAGACCCTCTCATTTGCAGAAGTAAGAGGGAGTTGGATTTCCGATGTGGAACGGTAAACTGCAAGCCCGTGACTACCTCGAGGATCTTAACTTTCAGAAGTTATATGGTAGTGATGTCGGACCGGATTTGGGAAAATACCTCTGACTTTCATAAACTCATTCGCGTTGATGTTCTTGGTGAACTTTCGTCCGGACATATGATTTGCAATTAGCATGGTGAGCTCATATATGGTTGAGCCACACTAGATTGATGCCTAGAATCTTCTGAGATATCTTTGGGGCACAATCTCTCATGGATTGAGATACCCTGCTGGAAATATGAAGCTACATGATTACTCAAATGTTGACTGGGCAGGCAGTGTGGAGGATCACTAGAGCACTTCTCAGTGTTGGTTCTCTTTGGATTCTGCTTCGATATCATGGATGAGCAGGAAGCAGAAGTCGGTTGCTATAAGCACTGTCGAGACCGAATACATAGCTACGAGTATGATCTCGTATGAAGCTACCTAGTTGTGGAAGCTCTTCAGTGAGTTGTTTGTACACATGATGAATACCACCGTGATCCTCTATGACAACCGGGGGGGGGATTCGATTGTTGAGGAATCCCGTATTCGATGATTGCTCTAGCAGATAGACATCAGATACTACCTTATCTGGGATATGGTACGTCAATGAGCGAGGAGGCTCCATCACATTGAGACTGGTGTACAGGTCGCACACATTTTGTCAAAGCCCCGGGGAAAGGTCATATATGTGACTTTCTCGAACGACTTGGAGTCGTTGAGAGACCTTCTTATAAGGGTCCTGCATGTTGCATGCATTGAGCTCTGGGAGCTCTGGGGGGCTTGGGGTACTTACTAGAGCAACACACGACCATAGGGCAACTCACCCTCCCCTAATGGTGCGTTGTGTACAAGGTGAATGGCTCAGCCTTCCCCTGTGATACCCCGAGGCAACTTTGGGACAGGATGATTAGTTCTCCTGTCAAGGCATCCTACCCATGCAGTCTGGGACTCATGGGAAGTACCTCTCATATGATCAATGAGCAGGGAAATGCGGTTAGGGACCATAGTAGTACTATCGATGGACGCATTGTTGTATCTACCGTACTCCCTATGCTAGGATGACCTCCATTGATCTGGGATCAATATGAGTGGTTTGAAACACTTTCTTGTGATATTGGTCTGGGATCAACAAAACTAACTTCAGGTCAGTACGAGTGATATGACACACTCTCTTCATATGGAACTGACTTCGGGTTAGTAGAGAATGGTATGAGACATTCTCGATCAATTCTTCTTCTTCATGCTTCAGCAGAGCAGTGTAGGGCAATGATGGCAAAGATAGTACAGTCGGACATATGGATTAGCGGATGGAGTTCTCCCTAGTTGAGAGGGAGTGTTAAAACTGGCAACTAGGGCGAAACTCCATGTGGGTCATCTTATTAATGGCAGCTGATATTTTTCTTGGATCCCTCTCATCGACAAGTATAGGATTGATCTAAAGATAATCCGATTCCGATAAATGTTCATGGAGATATGAATTTATTTGTGTTATGGGACAATTCATCAAGGTCAGCCAGCAACCAAATAAACCCCCCATGTGCTCAACATTTTAGTATAAATAGAGGTGCCTTGAAAGTCATTTGGACACACTCGCTTGGGATCTCTTCCTCTCTACTTGTCTTTGGGTTTTGGTGGGAAGAGAGATCCTAAGGGATAACACTGCCCTAATGGAGAAAGGTTCTACTCTATCATGGGAGATGTGCTAGAAGGCTCTATGTTGTCATGGAGGAAAGCCACAAGGAAGCCCTAATGCTGCCCTATGGAGAAGTATGCAGTCAAGAAGGGCAGCAACGTAAGCCCTCTAACGCAGCCATGGTAGAAGCCTAAGTACCCTACGTGGAGGAGAAAGAATCCACCTACAGCAGCCCTAATCCCTAGCCGCAGCAAGAAAGGGTGATTCCTAGACAGCGTGAAGAAGGCTGAGTTCATCAAAGGAGGCTGAGTTAACTGCTGAACTATTGAAGAACATATAAGAAGAATTGATCAAGGGTTTCCCCACATTGGGGTTTGTCCCCGGCTAGCGCCACATCTTGTGTCCTCTTGTCTTGGCTTGTCTTCTGCAATTTATGTTTATGTTCTATCTGCAGTTTACTTTAATGCTAATGTGACTGCTAATCTGGAAAAGATATTGAGCTAACTGTGAAAATTGAAATAAATTGCTCTAAGCATAGAACATACCTAAACTTAACAGAGTTGTTGCAATTCAATAGCCTGGACAATTCACACTGTAGGGAAGGTAAACCAATAGTAGAAAGCCAACTGACAATTGAAGAGGCAGTTTGAAGTTTTGAACAACGGAGATACAAGTTTGGGACATGTTCCACATAGAAATTCAACTACAAGAGGCCATTTGAGGATCTCCTGAAGCAGGTTTACCATATATGAGATCAGAAAGTGGCAAAATATCTCCTCTGACAACCTCCAAGACCAATGACAACATGTACCCTAAATTGGAGCTGTCCTGTCAAATTATTGGTAAAGGGTTCAACTCAGCCATTAATGAAATACATTATCATATGAGTTAATGTGGCTTTTACCAACCAATTCGACATGTCAGCTCACCAACCCTCTTGGGAGGATCCACAAACTAATGGTGCCTTGACATACAACATCTGGATATTGTACAGCTACAATTTTGGATGTCCAACATATCGACTCCTACCTTATTACTTGGAAATTTTAAAACAAGTTTTTGCCTTGCATGCATTTACCTTGTTTACATTTTTTAAATTTGAAATCAGAAGCACAATTATAAATGGGCTAATGATTTGAAGAATATACAAAAACAAGATTAAGAATGTTCATAAATTGGGCAGTTATCCTTGGCGGGTGAGACTGCCAAAACCTGACCTGCATATTTTTACTATGCGTCAGGAATAACAGATCCAACAACAACAACAACAACAAAAATTGGATAAATTTGCTATGCTGGACTAGAGAGATCCACACTGGGGAGGGAACTGGATTCATAATCATTTCGCAGCGTAGTTTGCACTCTGTTTTCTCCATGTTATGAATTGCAAATACCACCCAAAATAGAGAAAAAAACATTACATGATTACAATTGTGATATGGGTGCAAATACTTCGGCCAAAGTTCACCAACAAGGCCCACTTGTGGATCGCAACCGCACACGGTTTCTTTGCCGCAAAAAAAATAAGTGTCAGAAAAGGCTATCCACGACTCTACTGCAACCCAGACCATTAAGGGCGCCCTTCATGAAAAGGACAGATGGCTCGGTGATAGAGAAGACCACCATCCGGTGCCAGGCCCTGGGTTCTATTACTAGCCTGTCCAGATTTTAACGAATTCTACCAATTGGCTGTTCATGCAATTGAAATTAACTCAATTGCCTCTGTATCAATAACATCGATATGGAAATGAACCGGTATACCAGGCTATATATCACATTGATTAATAAACCCATTGTTTTGTTTTCAAGCCAGTATAACATCGAGTTGAGCTCTGTTCCAGAGTAAAGAGGACTCTTAACAGAATGAGAATTACCAAAACTTACATAATATAACAGAAAAGATCAATCTACCCGTAATGTTTGCATAGATAAACTATACATACCTCTGTAATTTGCAAAATAACATCATCTCTGCGAAGGAGCTTCCCCAGAAGCTTAGGTGCCAATTCCAGCGCATCGCATTGGAAAAACGCTGGACCCAATATTTTATATCCTTCTGAAACTTCACAATTTCTACTTCCAGCCCCTACTGAAGTCCTATTGGTGTTCATTAAATCGACAGTTACGGGACCGTCTTCTGCGTACATGTTTTTGGGCTCCTTGCATTTTCTGTGTCTCCTGGGATATCTTGCTGTAATGTTTGTGTGGATCGTTTTGTTATATGCGAAATCTGAGATAGGCTTCAATTTTTTGACACACTCAGAGATTTCCATAGTAAGTGATGGGGATTCATTGAGGGTAGCTTCTCTTGCATTGTTGCAGTGGGAATCTGCTGATCTCCTGACGCTGCCCTTGCGGAGACTGGGCGTCATGATAATTAAGCTTGCAATGCATTTTACCTCCATGCATATTTCATTGTGGCGGATGTATCTCGAATGAGTTATTAAATGATGAATGTGAGTGTCGTTGTAAGAGTGTTATTCAAAATTAAGCTCCTTTTGGTAGGGAATTTTGCTCATCGATATGTATATTTCATGTTGGTAGGGAATTTTGCTCATCGATATGTATATTTCGCGTTGTGTAATAAATTTTTTTTTAATTATATGGTGAATGGGTAAACTGCCAGTTTTAATTTATGGGAGACCCAAAATCAATTCTCATAGTTACCTTTATAACACTAGGAGTATATCGAACTACCCGCAAGTCGATATACTAAGATCCTATGATTTTAGCAAAAGCTAAACTCATGTGCCGCCAAGACAGGATTAGGGAATCTGCCCCTTTAGCTATCACCAAAGCATGCCCAGTGTACTCAATGAGATTTGTACGCGGTCTCTCTGGCTTTACCCAAGTAGACTTACCGTCAAACCACACATCACTGTACCATGTTGTGTAATAATTTTTAATATATATATATAATTTTAAGGTATACATACTCTATGAGTCATGTATACTCTATCCCCTCCAGTTTTGAACCTGTAACCTCTTAAGAAGAAATATATGATTTTAAATTATATATATATATATATATATCGCATGACTTATCAAATATATTTTTAATTGGTATGATTTGGGATTTCCCAAGCCAAATCCATCTACTTAACATTTCTGCCCCTTATGAACATAGGGTGGATTTTGGGCAGTGAATGAATGATTGTGGGATATTGATAGTTGGATCCTTAATCATGGTGGGGGACCTAAATTTGACTATTTCAATTGAAGAATGTTAGGGGACGAATTGTAGGATGGACACTATCGGAGATTATTTTAAGGAGATGTTCAATGAAAACCATCTTGTGAATATAAAACTGGAGCCCCTCTCTCCGACTTGGTCAAATGGACGTTCGTGGGTATCCCACAAGAAAATGTCTAATCACTCTCTTATTATATTAGAATGGTTTGGGGTCAGACCATGGAAAGGACTCCCGTTTAAATTTAGCAGAACCTGGTTGGACGATTCGGATTTTTGTAAATTGGTCCGAGACTCATGGAAAAACGGTGGGCATATGAGGGAGGGATCTGCAATGTCATGGAAAAACGGTGGGCATATGAGGGAGGGATCTGCAATGTCATTGTTCTCAAAAAAGCTACGCACTCTCAAAAAATAAATCTGACTCTAAGAGCGAAGGAAAAAACTTGAGATGATGAAGGACTTAGTGGACATTGAAAAGACTATGGAAATTATAAAATCACAAATGGATCTTGTTGCTCCGGATAGGGCTCGTTCTTCTCTGATTATGGAACTAGAAACAAAAAAAGAGAGAGATTCTCAAAATATAGGAAGAGACCTTGCGGCTTAAAAGTCGGCCTATATGGATCTTCAATGGAGACAAAAATACTAAACTCTTTCAGCAGTTTGCATCCTAGAGACGAGCCATAAATACAATCTGGCGCATTGAGAAGGAAGATGGAGAAAAAGTATTTAACACTGAAGATATTCAAAGAGAAGCTATGAAATTTTTCAAGGGCCTGTATATGGTTAGACCAGTTGTGGACATTGATAAACAACTTTTTTCATTGATCCATACCCTACCATGTTCTTGGAGGCAAATAATGAGGCCTTATAAGCACCTGTCGCACTGGATGAAATTTCAAAGGTCTTTCACTCTTTCTCAAAGGATAAATGCCCAGCCCCTAATGGGTGGACACTCAAATTTTTATTGCATTTCCTGGAAGTTTTGGGGCCAGATTTATTATCTATGGTGGAGGAATTTCGAACCAGGGAAAAGATTCGTGGGGCTATAACTTTGACATTTATAGCACTCATTCCAAAAAACTCTTGTCCAAAAAAATTATGGGATTTTCACCCCATTTCACTTTATAACATATCCTACAAATCCATTTCAAAGATAATTGCATGTAAGTTAAAGGAAAAGTTTTCGACTTATATATCAGAGGAACAGTTTGGGTTTCTTAGGAAGAAGCAAATCCATGATGTGATAGCGATTACACAGGAATGCATCCATTCTATTAAATCTCAGAAAAAGGAAGCCTTAATGTTAAAGTTGGACTTACACCGAGCCTATGACTGTGTTGACTAGTCATTCCTCCGAATGATACTTTTCAAGATAAGTTTGAATATTAATGTAGTGGAATGGATAATGGAGTGTGTCTCGTCGACAAACTTTATTGTTTTGTTTAATGGTGTGCCCTCGTCCTTTTTGAGGGCCCATAGAGGGCTTCGACATGGATGCATGTTATCTCTTATGATTTTCATTCTGCTAATAGACGGCCTTAGATTTTGGAAGCTTGTTGGACTAGACTTTTCTACGGATCGAAGGTCACCCAGAACACTCATGTTACCCATCTCATGTTTGTAGACAATGTGTTGGTTTTTGGGCAGGTATCTATGAATCAAGGAAGAAACTTGTATTACAATATATCTTGTTTTGGTGAGTCCTTCGGGCTTTACACAAACATGCATAAATCCATGTTGATCAAGGAAGCTATTGATAACATTGTGATTATTGACATTGAAAGATTATTCAATATAAAGATAACCCTATTGGACAAGGGTTTCACATACCTGGGTGTTAGATTGAAACCAAATAATTATGGGATCTGTGATTGGTATTGGTTGATCAAGAAGTTTGAACATCGACTAATCTATGGACTCATAGGTGACTCTCACTTGGTGGCAAGTACATCTTAATTTAATTTGTTTTGCAAAATATTTCAACCTATTGGATGCATATATTTTTATTACCTTGCAGTATCATAAACAAGTTAAAAGCTATCTTTGCAAAGTTCTTATGGGAGGGTGCCAAGGACTGTAAGAAGATCCACTTGGTTCATATAGATGAAATCTCTCACGCAAAAAAATTCATGGGTTGGGTGTTATTGGATATGAAAATGTTCGGTTGGGCCTCCTCATAAAAAGCTTATGGCGGGCAGTTAACAGTGAAGGTATTTGGCATGACATTATTACAACAAAATATCTAAAAAACAAGTTGGCGTTTGAATGGTTCAAAGTTGGATCGCTGAAAATAAGGAAGGGATCTTATATTTGGAGAGGGTTCTAGAAAATTAGTGGTTGGTTTTTTCAGAATTTAAGGTGGAAATTCAGAAATGGATATAAGATTCTCATTGGCACTGACCCCGTTATGGGCATGCTAACTGTAAATCTCGAGGAGGAGTTATTAGAAATTATTCATTCTAGAGGATATTTTTTCTTAGCTCAGATTATAGAGGAGTATGAGCCGATAAACAATAAGCCTACATGGAAATCGATTGCTACAATGGGGCTTAGAGGTTTGCTTGCCAATGTTTGGACCAAATATACGTACACCCTCAGCGTGACGTGGATTACAAAAGGGATAAATCCTAACACTCTCAGCTGGAATGGATCAGTGAAGGAAGGGAACTTAGTTGTATCAGAGATTTACGATTTCCTATCACATAGGCTTAGTCACTCCTCAACAAATTGTTGGTTCGTGCAACTTTGGAGATGCAATCTACCCAAAAATATTATATTAATTTGTTGGTTGGCTTGGAGAAATTGCATCTTGACATGGGATAATTTGTGCAAGAGAAGGTTTTGTGGCCCTGAAGCTTGTCTATTGTGTAGGGAGACCAATGAATCTACGATACATCTATTTTTCAAATGTCCATTGGCTGTGCCTATTTGGATCTGGGTATTGCAAGCACACAACCTACAATCAGGGTGGTGTTTCCCTACCCTGGAATCTTGCTTTATTTGGTGGTTGAGAAAGCCTAAGAATCTTGCTTTATTTGGTGGTTGCATTTTATGGGGCATATAGAAAGCGATAAATTCACTGATTTTTGAAAATAAACAATTGGATGTGGGGTGGACTTCTTTAAATATTTGTGCATGGTGTGGAGAATATGGGCTGAAGGAAACAAAGCAAAAACCACAAAGGCTACCTAGTGATCCACAAATGTTGGAATTTCCTTGCAGATTTTTTGATGGAGCTACAAAATTATGACGTTATAGGTGTGGCGCGGTCATCATTAAAGATCCAGATGAACAATTCCACCTTTGTTGGTATGGTGATGTCGACACCAACATTAGAGCGGAAATTATTGCACTATGGGGTATGTTGTTCTTTGCTAGGCACATCAATTTGGGGAAGATCAACATTCACGGTGATGCAAAGATAGTAATCAATTGGATTAATGAAAAAGCCAATCTCAATGCTCCAATGCTAACCGGATGGATGGGCTGAATTCTGAATCTAAAATCATTATTCGGTAACATAACTTTCACTCATATCTATCGTGAGCATAATGTCATTCCAAACTCTTTATCAAAGAAGGGTCTTTTAGCTACACCTGAGCGCATGCACTTCTAGTTCTTTCGGAATGGTGACAGGATGGAGGATGGCTCCATTCCCTTTGGTTAAGATTTATGTTGATATTTTTCTGCAAACACAATTTTGCTTGTTGATACTTTTGTTATTATATGTTTTGTCTCTGTAGAACCCTTAAAGTATTAGATGATGAAAGAGGGATAACTTTTTTGAGTGATCAGGTCTTTGTATTGGGAAACAAGCTATCTAAAGTGGACATTAGGATTGCTATGTTTATATCTGTTATGCTAGCTCATTAGATCTATAGATAGTTATGGTTGATGGTAGCAAATTATGGGCTATATTAAACTATGCACTGGTTTTCAATCACAATGAATATCATTGTTTTTTTCTTTCTGAATATATATATATCTATATATATATATATATAAAATATGTAGGTCAAGGGTTGACACTTTGAAGGATAAAAGAAGGTAGCCAAGTGGACCAATCATTGAGCCCAAGTTTGCTAAAGAGAAGGACATCTTGCAGTGATAGTTCGATAATGGTTGGCCATGGTTGATTTTCGTATTGAAACAATCTTTGTCACAATGCAACGTTGGACCATGGTTGTTACAATGTGACGTTGGACCAAGAGACAATCTTTGTCACAATGTGATCATGGTTATTGACCATGGTTGACCATGATTGATTGTAATTTCAAGACAACCTTTGTCATAAAGCAACATTGAACCATGAATAAGCAGAAAGAAAAAAACATTGATATTCATTATGATTGAAAATCAATACATAGTCGAATATAGTCCATAATTTGCTACCATCGGCCATAATTATTAGGATTGCTATGTTTATATTTGTTATGCTAGCTCATTAGATCTATAGATAATTATGGCTAATGATAGCAAATTATGGATTGTATTCGACTCTGTACTGGTTTTCCATCATAATGAATATCAATGTTTTTTTCTTTATACACACACACGCACGCGCGCATGTTTTCATATTTTAAATTTTCCACTACTAAAGTGAATATATGACATATTTTTAACAAATTTCTAATGAATTAAAAGGAATATATTTAATTTTATGACATAATTATATAAATATATTTAATTGTTGAATGTATTATATTAATCGATAAGTTTTTGGCATTACACTTTATAGTTCTAAATTTCCTTTACAATTTAATGATACTTGGAAATGTATAGGCCTTACAATGATTGTAAGGTTACTACACTTGGACGACTTTCCTCCACCCTCCATCACCTCACCACTACCACATACATTGACTCTAGTTTCCCTCGCCACTACAAGGTGCAATGCAAATAACAAAGCATTGATAAGAGATTTACGAGTGTTATTGTTCCAACCTTGGGAAATCAATATTGGTCTAAAGTTTTGCCAAAGCCTAGATAGGTACTTCCTTGTTTTCTCGTCCTCATCCTTCCCTACTCCATATGAATTGTACATGTATTAAAACTCAACGAAATTGTTTTGTCTATCAAATATGACCCCATGAATATTCAAATGCCAATTCCATTGGCCAAAGGAGCCATAATCATTGTTGTTAAAGCTTTTCTTTTGCTTAAACAATGGTAAGAGAATATTTTAAATACTTATTCCCCATGCTACATCAATGGCAATCCTAATAAATCTGTAAGTCTTATAGTTCCAATTGTACGAAATCAAGATTGGTTTAAAGCTTCATTAAAGTCCATCAATTATGACCCCAAGGCTAGTCAAATGGTGGTTCCATAGGTTGACAAAACTACCAATAATTAATGGGAGCCTTAGTACACCCTAAAAAGATTAAGCATGGCCAACGACAATTGCAACAACCAAGGAAGGTTAGTGATATCCATGTTTATAAAGTGAATACTTAATGAAGACCATAATACTAATATAGGCCTCCTACAATTATCCAAATAATAGCTTGAACCCTACTTAAAATGGCCAAAATATAACAATCCCTCTAAAGTTAAGATTGACATATTCCTCATATGCATTTCTTTGACATAATATTCTTTGTTGTTGCTACTTAGGTTTTAGTCCCACCCATCACACAAGGAAAGGGGCATTCTTCTATTCACCGAATCATTTGTCCATTGAGGATTCCATGGAACCCACCAATAAAGTGAGACTACTCTAGGTAGTCATTGATATGTTCATCAATTTCAACCTTGGGGTTATTCAAATGGTGGTTCCACTAGTCAAAGGAGCCACAATCACCACTACGCGCAAACTCTAGGATGACGATAAAGGTAAATGAGAAAAAAGAGGCAATAAATTATTTCTATACCATTGGTTTTGATAGATGGACTGCAGTGTGTACTAAAATGGATGACTTGAACTCAATTCATTTGAATATCTATATAGGCCATGCACAAGCCATCAAAAATATCTAAAAAATGGTTAACAATGATGGACTTCTCGAGGAACTTAAAGTATATAATGTAGGGACACCATTGAGCTTCATCTTTTTTTTTCGAACCAACATTGGTCAAACATAAATTATATGAGTTAATCTTTGTCATATTCTCAATATACACTTAATTAAAACCAAGTATAAACTAGCACTAGTAATTCGTCATTGCTACAAATCTTTATTTAATAACCACAACAAAAACTACAGTGGTATTGAGTATATGTTGTCAATACATGCCTTCAATAAATGGACAGATAACACAATGGTCTAACCATGTCAGATAGAATAAAGTCAAATTTTAATACCATGTGTAAGAAACATGTTTGTATGTCGAGAGAAGATAGTGCACATGAAATATCATGCATGGATTTGGGAATGACCACCACTTCTCTATATCCAAGTTTCTTTTGAAGGCAAGGACCCTTGTTTTTTATGTTAATGTGTTTTTATAAATGTTACACATCACTTCACTTTTAACTGAACATTTGATCAATATAACCATGGTTAGTCTTTGTTTTACACATCCATTACATTAGTGTGAGCTAAAGGCTAAGTAAAATGTCCCATGTTTAAACGATTCACTTTTCATATGTTTTATGGGGTTACTTTTTGTTGGAATTCGGAACTTGAAATTTCATCACATAGAAATTGCAATTTTGATCCATTTAGATTCGTGATTTGCAAATTTTAGGGGTCTTTATAAAAAATGAATATCAACAATGAATCATTGATGTTGCAAAAAAAAATCCACATTATAGTGTGGATGGAATGCTTTAGCTAGTGTTTAGACACACAATTTGTCCCCACCATAAGATATTGAGATCTATTTATGGCTTAACTTAGTGAAGCCAAGTGTAGCTATTTCCATTTGATCAGTAGTTTCCCTATGCTCTTCCTCCACCCTTGGGGACCTGTCGCGTCCTTGTTTGCTCACCATAATCTTATCAACAAAGAGCTTCCTTGAAAATATACCTATTGTATGAAGTAGTTAGGATTTGTAACTTTGTAGAAGAGGGAGGTGGAAATCTTTGGTGACATAAGAGAGAAGGATAGCGGCATAACAACCATGTTCGTGAATAACTCAGGTACAAAACCATCCTTGAAAAAAATGGATATTGTATGGTGCATCCAAATAATGATAGATGTAAACCAAAATTACTTCACATGATCTCTCATAGCTTTCACCCAACATGGAAACCATCATCCTTTGGGGCATAAGGAGAGTATGGCAGACATCGGAGCTATGAACCACTCCAATCACACAAATGCAAATTGAAATGGCACATGAAACCTCATTTATGAGCTTTTATTATTGTCCTTTCGTTGAAGAGTGATATATGAGCACTCGTAAAGTAGCCTAAGGAGAATTAAATTAGAATTTCTTCCACGCGCCTTACCATGTGGCTCAATTTTTAATTAACTATTGCATGTGGGACAATCCATAGGAGTTTTGAACATTATTGAGTGCATAAGATGGACTACGTGAATAAGATCACCCCTCATAGATCCATTAACCATTAAAGTTACAAGTGCAAGAGAAACCATGTGATTGGCAAGAGAGTCTGTTAAGGAATT
This sequence comes from Pinus tabuliformis, assembly GCA_031772625.1. Lineage (NCBI taxonomy): Eukaryota > Viridiplantae > Streptophyta > Pinopsida > Pinales > Pinaceae > Pinus > Pinus tabuliformis. Next base: position 904,068,330 of record CM062817.1, on the reverse strand, counting down.
TAGTTTTCCAAGAACATGTTTTGTCGGTACGCTCGAGATAGAAGATAAGTAGGCCAAAATTCTCATGTATAATGTATTTAGCTTGATATTAGGTGGGGAAGTGCCCAAATTGAGGTGTCTAATAATATTTTTTGAGTCTCCCACTAAAACCAAAGACCTAAGAGAGAAGGATTTAGCCAAAATTATTCACTAGAGGAGACCATACACTTCCACCCAATTGTTAGAGATTAGATCCAACCTCCATGCATAACATAATTCAATTAGTCCTTTGGGGCCATAAATTGCACCCCCTTGCACTTGCCACCCCAACTTAATGAATTTTTTCTTTTTTTCTTTTTGGATGTTGATTCTCTAAAAGCTTAAAAAAATGTCAAAGTTGATTTTTTTTTAAAATAGCTTTCAAATCATGTATCAAAGTAAAGTTTTCACTTTTATCAAAGTTGAAACTTCACTTTCTCTACATCAAAAGTCGAAAATATTCTTCAATGATTTTAAATTATGGAAAGAGTGCATGCCATTTGATTTATTTGAAGGTTTAAATTGTCCTTCAACAACATTTTGTGGAGTTAAACTTCGGTTTTGATCGGAGTGAAAAATATAACTCTAACTTCGTTGAAAGTGAAATTTGAACTCTTCTAAAAGGTGGTGAAAATTGTCCCCAAAAATGTTTCATGGGTTTAAACATTGAATTTCAATGGAATGTGTTGACGGTGCTAGAAATCCATCAACTAAGGGGATCTCCCCGATATGAAGTCCCAACTAGACCTCACATCGTTTGGTGTAGGAGTCCCATCCGATATAAAGGTCAGGTTGCCAACTCCTTAAAGATTTGCCTTGCCTCTAGTTGTCAGCACAAGAGAGTGATGCAATGGTATCTTCAAACAACAAGGTAAGTGTGCCTGGTGAGTGTGCAGCGCAATTGTGTCTAGGTTCTCTTACTGCAAAAAGGGGGAGAAAAGTGAACCTCTAAGTGAGAGGTAATAGTACCACCCAAGAAGAGACACACATGAACCAAAAGGACTTTTCTAACATCTAGTGGAATAGTCCACAGCAGATGCGATAGTCGTTACAACCAATGAACAAGGAAAGATCCATCTAACATCCAGCAGAATAGTCCACAATGGATGTGACGGTCATTATAACCGATAAGCAAGGAAAGGTCTGTCTAGTATCCCGCGGAATAGTCCACAAGGATGAGACAACAGTGACAACCATTACAACACATTCCCAACAAGATAAGCACTAAAATAACTGAAATAATTCAACTATCTTAGTACATGTGAAAGAAAACATGAAATACAAATGTTCACAAAATAGTCTTACAAACATTCATAAGTCATGCATGAAAATGTGCTGGTCTGAAAAGGCTTCTGTAATTAAGAAAAAGTTTCAAGACACATATTTACATTGTACATCACTAGCCCCAGTAGTGGGACATTGGAGCCACTCCTTTCTCCTCAAAGAACTAATTGATCTCTCTAATGCTTTGCTAGAGGAGCCAAGGTGAAAAGTCCTTTTCTCATACAATGAAGGGGTACATATAACCAAAGGGGTGATGCTTACCCCTTATGAGTCTTTGACTACCTTCATGACTATTCAACTTCCTATTACTTTTCGACTTACATGACTCTTCATATTCATGTGTGTCCATTGGACTTCCACTTTACAATACACTTGATTTACATTATACATGGACCATAATAGTGATGTGGCATTTGACAACTCATGACACTGCTGAGATGGACTAGCTCGATGATGTGGCAATGTCAATCGATTGTTGCTGTTGAGTGATAGATGTATTCTTGAATATGCTTTCTCTTCTCCCCCGCATAGCTTGATGATGCAGGGTCTTCGATGATCTTCGGGCTTGGAAGGTGGTTGCACACTTGTGTTCCTTTTGCTTGCTCTTGGTAGGTCCACTGGTTCGTTCAGCTACAAGTGAGTATATAGGCATGCTTCCCTCCTTCTTATCCTTCTTCATCATGTTGCCATGACTTGATAGTGTACATGTTCCTATAATTCACTCATAATAAGACGACATCAATTTGAAAACTCCCTATCCTAAGATGATGCATTATTATCCATGAACTGAGCCTGGGATAGGTGACAAGATGGGAGAGAGGGCCCAGCAACTATGCATTGTGCAATTCCAGGTGACAGGGAGAGGGACTTTATCATTGAGACTGCATAGACACAACTCAGGCTTGATTGAGGAACTTTTCAGCACAGTCCTCAATAGGGAAAGAAATTGTGCAGTGGCCACTAGGAGTCAAGATTGTGCAGTTCAAGCAGTCAAGGTTCAAGCTTGATCATTAAGATTGCACAGTGCACAACTTAGGCCAGGCTGAGGGAGAAATTTGCACAGTGACCACTGAGGGAGAAATTTTCGCAGTGACCACTAAGGGAGAAACTTGTGCAGTGACAACTGAGGGAAAAATTTGCCCAGTGCCCAATGAGGGAAAAAATTGCCCAGTGACCACTGGGGGAAAAAATTTCGCAATGAACACTAAGGAAAAAAGTTGCGCAATTCAAGCCGGCAGTGGAGGCTGCGAGATGGGGCCCTGGGAGGACAAACTACGCATTTCTAGGAGGCAAGGGGGACTGGGCAGCAGAGAGACCTGGAGGACATATCTGTGCAGTTCTTGAGGTCAGTGAGCTTCGGCTGAGGGAGGAAAATGGGGACATTTATGTGCAGTTTTGAAGGCCAAGGGAGGTTGGTTTCTTTACGCATTATAGGGTTCCAGCAGGCAAGGGGAGAAGCTTGAGGATTGAAAGTGTGAAGTACGTAATTCAAGTCAGACTGGGAGGAATTGCTGCACAATTCTAGGGGTGAAGGGAAGTTGCTGAGCTCTGGAATTGCGTAGTGCAATTGCCCTAGGGGATAGCGACTACACACTACACAGTTCCAGGCAGCAAGGTCACATCACTGAGGGCTGAGGCTGAACAGTGCGCAGATAAGTCGGGGTTCGGTGAAGATGAATGGACTGGTCGGGAAGATATTCAGAAAAATGGATAAGTGCGAGAGGAAGATGAACTTGTGAAGAACTTGAACTTGTGATCACACACTTAGCATACTTTGACGACACAACAACATAGGCCATCGGAACAACAAGACAAAGCATAACCCTCTCTGTGTATGTCTCAAAGCAAGAAGCGACAAGTGTGACACTTAAGATAGACTTTAGGATGACAGTGACGACTCTTGTACAACAGTGCTTAAAACTTTGTGTATGAGTGCTACAGGTGTTTACATAGCTAGGACAACTCGAATACACAAAGATCAACCTTCAAAATCACCAGAAAAGGTCTACAAGCATGGAAAAACAGTCAAACATGCCAAAAGACGACAGTTGATCAAACAAGCAAAAGGGGTGAAAAGACTCTAAGAAAGCTCATGAAATGAGCTCAAGTGTTTGCAACAATAAAGGGAAATACCAAGGAAGGATCTAAAATTTGAGTGCAAGCCAAAATTTTGGAGGGTGTTGTAGCCGCTACAACACTTGGTGACACATTGGTTGAATTCCAACTTCTTTGTCTTGGTTCGTTTTTTAGTGTAGGGCCTTGGTCCTTCAGGGAGTATTGATTCATCGTGCAGATTAATTTGGCTTCCCCACTTACCCCATGGGCAGACATGGTCCCCTTTGTACCTTCTCAGTTGAACACAACATAAGATTTAGCCAAATCACAATGTTTCGAATTGGGAAGGGTAGTTTAGCTCATGAGCTTAAGATTTTCAGAGTATAGTTTTTCATCTCTGGTGTTTCTCTGCTGCCAGCAGGCCTGGACAGTACCCCAACGGAGTCACGTAGGAACACAAGCATTGCTCCACTGCCAACGAGCCTGGATAGTACCCCGGTGGAGTTGCTTGCTTCACCTCTCTGCACAGGATGCCTTTCTCTTCTTTCGCCTTTATTTATTTATTTAAAGAGAACTGTGCATCAACACTTATTTATTTTGGGGCAGAAGAGGGATCCTGACTTATTGAGAGCAGGAGAGGTTGTTCCTTCAGAGAAGCATATAAATACCTCTGATTTAGGTTTTCTCGTTTATATTTTCCCCTTCTCCATTTCTACTAGTTGGATAAGCTTGAAAACACCAAAGCAGAAAATTGAGTATAGGTACGAGGTTCCCAGACTGGACAAAGGTTCATGATTATACCAAAATTCTCCTTACAGGGATCGTATTTTTCATCAGAAATTCATTGGCCAAAATATATACAACCAATACAAGGAAGACGAACATAGAACTAGCCAAGCGTTGCAGTGTCACAAGACTCTTTGAACTTCGGCCACACACACACTTGGAAGTCAGAATGCAAGTCTAGGCACAACACTTATTCGCATAATGGAAACAAAATGAAAACTCAACAAGAAGGAAAGCAAGACAAAAGAAAGAAAACACAGAACCAAGAAACAAAACCAGAGAACAAAATGGCTAATGCAAACATGATGTAGAAACATAACAAGAAAACCAGGACAAACTACAGGGAACGAGTGTAAGGAGGGAAAAACTAAGATGCATCTAATCCTACTCCTATCCTAATAGTTATAAGGTCAAGGTCACGTAAAATGAAATTTCCAGTGAAGCCATCGTAATTGTTCGCGACCTGCATCCAAAAAGATATGAACAATTAAAACAGATAAAAAGTGATGTGCAATAGAAGATATAAAAACTTGAAAAACTTGCACAAGAAATGGAAAGTATTTCTCGTGGGCAGAAATATGTGTCACATCCACTACTTTCATCCAAACCACATGCTTACCTTTTCGATGAATACCATTTTTCAACAAACCTCGAAAGCCTCTTATGGATGTGTCCTTGTCTATGCCGAGCTTCTTAGCAAGTGCGAGGAAAGATTGAAACTTGTTGTCTACAATAAAGCTTTCCAAGTAAGATTGTTCCAGCCATTCAACGATTGGATCATAAAATTCATGGTGGCCCTCTTGAAAACTTTGAAAATATGAGTTTTCAATTAAAAGTATGGGATTATGCTGAGAATCTTGTAGGTAAAATAGATCTGATCATACTCGATAGTCATGTAAAGACAGTGAGGACGTGTCATAACCATGAACGAAGGTTGAAGTGCCTCACCTGCTTGACAAAAATCTGAATAGAGAGATGTTGAACAATGAAGATTAAGGGGGGTGAAATAACTATCATTCGATGTGATGATGGGAAAATGATAGCTAAATGACAATCACCAAAGACAGAGAAATGATCACATGAGCTAATTGAAGCATCATATTCCCAGTTTGCAATAAAGGAAGAAAAGTTAATTTGAACAATCTTGCAAATGCTCTGAACAATCAAACCAAGTTCCTTGTGGGCCAGATATGATAGACCACCTTCCTGCAACTAGTGACAAATTGTACAAGCATCGTAGTCATAAAAAGAGTTTAAAAAGGATGCTAGCACCACGAATGCATGAGACCAGTTGGGATTGGTGAATGGAGAAGAACTTGATTTGTGTGACAACTTGTGCATTCATCATCACTCAAGGAGATTTTTGGTGTGATGAGAGGACATATTTGCAATATGAAACTCACAAGAAGATCGAGGAGTTGACCATTAAGGGATAAATTCGATAAGTATGATTCCTTTGGGCAAAGATAGTCCTTGAGATAATCCACTTCACAATTCCATGACTCTATGAGAGATGCACATTCCCAACCCGAGTTTGATGTGAGAGATTTGCATGAAGACGAATGAATTGCAACAAATTCGTGAATTCGGTCATAAGTAAAATCTTGGAAATTTGAGAGGTCACACCCAAAATACCAAACATTTTTTACACGGGAATTCACATCGAGTGAAACCACGTAGATAGACGGATTATACGAGAGAAACTAGATCTGATTTAGTTTGGGGGGCTTACTAGAGTCGCAAGATCCTGACATAACCATCAATGGAAGTTGAAGTGCCTTGACTCCCTGGAAGGTCCTGGAACTTTCTAGGATTGTAGAATCATGTTTTGAAGCTTGAACCAGATCATGCATGGTTGGAGGATAGTTGTTGTTGTTGATTTCAAAACTGCTCACCAGATGGCAGCCATCTCTGTCACAGGTTTCACTAGATTTTTCAACTTCAACAATCAAATTACTCAATTGGAGAGGCTCTTCTAATAGCACATTCAAAGACAAATGAATCGACGATATCTCATGAGAAAACTTATTTGAAGAGTTGTCTTCATGCAGTATAAGGGATGACGAGGAATGGGAAGGGTGCTTTGTGATTTGATTGTTTGCAATTTCATCATGGATAACCTCACTGCCTTGTGTCAATCAAGGGGATAACTCATTGGATGAAGAAACTAGAGAGCGTGGAGTATCTCCATCGCAAGCAGATGTGTTGCAAATGGTAGGACACAAGGGATAGTGAGGTGAAGAGGAAGTTTCGATATGAACATATTCTTTGACCAAACCATATTCTAGATCTAAATTAAAATATTCATGAGAAACCGAAAGATCATATGATGTGCTTGGGCATTTGTCATGGCATACGAAAATATTTGAATGATTACTACCCAAGGTTGGGCGTTGATTGAAAGAATGGAGTGTATTGGGATTTCCACCACGATTAGCATATTGAGAATCATTCAAGAATGGAAACGCAATATCTTGACATGGAACATTCTGAAAAAGAGAGGAAAATTTGAAAATTCCCTCACCTTTCTACTTTTCTACCAGCATAATGTGGCTTCTTTGTACCTGATTGCAATTTGGGCCAGCAGCTTGAGAATCAAGAGAATGAAGAACCAACTGATGGAGCAGATTGATCAAGCAAGTCATGGTACAAAGAGTCAGGATGTGAAGATGATAGAGGATGATAGAAATCTAGATCAACCTTGAGATTAGAGTTATGAACGGTGACATCCTCTTGCGGAATGGAGGAGTGAGTCTTCATCATAGGCTTCATGAGCCATTCTAGAATTTCCTCCATTGAAGCAGAAGAAGAATGAGAAGATGGACTGGAGATTTGATTCACAAATTTCCCAAGTTTACAATCACTACAAGGAGGCACCCTCATCAGGACCGAAAAAGGAGGAGGACAAGGAACAAAAGGGGTAGTAAGCTCCTCCTTTGAAATTTGAGGTGCCTCATGATTCACAAGAGTTGGGAAAGAAGGGGAAAATGGAGGTTTAGGCTCATCGTATAAGGATACATGAAACAAGCTCTCAAACTCTTGTTTCAAGAAATACCAGTTCAAATGTTTTTTAGGAATTTCGCAACAGAGGTGAAGGAACCGATCAAAAAAATCCTCAACTGATTCATCAGGCTTCATTCTTAAATGACTGATTCTTTCACAAACATCTTGGTGGTTATACTTATCGAAATCTTTATGAAGCATCTTGGAAAGCTGACTAAACGAATGGATAGAAGCAATGGGTAATGTATGACACCATTGACTAACATGACCTTCGAATGTGAGGGTGAGTAATCTAGCCATGACATATTTGGAACATATGCTATGAAAAACGCAAAGATGGATAACTTGAAATAGATGTTCACAAAAATTTGATCCATCCTCACCATCGAATTTACATTCATACATATCATGAATAACTTCCACAGAGATGGTACAATTAAGATCTTTGGAAAAAGATCTCGAGATTATGATTTGGGGAAGAGAAATTTTAAATAAGAGATTCAAACTAGACTCAATGGGCATATTCTGTCATCTAGCCCTCCTTCTAGTGCCATTTTGTTGACGGTGCTGGAAATTCGTCAACTAAGGGGATCTCCTCGATATGAAGTGCCAATTAGACCTCACATTTTTTGGTGGAGTCCCATCCAGTATAAAGGCTCGGTTGCCAACTCCTTAAAGATTTGCCTTGGCTCTAAGCTCTCAGCACAGGAGAGTGTTGCAATGGTATCTTCGAACAACAAGGTAAGTGTGCAACGCAACTGTGTCTAGATTCTCTTACTGCAAAAAGGGGTAGAAAAGTGAGCCTCTAAGTGAGAGGTAATAGTACCACCCAAGAAGAGACACACATGAACCAGAAGGACCTGTCTAACATCCAGCGGAATAGTCCACAGTGGATGCGATAGTCGTTACAACCAATGAATAAGGGAAGATTCGTCTAACATCCAGCAGAATAGTCCACAGTGAATATGACGGTCGTTATAACTAATAAGCAAGGAAAGGTTTGTCTAGTATCCTGCAGAATAGTCCATAAGGATGAGACAATAGTGACAACCATTACAACACATTCCCAACAAGATAAGCACTAAAATAACCGAAATAGTTCAACTATCTTAGTACATGTGAAATCAAACATGAAATACAAACATTCATAGAATAGTCTTACAAACATTCATAAGTCATGCATGAAAACGTATTGGCCTGAAAAGACTTTTGTGATTAAGCAAAAGTTCCAAGACACATTTACATTTCACATCACTAGCCCGAGTAGTGGGGCATTGGAGCCACTCATTGCTCCTAAAAGAACTAACTGATCTCTCTAATGCTTTGTGGGAGGAGCCAAGGGGAAAAGTCCTTTGCTCATACAATGAGGGGGTATATATAACCAAAGGGGTGATGCTTACCCTTTATGACTCTTTGAATACCCTCATGATTGTTCAACTTCCTATGACTTTTCGACTTACATAACTCTTCATATTCATGTGTGTCCATTGGACTTCCACTTTACAATACATTTGGTTTACAATATACATGGCTCATAATAGTGATGTGGCATTTGAAAACTCATGACACGACTTGACATGACACCGCTGACATGGATTAGCTTGATGATGTGGCAATTTCAAGTCACTATTATTGCTAAGTGATAGATATGTTCTTGGATATTCTTTCTCTTCTCCTCTGCATAGCTTGATGATGTGGGGTCTTCAATGATCTTCGGTCTTGGAAGGTGGTTGCACACTTGTGTACTTTTTGTTTCCCTTGGTAGGTCCACTCATTCGTTCAGTTACAAGTGAGTCTTTAGGCATGCTCCCCTCCTTCTTCTCCTTCTTCAACATCTCGTCGTGACTTGATAGTGTACCTGTTCCTGCAATTCACTCATGACAGGACGACATTAATATGAAAACTCTCTATCCTAAGATGATGCATTATTATCCATGAACTAGGCTCATGATAGGTGGTAGGATGGGAAAAAGGGCCCGGTAACTGTGCATTACACAGTTCTAGGTGACAGGGAGAGGGGCTTTATCATTGCTCAGGCTTGACTAAGGAACTTTTCAGCATAGTTCCCACTGGGGAAAGAAATCGTGCAGTGGCCACTGGGATTCAATATTGCACAATTCACGCAGTCAGGTTTCAAGCTTGATCGTTGAGACTGCGTAGTGCACAACTCAGGCTGGGCTGAGGAGAAATTTGTGGAGTGACCACTAAGGGAAAAATTTGTGCACTACCCACAGAGGAAAATTTTGCGCAGTGACCACTGAGGGAAAACTTTCGCAGTTCAAGCGGACAGTGGAGGCTGCGGGATGGGGCCCTGGAAGGACAAACTGTGCAGTTTTAGGAGGCAAGGGGGATTGGGCAACAAAGAGACCTGGACGACAGACTTGCGTAGTTCTTGAGGTCAGTGAGCTCCGGTTGAGGGAGGACACTGGGACACTTCTATGCAATTATGAAGGCCAAGGTAAGTTGGTTTCTCTTCACATTGTGGGGTTCCAATAGGCAAGGGGAGAAGCTTGAGGACTAAAAGTGTGAAGTACGCAATTCAAGCTAGCTTGAGAGGAACTGCTGCGCAATTCTGGGGGTGAAGGGAAGCTGTTGAGCTCTGGAATTGTGCAGTGCAACTGCCCTGGGGGATAGTGATTGTGCATTGTGCAGTTCCAGGCAGCAAAGTCACATCAATGAGGGTTGAGACTACGTAGTGTGCCATTCAGTCGAGATTCGGTGAAGTTGAGTTGCCCGGTTGGGAAGATATTTGGAAAAATGGCTAAGTGCGAGAGGAAGATGAACTTGTGAAGAAGTTGAACTTGTGATCACACACTTAGCATACTTTGACGACACAACAACATAGGCTACCAGAACAACAAGACAAAGCATAACCCTCTTTGTGACTATTTCAGAGCAAAAAGCGACAAGTGTGACACTTGAGATAGAATTTAGGACGACCATGAATACACTTGTGTGATAATGCTTAAAAATTTGTGTATGAGTGTGAAAGGTGTTTACGTAGGTAAGAAAACTCAAATACATAAAGAACAACCTTCGAAATAACCAGAAAAGGTCTACAAGCATGGAAAAACATTCAAACATGCCAAAAGATGACAGTTGATCAAATGAGCTCAAGGGGTGAAAAGACTCTAAGGGAGATCATGAAATGAGATCAAGTGTTTGCAGCAATCAAGGGAAAGATCAAGGAAGGCTCTGAAATTTGAGTGCATGCCAAAATTTTGGAGGGTGTTGCAATTGCTACAATAGAATGGAAAATAAATTCTAACTCCATTAGAAGAAAAATTCTACCAACAAAGGTTAGGAGTGCACTCCAATGAAAGTTAAAAAGTGGAAAATATTCTCCAACGAATGAACAAGAAAATTATTTTGACCAATATCAAAAGTTGGAAAGTCACTTCAAAAAGGTCTATGATGCCCGCTGATGAAAAAATAATTTATGTCCCATGATTATTAAATTTCATTGGGGTAATCCTCAAACTTTCCTCAGAGTTTGAGCAACACCTTCTTTAGCCAATTAATAAATCTCAAACAAAAGGGTTCATTGGGGGAGCACATTGAGGATTTACAAAAATTGAATATCAGGATAAATGATATTCCAGAGGAGAATATGTGTTATGAAACCAGCTCACAAAAAGATAGAAAAGATAGATCAACGCCTTAGAAATAAGCCTCTTCGAGGGGGCAACCTCCTTTACATTACACAAATGAACAATTCTTAGATGATTCAAATGACAAAACCTCCTTTCTATATATAGGAGTCTAAGGGGTCACAATATAACCAAAGTTGACCTAACAATAATAATATAAAGGCACAAAAATAACAATAGTGGGATTCTATGGGGCACAATAATAACAATATGGGGACAATAGGGGCAAAACAATAACAATAAGGGATACAACAACAATAGTAATGGGGGAATCGCTAGTATTGTAGGGACCTAACAATATGATTGATGTCTTCATAGGGACTTTAAAGGATAACATCCAATATGAGGTTCGTCTTTGGGAACCTGATTCATTGGAGAAGGCATTCAAGGTGGCAATAAAAATTGAAAGCAAAAGACGGAATTGAGGAAGTCTACCACTCACAACTATAAAGATGGAAGTGTTGTTGGTCATAGCCTTCCACAAATTACAAGGTTGACACCACAACAATAAGAAGAAAAAAGAGCAAAAGTGCTTTGTTACAGTTGTGATAGCAAATACACTAAAGGTCATAAGTGTGCCGAGAATAAATTATTTTACATAGATTGTGAAGAGGAGGAAGAAAAGGAACAAGAAATGTCAAAAGAAGAGGATATAGACTAGGAACCAACCCCAAAGAAAGAAGAAATGAATCTGACCATAACTTGTAATACATTGGCAGGAATTACCACCACTCAAACTCTCAAGATAGAAGGACATATCAAGAAGAAAAAGGTAATAGTGTTGATTGATTCGAGTAGTACCCATAATTTTATTCATTGTAAGATAAACAAGGAATTGAATTGCTTCCTATATCTAGCACCAAAGTGTCAAGTGATGGTTACAAATGGAGGAACTATAAATTGTTATAGAAAGTTCCATAATATCAAGCTAACCATGGGGGAATATGTATTGAATAGTCCACTTCTTTCCATTCCAATGGGTTGTGCGGATGTTGTATTAGGATTCCAATGGTTACAATCTTTGGGGACAATAGCTTTAAATTTTGAAGAACTTTTCTTGATTTTTTTTTGGGAAGGAAAGGGAGTTGAATTAAGGGGTATCAAAGGGAAACCAAGAAAGACAATCAACTCTAATGGCATGACAAAGATTCTAAATAAAGAACGACGGGGCGTAATTGCACAACTATGCTCACTAGAGGTTCAAACATCAAAATCATCAATTTCTCGAGATCTCCAAAAGGTCTTGGACAATCATTCCAAGGTATTTGAGACTCCCAAATGCCTCCCACCTATTCGTGATCATGATCATGCTATTCATTTGATTCCAGGAAGTTTTCCTCCAAACATCAGGCGTTATAGATATCCCTATGCCAAAAGGAGTGAAATTGAACGTATGGTTGTAGAAATGCTAGTGGCTGGTACAATTCAACCTAGTCAAAGTTCTTTCTCTGATCCAGTAGTATTGGTGCACAAGAAAGATGGATCATAGAGTATGTGTCCAGATTATAAGGAGCTCAACAAGCTCACTGTTAAAGATAAATTTCCCACTCCTGTCATTGATGAATTGTTGGATGAATTACATAGAGCAATTTACTTCACCAAGCTCGATCTTCGTTCAGGATATCATCAAACTAGAATGAAGACTAAAGACATTCCAAAAAAAACATTCATAACTCATGAAGGTAATTATGATTTTTTGGTCATGCCTTTTGGCCTTACTAATGCACTTTTACATTTCAAGGTTTGATGAATTCCATTTTCAAATCCTTCCTTAGAAAATTTGTGTTAGTATTTTTTGATGATATACTAATCTACAACAAGTCTTGGAAGGATCATGTTCAACATGTTGACAGGGTGCTAAAATTATTGGAGTAGAAATAATTATATGCAAAAATATCCAAATGTTTCTTTAGAGTACAAGAGGTGGAATATTTGGGTCATATTGTGTCTCATGAGGGTATTAAGGTAGACCCTAACAAAACTAAACCCATTAAGGAATGGATAATCCCCATAACCCTAAGGCATCTTCTAGGATTTCTTGGGTTGACAGGGTATTATCGCAGGTTTGTTAAGAAATATCAGAGAAAAGCGCCTCTAACAACATTACTGAAGAAAGATGCATTTTTGTGGACTCCAGAAGAAACCAAGGCCTTTGAACATCTTAAAGAGGCATTGTGTGAAGCACCGATCTTAGCTACACAAAACTTCACAAAAACCTTTATTATGGAATGCGATGCCTTAGGAAATAGAATTGGTGTTGTTTTAGTGCAAGAAGTAAGACCCATTTCTTTTGAAAGTAGTCCAATCAAGGGAAAGTATTTACACAAACCTATTTATGAGAAGGAAATGTTCGCAATACTACATGCACTAAAGAAATGGAAATCTTACCTAATGGGAAGACAATTCAAGGAAAAAATAGATCATGATAGTCTTAAATACTTTTTGGAACAAATATTATCTTCAAAAGAGAAACAAAAATGGGTCACAAAGATGCTGGGTTATGACTTTAAAATCATCTACAAAAAAGGGAAGAAAAATGTTGCTATAAATGCACTCTCGAGAAAGGATGAGGATGTGGAAGAATTGCTATGTGCCATTTATATTATCCAACTTGATTGGATAACGGAAGCAAGGGATGAATGGAAGAATGAAAATGAGGTGTGGACTCTCATTCAAAAATTGCAACAAGATCCCAGTCCATCTCATACATTTATCTAGAAAAATGATTTGTTATGGTACAAAGATCACTTATTTCTCTGTAAGAATTCACAACTCAAACAAAATATTCTTTTGGAATTACACACCTCCCCCTTAGGAGGGCATTCAAGATTTTAAAAAACTTACCACAAGGTCAAGAAGGATTTTCTTTGGGATGGCCTTAAATATGATATTCAGAAGTTTATGAAAGAATTTTTGGTTTTCCAACAAAATAAAGTTGAGACAATTAATACCCGAGGTCTATTACAACCTTTACCCATTCCAAATCAGCGTTGGGAGGAGGTATCAATGGATTTTATCAGAGGTTTACCCAAGTCTGAAGGAAAGAGTGTCGTCATGGTGGTAATTGATCAACTTACCAAGTATGCAAACTTTTATGCATTATCTCACCCTTTTAAAGCCACTATAGTTGCTGCTACATTTATGGAAACAATTGAAAAGCTATATGGAAACCCAACGATTATTGTAAGTGACAGAGATCCCATTTTCACTAGAAATTTTTGGACGGAATTATTTTCTTTTCTTGGTACTCAATTAGTTCATAGTTTATCTTATCATCCTCAATCTGATGGGAAAACTGAGACAATAAAAAAATGTTTGGAAGGATATATTCGTTTCTTTGTAGATCAAAAAAAAAAACAGTGGGTTAACTGGTTACCTCTGGCTGAATCATGGTATAACACTTCCTTCCATACTACAACAAAAATGACCCCATTTATGGTAATTTATGGATATCATCCACCATCCATCACATCATCTTTAAGATAAAATTCTAATGTTCAAGCAGTGGAAGATCTCATTGAGCATGAACAACAAGTTCTCCAAATCTTATAGGTTAAGCTCACTCTGGTGCAAAATTTAATGAAACAACAGGCAGATCGACATCGCAGTGAAAGAAGTTTTGATGTAGGTGACTGGGTATTTTTACGGCTACTACCATAAAACAAATTTCCCTCAAGCAAGCTAAGAAGGATAATAAATTGTCACCCAAGTACTATGGTCCTTACAAGGTGTTGCAAAAGATTGGTACTATGGCATATAAATTGGAGCTGACTGCATATTCCCGAGTACACCCAATTTTCCATGTTTCATGCTTAAAGAAGGTTATCGCTGACAAGCTTCCAGTTCAAACAGTATTGCCAAAACTTGAAAAAGAAGGAAAAATCATATTGGAGCCAGAAGAAGTCACAGAAAAAAGAACCCGACAACTACGGAATCGATCAATTTCAGAGTATCTCATTAAGTGGAAGAACTTACCTACTGAATATTCCACATGGGAGGATGATAAGTTTATACAAAAGCATCCAGAACTACTCAAGTGTTGAGGAAAACACTTTTTTGAAGGAGAGGGGCATGTTAGGTCCCTATAATACTAATGTAGCCCCCTATTGTTATTGGTGTGCCCCTGTAGCCCCCATATTGTTATTGTTGTGCCCCATAGACTACCACTATTGTTATTATTGTTATGTAGGCTCTGATTATATTGTGACCCCTTAGACTCCTATATATATCAAGGAGGTCTTGTCATTTGTATCATCCAATAATTGTTCATTTATGTAATGTAAAGGAGTTTTCCTCCTCGAAGATGATAATTTTTAAGTCGTTGATCTATCTTTTCTTCTATTTTGTGAGTTGGTTGCATAACAGTATGGTATGGACATGCAAGGAGATGGACAAGAAACTTGTAGGAGAGGTTGCATTCCCTCCCCCACTTCTAGGGGAAAGGTTACTAATATTAATGTTTATAAACATTTTACAAAACGCATCCTCTCAAATTAGGTTATAATAACTATGGAGAAACCAACAAGCACATGGTAATAAGTTAATATATATTATGAACAATTAAGGAGAGGTTTAACCATCATCATCGTCATTGTCATATTCATCTTCATCTTCTTCATCCAAATAAAATTCATCATTGTTATGGCCTTGACCAATTGCCTCATCCTTAATTATTTTAAGCATAAGGAGATGAATATTTAGAAGAGAAAGTATTGAGAGACTGGAAGGTATTTTCTTTGGAAGTTGATTGAGTAAAGATTTTTTTCATCATCATATTCTTCTTCTTCTTTTGAGTAATTCAATGCTTTGTTCTATTATTTGGAGAAGTATTTGTTAAATTCCATTTTAATGTAGCTATTTATCATGAGAAAAACATACCATCACATAAAAAAATAGTTTAATTACCAGAGAAAAAACTTAAACCATAAATAATAACCACGGAAAAAACCTTTTGAAAACAAATTGATCAAAATGGTTAAAAAACCCTTATATCTTTAAAACTGTAAAATGATGTTGGTTCCAAAAGAGACAAAAGGGATTGCTTCACCAAGGATGGTCTATCCCAAAAAGGCCATCACACTGAATGTTTCACAAAGTCACTATGAATAAAAGTTTTGAATTTGGAATGAATCATGGCTTTTTAATATATTTGATCAAACAATCACTGTAAATTATATAGAATTCCAAACACATTGAATTGGGACGTTTTATAATGTTGGGCTTGTCAAGGATATCTTATTGGCAGAAAAGAAACATAATCACTTATTTAAATAATATTTTCATATACTTGTGTTTTAATGTTTCAGATCCTTTCTTTTAACCTTTCAACCATAATAGAAAATCAAATCTTATTCCATTACATTATGATAGAACATGATAAAGTAACTTCATGAACTATTTGTTTTAGTCACCTATACTTAATACCATTTTTATGGCGGATGGTCTTAACATAAAAAGACATATTTGAAAGAGGGTTTATTAGAGAGTATGTAGTAAGAGAAGACATAATGGACAATATGAAATTTCGTATCCCCAACTTTACAATTTCTTTGCAAAACAAAAATAATTGTGTCGATTCCATCAAGAGAAATTTCACAATGCAACCAAATTAGTGGCAAGTATGTTCAAACATTGTTGATTAAATCAATTTCAATATTCTACATAGAATCTAAGGCCAACCTCATCATAACTCAATAGGCGTGATATTAAATTTCATTCTAGACTCAACTCTTCTAAGAATTTTCCAATATGATTTTGTGGAATCCCTCAAGGTTACCAACTACCTTATGATAGGCATTCATACAATTTTCCATCTAGAAATTTCAAGGAGGGGAGGGGAATCCTTGAAGTGTTATATTGGAATGTATCTATGTATGCATGCACATACACACATATTGGTTTAGCTCAATTGGTTGAACCATCCACCCATGACATGATGTTGATGGAAATGCCTTATGTAACAAGTTCACAAATGGTTGATTCCCTCTGGGTTATAAGTCATTATAATGGGTGGGGTTGAATTTCCATCCATCTAAATATTTAATTGAAGAGGGGGGATTCGACAAGGTCTTCACTGGAAAAAGAAATGTAACACCTTGTTTTTTTATTATCCCTAAACTAATAATGCATGTTTTTACATGATGAAAAGGCTAAAGAGCCTAGCAATGTAATAAATTTTGAATATTGATATGAAATGCATCACGAGTTGCATACAAACCAAGACAAGAGTTATAGGGGGCTATAGCTATGTTTTCATGAGAGAAGGGGTAGTTAGAGAGGTTATACTAAAATTATAATATTTTATTAAAACCTATATATGAATTAGTTGGGAAAAGGACTTACATGAGCTTCTCAAGGAAACCACATTGCACATTATGAACATCTGTATATCAACCATTCTTTGATTGTTTGGGGAATTCTATATCCTCCATTCACATTCATTCTTTCTTTTACTTCTTGGAGAGAGAAGGATACTTTTGTAGTAGAGAGCCATTGTTGGTTATAGGAGAAGACTAGTTATTTTTCCAACAATGTGAATATGTATGAGTGCATTGGCATTTTGAGGAAATCCATCCTTGGCTAAGAATCTCTAAAGATTTCAACATTGACATTTACTTACCAGTAGCACTAGAGCCTTGTAGAGAAATGGAATAGCTTGAGGGATTGCATTATATAGAAGAGGATTCCTTTCCTTGGGATTTTTTTGATAAAGGGGAAAGAGAACTAACAAGTGAAGACTATTGTGTGATTGAGTATACAATGACAATATGAGAACTTGACTGACAATGAGTGATTAAGTAGATTTTGTAGGATAAGGACCTCATTGTCTATGTGTCATTAAATATACAGGGACACCACGAGAACTTGAATATCTATGAGAGAATAAGGGCAGCCTTGATAGATTTAGGGTAGCAAGGTCTATGTTTGGATGGAACATCCAATGTTTGTAGCTAGTTGGTGTGGATATTGATAAATATAAGTGTTATCTATTCATATTGTGTTTACTCTATGGTTTTTCACTGATTAATGTTGTGTATATCCTTAAATGCCATGCATTGTGTGAGAAATATGTTTCCTTGTTCATGCATATGTGTTTCTTGATGTTTAACATGAATTCTTTTCCACTGCATGCTTCTTGATTAATGTAAAATGGTATTAGAGTTGGAAATTAGTTCAAGGATATGAGTTCTTGAGGTACCCTATGATGGGTACATTGTAGTTGGTATTAGAGAAAAGAATTTTCCCTGACATGCCTCTTGAGGAGTTGCATATGTTACATTGTGGTATCAAAATTTATGCTTGTTGTTTAGGTTTTTTACAAAGTGGCATTAGAGATATGTTGCAACACTAGGCTTGTATGGGTAGAGACCACTTAAAATATTTGCCATGGTAGATAAACCAATTCAACCATCCACGCAAGTCATGTTGTTGATGGGGAGACCATATGCCCCAAGTTCAAATTTGGTTGATCCACTTAGGGTTACCATTCAATATTTTGATTGGTGAGTAAACTTCCCCTCATCTAAATATTGAAGGGATGAGGAGGGAACCTTGCAAGGTTTTCCCTTGAAAAAAATATAGCTCCAAGAGTGATCTTTGGTGGTTCAACCATATCTACCACAGGTGTAGTTTTGATGGGAGGTCATAGGATCCATTTCAATTACGTTTATACGTGTAACCGAATGAGTTAGTTTAATACATTTTAACATATGTTTTCAATGTGGAGTTTGCCATAAATTCTCTAGTTCTAGTTCAAATAAGTTGCAAGTTTGTTTAAGTCCTATTGTATTACCAATTGCTATTATGACTAGTGGTTAAGCTACCCTCCATTCAAATGTAACTCCCTCCTCCCATATCTACTCAAGTAACCAACCAACTAGGGTAAACATGTGGTGAGAGGCTACTATGATATGATTCAACCTCCTAGGCGTCCTTAAGGAAGTTGAATCGATGGAAACACATCAAACATACCTTCCACATCAACAAAAACACTCCTAGGAGCCATCCCAACCACATAGGTATCATGCCCCTGGGTCCCACTAAGTTTTTAAGCTATTAAAAATTTGGACACTCCCGTGTTATGGGCATGCCAACATCCAGAGAGATCTGGACGCTCCCACAAGCTTGCATGCCTGTGTCTAGGGACTATTTCCAGCAAACCTGTGCTAGAGTCCGTGATATTTAAGGCACTTTTCAAGCCCAAAATTTAGACCAGTGCCCAGAACTTGCAGTAACTTCTGGAATCCATTAAACACATGATGACAAGACTAATAAACCAAAAACTAACTTGAGGACTAGGTCTGACCATCCCCAACAGGGACTGACATTATGTCAAACACTTGGCATCAATGAAATCTACAGGTCTAGGATACAATACAAAGCATGAATGACTGAAAACTCTTATGAGACATGACAAGAAGGATCACCACCTTCTCCCTTGAACTGTTATGACATAAATTATGCCTTGCATCCATTATCCTTTCAGTTAAAAGTAAATACATGAAATAGCCATGACAATAACCAGCTATATAACCATGATTATAACCAACATTAAACCATGAAAATAATAGTGAGATATCAGCCATTAAATTTGCATATGAAGAAGTACAAAATAAAGATAAGTTAGCTTTTATTAAAATAGGAAATTTCAACTAGGTACGGGACTTCCACGTACTACTCGATCGTAGACATGGATGAACCAAATCTTTCTTCCTGCAAGTCACCCCCATTCCATATTTCAAGAATGAATGTGGGATCTAAGATAAAGCAATCCAAAAACAACCAATGGAATCCAGAGGTTAAACCACCTCCACCCTCACCAAATCGTGATCACACCAAAACTAGTGCTTCGATCACAAAACCGAACTAAACTTGGAATGCCATCCAGAATCCATCACCATCCTTGAGGAATTTTCTGTCTCCTTGTAGCTCAGGCTTTATCGCAATCCAATCCCTGATCACTAGGCCCTAAACTGAGACACCTCCCTCAGGCTTTACTGTTTATCTGACCAAAATTGGTTAAGGGATTCCTAGGCCTTTGGGAATGAACCTTGAGATCACCTTTGCCCTAGATTCTGAAATCCATCTGACAATTCCAAAGCTCAAAACTGAGATCAACATCCCAACACACCATGGCATCTGGAAAAAGGAAAGGCTAGGCTAAAAACCACTGTCATAACCCGAAAAAACCATGCCACCGACAACAAGATAACCATACACCAACATGCAAAGCCATGCATGTTAAAACTAGCTAGGAAATCTCACATGCAATATGTAACCTGCAAGTATTCTTTTTGAAGTTGCTTAATCCTGCTCTTCCTTGCTTGATCCTTGCTTTCCTTCCTTTCCTTTTTCTTTCTTTTCCTTCCTTGCTCCAAAGCTAGAGTGATCCAAGAAAAAGCTAAGTGATGAAGAGTGAGAGAGAGAGAGAATAATGAGAGAGCTCTAAAACTGAACTAGCCAAGCCTACATTGACTAAGCTTCATTGACCAAGCCTACCAACTGACCCTTAGAAGTATTTTTATCAATTAGGTTTCTATTTTCTTCAATTTCCATTATTTTCCTTCATTTTCCTCCTCACATGTAACTTGCGACCTTTCACCTCCCTTTTCTCCTATTTCCTTTATTTTCATAAATAGGTGTGCCAAAAATGCCTTTTTGCCTTTTTAATTCCTTTGCCTTTATCAGTTTCCTTTAGCCATAAACAGATCTAGTGATGCCCACTAGGATATCTTTGCCCAACCTTCAACTTAGAAAAAGTGTCCCTTAAACCGTGGTCTTATTTTGTCTTTATTAACTTTTATTACATGGAATTTTCACCAGGGCTATTACAGAGCCCTCCCCCTTTGGGAACACCATCCTCGGTGTTAAACCACACCAAGACCTCAACAAAACCGTTGAAAAGGAAACATACTGCCCATGGAGCTTTATAACTTAGCTCGTTGCAATATTTACAATGAAAGACCTGATCAAAAGCAAAACATCATGATAACATGACCAGATAACAACCATACTACTATCTAGACCTTTATGACATAACTCATTAAGGTTTTTACAATAACCACATATGCACATTTTCTAAACGAGAAAATAAAAGGATATGATGCCTACATTCGCAACAAGGGAGTCTAGAGGCTCACACCTCCACCCTCAAAGTAATACCAGGATTCACCTCCTTCCCAGGAAGTCTAGAATCCACTGCCATAGTCAAATTGCATCCAATGTCCAACGTTATAATCCTGGGCCACTTGTCCTCTCAGAAAACAGTTACCAACTCATTGTTCCAGGGCGCACTCCCAATGTGCACTCCCATAGTGGCCCTTCCCGTGCAGTCACTCACCTTCCAAGTTCCCTAACATCCTCTATCCCGGGCTATCCATCCCCTGGCAAGGCTTCCTCACATCGGAAAGTCAAACAACCAAGGAATATACCTGCCTCATACCATCATACCGGTCATAGCATACTCATGGTAACCAGTGGATACTATTGGGTACCAGTGTCCCACAATGGCCCTTCTCTTGAATACTTTACCAACATACTGCTACCTGTTCCAATTTCTTTCACTGCTGCTGCTAATTCTTGTAGTCAGTTTCAACCACGCAACCAGGCATTTCATGCTTTCCTACACCAAGCACATAACTTCCATTAGATTCAAAATAAATCGAAATGACTTCAAATCACACCTCATTGGTGGCCCGTCAATAAGGCACACTTGCAATTCTATTCGCTTCCTGTCACAACAAGTCAAATTAGCATTTTTGACAAAATCATCATGTATAAAGATATCAGATCAGGTTAGCTCAAAACACAACCATCATAGATCAAAATCATAAATCACATGTAACCATCATAAACTAGAATAATAAATCACATGTAATCATCATAGACCAGAATCATAAATCACATGTAACCATCATAAACTAGAATAATAAATCACATGTAATAATCATAGACCAGAATCATAAATCACAATCATAATAAAATTGAAACAAAATACTGATACTTATCCTTTAATTAATCCTTAACTTCTACCTTTGTCCTTATTCTGTATGCACATCGGATCAATTTCCACACCAGAAAAACACCCATTTCCTTCTCTTCAACCATGTACAAATACACATAGCGTAAACAACACACATATAATGACACACGTCATAGAACACCATGAAATACATGCACCTACACCAAACATACCACATACACACACCTATACCTAGTATACACCACAACACAATACATATGCCTACATCCGGTGTACACCACAACACAATACATACACCTACACCCAGTGTACAACACAACACAAATACGTACACAAAGTACAACACAACGAATACACACATCATGATACCACAACTACACCATGCACATACATAATACCAGATGTACACAACACAACATGCACGACATGCACACAATACCTCATGTACACCAGTACCACATGTACAACATGTACATGGTACCACCTATCCATTGCACCACCTGCATAATGTGTACAGATCATCACATGTACACAACACCACCTGGACAATGTGTACACAAGGCAACATGTACACCGCACCACCTGTACAACGTGTACACAATACCATATGTACACAACACCACGTGCACGACATGTACACGACACCACATGTACACAACGCGACATGCATGACATGTACACAACACCACCTGCACACAACACCATATGTACATAGCACTGCATATACAACATGTACATGGCACCATCTATACCCAACACTGCATATGCAATATTCACACAACATTATCTTTACCACCCTATACATAACATTACATAAACAACATGTACACACACTATATATAAACAACATCTCATGCACACAACATTACAGATGCAACATGTACAACGTATATAACATATGCATAACAATAGTACCACACATACAAAACCACACTGTCTCTACCAAGCAACCTTGCTTCCAGTGCCTTATCCATGTTTGTCCCAGCATGCCGCAAACCACACTGCTTTCATTTTGCTTATGTATCCCTTGACATATATTGTCTATAACATAATAAATATATATAGTATAAACACATACTATAAACTCATATCCACATGATATTGACCTCATAAATTTGTCAGATCTACTCTTCCCACTTGATTCCTCATGAACCAGGAATCTCTTCATGCCATTCGCCTGCATAAGCAATCATTCCACCACAAGAACAATCCTTGAAAAACTTGTCAGATAGTGACGTAGATATGTGGATACATACATACATATACATAAACATTAGCATAAAAAAATCATGATCATGTCAGACAACGACATACATACACACATATATACGTATATAAACATCACCATAATCATGATCACAACATAATTACCAGATATCATAAGGTCAAGGTTAAGAGAACTTCCTTTATCCATGCAACACATGTACAACATCGAGAACAACAATTCCCAATATAGCTAAGGCATCTGATGCCTCAAATCTATTTACTTTATCTTTCCTGATTACTTTTCTCATGATTGTCCCGCCATCGTCCATTTACACCAATGGACCCAACCAATCCAATTAGTTGTTATACACTTGCCTTCAACTGCCCTTATACATGCACTGAGCTTCATCCAGGCCTTACATCACCTATTAGGTTTCATTCAGCTCTCCCTGAGCTCCATTAACTTTCCTCTTTCCCAACCAATTCTCCATACCCCAAACATAAAAGGAAAGACAAGAAACAAACAATAAGAAAACCATGGCAAACCAACAACAATACAACACCACAACCAAAGTGGCATTGCCATGCACAAGATGCAAAAAAAATCACAATAAAGCACAACAATTCACCAAAATACCAAAATCACAATATTAACAACAAACACCATGACTCAATCCCCATGGTTTAGAGTGCTTCCAAGGGAAAGTTCAACCCGAGCCTTCTTCAAGATTCCATGGAAATTTCTTTTCCATGCAATCCCTTGCATCATACTGGCATCAACACATAATTGTTAGTGCTTAAATAAACATAACAACACACTAGTTACCTTAACTTGTTGTGCCAAGCACATTGCTTGCAACTGAACACATCCACACCATCTCTCAAGGGACTCCAATTCCCTTGACAGATCCACATGTAACTAGAGACTAGCTAATATACTTGTCAAATACAAGTTCATGAATCTAACACATATCCACATAATTCCAGACAAGATTAAGGTTAAGAAGACTTCCGGTATGCAAAGCACTCATTCGTTTGGAATTAGGGTTTCCAAACATAGCCAAAATAATTCTTGTCCAATTCCTTTATTTGACCATTTCCTTGCTGCAATTGAGTGTTACTAGGCACTGTCACATCACCCAACTATTAGTTATATAAACACATCAACTATTACCTTGTTATGCTAATACCAGGCATGTTTCTTGCAATATTTACACATGTCAAACACATGTTCCAAATATCAAGACAATCATATCTATCATTTTGAAATCAACCTTTACGAAGACTAGAAATCATGTCATAATTCATAGTCAACTCATAGTCATTATACATAATACTACAACTGTCACCTATTACACTCACACATACATGTTAGATATCTCAACACATGTGTTAGTACAATCATCTTAAAACAATTTTGTTCATTAAGGCAATCTTACAAACACATACTCATATCATGCAAGTAATCAAACATTCAGACAACATATAGGTTGCATAATAGACATCAACATCCAAACACCAATTAAACGACATAATCAAACATGCAAGCGCAAAGTAGATGACATAAGAAAGCTCATACCTTAATTTATCTTAAGGGAGGCTATCTTGTCTGCACAATCAATCCAAATTAGCATGATATAACTTCATGACATATCAACTCAAAAATAAATAATGTCATGACATCCATAATAGTCACTAGCTAACATGTTCACATCATAAACTCATAAATATTTGTACAACACAATGTCACAAATAAGTCCACTCATACCTGAATGTCATAATCCTAACCATCTGCATAGGCCAATCCAATTTAGCATGATACATATAACATCAATATCTTAATGTAATAACCCTAATCATCAAGTTACTAGCATATAACAACAACAAGTTATATATCATGCTCATCAACAAAATATAACCTAATCATCAAGATAACTATCATATAACAACAAAAATTTATCCTATAAAATACTCATCAACAACATATAACCTAATCATCAAGCTAACTATCATAAAACAACAAGAGCAGTGCATACAACCAGAGGTTACTACCACTCATGGCTATCTGACACGTACATATGACTACACTAATCAACTAGCATCTATCGTATATGTAACCATAACATCAATAGACATGTACATAAACCAAATGTATATAACCTTAATGCATATAACAATCCATTAACTAACATACCTGCATGCCCAACATCCAAACCTATATGACGACATGCTCTTGCCTCAAGGTCGAATGTTACAACTTCATTTTAATGATCCGCGTCTCCTGCTCTATCTCAACCAACACATCAACATCATAACAACCAACAACATCATGATGCCCTAATTTCATACAATGACCTCACAATGCATGTTCGACCTACCATATATGCATAAAAAATGCATATACAACCATACACTCATGACAACACATCCCACAACAACGGCCTCAACCTTCACATGGCGACATCACTACAACCATGATCATCACCATGCAAATGCAACAAGCACATGGACTACAAGCATAAGGAACACATATGCAACCAACATGAATGCATGACCAACACATCGCCCATCCAGTTCGAGGGGTGAACCATGCTCTGATACCACTTTGTGGTATTAGATATGACCCAAAGAGAGCGCAAACTGCTCTGATACCACTCTGTACCACCGTCCTCCCATATCTACCCAAGTAACCAGGCAACCAGGGTAAACATGTGGCAAGAGGCTACTATGATATGATTCAACCTCCTAGGTGTCCTTAAGGAAGTGGAATTAATGGAAACACATCAAACATACCTTCCACATCAGCAAAAACACTCCTAAGAGCCACCCCAACCACACAGGTATCATGCCCCTGGGTCCCACTAATTTTTTAAGCTATTAAACCTCTATACGCTCCCATGCTATGGGAATGCCAGCATCTAGAGAGCTCTGGATGCTCCGACAAGCTTGCATGCCTGCGTCTAGGGACTATTTCCAGCAGACCTGTGTCAGAGTCCGCAGGATTTAAGGTACTTTTCAAGCCTAGAAATACGACCACTGCCTAGAACTTGCTATAACTTTTGGAATCCATTAAACACATGATAACAAGACTAATAAACCAAAAACTAACTCCAGCACTAGACCTGACCATCCCCAACCGGGACTGACATTTTGTCAAACACTTGGCATCAATGCAATCTATAGGTTTAGGATACAAGACAAAGCATGAATGACTAAAACTCTTACGAGACATGACAAGAAGGATCATCACATTCTCCCTTGAACTGCTATGACATCAATTAGGTCTTACATCCATTATCCTTTCAGTTATAACTAAATACATGAAATAACCATGACAATAACCAGTCATATAACCATGCTTATAACCAGAATTAAACCATGAAAATAATAGTGAGATATCACCCATTAAATCCACATATTAATAAGTACAAAAGCAAGAGAACTTAGATTTAATTAAACATAGGAAAATCCAACCAGGTTCAGACTTGCACATACCGCTTGACTATACACATGGCTGAAACAAATATTTCTTTCACCTAATCACCCCTGTGCCATATTCCAAGCATGAATGTGGGATCTCATGGATAAACCAATCCAAAAACAACCAAGGGAATCCAGATGTTAAACCACCTCCACCCTCACCAAACCATGATCACACCAAAACCGGTGCTCCGATCACAAAACCAAACTGAACTTGGAATTCCATCCGTAATCCATCACTATCCTTGAGGAATTTTCCATCTCCTTGTCTCTTAGGCTTTACCACAATCCAATCCCGGATTAGTAGGCCCTAAACCGATAAACCTCCCTTAGGCTTTACCATGTATCCTGCCAAAACCGGTCAAGGGATTCCTAGGCCTTTGGGAATGAACCTTGAGACCACCTTCGCCCCGAATTCCGAAATCCATCCAGAAATTCCAAACCTCAAAACTGAGATCAACATCCCAACACACCATGGCGTACGGAAAAAGGCAAGGCTAGGCTAAAAACCACTATCATAACCCGACAAAACCATGCCACCAACAACAAGAGAACCATACGCCAACATGCAAATCCATGCATGTCAAAACCAACTAGGAAATCACACATACAATATTTTACCTGCAAGTATTCTTGCTGAAGCTGCTTGATCCTTTCTTTCATTCCTTTCCCTTTTCTTACTTTTCCTTCCTTGCTCCAAAGCTATAGTGTTGTAAGAAAAATCTAAGTATCGAAGAGTGAGAGAGAGAGAGAATAATGAGAGAACTCCAAAACTGAAATGACCAAGCCTACATTGACTAAGCTTCACTAAACAAGCCTGCCAATTGATCCTCAGAAGCCATTTTATCAATCAGGCCTCTATTTTCTTCAATTTCCATAATTTTCCTCCTCACATGCAACCTGTGACCTTTCACCTCCCTTTCTCATAATTTCCTTTATTTCCATAAATAAGCGTGCCAAAAATTCCTTTTTACCTTTTTAATGCCCTTTCCTCTGCCAATTTCCTTTAGCCATAAACACATCTAGTGATGCTCACTACGATATCTTTGCCCAACATTCAACTTGGAATAAATGTCCCTTAACCGTGGTCTTATTTTGCCTTTATTAACTTTTATTACATGGAATTTTCACCAGGGCTGTTACATCAAATATTTCGATGAAGGGGTGGGGTAGGGCTTCTAATGATGTTTTCCTTAAAGTAAATAAATAGATACATATTCATAACCCAAACACTTCACCCTTTGACCTGTAAGTAAGGGAAAGCTATATCTCATGGTTCATGGAGAGCCTTAATGAATAATTGTCTTATGAATAATGCACATGTCACTAATGGGATTTGAACATATATGGGAAGGATACAAATTCTTTCTCTCAAACACTTGAGATATACCAAGAGGTTATCTCAAGTAATTTTATTGAAAGGTGTTAGGAATTTGGTATCTTTTGTGTTGTTCGTTGGCATTTTTGAATTCCCCTAGGTTAAGTATATTAGCCCATGTTAGAGGGTTTCCAACCATGAATATGGGGAAGTATCCCTTAGGTTTCCATGTGAGGTTTTCCTTGAAATGTGTGCACGTACACACACTTCAAGGAAAACTTGACGGGGAAACCTAAAGGATGCTTTCCACTTTTTTGGTTGACATCCCTAAGAAACATGACAGTGCTTACAAAGTTGTTGCCAAAATTTGACTATTTTTGCGCAAATAGGTGCCGTATTTAAATCCTCTCAGTTAGGCATACTTATTTACTGTGAGAAGCCCCTTGGGATACACACACATATATATAGCCTCAAGTGTTATTTTAATCAGTTGAACCATCCCCAAAAATCATGTTCTTGACAGGGAGTCCGTAGGTCACAAGTTCAAGTGCAACATGAACATGCATAGTCAACATGCAACATGTAAAAATTAAGGTTTAAATGATCTGAAATGCAACATCAATATTTAACATGTTGATCTATGATCCAAATTGGATCATTATATTGTTTGTCATCCATCTTGATGCATTTTGAGTGGAAAAAGTGGAGGAATCGGCTCACAGGATTGTTTTTACTGGTGGGACCCAGTTTGGCTAAACGGGGTCCGAAACCTTCAAGGAGCATTTTGAGGCATCAAATGATGTTTTTTGGGGGTAAAACTTTGCTGCTTTAGCACAACGCATTCTCATGCTATTCTACACAAAGACCTTTATAACGACACATTAAGTGCGTCAATCAGAGTCTGTATGCAAAAGTTATGTCACTCAGAAGTTAACCTTCTTGTTTTCACACCTATAGTTCGGAAGGATGTCGCGTCAGCCCCAATTATTCATGGAAAAGGGGCTATCCACTTGTTTTTTTTTATATGTAAAATACTCTATAAGAGCCTATTTTGTAACTCTAGTTAAGAGTTGATGTAGTCAAACTTAATCACTAGTAAGCTATCGGAGTCTATGCATCTATCAGATCAAGGAAGGGAAAAAGATCTCATTCGCACAACTGAAATTTGAGGGCCATGCATTGAATTGGTGGGAGAGCCACACAAAAACCCTGAGGTTGAAGGGAGAACCTCCAATGACTAAGTGGGAGGATTTAAAAACCCTTATTAAGTCATAGTTTTATCCCATTGGGTACGTGGAGGACTAGTGGATCTGGTGGCATTACTTCAGGCAAAACCCAGGCCAAAGCGTGCAGGAGTAAACCACATAATTCAAAAACATGTCTATAATGATGGGTATCTCTCCAAAGAACCCATATGTACTCCTCAAGCATTTGGTGGGTCTGTATCGCCATCTACGTGAGCAAGTGATGTTGTTCAAGTCCAAATCAGTGGACGATGCCTATGTATAGGCACAATACCTGGAGAACATAGGCCCGAAACAAGCGCAATCAAGTGGATCGAAGTAAAAGGAGCAACACAAAGCTTCTAAGGAGGGGAAGAAGAAGCAAAAAGTGGGAAAAGATAAAAAGACGACAACCACAACACACCAGTGCAAAGATCCTAGAAACCACTACAACATTGATGTCCATAGAAAGGAGAAGTGTTGGAAGTTGCATCCAGAGCTAAACCCAAAGAACAAGAAGAAAGATAATAAGAAGAAGAATCTCATGGGCACTGATTCGAGCAACCAAGTTTAAAACAACTCAGATGTGGATGAGAAGATCGTTTGTACATTAGTGCAAAAGGAGGTGAACATGAGTAGCCTTCAGCAACAGGAGAGAAAGAAATGACCAAACTCTTCCATATAAAGATACATGTCAAGAAGACAAAGATTGATGCTTGTTGGACTCAGGATCGTAGGCAAATCTCATTGTAGCATAGCTGGTCAAGAAGTTGGGGCTAGAAGTTTGTGATCATCCAAACCCATATCCATTGGGATGGGTAAATAATGATGCAGAGTTAAAGGTAACAAAACAGTACAAAATTAGATTTTCTATCAACACTGATTTTATTGATGAAGTGGATCCGAATGTGGTTCTCCTTGATTTATGTGGAGTTGTGTTTTGGAGTCCATATGTGTACATGCGTGATGCAATATTCATGAGGAGAGCTAACCAATATCAGCTCATTAAGGATGAAAAATCATTCATCATCAACGTACACAAAGGAAAGTGGCAAATTTCACTAGTAAGTGCCAACCAAGCCAAGAAATTGATTAGTTCCAGCAAGAAGTGCATTTTATTGTTTTTATGATAAATTTAGTCTGAAGAGGAGTCAATAAGAGGCAAGGCATCCCTTGAGGGGTGTACCAAAAAACATAAATAATAATTGGAGGAGTTGTTACAGACATACAAGGATGTGTTCTGAGAGCTTAAAGTGTTACCACCTAAGAGAGGTGGAGCATGAGGTACAACTATTGTCAGACTCCCCATTACCAAATATTGGGCCGTATGGGAAATTATTATAAAAGCAAGTGAGGTGAAGAAATAGTTGCAGCAGCAGTTGGAACAACGTTTCATTCGACCGAGTACATCACCATGTGGGTCACCCATCATCATTGTGTGAAATAAGGATGGGACTTGGAAGATGTGTAGAGATTACAGGGTGTTGAATAAAATCACATCGAGAACAGATGCCCCTTGCTAAGGACAATTGATCTGCTAGATCAATTGCAACAAGAAGAGTATTTTAGCAAGTTGGGCTTGAACTCTGGATATCAACAGGTTCAATTCAAAGAAGAAGATACATGGAAAACGACCTTCAAAACTAGGCAAGGTTTGTATGAGTGGTTAGTTATGCCATTTGGCCTATGTAATGCACCAACTACGTTTATGAGATTAATGAATGGTATACTACACCCTTTTATAGATTCATTTGTTATTGTCTATTTGGATGATATACTAGTATATAGTTCTACCTAGGAGGAGCATATTTCTCATATGATGCATATGAAGGAAACATTAAAGAAGCACCAACTGCTAGCAAATCTCAAGAAGTGTGAGTTTGTGCAACAGTCTTTGGTGTATCTGGGGTATGTGATCAATGGAGGAGAGCTTAAGATAGATCCTTCCAAGATGGTGGCCATCATGAAATGGTCGGTGCCTACTAATGTTCCCAAGGTTAGGATTTTCATTGAAGCAACATAGTACTTGAGGAAATTCATAGCGTCATTTTTAGTGGTAGTAGCACCACTCCACGCCATAACAGCAAGTGGCAAGAATTTCTAGTGGGGAAAAGGTCAGCTGAAGGCTTTCAAGGATATAAAGAAGAAGACCAGTCAAGCACTAGTTCTGGCATTACCAAACTTGCAACGGCCCTTTGAAGTGGAGACATATGCGAGTGGGTATGCTATGCAAGCTATCTTGATGCAAGGAGGAAGGCCCATTTGCTACCATTTTGAAGTACTTAATGGGGCAGTTCTTAACTACCCTACCTATGAAAAGGAGATCTATTCCATGGTGCAAGCTATGAATAAGTGTAAGCACTATTTGATGGGAAAGGAGACAATAATCCACACGGATCACCAGTTGTTACAATACTTGCAAGCCCAGAGTAAGCTACAATAGACCAGGCATTACAAATGGATGGGGTTTTTACAACAATTTCATTTGGTGATCAAGTATAAGAAGGGAAACACAAAAAAGTTGGCTGATATGTTTTCAGGGCTACCCACATCAAAGATTACAAATTTGGAGACTCTTATTCACATGTATTCCTTCACCCATGATGCGTACAGAGAGGCATATTCAGAAGATGAGGACTTCAAGGAAGTGTATCAACAGTTGGAGAGTCAAAGTCATGTGCACGATGGCGACAATAGAAGTTACTACCATATCCACTATGGGTTCCTCTACAGGCTGGATAAGATATGTGTTCCTAAAGGTGAGCATTTGCAACTGATTCGAGAGGCTCACACGTCCAAGGTTGCGGGTCACTTTGGTGTAGGGAAGACCGTGGCTAACTTTCAAAGGTATGTGTACTTGGGCAGGATGAAAGAGCAGGTAGCTAGGTTCATAAGAGGATGCATGCTTTGTTGTACCATCAATCATAGCAACAAGAAATAGGGTCTGTATCATCCCTTACCTGTACCTACTTGTCCTTTGGAAATATTTTCCATGGACTTTGTGGTAGGTTTGCCGCCAACCAGGAAGGGACATGACTACCTGTTCATGGTAGTTGACAGGTTCAACAAGATGTGTGTTCTGATGCCCTGTAAAAATACCATCAATGGAAAAGAAGCAACCAACTTGTTCTTTAGACAGGCCTGGGTGCACTTTGGGATACCAAGGAGCATCATCTCAGAAAGGTACACAAGATTTCTCAATGCATTTTAGACTACATTGTGGGAGAATATGGACACAAAGTTGAAGAGATATACAACTTTCCATTCACAGACAGATGGGAAGACAAAAGTAGTCAACATGACTTTGGTGCAACTTCTAAGGGGATACAACCAGAAGCATCCAAAGACCTGGGATGAAAATATGGTATTTATACAACATTATTATAATAGAGGAGTCCACACTTGTACAGGAAAGTGCCCATTTGAGACTTGTTTTGGATATTTTCCACATTCACCTTTAGATATTGCATATGGGTAGCAAGGATGAGTGAGGGAAGATCTTACAGGAGATGCTTTCAGGGTTGAAAAAATTATAGAGAATATAAGGAAGATCCATCTATAGGTATGAGAAACACTGCAGAAGTTGCAGGAGAAGTATAAGGCCATACATGATTAGCTGAGATCAGAGAAATCATTCAAGGTGGGAGACAAAGTATGGCTACAATTGAACAAGGAGAGGCTGCAGTGGCCTGTAAGAAAATCAAGGCTCCAAGGTATGGTCCCTTTGAAATATTGGAAAAGGTGGGTGATGATGCCTATTGACTCAGTTTACCGCCAAATATACACATTTACTCAGTTGTGAATGTGTGAATGTAGGGAATTTGAAACTCTATGATCCTTCCATGCTAGATCAGGAAGAGGAACAAGTCCTACCTTCTGTGGAGGATTTGGCACCAGACGCTCAGGAAAAGTTGACAGAAGATACAATTTTGCAGAAGAGGTCTAGAACTGCAAGCCAAGGGCAGCATGACCTTTGTCAGATTGGGTTGAAGGGACAACTTCTACGCAAAGCTAAATGGTACACCAGAGAGAAGGTGGAGGAAAAATTACCCCACCTCATTCAGTAAAAGCTTTTGGGGACCAAAAGCTTCCCAAAATGGGGAGGTGTGATCCAGATTGGATCATTATATTTTTTGTCATCCATATCGATGCATTTGGAGTGGAAAAAGTGAAGGAATTAGCTCGCAGGATCATTTTTACCACTGGGAACGGTTTGGTGAAACGAGGTCTGAAACCTTCTAGGAGCATTTTTGGGCATCAAATTGACATTTTTGGGGAGTAAAACTTTGCCTCTTTTGCGCAACACCTTTTCGTACTATTCTACACATAGATACCTTTCCAACGACACAAGAAGCGCGCCAATCAGAGTTCGTATGAAAAAGTTATGCCACTTTGAAGTTGACCTTCCTGTTTTCACACCTATAGTTTGGGAGGACGTTGTGTCAGCCCCCATTATTCATGGAATAGGGGCTAGCCACGTGTTTTCGATGTAAAATACTCTAGAAGAATCTATTTTGTAGCTCTAGTTAATATTTTATGTAGTCAAACTTAACCACTAGTAGGCTATCAGGCTGTGTTATATCTGGGCGACTAGGAGGAAGGGGCATTCCATTCCTTCGACAACATTTTGTTCCATAGCTGAGAAAAGATAGCCAGGAGAGATAGGAGGTAGAGAACACATAAAGGATTTGTGTACTGTAGCAGCCCATGGGCGACAGGCATTACTTCTTTGTACTTGCAACCATATTTCCAGACAGAGAAAGAGAGCGAAGCAACCTCACCTTCCAACTGGGTTTTCTCTCGAAAGGATTTCCTAGAGAGCATATCTTGTGTCTTATGTGTGTGTGAGATTATTTTTTCATTATATACTTTTACGAATAATTTATATTCGCATGCATGCACTAATTACAGTTAAATTCACAGACCTTAAAGTAAAATAAACTGTAATAGTGTCGAATTTTCAGAGTTTTGATATAACATTATTAGTTTTGTTGT
This sequence comes from Pinus tabuliformis, assembly GCA_031772625.1. Taxonomy (NCBI): domain Eukaryota; kingdom Viridiplantae; phylum Streptophyta; class Pinopsida; order Pinales; family Pinaceae; genus Pinus; species Pinus tabuliformis. The sequence goes on along the minus strand of CM062817.1, from coordinate 904,034,331 downwards.
GATGAAATGTCCAGTGGAATATCCATGGAAGTTTATAGATCAATCTAGGTGCATATCAGTGGCCACCGACATTTTTTGTTGGCTCAACAATTCTCCATCTTCTTGGAAAATTTTCCATGGTTTTTTGTGTCCCAAACTTCCAAGGCCATTTAAGGCCCCAAATGATATTTTTTGGTGATTTTGGTGGCAAGAGGTTGCCATGGAATTCCCCATCCATAATCAAAAGTTGTAATCCTTAGGTAGTTATTTCTAACAAGTTACTGTGTACCCCAAACAAACATTGTATGCAAAAGTTTCACCCTAGGGATGTTGATGTACCAACGAACCACGTTAGGGCCTACAAACCTTCTGGCACTTCATCTTCTAGAGTTAGGGTTTTGGACCTATAGGGTTATTTCTTTATGTTAAAAGGTCATTATTCTAGCCTATTATATTAACTTTTTGTGAATGGGTATAATTTTCATCTCTCCCCCTTAAGAGATAACTACCACCATCATAGCCAATTTGTGTTCTACCTCTCATGAGAAATTAGTTAGTTACGACTACCTCTCATGGAAATGGTCATACGTGAATGACTTACTTAACACAATTGAATCCCAAAATGATATCTAATATAATGCACTGCGTAAACCCCCATACTTAAATTCAAAAAAGAGTCAAGGGATCTCTACTTGAATGGTTCATGAGGCACAATACTTGCTAAGGTTTTGCAAATGGGGTAGCAAGCTAAGTGGGCTTGATTGTGGGGAAAACTCCACAGTTAAGCGCGCTTGAGCTAGAGGAGATCTGGGATGGGTGACCTCCTGGGAAGTCCTGGTTACCGGGTGCAAGCCTCGGAAGTGATAATTGATGCTATGTGATTCATTTCACTAGTTTCAATCCCACTTCTTCACCCATGTGAGCATCACCCGATGCAATGAGTGCTAAGTGAACTATTCAAAAATCATGAGAAATTAGTCAGTTACGACTACCTCTCATGGAAATGGTCATACGTGAATGACTTACTTAACGCAGTTGAATCCCAAAATGATATCTAATAGAATGCACTGCGTAAACCCCCATACTTAAATTCAAAAAAGAGTCAAGGGATCTCTACTTGAATGGTTCATGAGGCACAATACTTGCTAAGGTTTTGCAAATGGGGTAGCAAGCTAAGTGGGTTTGATTGTGGGGAAAACTCCACAGTTAAGCGCGCTTGAGCCAGAGGAGATCTGGGATGGGTGACCTCCCGGGAAGTCCTGGTTACCGGGTGCAAGCCCCGTAAGTGATGATTGACGCTATGTGATTCATTTCACTGGTTTCAATCCCACTTCTTCACCCCTGTGAGCATCACCCGATGCAATGAGTGCTAAGTGAACTATTCAAAAATCATGAGAAATTAGTCAGTTATGACTACCTCTCATGGAAATGGTCATACGTGAATGACTTACTTAACACAGTTGAATCCCAAAATGATATCTAATATAATGCACTGCGTAAACCCCCATACTTAAATTCAAAAAAGAGTCAAGGGATCTCTACTTGAATGGTTCATGAGGCACAATACTTGCTAAGGTTTTGCAAATGGGGTAGCAAGCTAAGTGGGCTTGATTGTGGGGAAAACTCCATAGTTAAGCGCGCTTGAGCCAGAGGAGATTTGGGATGGGTGACCTCCTGGGAAGTCCTGGTTACCGGGTGCAAGCCTCGGAAGTGATGATTGATGCTATGTGATTCATTTCACTAGTTTTAATCCCACTTCTTCACCCCTATGAGCATCACCCGATGCAATGAGTGCTAAGTGAACTATTCAAAAATCATGAGAAATTAGTCAGTTACGACTACCTCTCATGGAAATGGTCATATGTGAATGACTTACTTAACGCAGTTGAATCCCAAAATGATATCAAATATAATGCACTGCGTAAACCCCCATACTTAAACATGCATCTACTTAACCAAATGAATAATCAAACCATGCATCTATGCCAGTGCTGTAATGGAAATGAACTGCTTTAAGTGAATGAACAAAAATCATGAATCTATACTGTTGTTTTAATGAGAATGCATTTGATTAAGCAAATGAACAGAAAGCAGGAAGCTATGCTAGAATACAATACAAGAAAGAGGAGCTTTGGCTACTAGGGTTGGGCCCTAACCCAAGAGCTTCAACCCTCTGAGTTAACTCAGTGCTGGCTCAAATCAAAACTCATCTTCATTATCAAAGAACTGTATTACATCAAAACTGTTACAAAGTAGAAGTTCGAATCCTTGCTAACTGACTGACTGACTATCTAGCTGACTAACTGACTCCCAAAAAAAACTGAGGTCCTAAGCCTCTTTATTTATACATCTGAAGTCTCAATGACTTCCCTCAAAATTAGGGAGGTACAACTCCCAACTTAATGGTAACTTGTCCTTTCACTTTCACTAGCTTGGCTGCCTTCTAGTAGGGAGGCTGCTTGTACTTCCACTTGCTTGGCTGTCTTTTAGTACTTCAGATTTGGCCGTTTGTACTTTCAGTTGATGGAGGGATATTCGAATGGATGGGCAGTAAATGAGGAGGATTTACCTCCTGTAATTCCTCTCCCTTGTCCCATTTGAGTTTTTACCAAGGTCTTTTACCATAGTTCCTTGCTTTTACCTTTTATCCCTGCATTTCCCTTGCTTTTATTCTTTATTCCTGCATTACATGCACATTAGACCACACAACAAAAGATGCAACTCTAACTCAACTCATAAGCAAAATATAATCAAAAGTATGCAATAAGTTGTGAGAATAGTTGGTTTGACTAAGCTAGGAGGTGAATTAAGGCTAATTAAGGCCCATATAATTACTCAATGATGAGACTCATCATCACCCCCGTACTGAAAGTGTTGCTCATCCTCTAAGCAACTTAGTGGCTCTAGTAGCCTCTCTAACATCTCATGCTTCTGTTGTGGTCTTTTCTTCTTGTTTAGAGCAGTTTGCTTTCCTTTCTTCTTCTTCCCACTGATATTCTTTGATCTTCAAGCTATGTGGAAGTGTGTTATCTATTTTAGCAGGCATGTATATTATCATTTCTTTCGCAGCCTAATCAGATCCTCATAATGTGTACTTGCTTGCCCTTGGACAACAATATATCTAAGTGTTAGCTGAGGATTACTTGCAATTAGATGCTGATTAGGGCCATGGGGTTTGATTGTTCAGCTGCTTCTCTGTCCCTGAGGCCACTTAGCTCTTTTGTTTCTTGCTGCTCTTTTTTTTTTCAATGCCTTCTTTCTCTTCTGTTTCAGCATCATGTTTCTTTGTGTTCTCCTTCATCATGTCCCTCTGTATTAGTTTCTTCTGTATCCATCTCCTCCCCATCTAGCTTTGTATCTACTTTTTCTTGTTTTGCCTCCTCCTTACTGACAGAAGGACTAACATCATAGATGAAGGTTTTGATGTCATCCTCTGCTGGTAAGTCATTGAAGGCTTTCCATGTTATAGGGATCCTAAGGTTTTGGAGGGCATAGCCTTTTTAGAGGAACCTGGCCACCTTTTTACTCACAAACCAACTACCTCTTAACCTTTACAACTTTTGATCAAATGATGTAGATGAGTGAGTGAGTAGGATACTTACCTATGGCCTTAATGCCACGCTGCAACTGTCAAAGATCAGAGGTGCTACTGATGGTCATTCTTCTTCCTCTTCTGTTGTCTACTGATGGTTTCTTGATTGCATATCTGATGCTACTGCTGCTGCTGTATGGTCATTTTTCTGCCTCTTATGTTGTCTGTTGTACAAAGGGAGTAGGAGTGTGTGTGAAGGCAGGGATGATGGTAATGGATGAGGTGATGTTTGGAAAACATAATCTTCTCCTGAATTGAAGTAGTGGAGTGAAAAAACAATGGAATTTATGGAGGGATGCATGGTAAGGAGTGGGGGAGATGAACATATGTGAGGAAGGGCCCCCTTTGGATCTTCTCTTTGCTCCTTGATTGTATTTCTCATCCTCCTGCAAACAACAATTATGTTTTTTTCTTTTTCTTTTATTATTATATATTTTTTTTGAAAAACACCGAGGCTGCCTCAGAGAGGTTTCCACCCCAGGTATTTGCCCTGGGCACCTCAAGGAGGGTTTTCACCGAGGGATCTTCTTTTTCTTTCCTTTTTTTCTCATCCTTGGGCCACCTCATGGAGGTTTTAAACCCAAATATGGGACTCAGGCACCTCATGGAGGTTTTCAAACCAAAGATGGGACTCAGGCGCCTCATGGAGGTTTTCACCTGAATCCTCATTCTGTTTTTTCTTTCTTTTTTCAGTGACTTGATGAGGGAGGAGATAAAACTTGCTCCACCATCATCACTGTCTTATTGATGCTATCAACGAAATCTTGTCTAGATGAAGGCCTCTTGTATAATTTGAATATGTGTCCATTAACTAGCAATGAAATGGCTTCTTCATCTATAGTCCCGATTCGCACCGAACCATTGTCATGGCATCTTTCCACCACATATGGTCCAAGCCATCTTGTTCTTAGCTTTCCCTTGAAGTATTTGTACCTTGAATCATATAATAAGGCCCAGTCTCCTTCTTGAAATAACTTTTCCTTAATGTGCTTGTCATGCCAGATCTTTCTCTAGAGCTGAATTATCTCTGTATGGAGGACGGCCTTCATTCTGAATTCATCTAGGCCATTCAAATGGAACAACCTTTCTTTTTGTGCATGACTGAGATCTAAATCTAGTTGAGCTGCCATCCTCAATGTTTTATATTCAAATTATCAAAGCCTTTTTACCATAGACCAGCTCATAGAGTATAAACCCAGTGGTGGTCTTCCATGTTGTATTATATGCCCAGGTGGCCTCAACTAGTCTCTTAGCCCAGTCCTTTCTGCTACTGTTCACTACCTTGGTCAGGATGTTCTCCAGTGCTCTGTTGGTCACCTCCACTTACCCGTTAGCTTGTGGATGATACGGAATGGAGGTCCTATGTTTGATCCTGTGATGCTTGAGTAGTTCTTTGATCACATTGGAGGTGAACTGGCTGCCTTGGTCTATGACTAGTTCTCTAGGGTACCCAAATTTGTAGAACGCATTCTCCCTTAGGAACTCAACCACTTTTAGTTTTGTTGCTGCCTTGACTGCTTTGGTTTCTGCCCACTTAGTCTGATAATCAGTGCACACAATGATGTGTTGTTTTTGCTTTGAAGGAAGGTTGATAGGTCCAATGAAGTCAATGCCCCACTTGTCAAATGACTCGAAAGTCACTTGAGGTTGTAGGGGCATTTCATCCCTTGGAGTCGTCTTTCCCATCCTCTGGCACCGATTACAATGACTAACATATTTCTTCACATCCTGATGAAGAGTAGGCCAATAATAGCGTGCTTGAAACACCTTGAATGCTGTCCTTTTTTCTGCAAAGTGATCTCCACAAGGCCCATCATGACAGGTCAGAAGGATGTCAAAGACGTCCTCTTCCCTTACACATCTTCTCAAGATTTGATCTGGGCCAAGTTTGAACATATTGCCCCCAATCCAAGTGAAGGGGGCACTCTTCCTAATTATCTTGCTTTTTTCCTTGGAGGGCAGGTTTGGTGGGAACTGTGCTGACACCAGATAGTTTGCTATATCAACAAACCATGGGGAGAGCACTGAAATATCAAACAAATGCTCATCTGGGAACTGATTATCCACCATTCTTTTTTCACCTGCAGGCAGATTCATTCTAGACAGAAAGTCAACAACAACATTTTCTTTAATAGGCTTATCAACAATAGTTAAATCAAACTACTGTAATAAAAGTAACCATCTGATGGTTCTAGCGTTTACATCTGGTTTGTTCATTAAATATTTAATTTCTACATGATCAATATGCACAAATGTTTGATAGCCTGTAATGTAATGCCTAAACTTGTTCAATGAATGCACAACAGCCAGGAGTTCTTTTTCTGTCACAATATAGTTTAGTTCAGCCTTTGACAGGTTTTTACTGGTAAAGTAGATGGCATAAGGCAATTTCTCTTCTACTTGTCCTAAGGCTACTCCTATGGCTCTATGTGAGGCATCAACATGAATGTGAAAAGGGAGGGCCCAGTTTGGGCCTCTAAGGATTGGTGCAGTGGTTACCTTATCCTTTAAAATGTCCAAGGCCTCTTGACAACTCTTTGACCATATAAATTCAGAATCTTTGGCCAATAATCCAAACAAAGGAGAGGCTAGCTTGCTGAAGTCTTTTATGAATCTTCTGTAATATCTAGCTAGCCCTAAGAAACTCCTAACATCTCTCTGCTTTTGTGGAGGAGGGAACCTTTGATTGATTGCTACTTTGTTTGGGTTGACTTGCAGTCCTTGCTGAGATATTGAGTGGCCTAGCACAATCCCTTCAGTCATTAAGAATTCACATTTTTTTGGACTGAGGGATAGGTTCATCTCAATGCATTTGCGTAATACTTTGCCTAAGTTAGTCAGGGCCTCTTGGAAATCACAGCCATAAGGTGTAAAATCATCCATGTAGATCTCCACAGTGTCATGAACTAATTCAACAAAAATACTTGGGACTGCTCTCTGGAAAGTGGCAGGAGCATTTCACAGGTCGAAAGGAAGGACTCTATAGGAAAAAGTACACCATGGATAGGTGAAAGTGGTCTTATCCTGGTCTTCTAGGCATATTTGGATTTGGTTATACCCACTGAATCCATCTAGGAAAGAAAAGAACTTCTTCCCTGCCAGGCCATCTAACACTTGGTCAATGAAGGGTAAGGGAAAATGATCCTTCTTGGTGGCTTTGTTTAGCTCCATATAATGGACACAAATACTCCACTTCCCATTTTTATTGGGAACTAACACTAAAGGAGAGACCCACTCACTGTTAGAGATAGGGTAAATGAACCCTACATCTAACAGTTTTTGCAGTTCTTCTTTGACTATGTCTTTGAGGGCTAGATTCATTCTCCTTTGTGGTTGCTTGACTGACTTGCAACCTTCCTTGATGTATATGTGGTGAGTACACACCGAGGGGTGTACTCTCTTCATTTCCTTGTGGTTCCAAGCAAAGGTTTCTAGGTTCTGCCTAAACAAGTTGCATAACTGTTCCTCCTCTGAAGTAGAGAGAGATGGATTAATCTTCAAGGTTTTCTCTGGCCCAAATTATATGGTTTTGAATCAAAGTGGGTTGGAATCGGCCAAGCATAAGTCAATTTGATGACTGTTCAGTGTTTCTTTTACTTCTTCTTCTAGGGGTAATGAACTAGGAGTTGGACTCTGGAGCAGGTGTTCAATTAAATCATCCTCATCTTGCTGTCCTCCTCCTATGATGGCTTCCAAAGTATAAAGTTTTGCAGAATAAATCTCATCTTCTTCCTCCTCCTCCAACCATAAAGGTAAGTCATGTTCTAGTGAGGGTTGATTAGGAGGTTATAGGAATAATCGTTTGGACATATGCCCAATCTTGATGGTCATATTCCCAGCTCTGTAGCTAATGTAGGCATCAGCTGTGGCCAACCATGGCCTCCCAAGGATGAGAGGGTAACCAGTAAGCTTAGCCTTGGGCTGGAGAACTAGGAAATCTACTGGGTACTCCCAGGAATCAATGGAGACCATCGCATCCTCCACAATTCCCTCAGGGGTGACTGTGGAATGGTCTGCAAGTTGCAGCACTGTTGTGGTCTTCCTTAATGACACTTGGAGGTTAAGCTTGAGCATGGTGTCCTTGGTCATCACATTAATGGCAGCCCCAAGATCAATTAGAGTGTGTGGGACAATGGTGCCATTGATGTGGACATCGACTACAGGGCTTTTAGGGTCTAAGTATTTTGGACATATTGCCTACCCTAGCATTAAGTCAGATAACTGCCCAATGACATTAATGGTAGAGGCATCCCTTTTTCTTCTTCCAGGAAGGATTGGCAGGGGGTCCCCAAGAAGGTGTAGCTATGTTTTGGTTGGGTCTGTAATTTGCATGGGATGATCCTTGCATACCTTGCTGGTATGGTATAGGCCCAAGAGGTCTCCTTTGGTTAATGTAGCAAAGATGCTCAGTGAACCCTTCAGCGCCTTGATATACAATTTTGAGTCCAGGCAAGGAAGTGCACTTGTCCGTGGAGTGGTTTTCTTTATAGACTGAGAAAATCTCAATACAGTTTAATGGGCATTCATTCCTAGGATGCCTTCTGGTGCATCTAGGATAGAAGATGGCCAGGGCTCTCTTTGCTTCCTCTTGCTTTCTTCTGATATTCATGGTATCCAATTGTAAGGCAAGGGTTTGCAGCATCTCACTTTTGAAGTCCTCCAACATATTTCCAATTTCACCCTTGATGGATGAGTTGGAGGACGATGTACTGGCCATAGGTTGACTACTTCTACCCTTGTTTATGGCTGCCCTATAATGGTTTCTAAAGACAGTCTTGATGTCGTCATAGGATAGTTGGTAGATATCTCCTCCTGATAACATATGTAAGATGTCTAGGATATCCTCCCTCACTCATCTAAGCAAGACCAACTTCAGTGACTCAGGGTTAAGTGTGCACTTGCCCTTTTATAGTTGGGCTGGAATCTCTCTTCGTAGTCTTCTAGGGATTCATCATGGCCTATGGTCATCCTAAAAATTTCATCTTTAGTGTCCTTTGACCTACATTAGTCCCTATATTTGTTGTTAAAGGCCTGTTGCATATGAGCCCAAGTTGTTATGCTATCTCCAGGTAAACCCATGAACTAGCGCAATGCTGCCTCCTTGAGGGTAGATGGAAACAATTTCAACTTCTGCTCATCATCTGTGTAGTCATAGGTTCGGTAGACAACATCAAACTCAAATAGGAAAGTGTCAGGGTCCTCTGTGGTCAAGCCATGGAAATGAGGTAGAGCAGAGGGGCTTATGTTCTTCATTTTAGTTTCCCCATTGGTTTCCCTGATGGGGAAGGCACTCACAATTCTCCCTATATCTCCTCTGTCATTTAAGTGCTCAACCATTGCTTCAGTAGGAATGGGTTCTTCCTCTTCTTCTTCCCCTATAGGTTCTTCAAATATGTTAGGTTTCTCAACCAAAGGGGCTTCCAATTCACCGTCAGTGAAGACGAAAGGAGGTTGACTGCTGGATGAGGTGGGGGGTTTGGCAAGAATTTTCCTGAAGTATCCCTAATCCTACAAGGCATGAAAGGAAATGCTTTTGGGTTTTTGTGAGATTTTCTTTAAAGTTGAAAAGTAATTGCAGAAAGGAAATTGTTGATTAAACGAAAAACAACTAACAAAATGGAAAATACTTGTAGAATGAAATTGCTTAATTGAGTGAAAACCCTAACAAAAGGAAACTATTTGCTGAATTGAAACTACTGAATGAAAGACTACTGACAGAAAGAGAACTACTTACTGAATTGAAATTCTATTGCAGGAAAGGAAACTAGATTAAATTTGCAGAATGGAAAAGAAAGCAGATAAATGACAAAATGAAAGAAAGAAACTAGATTACTTTTGCAAAAATAAACAAACGGAAGAAAGTTGGAAACTAGAAAGTAGAAGAAAAGAGCAGTAAGCACTACTACTCTGACACCTCCCTGGAAATGACGCCAAAAAGTGATGAGCCTAGGTATTGCAGCAAGAATGTTGCAACTCCCAGGGCTACCAACTTTACTTATCAACTCGGGGTTTGTACAAACTTGGAGGTGACTGTGTTATATACACAAGTAGAATTGAAGGTACTGCCTATTATCACTGCTCATCTGGCAAGAGACCCCAGGGGTTCCAAGCTAAACTTCTATAGGGTCAGAAGAAGCTTGATTTTGATGGAAGGAAGGAAAAACTAGTCTAGGGGAGAGCTAATCTACTGTAGAAATGAAGAAAAAAACATGCAAACCTAAATCACCATAACCTAATTAATCATGAAAACAGCTAGACTAAGCAAAATTGCTAAACAACACTAATCTAATGCTAACTATCTAAGTTGCAGAAGTAAAAGGGCATAAAACTATCCTAAGGTGCAGGCAAAGGCAACTAGGCTAAGTCTGGGTTGAAGCGGTCAGAGGTCGAAATGGTGAAAAGAGGACATAATGGGAAACAACGCATGAGGATTGTTGGATCATGCTGGTGGAAGGCGAATGAACGACTGAGATCAGATCAGAGGAGGGTACGTAGGCAAATGGGCAGACATGGTGGACTAACAGGATGGACGCTGGGATTATATCGCGGAGGTGATCGACAGATGAACGACGGAGATCGGCCAAGCCAGTTGGCGATTGGGTGATGCGACAGCCGTTAGATTAAGAGACAGAGAAACGGTGGAGAGTTCAAGGCGATAAAGTGATCGGGTGATGCGACAATGGTTGGAGCGCGAAAAGAAATGTGTGGGAATGACGAGCAGGTTTGGAGGGTGGTAAGCCGTATCTCGCGTGTCCTCAAAACCATAAGTTGTATTGTGAAAATTCATGCTATTAGCCTCCCCAGCCGACACGTAGCATGGGGAAACCGCCCATTTCGCGTGCTCTTAGCCTGATAACGTTTGGTCAGAAATTCACGTGATATGGTGCGAAGGCCGTCGGATCTAACAAAGCAGATCTACAACGAAGAGGTGACCGAGCAGGTTGGTGAGCGGGTGCGCGATAACCGTTAGATCTGACAAGGCAGATCGACAGTGGGGATTTAAAGGGCAAAAGTCAAACACAAAAAGTGGATTTGAGTGGTGATTGGACGATTTGGCTTGTGGAAGGCATTTTACCGGTAAAACCGTTTAAACATGAATTTGGAATTAAGACTTCTGTGGTTTATATCTTTTGAAATTACAGGGGAATCCACAGTAAAAACCTTTTTTCTGTCAACGTTTCAAATCCCAACTGGGATCCATCATCAGGGCTACTTGAATGCTTGATAAAAGAAGAGCTTAATTGAAGGATTTAAATAGTAATGAGGAGAAGATTAAAAATGAGATGAATGTCGGCTGTTTTAATAATATTAATTGTAGAATTTTGAATATTTAATTTTGTTTAATTATTGATATAAATCATTATAAATTATTATTATGTTAATCATCCACTCCTGTGCAAGCGTTTTGGGCCGAAGGATAATGACAATATGAGTGAGGTCTTAGGCAAAGGGTGAAGGAACAGATGACCAAGAAATGCGTGAGTGACCATGAAATGAACCAAGTAACAATATGATGAACCCCATGACTGCATTAAACGACAACCCTCCATGAAAACCAAAACCTTGTGTTTTTGGGGTTGTTGCAGGGTTTCTTCCTCACACCATAGTCACAGAGGGAGGAGGTGAGGTCGAGACACCTATGAGCAACCTTGTGGATCTTTTCTTTGTCAACCTATTGATTAAATGAAAGCATAAATGGAACAAACTGAAACACAACTACTCTATTCTACCCTGCTATAATGAAACTGCAACCACTCAGTAAATGAACAGGAAAGCCATGAATTTATGTTGAACCACTATAATGAACATGCATCTACTTAATCAAATGAATAATCAAACCATGCATCTATGCCAGTGCTGTAATGGAAATGAACTTCTTTAAGTGAATGAACATAAAACATGAATCTATACTGCTGCTGTAATGAGAATGCATTTGATGAAGCAAATTAATAGAAAGCAGGAAGCTATGCTAGAATACAATACAAGAAAGAGGAGCTTTGGCTGCTAGGGGTGGGCCCTAACCAAAGAGCTTCAGCCCTCTGAGTTAACTCAATGATGGCTCAATTCAAAACTGATCTTCATTGTCAAAGAATTATATTACATCAAAACTGTTACAAAGTAGAAGTTCGAATCCTTGCTAACTGACTGACTGATTATCTAGCTGACTAACTGACTCCCAAAAAAAACTGAGGTCATAAGCCTCTTTATTTATACATCTGAAGTCTCAATGACTTCCCTCAAAATTAGGGAGGTACAACTCCCAACTTAATGGTAACTTGTCCTTTCACTTTCACTAGCTCGACTGCCTTCTAGTAGGGAGGCTTCTTGTACTTCCACTTGCTTGGCTGTCTTTTAGTACTTCAGATTTGGCTGTTTGTACTTTCAGCTGATGGAGGGATATTCGAATGGATGGGCAATAAATGAGGAGGATTTACCTCCTGTAATTCCTCTCCCTTGTCCCATCTGAGTTTTTACCAAGGTCTTTTACCATAGTTCCTTGCTTTTACCTTTTATCCCTGCATTTCCCTTGCTTTTATCCTTTATTCTTGCATTACATGCACATTAGACCACAAAGCAAAATATCCAACTCTAACTCAACCCATAAGCAAAATATAATCAAAAGTATGCAATAAGTTGTGAGAATAGTTGGTTTGACTAAGCTAGGAGGTGAATTAAGGCTAATTAAGGCCCATATAATTACTCAATGATAAGACTCATCATACCCCACTTGAAGTTTTTGTTGTTCAATTAGGACAACCTTATATTTGGAAATGTCATGATGTTTATGAGCTCTGCCCACATAATGTCATTCTCACTCTAGGGCGAAACTCTACAAGTACCAAAGATAGTTTTGACTACATAAATTTCATTGATCTTAACAAAACAATGTTGAAAGGTAATATTTCGGATTGAAAAGTTTGTCCTCTTCAATTTTTGGTTAGAAGTTGAAAGGAAGGTCATTGTGACCACCACAACCTCAGTACGTGGGCTCTCTTTAGAACAAAAGTAGGTGGACAAGATTGTAAAAGCATACAAAAATATCTTCACTTCACCTATGGGGTTCCCTTTGCACTACTAGGTCAAACTCAATTGACTTGATACCTAGTGCTCCTTTACATAATGTCTTAATATAGATTCTCTCTCCTTGAGAATGAGGATATAATGTCCCAATATAGATTCTCTCTCCTTGAGAATGAGGATATAATGTCCCAATATAGATTCTCTCATGATCTCATCAAGAAGGGTCGCATTCAACCAAGCTCCTCACCTTGCCAGAGTCCAATTGTGCTGGTGTAGAAGAGGGATGGGGCATGAATTCTCTCTATTGATTATGAAGCTCTCAAGAAAATCATAGTGAAGAATAGATACGTGATCCCTTATATTGACGATCTTCTTAATCAATTTAAGGGTGCTAACTTCTTTAGTAAGATTGATTTAAATTCAGGCTACCCTGAGGTTCCAATTAAGCAAACTGATGTATGGAAGACAATCGTCAAATATAAAGAAGTCTTTTTGGAGTGGTTGTGATGCGTTTTGGCTAGACTAATGCTCTAGTAGGGTTCATGAGGATGGTGGATGATATCTTGCAACAATTCACAACTTATTTTTTGGTTGTATATTCATATGACATCCTCATCTTTAGCAAAACTTGGGAAGAAAATTTGTAGCACATTCAGTAGGTCCTTAGCAGCATGTGACAAGACAATTTGTATGCCAATATGGAGAAATTATCATTTTGCATATAGAAAATTTAGTGTTTTGATATACATCACGAATGAACATGGGGTGAACGTGGACCTAGCCAAGATCCAAGTCATTTGGGATTGGCCAACCTTGATGACCCTAACAGAGCTCCATGGTTCTTTGGCCTTGTTAAACCATGTTTCTTTGGCCTTGATAACTTCTATAAAATATTTGTGTTGGGGTGATCTCATATTGATTGGCCCTTAAGTCTAGTAACCGATGGTGGAGCTAGAGCAAAGTTTTCCTAGTCTAAATCACAATAGAAACTGATCAAGGATCTAAAGCACTACCTCTAATATTCACCAGTCCTAACCCTGCCAAACCTACAATAGCCATTTGAGATTGAGATATATGCTTGCAATTATGATATTGGTGCATTCCTCACTTAGAAAAGACATCTAGTGGCCTACCATAGTGAAACACTCTTTGATATTGTTTGGATATACCCCACCTATTACAAGGAAATGTACTCCAATTTGCATGCATGTCGACAATGGAAGCATTACATTTTTTGGGAAGGAGATGACCATCCAAATTGATCACATGCCTTTACAATTAATATATATGTAGGGAAAGTTATAAAATGACAAATGTTAGAAATGGTCCACAGACTTGCAACAATTCCACTTGAGCATCAAGTATAAGAAGGGAAACACCAACCATGTTGTAGAATACCTTAATTGGCCATCGTTTGTGGCACTAACCGTAATTCTTAATTATTTTGGGCATGAGCCCTCTAAGTGACCATAATTATACAATAGTGACTTTGACTTTATCGTTACATATCAGTCATTAATCACAAGTAAACAAGTTCCAGGATTCCACCTCCAAGATGTGCTCTTATGCTACTTGGGCCACCTTTGTGTTCCTTCAAGTGAGCGTCTTAAGCTAATTTGGAGGCACATTACAGTCAGGTGACAAGGCATTGAGTGTGGAGAAGATAATAATAGTACTTTATAAGTATTTATGTTGGTAACAACTTCAATAAGATGTCCATCAATATATTAGATCATGCATTACCTATGTCATTGCCAAACCAACCATCTAGAAGCAAGGGTTGTACACTCCTCTGCTTACACCAGACAAGTCCTGAGAGTTAGTATCCATGGATTACATATTAGATTTACCCTCCACCTAGCATGGTAATGATTGTATGTTTGTGGTTGTCGATTGGTTCTCTAAGATGGACATTTTGGCACCATACAAGAAGAGTATCACAGTCAAAGCCACTGCTAAAATATCCTTTAAGCATGTTTGGGTTTGGTTTGAGCTACCTTGGACCATTATTTTAGACGAGGATAGCAAGTTGCTCAATACCTTTTGGTCCATATTATGGTTTCTAATGGATACCAAGCTAACCAAATTGATTGCCTTTCATCCCCAAAATGATGGACAAAAAGAAGTGGTCAACAATATGATTGTGCATATCTCATGCATGCAAAACTCTAAGCATCCATGTATATGGGATAAAATCCTTCCATATGTTTAACATAGGTATATGAGATCCATTGCTAGATTTATTTGCCACAAGACTTTTTAGGTTCACATGGGGTTCTAATCATTAGACCTTATTGATGTGGTGGTTCCCATTGCATCTTCACTAGAAAAGTCCTCCCTTTCTAAAATCGAGGGAAATATAGTGGTCAAATTTGTGGAATAGATCTAACACCTCCAACAACAATTTCATGATATCTTACAAAAATCCAATGCCAAGTACAAACAACAACATGAATAGCATCGAATTCCACACAAGTTTCATGTTCGTGATAAGGTGTGATTGCATTTACAGAAAGAGCACCTCACAGGCCCCAATAGGAAGCTCAAATCACTCTAATGTGGGACTTCCACAATTAAAGATTGTGGGTGAAAATGCTTTTGAATTTATTACTCCCCCTATCCTTATCTTGCACCTAACATTTAATGTGAAGCTAGTTTGACAATATTTTCCACCTTTGTTGGATATATTGGATATAGTCGAGCAATTGGCCCTCACGAAACTCAATCTTGACTACATTAGATAGGCTATAATGGGTCGGATCATGGAAATCAAGACAAAGGATACTCACCAATAGAGCATACAACTACATTGAGTTGTCAAGAAGGGCAAGTTCTTCACCTAGGCAAGTGGCTCTCTAGGAGCCAAATTCATCAATTGTCCCATTTGATAAGTGAAATTAACATAATGGAGACCATTTATTCTAAACGAGGGAGGACCAATCCAAGTGGATGCCGATGGCCAACCACCTCTTCCACTAATTCAATGATTTTCTATCTTCTTGGTAGTTTTTCTATGGTTTTTTAAGTCCCAAACTCTCAGTGTCATTCTAAGGCCCTAATCAATATTTCTTTGCGATTCAGGGAGCCAGGGGTTGCCATGGCTTCCCTAGAACCCATCAAAAGTTTTAATCCCTAAATATTTCTTTACAATGGACTTCTGTGCATCCCAAGCAGACATTGCATACAAAAATTACGCCCCCAAGAAGTTGATGTACCAACCAACCACCTTGGGGGTTGTAAACCTTTTGGCACTTCATCTTCTAGAGTTAGTGTTTTAGACCTCTAGGGTTATTTATTTATATTAAAAGGCCATGATTTCAACCTATTGTAATAACTTTTTGTGAATGTGGGTAGCTTCCATCTCTCTCCCTTAAGAGATGGCTACCATCATTATAGCCAATTTGTATTCTACAATATTATGTTATTTTATTTATTAGTAGAAGTTGGGGTTTCACTGCATTTTTGTGCTCTCTTCATTATTTATCGTTGTGTGTGTTCCATTACCTTTCTAACCTTTCATTTCATTCTTTTTACAACTCAAAAAACATGTAATTTCAACATGCACCATGCATAATGCAATGTGCAACATGCAATAACAAATGCATAACATCAAAATGTTGTATGCAACATGCAATCTCAACATGTAGTGTCAAAATTTCCATGCAATGTAAAAATACACCATGCTTTTTTTTTCCCAGGGAAAAAAATTGTGACATTCATTTATGGAAAATGAAGTTTACATTTTGTATGTGCTCAAAGGCACGTAGAAGTAGATCATATCATAATATAAGGCAAACAATCAACACTTAAAATAGAAACAGTGATACACAAAACTATCCAAAAGTATTACATCATATGCAGGATAATACTTCCCTGCCGAGAAAAACCTATTCTAAAGATAATACAATTCATAATATGCCACATATGTGACCATTAAATAACAAACAAGGATAATTTGTTAGAGTTCCATTTAAAGAAAACAAAAAACATGAGACATGAGCATATTTGTCAAGAATAAGGAACCCTCTCATTAAAATACCTGTGGAAGTAGTGGTGTTCCTGATCCTCCACTCGTTCCATTATATGCCAAGTTCCCATTGCCTGTAGAGCGCCTTCTTTGGATAATGCATCAACCTCCTCATTTTGATCCCTGTTTATGTGGGTAAAAGAAATAGATTCGAAACACTATTTTAGTAAGGTAATCTCCTCTAAAATGGGCCCCAGAGTGTGTACATGATAGCGAGAAAAACCATTGAACCAGTTAATAACAAGCCGAGAATCCCCAAAAATTTGGATCGGTGAATTTCATTTTCAATAACAAAAATCAAAAGGAGTTTGAGAGACATTATCTCAACATAGTTGTTTGAGCCATGTCCTAGACCCAACTTCATTTTGAAAAAATGATTTCTAGACAGATAAACAGAAATCCCTCCTCCATATGATCCATAAGCTAAAGCAGCTCCATTAAAGTAAGACCATAGTAAGGAGAGGCAAATTTGCTCTTCTGCTATAAGCCACGTCGTTATAGTTACCACAATATTTGTGATGAGAGAGTAAGTTGCATTAGCCTTTGCATCCATCAAGGCAAGAACAATTGTTTTGTCTAGAAAGACTGCGACATTTCTTGTAATCCATAGACCTTAGGAAAAGAGCAAAGGCAAAGATCTCAACTTTTTTGGAGAGACACCATTCCAACAGACTTCCCATGCCATCCCGTAAGAATCACCATTCCATTGAAAACCAATGTTCAGAGATGAGCAGACACAATGCCAGAAACCTGAAGTAAAAGAGTAGGAGAGGATGAGATGTGATACCGACTCAGCCTCACATTTGCAAAGGGGACACCAGTTTGGACCAGAGAACCTCGTTTTGATAAATTATCTATTGTAGGCACACATTTTTCTATTTTACACCATTGGAAAAGGCATGATTTAGCCTAGGAGTATAAACACTTGTGTTTGTGTATAGCCAAACCAATTAATCTTCCTTGTTTTGAATCCTAACATGAATTGCT
This sequence comes from Pinus tabuliformis, assembly GCA_031772625.1. Lineage (NCBI taxonomy): Eukaryota > Viridiplantae > Streptophyta > Pinopsida > Pinales > Pinaceae > Pinus > Pinus tabuliformis. Next base: position 904,016,725 of record CM062817.1, on the reverse strand, counting down.
TTTAAGTTATGAATGAATATGTGCCATGAATTCCAACAGTCCCTTGGAAGATTGAGTTATTGGGTTGTTAACCAACCCTGACCCCAAATAGTTATACTGTTTGGATCAACAACCTAGTCTGATGTAAAACATCCTTGGACATGCCATAATTCAATTATCTCCTCGGGCAGTCTAAAATTACGACCACACCCAACCCATGGATCCATCCCAATACGGGCTAAGGCACCACTACCAACTTTCCATGCTAAACCTCTTTCAATCACCGGGAACAAATACAAGACTGCCTTCCAGATCACCGAAATATTTGGCTTATGCTTCACAGGCGATCTGATCCATTCTAAGAGGGAGCACAATGTTATGTATTTGTTAGTTACAACCTTTTTCCAAAGACTACCCGAGGATATCAGTCACTAGTTGACCTTAGCTGCCAAGGTCCTTGCAAAACAGTGGATGTTATTTAGCTCCCACCCTCCCCATTCCTTTGGTAGAGAAATTCTATCCCACCGAACCCAAGCTAATATCTGACCTTCTTTCTATTGAGACCATATATATCTATAATATATTTTTCGAATATGATTTAAAATGGATTTTGGAATCCATGAAAGAGATGTCCATAATACAACAGTGGCTTATAGCTCTGATTTTGTAAGGATTAATCTACCAGCTCGAGAAAGCTAGTGAAAACTCCATGATTTCAGTCTGCATTCCAACTTAGCTTATAACCAGTGCTAATCCATTTTTATATAGCCATTTGGCTTCAGAAAAAAGCCAAGGTATTTAAGTCCATCTTTGATAGGATTTCTTTGAAACTGTAAGGATTTGAGGACACACCGTAACTCACCCTGAGACAAACCATTATAAGTTATGGATAATTTTCCCTGGTTAACTGACATTCCTTTTGCAACCTCAAATAAATCCAGAGCTTCCCTTATAGAATCCACATCCTGTCTTGATCCATCAAAAAATAGAAGGACATCATTGACGAATAACAGGTGAGTGATATAGCATAAATAAACCACAACAATGCCTTTTAAAGCCCCTCTTCGCTTAACATCCAAGAGAAGGCTCCTGAGTCCTTTGACCATAAGAAGGAAGAGCAGGGGTGACAAGGGACAACCTTGCCTCAATCCCTAGTGTCCATGAAAGAGAGGGACGATTTTCCATTGATAAGGACAACAAAGGATACTGTGGAAATACAACTCATGATCCAATTAAGAGTAGGGAGTTAAAAGCCTATAAGTGTAGGGATCATACAAAGATAAATCCAACTCACCTTATCATAAGCCTTAGAAAGGTCAATCTTTATAGCCATGCCCTTTAATTTATGAATTTTCAGAGTATGAAGAGATTCTTGCACCACTCCAATGGCTTCATGAATTTGGTACCCCTTAAGAAAGGCAAATTGCTATCTGGATATAGAATTTGAGAGAATCTACTTCAAATTATTAGCTATTGGCTTGGAAATTATCTTGTAGATGATGTTGCATAGGGATATAGGCTTGAATTCATCGAATGATTTTGGTAAGTCAACTTTTGGGATTAAAGTGATTAATGTGGCATTAAAGGGCTCATGAATCCAGCTTGAGTCCCGAGACTACTCCACTAATGTTAAAAGGTCCTGGACAATATGATGAAACAATTAGTAAAACATTCAATAGTCCATCCATTGGTCCCCAAGATTTTTTCTCTCTGAAAACAATGAAGGGATTTCTACAGCTCAGGTTTAGATACTGGGCCCATTAGCCTTTCGTTATCAGCTTGCTCCACAAATCTAAGCATAAATCTAGCCATATTCACAATATCTGCGATAGAAGCCCTAGGAGGAGCTGCATACAAACTATGAAAATGGTTTACTCTGAGCTCTGCCAAGTCCCGAAAGGAAGAGACCCTCCCTCCTTCCTCATTTTCCATCTCCCAAATGGTGTTCTGGATCTTCCCGCCTTTGGCATATTATTGAAATAATTTGGAATTCTCATCTCCACTATGAAGCCATAGAGCTCAAATTTTGAGTCTCCATGTAGCCTCTCTTTTGACCAAGATTTCCTCTTAGACATTTCCAATTGAATTAGTCTCTGCTTAGCTGCCTCATTAGAATAACCCCTTCCTTCTGACTCCAATCTCATTAGCTCTTCCTCAATGGACTTAAGCTCTTACTCTTCCCACTACTTTTTTTCCTTAACCCAATTAATAGTGGCTTGTTTAACTCTTTTTGAGTTATCCACAAATTGATCACTTCCCTACCATCATGTTCAAGATCATAATGAGACCAATTCTCAGCTACAAGATGATGGAAGGCCTCCTCCTTTAACCATGTAGATTTAAATTTAAAAGGGATACCTGATTTACTAAGATCACCTCGGAGCTCCAAAAAAACTGGATGGCAGTATGATTCCCTCCCGTACCTTATCCATTATTGAAAAAGATGGATTTGGGCCATGAGGGCTTCAACCATAAGAAACCTGTCTAAGCTCCTAGAAATTCTAGTTTCTCCTGTCCTATTATTCCTCCAAGTAGGATTGTTTTTAATCAAATCCAAATCACATGGATGAATGTTATTGAGTTTATGTAGGATGAATTCAAACAAAGGATCAGGGAAAAACCTAGGCCCCCATAACTCCAAAGCACCATTAGAAAAATTTAAGTCTCCACCGATCACTAAGTTTTCCTCCTTCAAAGGGCCACGATCTAAGAGCGAACTCCAAAAGGCCACCCTATCCTGATGGGGGCCATAAATATTGACAATCTTTATGGACTTGCCAAGCTTAGAGGATAAAACCTCAACCCCCAACACCAACTCTATACCCCAAGTAGCCGGAGGCTTAATATTTTTAAGATTGAATCCCAGGGCCAAACCCTCATATTTGCTTTTTACATCAAAGGAAAAAATCTCCTTCTAGGTAGCTACGATTCCCATAAGCATGATATATTGTCATAGGAACCCAAATTTTCCTATAGAAGAATTAAAGCTATATGTTTCATGGAAGCAAGTTGCTTAAACACTAGTTTCTTGGAGGAACTAGCCAGTCCTTGATAATTAAATGACGGATAGATCATGAAGAAGAGGGGACAGGGGGATGCGATGCTCAATGTGCCTTAGGAATGGTTTTTTGGTGACCAACTTCAATTTCATAGGAATCAATATGTTTGGATTTAGAAATGAATGATTTTCAACCCCTAACCCAAGCCGGTGGCCTAGTAGGTGGAGTCGAGCCTAAATCACCCTGGTCAGAAACAAGTTGCCTAACAAATCATCTAAGGAAATACCTTGATTGGGCAGATGAGGAAGGGGCCCCGACTCCACTCAAAGACGGATTAGATGGTGGAACAGGAGGAGGCACCTTTGGGATCATGAAGGATACAAATTTCACAAAACCCGAGAGAGCATTTACCACAGACATGGGAACTGCAGGTAAACCAAATATATCCATGCTAAAACAATTGAAAGAACAAGCCATAGATTAGGTAGAATGGAGGATGGAGCTGATACCTGTAGTCACCATGGTTACTGATGATAGGCCAACATCCCATTCACTAGGTTGATACCATTCCTTCTTTAGATCCTCTCACGATCTCCCATCCTCCTTGACCTGCTCACTTGTGGCCTCGGACGCTACTTCTACTTCAAGTACAACGACCTGCTCACATGGATCTAACCTGTCGCTCTGGTTCTCAACCCTGGAACCGCCCTTGTAGGCAAATTTATTTTTTTCCCTTGAATGAGAGAGAACAATCAATCAAAATGTGCCCTACAACATGGCATCATTGACAACTAAATGCCACTCCTTCATAATCCAATATATGCCTATGTGTTATGCCTTTATGGGCTAGATTAATGTCTGCATTTAAGGTCTCCCTTGTGTCAATGTTAACCAGGATGCGCACTATTGACATTTGACCTGTTTGTTTATATGAATTATCTGCTGTCACATAAGTCCCCAACTGATTTTTGACTCTTTTGAAAACATTCTCCAACCAGTATTGTGGAGGGAGCCCAGGAAACTAAACCCACAGAGGGGCACTTCCAAGCATTTCACACTTGGAATAAAAAAGAGGAATCCACTTTTTCAATAGAGTAGGAGTAGAATTAATGTTATGGGGATTTAATAATGAATTTCTTACCACATTAGCTGATGAGAAAGAGAAAAGAAACCATCCTCTCGAGAAGGTTTTAATTTGAGGTCTTTTTGATACTTCTGTGTTCCATTCTTTGTCTTTCCAGTCATGAAGAAATTTAAATGTGAAATACTGACCCCAGACCGTCCCTAGCACCGTATTTCTAAAATAAACGTTACCTCTCCCATCCTTACATTGTCACCAAAAACCATGTATCTCATCTTGGGTTTTGGCCGAGTTATTTTTCATTTCCTCTCCTTCTGTAACATTATTGCTTGTTTGAATATTAGGGTTTCAGTTGAAGGTCCATTCCCCTTAGGTCCCACATTGTAAACAACACCATTTACAATCAATATTCCACATTTAGGTTCTCCTTGTTGATGAGTATAGATGCCTTCCTTAAGGTGAGCCGAATGAGTCCTTGTCCCACCAAACGAGCTTGCACAAAAAATCCCTTGAGAAACCATAATTCCATTAGATAACCCTTCCACCAAGGAGGGGACTGATGACGAAGGATGAAATCAATAAACCAAAAGCAGGAATCTCATCAGATAATCCCCTTGAAAATTCTAACAAAGACTATTCCACCCTAAAAACCAGAGAGGGCCCCATAGGCGAAGGCAAAGTAGAAACCCTTTCCTCGGTTGAGGAAAAATTCTGATAAAAAACATCTTGGGTCTCCAACTCTCCAGAAAAATGACTTGTGGGTTCCCACTTCCACCTCCACAAATGGCCTTCCAAGTGCCACGAAGCCGGAAACTGCATGCAACAGAGGTGGCTTGTCAACCCAAAAAGTAACAGTGTCATCCAAATATGAGGATAAATCCACCACTTCCTCCTTTCCTTCTATGTAGGTTGTTCCTTCCATCCTAAAATCCTTAGCACTGGTCACATAGATCCACTACTGAAAAATCACCGGCTAGGTCACCACCTGTGACCTCGTGCTTAGACCTTTAATCCAACCCTAGCCGTAGGAGTGCCTTCCACTGTTGCAGAGCCATCTTCCCATCATCAATTTGTTATTGAAATGTTCAACTTATAAGGACATTGTCTAATCACAATTTCCATTTCAATTCTAACTCAAACTCATACAGTTTCACATTTCATATCACATTGAAAACCTATTCATTCATTTGGTAAGGTGTTATATCACAATAAACAACACTGAATGCATGTTAAAAATACAACATGCTAACTCATAATGGAACATTAATATGCAACCTAAACTTACAACTTGCAACGTGTCATATGCAACATTCAATATTAAACCTACAACAACTACTAGTATCTCGATATCTCCTCATGGTTTGCATAAAAATGAGACAAGCTACAATATGAATTTCCATCTCCACTTGTGGCTTCCAAAATAAATATGGTGGAGGGTTATTCATCATTAATAAAGACATGTTACAAAAATTTACGTGTCATAGGACTTCCAATTGTGGATTGGTATAATCACATCTTTCTTTATACGTGGATTTGATTTGATTATTTTAAATACAACATATATTTTTGCATCCATATTTGATTTTAACTCTATACCTATATAGCCAACAAATAATTTCCCTATCATCAAACAATTGGATTTTACCAATAAAATTGAGTAACAATTTGATATCACAAGTCCATTCCGTGGAAGGTATATTGTCTTTTCTCACTACAACATACAAATTTACATAATTATTATTAAAAGTATGTAGATTTTCCCTCTAATTACTATTGGCTAAATGTTATTTACTTTGGTTGTCTAGTTAACGAGGGTTGACTTTTGTTTATTGTCCATTCACATGTGTTATTATTGTGGAAGGTTATTGTTGACTTGGATTGAGTATGCATGGCTTTACTTGATTAAGATCTAGTAAATGTAGAAATTGCAAGAGATTTGCTACTGGTAATGAAATCGAACCTAAAATCTTCTACTATTCTGTGGAAAGGAAAACACGGGATAGAAACACATGTAATAACATGCAACCGTCAAAACATAAGGAACGCAATGATTTTACAGGGGAACCCAACTAGGAAAAACCCCTCCACTGCTTTGCATTAATTCAGATGAGAAAGAGAAACAATGTATTGTTTCAACTCTAAACTATACCCTGGACTATAAAACAACTCTCATGCTTCCTGACCTACTCTAGCCAACACTTAGCCAATTCAAGCCTCAACCAACCTCCTATGTACTTGTGCAATCCTGGAGGAATTAAGATCCTAACAAATAGGGAAATTCCCTATTTCCTTGCACAATTCCAAGGGGAATTAATAACTTGTTCAGTGTAAAAGAACTGTACACTCAACAATGTACAAATATAAATACAAATGTTCCTTTTCCATCCACTCAACAAGGAAATTTGAATTCCATGCATGACTGGGTTTATTTTTAGTAAATTGATCAGTTAACCGAGAGAGCAGTGAGTTAACAATTGTGATAACTACTCAATTGAACTCCTACCGACTCCAATAAAAACTAGAGCTCAGTTAACAAAGTTTAATTAACAATAACTCCACTAAAATGCTATATCTTAGCAATCAACTCATGCACAACTCTACTTATAGCCCACAAACTGAAATTTACTGACTTAACTAGTAGACAAGGCCATGTCACTCTAGCTAACTACAATCCAAGTCATCCCGTTGATGTGGAAAATTGAATTTTCTCCATTGACTAAGGCACAAGTCAAATGAATCATTTTCTTGCTACAATTCTAACACTAACTCTTAGCAAGAAAATATTTCTGCATAACCCCAATCGAGTTTCTCTGGAATGTACTGTAGCACAAATAACACTACCTCTCACTATTATTGTTGCCACTGCAACTGAGAGACATCCAAAATACTGAATCAACTGTGTCTCTGAGCTGCAACTGTCTCCTGAGCATTTTACTGCTACTAGTCTCTACCCTATTTACTGGGAAATCTGCATTGCTGCTGATTATGCTACTGAGCCTCCTGCTCTGCTTTCAACACTACCTATGCTCCTAAGTATCTGACTACTTCAGCTGACACTGTTCCTTTTGCTTCTAAATAATGTATGCCCTTGTAACAAGGTAATGATCCATGAGGAAAGTATACTACATCTGTGACTGCTCTCCTCTAGACCCTTCCCAATTCCTTACAACTCCGGGACTAAAGCTCTAGATCGCTCCACCTCACTCCTAGAGGTATAGCTGCATGCATGGTAAAATATACCTCTAGCTTGTAGATATTGTTCACTCTAACTCCAATCTGTTTCACTTTCCCAGTGGCAAGATGCTTCAGAAAATCATTGCCCCTACTGAACACAACATCATAATCTCTGTCCTATAATACAACTACAAAAATCAATTTTTTCTTCAGCCCAGGCACATACATAAAATTTTTTAGGTGAATATGGGAGCATGACTCCCTCTTAAAGGTGACAGTACCAATTCCTTTGGTACTATACCTCCCATCATTTCCAAATTCTATGTACAACTGGAGATTCTTCTCCTCTAGGCTATTGAAGAATTCCTTCTTTCCTATCATATGATATGAGGCACCATAATCTAGGTACCACTCACTCCCTCTTACTATGCTTGCCATGCAAGCAAAGAGGGCGAAATCTAACTCAAATTGATATGCCAGAGCATCTCCTCCCGCTCCTGCTACATGATCCTTGCTAGATTTCTTGTGCGAACACTTGGTTACATAATGTCCATATTAATGGTAGTGAAAACATTTGATTTTGTTGAGGTGCTTCTTCTTGCCATTCTTTTGGCTGGATTCTACCTTGCCTTGGGTCTTCATGCCTTTGGCCTTCTTTCCTTTGCCAACTATAGCACAATCTTCTTCCCCATATGCAATGGATGTGACACCATCTATGTTGTTTATTCCGATCTCCTCCTGCACCAAATTAGACGAAAGTCTCTTCAAATCTGCTAGCTTGTATCTTCCATTAAATAAATCTTGATAGTTGTGCCAGGATTTCTGAAGGACAAGGAGTGTTAAGCTCACAAGTTTATATGATGCTACATTTTCTCCAAATCCTCCAAGTTCATCTCGAGCCTAAGTGAATTTGGAGAGGTATTGTGGAATGGTTTCATTTTTCTGCATTCAAATGTTTTTGTGCTTGTACCTCAATGCCAATTTATTGGCATTAATGTTATCGAATAATGTAGTAAGGATCTTCAACATAGAAAATGGATTTTCCTTGCCATGTAAATTCGAGGCTATGTGGTCTCTCACACCCTCTAGGATGATCCCCATGACTTTTGCAGTATCATTTTTCCAATGGGTTAACTTTTGTGCATCCGATGTTGTTGGTTTTGTAATGTCAGTTTGGGTGTATTCCAACACTCCACTATCATCGAGTACAACTTCCATCCTATCCTTCTAAGCTATGAAATTTGAGGGTCCCTCTAGGGTATACTCCAATCTCAATCCGTTGAAAGACATTTTCCCACACGAAAGAAAACTTCTTCACTGAATCTACAATTTGAAATTTCTAAAGGAGAAGATCTATTAACTAGTTTCTATTGTGCTTTCAAGCTTTGATACAATGTAGAAATTGCAATAAATTTGGTACTGGTAATGAAATTGAACTAAAATAAAGAGACAAAAAATTCTTCTATTATTCTGTAGAAAGGAAAACAGACGATAGAAACACATGCAATAAAATGCAACTATCAAAACACAAGGAACACAATGATTTTACAGGGGAACCCAACTGGGAAAAACCCCTCTACTTCTTTGCATGATTTCAGATGAGAAAGAGAAATAATTACAATGTCTTGCTTCAACTTTAAAGCACACTCTACATTGTAAAACTATTCTCCTACTTCCTAACCTCCTCTGGCCAACACTTATCCAATTCAAGCCTCAACCAACCTCCTATTTCCTTGCGCAATTACAAGGGGAATTGATCATCTATTTAGTGCAAAATCACTGCAAAGTTGACAATATAAAATTATAAATACAAATGTGCCTTTTCCATCCACTCAACTAGGAAATTCAAATTCGATGGATGAATGGTTTATTTTTAGTAAATTGATCAGTTAACGTAGAGATCAGTGAGTTGACAACTGTTATAACTACTCAACTGAACTCCTACTGACTCCACTAAAGACTAGAGCTCAATTAACTGAGTTTAATTAACAATAACTCCACTAGATTTCTAGATCTTAGCAATCAACTCATGTACAACTTTACTTCTAGCCTACAAACTCAAATTTACTGACTTAACTAGTAGACAAGGCCATGTCACTCTAGCTAACTGCAATCCAAGTCATTCCACTAATGTGGAAAATCAAATTTTCTCCATTTAACTAAGGCACAAGTCAAATTAATCCTTTTCTTGCTACAATTCTAACGATAAAAACACTTTCATTGACTATAATATACTACAATTTAATTTTAATTAATTATGTACCAGTCACAATTTAAGTTCTTATTATTGGTGATTATTTTTGATGTAAATGGATTACGATTAACTTTAATTGATTATGGTTCATTATAATAACTTTCTTCCACTATAATGTAATATAATTAACTTTAAGTAACTATATGAAAAATATTTTTCATATAAAATTAAGTGATTAATTAAACTTAAGGAGGAAAATCGAAAACAAAAACTCTCTACATATTATTTCATAAATGACTTGGAACTCTACTTTCTAAAATTCCAAGATCCCAATAGCTTAATGGTTGAGAACATGTGTTTCCTTCTATGAGGTCATATCTAGAGGGGGTAGAGTATGTACACCTCCATAGCCTTTAGCAGTAAAACTTCTACACTGAGGTGGATCCCTTATCCCACAAATAAGGGGGTTTCATACTCCAATTTGATGTTTGGCTTGGTTGTGACCTTAAAGTTAGATTATTATTATTATTATTATAACAATATGTTATAATCTACATTTATTATTATTTTGACTGCCATCTCCACGAATTTTATGAAAACATAGAAAAATGGAGAAATGTGCACTTTGTATAGGAAGGAAAGTTGAGTAAAAGGTTGTGGGTTTTATGTTGGGTTTGTAGAACACTTGTCGAAAAATCAAATCAACAAGTAGCAAGTTTCAATTTACATGTTTTTTTCATGGAGGGAGTTGAAACTAAATATGACCCAATAATATGAGATGATAAATTGTAGATGCACTTCCATTTGATTGGTAAACACTACTCATTTCTAGGATCATGATCGACTAGCATGCCCTTCAAGTTTTAATATGTAAGAAACCTTCCTCCTTGCGCAATGGTAGATTCCAATAAGGATTTAAATATGGAGTACTATTGGTGTTTATGTTGCTTCATTATATATCAGTAGTAGAGTATGAGAGTAAACCTCATGCATAAGTAAGCATAGAACCATTTTGTATTCTCATATAAACTTAATTTCTATTATTATTTTTTGTTATGAGTATGTTATGTGTTGTTAAATTTTATACCTTGCCTCATCAGAATGCAACACCAAAATTTGGATTTTTTTTGAATTAAGGATTTTTTAGAGTATAAATATATGGAAATCATTTCATATTTGTGTGCCTTAGCTCCTTTTTAAAAAATTTTATTTCACAAGAAAAATGTAGCAAGAAGCAACAATAAGTCACACATATCCTGTTAGGTCCTTATAATACTAGTGATTCCCCCATTACTATTGTCGTTGTATCCCTTATTATTATTGTTGTGCCCCTATTGTCCGCATATTGTTATTATTGTCCCCCATAGAATCCCTCTATTGTTATTTTTGTGCCTTTATATTATTATTGTGAGGTTGGCTTGGTTATATTGTGACCCCTTAGACTCCTATATATAGAAAGGAGGTTTTGTCATTTGAATCATCCAAGAATTTTTCATTTGTGTAATGTAAAGGAGGTTTCCCCCTCAAAGAGGCTGAATTCTAAGGCGTTGATCTATCTTTTCTATCTTTTTGTGAGCTGGTTTCATAACATTTGGTATCAGGGCTCTGGATTCTAGGGTTTCACTGCTCCAAATAGGTCATCGTGGAATTTTCGCTATAACCTTTTTTATGCGACGTTTCAGAAGCTAAAAAAAAACCTATTTGAGACTAAATTGCACTGAACCTCGGGCCCGAATTTCAAATTTTTTCTCGCTATATTTTCGGAGATATGACATGAGGAAGTTAGGGTTTTTGCAAGCTACAGAATTTCATCTAAAACAGGTCATCGTGGAATTTTCTCCATAACTCTTTTGCTACGAAGTTTTAGAAGCTAAAAAAAAAATTCATTTGAGAAGAAATCGGTCTAAACCTCGGCTCCAAATTTCAGATCCTGTCTCACTATATTTTCAGAGATATAATTTGAGGAAGTTAGGGTTTTTGCAGACCCCCGAATTACATTCCAAACAGGTCACCTTGGGAAAATCATCATAACTTTCACTCTGAGCATCAGATTGAATTTTCGTAAGAAGTTACAGAAAGAGGACAAACTGTAGTTTGTTTGGGTATCATATTTAGAACCTAAGGTTGAAATAGTGACCCGCAGCACGTCGTACAAGTTCTCTCTACTGAACCAGTCTATTCTCAGGTTATTATGGGAGATTTGGCATAACTATTCATTGGAGAATCCAATCTTGATCAGACTTGCGGGGTTAGAAAGATTACGTAGAGGGTCATTGCAGGAAGAAATTTCAGACCTGGGAGATCCAAAATTACAGAGATACATCAGATTTAATATGGAGCTCCTACAAAGTGAAAAAAGGTGTGTAGTTTTTTTTTTTAATTTTTTGCATAAGCTTGGTTTGAAAAATTAGTTTGAAGGAATTCAAAGGGCATAATGAAGAATTATTATCGGTAATTGATGCCCTGAAGAAAGAAAATCGAAACACCTAGTAAGCAACCTGAAAGCTCTAGCATGACTCGTGAAGAAGAGGAAGAAATGCAACATGATATATAAGTGCAACAAATTTCACTCGCACAGAAAGTAACAGAAAATAAGATGGATGGTTTAAAGAAAGATGTGGAAGCTAAGATGGATGGTTTAAAGAAAGGCGTGGAAGCTAAGATGGATGGTTTAAAGAAATGCGTAGAAGCTAAGATGAATGACTTGGAATCTAAGATGGATGGCATGGAAGCTAAGATGGATGATTTAAAGAAAGGCATGGAAGGTTTGAAGACAAATATGATAAAGTTTCTACAAGGAATGCTTACTAATGGCGAAAGGGTAGTAAAGGAAATTCATGATGAGAACAAAATAAATGGTAATCATGATTTCATAGACTCTAACGTTGGATTGAAGAACCACCATGTTCCAAAGATCGATATGAGGAAGTTTGATGGCAAGGATCCCGGAACATGGATACTACAGATGGAGCAATTTTTCGATCTCCATAATGTGAAAAACACACAAAAGGTATGCATTGCAATTTTATATTTGGAACCAAATCAGTTTGTATGGTATCGAGTAAACAAATTGTCACTTGGGCTATTTTTACGGATGAAATGATAGAACATTATGAGGATACACAAAGCAACACTTTTTTAGCCAATTGATAAATCTCAAACAAAAGGGTTCAATGATGGAGCACATTGAGGACTTCCAAAAATTGAATATAAGGGTAAAAGATATTCCAGAGGAGCATAGGATTGATGTGTTCATAGGGACTTTAAAAGATAACATCCAACATGAGGTTCGCCTTCGGGAACCAGATTCATTGGAGAAGGCATTCAGGTTGGCAAGAAAGATGGAAAGCAAAATTATGGCAACAAAGAAGCCTACCACTCACAATCATAAAGATGGAAGTGTTGCTGCCCCTAGCCATCCACAACCTACAAGGTTGACACCACAAAAATTAGAAGAAAAAAGAGCAAAAGGGCTTTGTTACAGTTGTGATAGAAAATACACTAAAGGTCATAAGTGTGCCGAGAAGAAATTATTTTACATAGATTGTGAAAAGGAGGAAGAAAAGGAACAAGAAACGTCAAAAGAAGAGGATATACACTAGGAACAAACCATAGAAAAAGAAGAAGTGAATCCGACCATATCTTGTAATGCATTGGCTGGAATTACCACTCCTCAAACTATAAAGATAGAAGGGCATATCAAGAAGAAAAGGGTAATAGTGTTGATCGATTCGGGAAGTACCCATAATTTTATTCATTGTAAAATAACCAAGGAATTGAATTGCTTCCTATATCCAGCACCAGAGTGTCAAGTGATGGTTGCAAGTGGAGGAACCATAAATTGCTCAGGAAAGTGCCATAATATCAAGCTATCCATGGGAGAATATGTCTTGAACAGTCCAATGCTTTCCATTCCAATGGGTGGTGCTGATGTTGTACTAGGAGTCCAATGGCTACAATCCTTGGGCACAATAGCTTTTATTTTTCAAGAAATTTTCATGAAATTATCTTCAGAAGGAAAGGAAGTTGAATTAAGGGGTATCGCAGGGAAATCGAGAAAGATAATCATCTCTAACAGAATGAGAAAGCTTTTAAAGAAAGAACAACGAGGCATAATTACACAATTATGTTCACTAGAGGTTACCACATCGAAATCATCCATTTCTCCATATCTCCAAAAATCATTGGACAATCATTCCAAGGTATTTGAGACTCCCAAAGGCCTCCCACTTATTCGTGATCATGATCATGCTATTAATTTGATTCCAGGAAGTGTTCCTACAAACATCAGGCCTTATAGATATCCTTATGTCCAAAAGAGTGAAATTGAACGTATTGTTGTAGAAATGCTAGAGGCTGGTATAATTCAACCTAGTCAAAGTTCTTTCTCTGCTCCAATAGTATTGGTTCACAAGAAGGATGGATCATGGCGCATGTGTCCAGATTATAGGGAGCTCAACAAGCTCACTATTAAAGATAAATTTCCCATTCCTGTCATTGATGAATTATTGGATGAATTGCATGGGTCAATTTACTTCACCAAGTTGGATCTTCGTTTAGGATATCATCAAATCAGAATGAATACTGAAGACATTCCAAAAACAACATTTAGAACTCATGAGGGTCATTATGTATTTTGGCCATGCCTTTTGGCCTTACTAATGCACCTGCTACATTTCAAGGTTTGATGAATTCCATTTTCAAACCCTTCCTTAAAAAATTTGTGTTAGTATTTTTTGATGATATACTAATCTACAACAAGTCTTGGAAGGATCATGTCCAACATGTTGACATGGTGCTCAAACTATTGGAGGAGAAACAATTATATGCTAAAATATCCAAATGTTTCTTTGGAGTACAAGAGGTGGAATATCTAGGTCATATTGTATCTCATGAAGGTGTTAAGGTAGACCCTAGCAAAATTAAAACCATTAAGGAATGGAAAATCCCCACATCTGTAAAGCATCTACGAGGATTTCTCGGGTTGACAGGTTATTATCGCAAGTTTGTTAAGAATTATGGGAGAATAGCAACACCTCTAACAACATTATTGAAGAAAGATGCATTTTCATGGACTCTAGAAGCAACAAAGGCCTTTGAACATCTTAAAGAGGCAATGTGCCAAGCACCAGTCTTAGCTGCACCGGACTTCACAAAAACCTTTATTATGGAATGTGATGCCTCAGAAAATGGAATTGGTGCTGTTTTAATGGAAGAAGAAAGACCCATTGCTTTTGAAAGTCGTCCAATCAAAGGAAAGTATTTACACAAAGCTATTTATGAGAAGAAAATGTTGGCAATACTACATGCACTTAAGAAACGACGACCCTACCTAATGCGAAGTCACTTCAAGGTAAAAACAAATCATGATAGTCTTAAATACTTTTTAGAACAAAGATTATCTTCAGAAGAGCAGCAAAAATGGGTCACAAAGATGTTGGGTTATGACTTTGAAATCATCTGCAAAAAAGGGAAGAAAAATGTTGTGGCAGATGCACTCTCAAGAAAGGATGAGGCCGTGGAAGCATTTCTTTGCACCATTTCTATTATCCAACCAGATTGGATAAACGAAGCAAGGGATGAATGGAAGAATGAAGAGTAAGTGTGGGCACTCATTCGAAAGATACAACAAGATCCCAGTACATCTGATACATTTAGCTGGGAAAATGATTCATTATGGTACAAGGATCGATTATACCTATGTAAGAATTCCCAACTCAAACAAAAGATTCTTAGGGAATTACAAACCTCTCCCTTAGGAGGGCACTCAGGATTTCTAAAAACCTACCACAAGGTTATGAAGGTTTTTTTTTGGGATGGCCTTAAATCAAATATTCAAAAGTTTGTGGCGGAATGTTTGGTTTTCCAACAAAATAAAGTTGAAACAATTAAGACCCCATGACTATGACAACCTTTATCCATTCCAAGCCAACGTTGGGAGGAGGTTTCAATGGATTTTATTACAGGTTTACCCAAGTCTGAAGGAAAGAGTGTTATCATGGTGGTAGTTGACAGACTTACCAAGTATGCACACTTTTGTGCATTATCTCATCCATTTAAAGCGAGTTCAATTTCTATTGCATTTATGGAAACAATTCAAAAGCTACATGGAAACCCAAAGATTATTGTAAGTGACAGAGATCCCATTTTCACTGGAAATTTTTGGACAGAATTATTTTCTTGTCTTGGTACTAAGTTAGCTCATAGATCATCTTATCATCCTCAATTTGATGGGTAAACTGAGATAGTAAACAAATGTTTGGGAGGATATCTTTGTTGCTTTGTATCTGATAAATAGACACAATGGGTCAAATGGTTGCCTCTGGCTGAATGGTGGTATAACACTTCCTTCCATATTGCAACAAAAATGACTCCATTTATGGCACTTTATGGATATCATCCACCATCCCTCACATCATATTTAAGAGAAAATTCTAAGGTTCAAGCAGTGGAAGATCACATCGAGCATCAACAAGAAGTTCTCCAACTCTTAAAGGATAACCTCACCTTAGCGTAGAATAGAATGAAACAACAGGCAGATCAACATCGCAGTAAAAGAAGTTTTGATGTAGGTGATTGGGTATTCCTATGGCTACAACCATATAAACAAATGTCCCTCAAGCAAGCTAAGAAGGATAATAAATTATCACCAAAGTATTATGGTCTGTACAAGGTGTTGCAAAAGATAGGTACTATGGCATACAAATTGGACCATCCTGCAGCTTCCCGAGTGCACCCAATTTCCATGTTTCATGCTTAAAGAAGGTTATAGGTGACAAGCTTCCAGTTCAAACAATATTGCCAGAACTTGATGAGGAAGTAAAAATCATATTGGAACCTGAAGTAGTCAAAGAAACAAGAACTCGATAGCTATGAAATCAATCAATTTCAGAGTATCTCATCAAGTGGAAGAACTTACCTATTGAAGATTCCACATGGGAGGATGAGAATTTTATACAAAAGCATCCAGAACTACTCAAGCGTTGAGGACAACACTTTTTTTATGGAGAGGGGCATGTTAGGTCCCTATAATACTTGTGATTCCCCCATTACTATTGTCATTGTATCCCTTATTATTATTGTTGTGCCCCTATTGTCCCCATATTGTTATTATTGTGCCCCATAAAATCCCTCTATTGTTATTTTTGTGCCTTTATATTATTGTTGTTAGGTCGGCTTGGTTATATTGTGACCCCTTAGACTCCTATATATAGAAAGGAGGTTTTGTCATTTGAATCATCCAAGAAATGTTCATTTGTGTAATGTAAAGGAGGTTGCCCCCTCGAAGGGGCTAAATTCTAAGGCGTTGATCTATCTTTTATATCTTTTTGTGAGTTGGTTTCATAACATGTCCTTATCCCTCAGGGTGTAGATTATATGGTGATAAGATGTATTGTTAAGGAACTCATTGTGTAAAAGTCACCAATTCAAACCTTGATTTATACGTGTCTGCGGTAGGGGTAGTCATGGGAACCGAATGGTTATAGTGGTAGCAGTTAAAATTAACCCAGTGTCCCATGAATACAAACCCGACCTAGTTGTTAATTCCTTTAATTACAAAAAAAAAAAATCACAATTGGAATTGACCCCGTGTCACATGAGTACAAGCTTGACCTAGTTGTTCATTCCTTTAATTACAAAAATAAGTAAGTAAATAAATAAATAAGATAAAAATAAATCACAAACAACCTCAAATTTGGATTTTTGAGACTTGAGAAGTCAATTGAACCAATATTGTTGTAGTGGCATTATTTCTTTTTGTATAGATTCTTTTTTCAAAGAAAAATAAAAGGCATTAGACTATTTCAGTACTATTCAATGATATCGAAAAGTCTACACTAGCTAAGTCAATAAAAAATCACATTGTTGTAGATTAGGTCAATTGGAATTTTCAATGTTGTAGAAATATACCATTGCTAGCTTTCATATCTCAAACCCCTAATTTTTTATTTTTTATTTTTATTTATTTATATTTTATATTTTATATTTTATTTTATATTTATTTTATATATTTATTTATTTATTTATTTTTTTATGGCATTTTCCCTTAGAATTTTTTCCCAGTTCTTAGAATAGGTTTTTAAGGTTATGATTATGTGCTTGTGATATGATTTTTTATAAGATCGTGTATTATAAGGGCCTTCTTAAGGATGATGTACTTCTCATAGTTTCTCATCTAATTGGGAAAATTTGATTCAAATTTAGTTATGAAAATTTGAACTGTTATATTATTATTTTTTCCTAATTCTTATTTCTAATTTGTAGAATTCCTCTCCTAAATCAATATTTATAATATTATTCTTTGCTAAAAATAATTCTAATTTTAGTGGTGGCAAGTGTGGGGTTGGGGATTGGGGTGGTGGGGGGACTTTGTCCTCTATGTCCCTGTTGACGGTGTTGGACCCACCAACATTCAGGGGATCTACCCGATGTGAAGTTCCAATTAGACCTCACACTATTTGGTGTAGGAGTCCTATCAGATACGAAGGCCCTGTTGTTGAATCCTCAAAGATTTTTCTTGGATATAATTGTAAGAAAGAGAAAGGGATGCAATGGTGTCTTTGAAAAGAAAGAAGGTGTTCCTGGTGAGTGTTCAGTTTTAAATGTGTTAAGGTTCTTCTACCGCGGAGAGGGGAGAAAATCGAGCCTCTAAGTGGGAGGTAGTAGTACCACCCAAGAAGAGACACACATGAACCAAAAGGATTTGTCTAACATCTAGCGGAATAGTCCAAAGAGGATGTGACGATCGTTACAACAAAAAACAGAAGAAAGATCTATCTAATAACCTGCAGAATAATCCACAAGGATAGGACTTCAATAAAAACCATTACAACACATTCTCAATAAGATAAGTACTAAAATAACCAAAATATTTTAACTATCTTAGCACATGTGAAATAAAACATGGAATACAAACATCTACGGAATAGTCTTACAAACATTCATAATCCATGCATGAAGAACGTGTTGGCCTTGAAGGCTTCTATTATTAAGTAAAAGTTCCAAGACACATGTTTCTAATGTACGTCACTAGCTCCAGTGGTGGGGCATTGGAGGCATTCCTTTCTCCTCAAAGGACTAGCTTATCTCTCTAATGCTTTCCGGGAGGAGTCAAGGTGAAAAGTCCTTTGCTCATACAATGATGGCGTATATATAACCAAGGGTGACTCTTCGACTACCCTCATGACTATTTGACTTCCCACGACTTATCAACTTACATGACTCTTTATATTCCATGTGTGTCCTTTGGACTTCCACTTTACAATACATTTTGAATACAATATACATGATCCACACTGATGGTGTGGCATATGACCACACATGACAAGACACTGTTGACATGGACTACTTGATGATGTGGCAATGTCAAGCCACTACTACTTCTAAGTGCTAGATGTCCTCTTGAAGATGCTTTCTTTTCACCTCCTCATGGCTTGGTGATGAGGAATCTTCAATGATCTCAATTCTTGGATAGTGGTCGCAAACTAGTGTCCCTTCACTTTCTCTTGATCAATAAACTTGTAAGTTCAACTACAAGAGAGTATTTAAGCATGCTCCCCTCCTTCTTCTCCTTCTCCATCATCTTGCCATGACATGATAATGTACATGTTTATGCAATTCACTCATGACGAGACAACATCAATTCGAAAATACCCTAGTCTAAGATGATGCATTCTGATCCACCGACTAAGCCCGGAACAAGTGTTAGGCGGGGAAGAGGAATTCAGTGATTGCACAGTGTGCATTTCTAGTAGCTAGGGGAAAATATTGAGCCATGAGACTGCACGATGCGCAGTTTAGGTAGGTTTGAGGGACAAAACTGCACAGTTTTCGGAGCCAGTGGGACAGGTGGAGGGAATGGGCACTAGGAGATGTAACTGTGCAGTTATGGGAGTCAAGGAAGGCTAGAAAACTATGCAACGACATAATTCAAGGGCTCAGGGGATGATCTTGAGGCTTGAGGATGTGAAGTGCACAGTTTAAGCTGGGTTGGGGACATGACTGCACAATTTTGGAGGTCAAGGTTAGGGCTTGGACATAGAAAATGCGTAGTGCAACAGTCCTGGGAGGCAGAAACTGCACATTATGTATTTTCAAGAATAAAGGTCATATCTAGAGTACTGAGATTACGTAGTTTGAAGCTCAGGAGAGGCCCGGTGAATCTAGGTTGCTTGGTTAGGAAGTTTTTTTGAAAATGGTTGTGTGAGATTGGTGAGATCAGTGTGAACAATGATGAAATTTGACTGTGATCACACACTTAGAATATTTTGAAGACAAGATAACATACATCATGTGGACACATGAACAAATCATTTCTCTCAGTGTGACAAATTTACGACAAATTACAACAAGTGCGACACTTAAGATAGACTTTGGGATGACCGCGACGACACTGGTGCGACAATGCTCAAAACTTTTTGAATAAGTGCGGTGAATGTTTACATAGTTAGAAAAACTCATATACACAAAGATAGACCCTTGAAACCATCAGAATAGGTTTGTACACATTGCGTGACAACCAAACATGCTGAAAGATGACAGTTTACCCAACATGCAAAAGGGGATAAAACACTTCAAGGAAGCTCATGAAATAAGCTTCGATGTTTGCGAAAACAATGTTCAAGACCAAGGAAGGCTCCAAAATTGTGTGTAAACCAAAATTTTGGAGGGTGTTATAGCATCTATAACACTTGGCCACACACTGGTTCAATTCCAGATTCTCTGTCTCAATTAACTTCCTCTGTGTAGGGCCTTGGTCCTTCTGGGAGTATTGATTCATTGTGCAAATTACTTTGATATTCCCACTTACCCCATGAATAAACATGGTCCTGTTTATTCCTTATCAGTTGAACACAACATAAGATTCAACGATATCACAATGTTTCAAGTCGGGAAGGGTAGTGTGGTTTTCCAGCTTAATATTTTTAGAGTATAAATTTTCATCTCTTGTGTTGCTCTGCTGCCGGTAGGCCTAGACAATACCCCGATGGAGTCACACAGGAACAAAAAAAATTCTCTGCTGCTAGTGAGCCTGGACAGTACCCCAACGGTGTTGCTTGCTTCACCTCTTTGCACAGGAATCCTTTCTCTTCTTTCGCCTTTATTTATTTATTTTAAAGAGAGTTGTGCATCAACACTTATTTATTTTGGGGCGGAAGATGGATCCCGACTTATTGAGAGAATACGAGGTTTTTCCTTCAAAGATGCATACAGGGACCTCTGATTTAGGTTTGCTCATTTAGATTTTCCTCTTCTCCACTTCTACAGATTAGATAAGCATGAAAACACTAAAACATAAAGACCAAGTGTAGGCATGAGGTTTCAGGAATAGACATGGGTTGATGATTGGACCAAAACTCACCTAATGGACGGATCGTATTTTCCATCAAAAATTCATTGGAAAAAATATATAAGAAACACAAGGAAGATGGAAAAAAATGTTAGCCAAATTTCGAAGTGTCACAAGACTCTTTGTAGTTCTACCACACACGTACTTATAATCCACAACATGTACATGCACAACAATTATTCACATGACAAAAACAAACAAAACTCAAGCAAACTAGAAAGAAAAGACTATGTACATTGTGTAGGGCACAACACTTGATCTTCATTGGAATTAATGTTTTAAGTCTTTTCCAATGACAGGAAGAGATTCAATCTTCCTGTCAAGTGATTGAAGATGATAAGTGTGTTGGAAAATCCTTTCATGTACTGTGAATGGTCCAATCCACAGGGACTAAAACTTAGTGTGTTTTCCTTTGTCATCGTGGGCTTTATCCCACTTCAAGACTAAGTCACCCACACTAAAATTGTTCTTCCTTGTAGACTTCTTGTCGAACCACCTCTTGATATGATTTTGGTGAAGTGAATTTTTTTTCTTTTTCTTTCAACCTTTCTTCCTGAAGCTTGCGAAGGGTGTCCATCCTACGCTGCACTAATAGTCACAACTTGCCTTGGGATTCTTGTGAGAGTTGGAGGGCAGACAAGTAGATGTTGGTTGGGAGGATGGATTCTTTTCCGTATACCAGGAAGTAAGGGGAGGTGTTCAAGGAAGGCTTTTAAATGGCTCGGTCAGCCCATAAGGAATTTACCAAATCAGAATGCCATTTTCGTTGCTCAAAGAATATGGTATTTTTGATAATGCAGATTAGGTTATTATTAGTGGATTCAATAAGACCATTCCTCTGTGGATAATAATTAGCTAAATTTTTCAATATAATTCTATTTTCCAATGCAAAATCATAAAGTCTTAGCGATGAGAAGTATGTTGCATTGTCGACCAAAAGTGAAGGAGGAATGCTGAACCTAGAAATGATGTTCTATGTTATAAATCTAATGACTTATTGATCATTCACTTGTTTAAGCTAAACTGCTTCTATCCACTGCGTAAAGTAATATGTGGCAGTAAGAATGTAGTGGTGCTTCTTCGATGAATGCGGAAATATTTCTTCAATAATATCCAAGCCCCACTGTTGAAAAGGTTCTTCCACTGCAATGGGATGCATTGGGGCGACTGACTTATTGTTTCTGTTGACACACCTTTGATAGACTGGGCACTTATGGGCATAAGCATGAGAATCACTGAATAATGCAGGCCAGTAAAAACTGATCCACATGACCTTATGCATCGTTGTGTTACCCACAAAGTGACCTCTGACTGGTCCATCTTGGAGATCACACAATACCTTTTATGAATCATGTGCTTCCAAACACTTGAGAAATACTACATTGTGGTGCTTTATGAAAAGAACCCCATGCACCAACTGGTATGATAATTCTTTAAGTCTGAGTGTGTTCTTATGCCGTGCAGAAATGTTGGAAGGAACAGTGTCGTGCTCAAGGTATTGGAACACATCAATGTAGCAAGAGTTTGTGCTAGTAGTGGGGGAGGCTCAATCGACATTATACATCTCAATTTCTTGCTCCCATCCTAAAAGATCTTCTTCTTCCTCTTTTACGTTTATTTCTTTTGCCACTAGTTGAAAAAGGCCATGACCCTTGATTATGTGAATTGGCTTTATCTATAGATCATATTCTTGCAAACCAGTCATCCAATTCATTCTCCTTTCACCCAATTCTTGTTGAATGAGCAGTGATATGATTGTTGGGAGGGGAACAAAGATAATGAAATGAAATTTCAATAGATAGGGATGAAAGTGCTTTACCACCTTGTATACTACATAAGCTTGTTTATCCACAATGAGGTAGTTGAGTTTGGGTCCTTGCAGACTCGCTCTCATGAAACAAATAAGCCACTCATTGTTCAGATCATTCTTTTGAGTGAGTACAACTACGAGAGAAGTGTTAGAAGCGAAGGTGTAGAGAAACAAATATTTATTGAAGTATGGGTTGTACAATGCGAGTGCTTCTATGATAGCCTATTTAATACGAGAAAACACATCCTTTTCCCTTTTATCCCATTTATAGATTGCATCCTTCTTCACCATCTCCTGTATCATCTTAACAATCTGAGTGTATTCGAAGATGAACTTGCGGAGGAAATTAATTTTCCCCAAGAAGTACTGCATGGCCTTTTTGTTCACTGGGAAGGGAATCTATGCGATAGATTTGACCCTATCAGGGTCTACCTTAATTCGACTTTTGGAAATAATGTGTCCCAAGAGATTACCCTCGGACACTGCGAAGATAACTTTCTTGGGATTTAAATATATCCCGTACTTGTGACATCGCTAGAAAATTTTATTTAAGTTGCATATGTGGTCTGACCTGTGTTTGGAGAATACTGTTATGTCATCAAGATAAACCACCATCATTCATCCAATCAGCCTGTGGAAAGTGATGTCCATAGCGTGTTGAAATGTTGCATCGGCATTGATTAACCCAAATGGAATTCAACTGAAAGTGAATGTGCCCCATTTTGTGCAGAAGCTGGTCTTAAGTCTGTCAGGATATGAAACCAGAACCTAGTTTTATCTTGAGTATTCATCTAGTAAAGAAAACATTTTTGACCCTGATACTGTTTGCAACATTTGTTCCATGGACGACATGAGGTAATTTTCCTTGTCCGAGGTGCAATTAAGATTTTAGAAATCGACACACAAGCGGATTTCCTTATACTTCTTTCTTACTGGGATCAAATTTGACACCCAAGTTGAGTGTTGTACTCTGTATATGATCCGATCATCCAACAATTTCCTTAACTCTTTCTGAATAAGAGGTTGAAACATTGGATGTACTTTTCTCAATTTTTTTTGGAATGGCTTGTATTGGTATCACATGATGGATGAGTCACGTGTCATAAGTTTTAAGCTCATCGTACATCCACGTGAACACCTCTCAGTACTGCTTGAATAGGCAGATAAAGGATTGCCGCACTTGTGGTGCACAACAAGTACCAAGATTGACGTACTTTAGATATTTTTTTGTTCCCAAGTTAATTTGCTCGTGCAACAGGGTGGAAGTATGGGTTTTAGCATTAATAGGTCCCCATAAGTGATTCTTTAGGTCATACAACTTTTCCAATGATACCACACCCTTTGGGATGCGATTTCCTTTACTTGCACTGGATGTATCTTGCAATTCCTTTTTGTGTTTGTCCTCATCGATCGGTGTGTCTTTGAACACATCAACATTCGCCATGAAGCACAATATCTGTTGGTCATCATAAAAAATGCGTAAATTAGTGATATTATCGAGGACAAATGGGTTATAAAGAATTTCAATAGAAAACCGTCCCTCAACAGTGACAACCTAGCAGTGAAATTTGCTAATTCATCCGCAACTGCGTTATGCATTCTTGGAACAAAAATAATATTAAAATCTTGGAAATGTGAAATCAAATGCCATACCTCTTGCTAATAGCTTATAAGATGAGGTGACACACAATCTATCATATTGCATACCTGTTGCACCAAAATTTCTGAATCACCTACTGCTTTTAGGATAACAATGTTGAGGTTAATGGATCTTTACAAGCCCAAGATGAGTGCTTCATATTCTGCAGTGTTGTTTGTGCACTCAAATTCCAAGCGACTAGAGATCAAATGATTTCTCTGTAGCGGGTCTATTAAAATGCAACCAACTCCAGAGCCGTCCTGCGTTTTGGAACCATCAAAGTACAAAGTCCACATGTCATATGTACAAGGACTAGGAACTAAACTAGTACTATTATTACTATTACTAACTGTACAAATGTCCTTTTCACCAGTTGGACTAGGAAGGAGCTCCAACTGTGTATCTAGTGGGACTGGGGATGGTTGTGCAAGATATCACCCTAGTTGGGTTTCTTGGAAGCAATTGTCGAAGATAAGTTCAACGAAAGTCACAGGTTCATTTTGTCCATTCAAGGGAGTGACAATTATGTTTCATGTATATTTTTGAATTCACTCATATCTGATTATTTTTTCCCTTATACGGAAGCCATAAATGTGACCAGTCCATAGAAAAGTACCCTTGTAGCTTGCTGGACTAGTCTCTGCTCAACAACACTCCATATGCTTCTGAAATGTCCACAATCACTATGTTGATACATTGGTGGACTCACTCATCAGATGATAAATGAATGATCACATCTCTAAGTTCACCAATTGCATGGATGCGAGTTCTGTCCAACTGAATAATTTGTGCATCTATTTTGTCCCATTTTGCGTTGATTTTATTGGCGACAGATAATGGAATTACGTTCACCGATGCACCAGAATCAACCAAGCAATTGTGTACATTGAAATTAAAGATTTCAAAAGTTAACAGAAAAGGGGGGCAGAGTGTATTTGCATCCATTATTAAAGCATTAAGTACATATTCAAGGGAACCAAAAGACATACTAGATCCCTTGTCAAAAGATGCATCATTACTTGCGGTGCACTTCCCAAGTGTGCGTAAGAGGATGTCCCACTGGCTAGTAATCTTTGTTAGTTCAAACATTGAAATGTTCACATGAACCTTCTTCATGTTTTCAACTATGTTGTAATATACAGCAGGAAGGACTGCCGAAGTGTCTGGGGACGTAACTTGGAATGTGACTTCCGGGATGTCAATCTTATTCTTATTACTTATAGAAGCAATTTTCGTTTTAACTGGGTTACCAGAATTTCTCTGACTGTTCTGTGTCGAGCTGATGGGTGGACTGATATTTCTTAATAGTTTATCTTTGATTTTCTGCTTCATCAACTCTAGTGCAGTAAATTATCCTTGGCTTCTCAAATTGTACTAGTTGGTGTACTTATGGGTCAGGCCATAACTTGGAGGTTGTTTTGTTGGAATTACTCTTCTGGGTTGTGAGTATGCAATTGAACATGTTTACTATATGCTCCACATTTGGAGTCTCTTCGGCTACAACAACTTCTAGCTTTTCTTTTGCAGGCTCAGTCTGCTCTTTAGCCATTACCACATCAACAAGATGCATAACAAGAATGCTCATGGCCTAATTTCACTATGGGCACATTTTCTCGGAATGGTACTCTTGATGGTAAAAACAATATTGATCTCTGCCCATGTTTTTAATATTCAATACAACATTGGAGCTCTATGAAAACTTAGTGGGTTGGTTGTTGCTACTACTGGAAGTTGCAGTCCTTCTAAACAGGTTGAACTTAGGAGGCTTACTGCTCACAACAATCTTGCTTGACCTTTGCCTTAGTTCTACCAACTCATTTGACATAGTTTTCACAATACGGGTTAAGCTATCAAGATTAATAATTTCTTTCTCTTTGGCCTTACTTACAGAGGCTTGAGACCTTTTACTCGTGTCCTTGGAGTCTTTAGCTGGTTCATCATCTGAAATGAATCCAATCATGTGCAAGTCCTTTTCAAACACGATTGCCTCTTCATAATTTTCTGTTAATGTTTGTTTCACAATTCTCTTTATAAATTGTGCAATGTTGGTCGGTAAGGCAGAAGTGTAATAATTAATGGTGATGGAGTCATGAGGTTTAGTGTTTGCTGAGAACTTGTTCAAAATGCGGTTAAACCTATGATTGAAATATTTCACTTTTTCCTTTTTCTCCATCTTGAGACTGCCCAACTCTTTCAATAACATGGTGGGGGTCTTGTCATCAGCAAATTTCTCAAGGAAAATTTTCTTAAACCCCCTCCAATTCTAGATGGAATTTGGAGGAAGACTATGATACCACACAACTTCTCTACCATCTAAGGTACACGGAAAAAATATACATGCAACATCATCATAGCGTACCTCAAGTGTTTGTAGATGTAGGTAGAATTTGTTTAGATGGTCCTTCGCCTTTACTGCTCTGTCAAGGTCATACTTCGTTAGGAGCTTTTCTGGATGCCTTGGAATCTTGTGTAACACACCCGGTAGTGCAAGTGGGCCTTGAGACATCCAATCCATATCTTGGTCTACCATGTCCTCTTCGTTGTCTTCCCCTTATGCTTTAGTCTAATTGGTTTTCTTCTTCTTCGCCCACCCCACAGAAAGTATTGTCTGAGAGCACTATGTTATCACCATCACCACCATTGAAGATTGGAGGATGTTCTATTTTTTCTATGTTTTCTTCAAAGTTTGTAACTCTTCAAGGATAATGAGAACCAACTCTTCAACTATTGAAACCACTATCCCAATAGGGGTGGTTTGTTTCTTCTTCAGAAAATATGGAAGAGTTTCTATTCCAGGTATCTGTCCAATGTTTCTCGCAAACTTTTGAGTGATGGGGCGGATGGCCTGAAGTTGTTCATATGTGAGTTCGTAAGGCTATGTAGTCTTAGTATGAGAAGATTTACCTACTTCAGGAACGTGCACAGGGGAGTTTCTCAGAAAATTAATGCTTTGACTAGAGGAGGTAAGATTGGGGTTGTTGCCGAATCCTTAAATATTTTCTTGGTTCTAACTGTCAGCAAGAGAGAGGGATGCAATGGTGTCTTTGAAAAGAAATAAGGTGTCCTGGTGAGTGTTCAGTTGTAAATGTGTCAAGGTTCTTCTACTGTGGAGAGGGGAGAAAAGTGAGACTCTAAGTGAGAGGTAATATTACCACCCAAGAAGAGACACGCATGAACCAGAAGGATCTGTTTAACATCCAACAAAATAGTCCATAGAGGATGCGATGATTGTTACAACCAAAAAATGAAGAAATATATGTCTAATATCCCATAGAATAGTCCACAAGGATGGGACAACAATAACAACCATTACAATACATTCTCAATAAGATAAGTACTAAAATAACTGAAATAGTTCAACTATCTTAGCACATGTGAAAGAAAACATGAAATACAAACATCCGCATAATAGTCTTACAAACATTCATAATCCATGCATGAAGAACGTGCTGGCCTTGAAGGCTTCTGTTATTAAGTAAAAGTTCCAAGACACATGTTTACAATGTACATCACTAGCTCTAGTAGTGGAGCATTGGAGCCACTCCTTGCTCCTCAAAGAACTAGCTTATCTCTCTAATTCCTTGCGGGAGGAGCCAAGGTGAAAAGTACTTTGCTCATACAATGAGGATGTATGTATAACCAAGGGTGACTCTTTGATTACCCTCATCACTATTTGACTTCCTATGAATTTTCAACTTACATGATCCATGTGTGCCCTTTGGACTTCCACTTTACAACACATTTTGAATATAATAAGCATGATCCACACTAGTGATGTGGCATATGACCATTCATGGCATGCCATGAGATGAAAATGTTGACATGGACTTCTTGATGACGTGGAAAGGTCAATCCACTAGTGCTGATAAGTGCTAGATGTCCTCTTGAAGATGCTTTCTTTTCACCTCCACATGGCTTGGTGATGTTATGCAGCCAACTCACAAAATAGGAGAGAAGATAGATCAACGACTTCAAAATCATCCTCTTCGAGGGGGCAACCTCCTTTACATTACACAAATGAAAAATTCTTGGATGATACAAATGACAAGACCTCCTTTCTAATTATAGGAGTCTAGGGGGTCACGATATAGTCAAAGCCAACATAACAATAATAATGTAAGGGCACAACAATAACAATAGTGGGCTTCTATGGGGCACAACAATAACAATATGGGGACAACATGGGCACAAAAATAACAACAAGGGGATACAATGAAAATAATAATAAGGGATACACTATTATTATAGGGACCTAACATGACCCTCTCCTTCAGAAAAGTGTTGTCCTCAATGCTTGAGTAGTTCTGGATGCTTCTGTATAAAATTATCATCCTCCCATGTGGAATCTTCAGTGGGTAAGTTCTTCCACTTGATGAGATACTCTGAAATTGATCGATTTCTTAGTTGTCGAGTTCTTGTTTCTATGACTGCTTCATGTTCCAATATGATTTTTACTTCCTTGTCAAGTTCTGGAAATATAGTTTGAACTGGGAGCTTGTCACCTATAACCTTCTTTAAGCATGAAACATGGAAAACTGGGTGTAATCGGGAAGCTATAGGAAGCTCCAATTTATATGCCATAGTACCAATATTTTGCAACACCTTGTACGGACCATAATACTTTGGTGATAATTTATTATCCTTCCTAGATTTCTTGAGGGACATTTGTTTGTATGGTTGTAGCCATAGAAATACCCAGTCACCTACATCAAAACTTCTTTCTTTGGGATGTTGATCCGCCTGTTGTTTCATTCTATTCTGCGCCAATGTGAGGTTATGCTTTAAGAGTTGGAGAACTTGTTGTTGATGCTCAATGTGATCTTCCACTGCTTGAACCTTAAAATTTTCTCTTAAATATGATGTGATGGATCGTGGATGATATCCATAAAGTGCCATAAATGGGTTCATTTTTGTTGCAGTATTGAAGGAAGTGTTATACCACCATTCAGCCAAAGGGAACCATTTGACCCATTGTGTTTGTTTATCAGATACAAAGAAACGAAGATATACTTCCAAACATTTGTTCACTATCTTAGTTTTCCCATCAGATTGAGGACGATAAAATGAGCTATGAGCTAACTAAGTACCGAGACAAGGAAATAATTCTGTCTAAAAATTTCCAGTGAAAATGGGATCTTTGTCGCTTACAATAATAGTTGGGTTTCCTTGTAGATTTTGAATTGTTTCCATAAATGCAGTAGCAATTGTACTAGCTTTAAATGGATGAGATAATGCACAAAAGTGTGCATACTTGGTAAGTCTATCAACTACCACCATGATGACACTCTTTCCTTTGGACTTGGGTAAACCTGTGATAAAATCCATTGAAACCTCCTCCCAACATTGGCTTGGAATGGATAAAGGTTGTAATAGACATGGGATCGTAATTGTTTCAACTTTATTTTGTTGGAAAACCAAACATTTCGCCACAAACTTTTGAATATCATATTTAAGGCCATCCCAAAAAAATTCCTTCTTAACCCTGTGGTAAGCTTTTAAAAATCCTGAGTGCCCTCCTAAGGGAGAGGTGTGCAATTCCATCATAATCTTTTGTTTGAGTTGGGAATTCTTACAGAGGTATAAGCGATCTTTGTACCATAGTAAATCATTTTTCCAGCTAAATGTATCAGATGTACTGGGATCTTTTTGTAACTTTTGAATGAGTGGCCACACTTCTTCATCATTCTTCCATTTCTCCCTTGGTTCATTTATCCAATATCGTTGGATAATAGATATGGCGCAAAGCAATGCTTCCACATCCTCATCCTTTCTTGAGAGTGCATCTGCAAGAACATTTTGCTTCCCTTTTTTGTAGATGATTTCAAAGTCATAACCCAACATCTTTGTGACCCATTTTTGCTGCTCTTCTGAAGATAATCTTTGTTCTAAAAAGTATTTTAGACTATCATGATCTGTTTTTACCTTGAAGCGTCTTCCCATTAGGTAAGGTAGCCATTTCTTAAGTGCATGTACTATTGCCAACATTTCCTTCTCATAAATAGCTTTGTGTAAATACTTTCCTTTGATTCGATGACTTTCGAAAGAAATGGGTCTTTCTTCTTGCATTAAAACAACACCAATTCCATTTCCTGAGACATCACATTCCACAATAAAGGTTTTTGTGAAGTCTGGCGTAGCTAAGACCCATGCTTGGCACATTGCCTCTTTAAGATGTTCAAAGGCTTTCATTACTTCTGGAGTCCAAGAAAATGCATATTTCTTTAGTAATTTTGTTAGCGGTGCTGCTATTCTCCCATAATTCTTAGCAAACGTGCGATAAGACCCTGTCAACCCGAGAAATCCTCGCAGATGCTTTATGGATGTGGGGATTTTCCATTCCTTAATGGCTTTAATTTTTCTAGGGTCTACCTTAACACCTTCATGAGATACAACATGACCCAAATATTCCACCTCTTGTACTCCAAAGAAACATTTGGAGCTTTTTGCATATAACTATTTCTCCTCCAATAGTTTGAGAACTCTATCAACATGTTTAACATGATCCTTCCAAGACTTGTTGTAGATTAGTATATCATCAAAAAACACTAACACAAATTTTCTAAGGAAGGGTTTGAAAATGGAGTTCATCAAATCTTGAAATGTAGAAGGTGCATTGGTAAGGCCAAAAGGCATGACCAAAAATTCATAATGACCCTCATAAGTTCTAAATGCTATTTTCAGAATGTCTTCAGTCTTCATTATGATTTGATGATATCCTGAACGAAGGTCCAACTCGGTGAGGTAAATTGCTCCATGAAATTCATCCAATAATTCATCGACAGTAATGGGAAATTTATCTTTAATATTGAGCTTGTTGAGCTCCCTATAATCCAGACACATGCACCATGATCCATCCTTCTTGTGCAACAATACTACTGGAGCAAAGAAATAAATTTGACTAGGTTGAATTATACCAGCCTCTAGCATCTCTGCAACCATACGTTCAATATCACTCTTTTGGGCATAGGGATATCTTTAAAGCCTGATGTTTGAAGGAACATTTCCTGGAATCAAATGAATAGCATGATCATGAATAGGTGGGAGGCCTCTAGAAATCTCAAATACCTTGGAATTATTGTCTAATATTTTTTGGAGATTTGGAGAAATAGATGATTTCGACGTGGGAACCTTTAGCAAACATAATTGTGCAATTATGCCACGTTGTTCTTTCTTTCGAATCTTTGTCATGCCATTGAAGATGATTATATTTCCTGGTTTCCCCGTGATACCCCTTAATTCAACTTCCTTTCCTTCTAAAATTTTTTTAAGGAAAAGTTCTTCAAAATTAAAAGATATCGTACCCAAATATCGTAGCCATTGGACTGCTAATACAACATCAACACCATCCATTGGAATGGAAAGCATTGGACTATTCAAAACATATTCTCCTATGGATAGATTGATATTATGGTACTTTCTAGAGTAGTTTATGGTTCTTCCATTTGCAACCATCACTTGACACTCTGGTGTTAGATATAGGAAGCCATTCAATTCCTTCGCTATCTTACAATGAATAAAATTATGGGTACTTCC
This sequence comes from Pinus tabuliformis, assembly GCA_031772625.1. Classification (NCBI taxonomy): domain Eukaryota; kingdom Viridiplantae; phylum Streptophyta; class Pinopsida; order Pinales; family Pinaceae; genus Pinus; species Pinus tabuliformis. The sequence goes on along the minus strand of CM062817.1, from coordinate 903,984,966 downwards.
CGAATCAATCAACACTATTACCTTTTTCTTCTTGATATGTCCTTCTATATTGATAGTTTGAGGAGTGTTATTCTGGCCAATGCATTACAAGATATGGCCGGATTCATTTCTTCTTTCTCTAGGCTTTTTTCTTGGTGTGTATCCTCTTCTTTTGATGTTTCTTGTTCCTTTTCTTCTTCCTCTTCACAATCTATGTAAAATAATTTCTTGTCAGCACACTTATGACCTTTAGTGTATTTTCTATCACAACTGTAACAAATCTCTTTTGCTATTTTATCTTCCAATTGTTGTGGTGTCAACCATGTATGTTGTGGAAGGGTAGGAGCAACAACACTTCCATCTTTATAGTTTCTATTGGTAGGCTTCCTTGTTGCCATAATTTTGCTTTCAATTTTTCTTGCCAGCCTCAATGCCTTCTCTAATGAATCAGGTTCCCAAAGGTGAACCTCATGTTGGATGTTATATTTTAATGTTCCTATGAACACATCAATCTAATGCTACTCTAGAATATCTTTTACCCTTATATTCAATTTTTTGAAGTCCTTAATGTGCTCCACCATTGAAACTTTTTGTTTGGGATTTATCAATTGGCTAAAAAGGTTTTGCTTTTTGTATCCTCATAACGTGCTATCATGTCTTCTGTAAAAATTGCCCAAGTGACAATTTTTTTTTATGAGAGAAAAGCCATAGATACCATATAAACTGATTGGGTTCCAAATATAAAGTTGAAATGCATACCTTTTGTGTGTTTTGCACATTATGGAGATCGAAATATTATTCCATCTATAGTATTCATGTTACGGGATCCTTGCCATCAAACTTCCTCATATCTATCTTTGGAACATGGTGGGTCTTCAATCCAATGTTAGAGTCTATGAAATCATGACTAACATTTCTTTTGTTCTCATCATGAGTTTCCTCTACTACCTTTTCGCCATTAGGAAGCATTTCTTGTAGCAACTTTGCCAAACCTCCTTTCAAACCTTCCATGTCTTTCTTCAAATCTTCAATGTTTACTTATAAACCATCAATATTAGCTTCTACGCCATTATTTAAACCATTCATCTTAGCTTCCACACCTTTCTTTAAACCATCCATCTTAGCTTCTGCTACTTTTTGTGAGACTGAAATTTGTTGCACTTGGTCTCGTAATTTTGATATATCATGTTTCATTTCTTCCTCTTCTTCATGAGTTATGCTAGATCTTTTAGGTTGCTTACTAGGTGTTTCCATTTTCTTTCTTCGGGGTATCAATTAATGATAACTATGCTTCACTATGTCCTTTGAATTCTTTCAAACTAATTTTTCAAACCAAACTTATGCAAAATTTTAAAAAGACTATACACCTTTTTTGGATTTGTAGGAGTTCGATATTGAATTTGTTGTATCTCTGTAATTTCGGATCTCCAAGGCCATAAATTTCATCCTGTGGTATCCCTCTAAGTCCTCATTCCAACCCCACAAGTTTGATCAAGATTGGATTCTCCAAGAAAGCGTTATTCCAAATGTCCCACGATGACTAGATTATAAACTGGTTCAGTAGAGTGAACTTGTATGAAGTGCCACGTGTCACTGTTTCGACCTTCGGACCTGAAACCAATCAAAAGAAAACTATAGTCTGTACTATTTCTGTACCTTTTTACGAAATTTCAATTTGATGCTCAGAGAGAAAGTTATGATGATTTTTCCCAGGTCGCCTATTTGAGATATAATTCAGGAACCTGCAAAAACCCTAAATTCCTTGGATCATATATCCGAAAATATAGCAGTACAAGATCTGAAATTTGTACTCAAGGTTCATCAAGATTTCAGCTCAAATGGGTTTTTATTTTAGCTTCTGAAAAACTGTATAAAAAATGTTATAGTGAAAATTCCACGATGACCTGTTTGAAGCAGCGAAACCCTAGAGTCCAAACCTCTGATACCAATTGTTATGCAACCAACTCACAAAATAGAATAAAATATAGGTCAACGACTTCAAAATCAGCCTCTTTGAGGGAGAAACCTCATTTACATTACACAAATGAACAATTATTGGATGATACAAATGACAAGACCTCTTTTCTATATATAGGAGTCTAATGGGTCACAATATAGTCAAAGCCGACATAACAATAATAATGTAAGGGCACAACAATAACAATAGTGGACTTTTATGGGCAACAATAATAAAAATATGAGGAAAACATGGGCACAAAAATAACAATAAGGGGATACAATAACAATAATAATAAGGGAATACACTAGTATTATAGGGACCTAACAAGTGATGAGGAATCTTCAATGATCTCAAGTCTTGGATAGTGGTTGCAAACTACTGTCCCTCCACTTTCTCTTGATTGATCAACTTGTAAATTTAGGTACAAGAGAGTATTTAAGCATTCTCCACTCCTTCTTCTCATTCTTCATCATATTTTCATAACATGATAAGGTACATCTTCTTGCAAGTCACTCAAGTTATCGGTTCCTGCAATTCACTCATGACGAGATGACATCAATCCCGAAAATCCTATAGTCTAAGATGATGCATTCTGATCGACCGAATGAGCCCAGAACAAGTGATAGGCTGGGAAGAGGGGTTCATTGACTACGTAGTGTGCATTTCCAACAACCATGGGAAAATCTTGAACCCTGAGAGTATGCAATGCGCAGTTCAGGTAGGTTTGAGGGACAAGACTATGCAGTTTCCGAAGCTAGTGGGACATGTTGATGGAATGGGAATTGGGAGAGCCAAATGCACAATTATGGGAGTCTAGGAAGGTTGGAAAAATATGTTTTCTATGTAGCTCAAGGGCTCAGGGGATGAGCTTGAGGCTTGAGGATGCAAAGTGTGCAATTTAAGCTAGGTTGGGGACATGACTACACAATTCTGGAGGTCAAGGCTGGGGCTTGGACATAGAAACTGCATAGTGCTGTAATCTTGGGAGGCAGGATATGCGTATTGTGTAGTCCCAAGCATCAAGGTCATAGCTAGAGGACTGATACTACACAGTGCGTACGTCAATAGAGGCCCGGTGAAACTAGGTTGCTTGGTCAAGAAGTTTTTCCGAAAATGGCTGAGTGTGAAATCAATGAGATTGGTGTGAACGGTGATGAACTTTGATTGTGATCACACACTTAAAATATTTTGATGACACTAAAACATAGATCATCCAAACACAGGAACAAAGAGTTTCCCTCTATGCGACAACTTTACGACATGTGTGACACTTAAGATATACTTTGGGATGATCGTGAAGACACTTGTGCGACAGTGCTCAGAACTTTATGAATGAGTGCGAAGGATGTTTACATAGTTAGAAAAAACTAAAATACACAAATATATACCATTGAATCCATCAGAATAGGCTTATACACATTGCGCGATAGCCAAACATGCCAAATGGAGACAATTTACTCAACATGCAAAAGGGGACAAAACACTTCAAGAAATCTCATGAAAAAGGCTTTGATGTTTGCGACAACAATGTTCAAGACCAATGAAGGCTCTGAAATTGAGTGTAAGCCAACATTTTGGAGGGTTTTGTAGCAGATAAAACAAACCCTAAAGGAAAAATTGAAGTATATTGTTTCATGGAACTCGGGAAAGATTCTAATACTCAGGCATAAAAGTATGCTGTCCTCCAAGGAATCAATTTGGCCACATCCTTTCCAATCAGATCCCTCTTCATGATAGGGGACTCTAACAATACAATATGTAATCTTGTTCTTGGAACTACTCCCTCATCCTCAAAGCTAAATCTTCTTCATAATATAATCATGAAATGTGTAACCTCATTAGCAAACATATAAGAGAAACATGTGCTTAGGGACCTTAATTCTATGGTTGCTAAATTAGCTAATCAAGCAATATAATTAGCCCTTGGAATAATGCAAATTAGTGGAATCTTGAAGGAGGAATTGGTCCCCTATGCAATGAATAAATTCTAATCTAATTGTATTGTAATGATAAGCAATACTTGCATAAAATGTGGAAATTATTTAGTATATTAGGAAATTAGCGGGGTGGTTAAGCTGTAGTGGGGGAAAGAGTATTCCAAGAATAGTGGTGATTGTCTCAAGCCTTTGGAGAATAAAGGAAGGATTTTGACAACCAATTTGAAGAATATGATTTTAGATAAATAAATGGGAATTCCTCATGTGAAGGGCGTGGGATGACCTTGAAAGGACATCATCATGATGCTACTCCCCCATGCAAAAAATTAGTGGATATCTCCAGAACAAAAGAATTGTGGTCTGGGGTGTGAAGGATAGGGCAATTAAATTCATAATCAATTCCCCTTTATGGAGCCTTAGCAGTGATGTATTTAAGACATCGTGGATGCTATATAATTCTTGGAAGTTGGTAATTGTATTTCTTTGTCTCCAAAAGCGCAATGTGGACAATGACCAACTAAGGATTCAGACAACGTGCATGATAATTGACACAACAAGGAATAAAGGGATAACAAGAAATTAAACAAGGCATTGAAATATACTAGGCCAGTGTAGGTTTTATCCCTATATAATTAGTTGTTACAAATAGATTCTTAATTAGTCGTTGCGAATAGATTCTTAATGAAATGGAAAAGATGCATTAACACACAGACATACTAGCACTAAGAATTTACCCTTCAAACCCAAACTAGGAAATTTATAAATATTTGTGCAATATTCCTCTTTAAAACATTACAATAAAATATGTATATCTTGCAACATACATAAACCGCCAATCCATTTACCATATATTAAAGTAAAACCATAGTTGCTTAAGGAAAATTACAAAACCATGGGCTAAATCACCATGCACCACAAAACCTGTAGCACCCTCCTCCCACATCTACCCAAGTAACCGACGAACCGGGGTAAACATGTGACAAGAGGCTACTATGATATGAGTCGACCTACTAAGTTACCTTAAGGAAGTGGAACTGAAGAAAACAGACCATACAAACCTTCCACATCAGCAAAAGGATTCCCAGGAACCATCCCAACCTCATAGATAACCAGCCCTTGGGTCCCACTGAGTTTTTAGACCAATTAACCCCCCGACGCTCCCATGATATGGGAATGCATGCATCTAGAAGGCTATGGATGCTCCCAAAACACGGTATGCCAACGTCCAGGGACTTTTCTTCTCAGTGTTGTGCCAACGTCTTCGGGATTTGAGCCACTTTTTCATGCCCAAAGCCTAGGTCACTGCCCAGAACTAAATGACACCTTCAGAACATAAATATAACAAGGGAATAATGATATAAATACAATTACTTGAACAAGGGCTTAGCTGGACCCCCACTAGCCACAATAGGCATTTCATGAAACATATCACAAATATGTAATCTATAGGTGTAAACAACAGATTTAAGCACAGGGGTCTCATACTTATTTGAGAATCGCTAAGAAGCATTGTACCCTTATATCATTAGCTACATTATCATCTATTAGGTCATATATACATTATTCATTCATTTACAAATCAAGACATGAGGAGAGACCTAAATCATCACTGTCATAATACATGCTTATAACCAACATAATAACAACAAAAATACCAAGGATACATCAGCCATAAAATCCACATATAAACTAGTACATTTACACATAAGATACCAAGAAAATAACCTCTTATTATTGAATGCAAAATCCACTAGTACATTTACACATAAGATACCAATAAAATAACCTCTTATTAATGAATGCAAAATCTAGCCCGGTACGAGACTACCACATTCTACCCGACCATAGATTGGCTGAGCCAAATATCTCTTTAGCCAGTCACCCATGTGCCATATTCCAAGAATTAATGTGGGACTCAAACCAAAAGAACCAACCAGGGCATCTCGAGGCTAAACCACCTCACCCTCATAAATAGAAACCAGGATTTACTACAATCCACACCAGATCACTAGGCCAACACAATAAACATGTAATAACAGGTTTTACCATGATCTCCACTAGATCACTAGGCCAAAACAAGCATGGATGCCACCGAATTTATCCACTTACACTGTGAGGAATTTTCCTATCTCCTAGTATCTGAGGCTTTACCATTATCCACAGTTCGATCCAGGGATCACTAGGCCCTAAATCGAGACTCCACCCTCTATGCTTTAACGTATATCCCACCATTCACTGGCAAGGATTCCTAGGCCTAATCAAGGGCAAACACCTCTAGGATTTAATGTATATCCTGCCATTAATTGGTCGAGGATTCCCAGGACCACCGAGGCACAAAATACCTGGATTTACCGCAACCCACAGTCCGGTTAAGGGGTCACTAGGCCAGTGGCTTTACCGCAATCCACATTCTGGTTTAGGGATCACTAGGCCATGTGTTATTTCTTTCAGAGATCCACTCACTCGACTTCAAATCCATCTAGCAATCCAACTCAACCAAAACATGAGAACCACATCACACCATGGCTATCCGAAAATGGAAAGGCCAGGCTAAAAACACTGTCACACTTGGAAAAACCCATGCCATAACAACAAAGGAACCACATGAAATACCATGCATGCCAAATCTAGAAAGGAAAACGCACGTGTAAATTGATACCTACAAAGAATCCCATTGTAGCTACTTGATCCTGCTCTTCCTTTCTTTCTCCTTCCTTCCTCTTGCCTTCTTTTCCTTTCTTGATCTAATGCAAAACCTGAGCAAAAGCTTGCCAACTGATCCTCATAAGACTTTTTATTAATGAGGCCTCTATTTTCTTCATTTTCCATTATTTTCATTCAATTTCCTCCTCACATTCAACCTGTGACCTTTCAACTTCATTTTCTCCTATTTCCTATATTTTCATAAATAAATGTGCCAAAAATGCCTTAGCCATTGCCTTTGCCAATTTCCTTTAGCCATAATAACCGAAATGAACACCCACTCTAGGATGTCTTGCCCAAAATTCAACTTGGAATACATGTTCCTTACTCGTGGTCTTATTTTTCATTTATTAACTTTTATTACATGAATTTTTAAACAGGGGATGTTACAAAACCAATAAAAGCAAAAATTGTGTGTCGAAAACTGCCAAAAATGGATGCAAAAAACCTCTAATTTTTTTGGGTCATTACCCCCAAACCTCTATGTTGGGCATCGCTGGCCCTCCCGCTGTGCTCGACATAACATACAATGTATTTTTGTAGTCATGTAAAGAATATAAAGAATATTCAATGTTCTCCCACTTTTTGTTTTCTTTGCATAAAGGGGACCAAGAGCGTACATGATCAACAATCCAGGACAATAATTCCTGTTGTTTCTCTACACCAAGAGAACTTGTCAATGCTCACATATTGTTTTAATGAATCTACAACATTATTCAAAGTGTTCACCTTTTCCAATAACACCTTCTTGCCTTCAATTACATCTCTCACAACGTGATATTGAACATCACTATGATTTAGAATGATATGTTTGGTTCTTTGCAAGAACGATTTCACTTTGACTATCAAAATAAATCCTTACAACTTATTGTAGCAACCCAATACCTAAACAAAATCTTTGTAACTATATTGCTCCATTCTTGCATGAGTGGTTGTCATGTATTCAACTTCTATAATTTAGAATGACACTATAGACCGTGTCTTGCTCATCTAACTAATTTCTCCTCCAAATAGGTCAAACACATTGCCACTTATAGATCTTTTGTGATCTATATCTCTATCCCTATCTGCATCAACAAAGCCATGTATGTTCTACACTTTATCCAAACTCAATCTTCCGTGGTAGTACAATCCATAACTATTTAGTAACACACAAATTATTGAAAAACTTCTTTATTATTGTCTAATTCTCATAACCTGGTTTTGACATATACCTACTCAATACTCCCATTGCATGTGAAATGTTCGGTCTAGTACAAACCATTGCATACATCAAACTTCCAACCACATTGACTATGGACCACGAGACATGTCCTCTCCTCTCCCTATGTCTTGGGACACTAATCTATAGATAAACTTAAGCCTACAAGGATATGGACTTTTATTAGTTTACATTCCTACATACAAAACCTCTTCAATATTGTCTCAATATACTTCCTTTGATTTAACTACAATTTCCTATTTTCCTGATCTCTTCTAATTTCAATGCCCAAAAATAAGTTTGCAACACCAAGATTCTTCATGTTAAATTTAGATGAAAATTAGGTTTTCACTTAGAGAGGTCTCATAATTGACATCTTTTTGCATTCTCTTTTCCATATTTTTAATTCCTTTTCACTTGCCTATGAACTTCTATTAGTCCATTCCAATGCTTAGAGATTTAGACATAAAGCGTTTTCCATTACATTTCCTTAGTGTTTTACATGAATTTATGGTTAAACATTGAATAGAGACCATATTTGTATTTATCTCCGAGTTAATGTGCAAGGATAAAGTGTCGGAAAGGTTGTTGTGTAGGTTGTAATATCACCATAGGGTGTATCTTGGTCACTGTTGCTATACTTTGATGATGCAACTCAATGATGAAATTTATTTGCTACAACTCTGGGGCACTATTTGCACAAATTTAGAACCCTGATGTTGCAACTCTAAAACCTTGATGTTGCAACTCAGTGATGGAATGAATTTTTTGCAACTTTGGAGCATTGTTGTTGAAACTTTGATCTCCTATTGTTGCAACTTTAGAGTATTGTTTTTGCAACTTTGAAACCCTGTTGCTACAACTTTGGGACATTGTTGCAACCTTGGTACTACAAACCTTTTGCTACAACTATGGTGCCACAATTCACTTTTGTAACTTTGATGCCACAGTTCATTGCTACAGTTACACTAATGCTATAACTCTTAGAATCACGCGTCAACAGCGAAACCATGAGCCAACAAATATTGAGTTGCCAATGAAGGCTTGATTGATCTTGCTAAATTTGGATGAGCTCTGCTAGTATTCAATGAGTAGAGACATAAGTTTTTGAAATTGATGCACTGGAGAAAGTTTTCTATGAGAAAAAGCATTGAATTTAATTGAATTTGCTGAGGTCCCTCTCATGTTGCATTTTTTTTCCAGGGTCATTGCCCAGGTGTTACAAATCCAACTGTTGGTGTTATTTAACTGATCTGTGCATTGATTTTTTTTTAATACCGTGACCATCAGTTCTTGAGTACGTTGGTCGAAAGTACATGAGCATTGATTGAGATATATATACTACTTATATGGTTTTGATGAAATTGTTCTTATATCTACAAATCATGTAATGTGAACTATGTTGAAGTTTGTGCATGGTATTCTCCATAAGGTTCATTGGATCTTTATATATTGAATTGGGAGGCTCTTTATATATTGAATGCTAATATCATTGGTTTAAAAATGAGCATTGTACATTGATGATTGTGTACATATATGATTCATGATATATGGTTGAACATGAATTAAATTATATCAGTGAACTTTCAGCTATATGGTTGCACTAACGTTGTGTTGGGCCGCAAAATTAACATACACTTTCACTCCATTTTCACCTTTATCCTCATTTTGTCACCTCATTTCATCACATTATCATTATATTTCCATTACCATATGGGTTCATATTTTCATTTTCAAAAGTTATTTATTTTATGTATTTAAAGTGATTTTATGATTAAAATTTAGAAAAATAACATGTATTTGCTTATACCTAAAAGTGGAATGAGTTTGGTGACATGTGTAGGTGATTTGGAAGGTTCCAAGACACTCTTATGTGGCCTCCAAGACTCAAATTCGAATTCTCTTGAAGATTTGAAGGATATTTGGGATAGGGGTCAAGCATATATCATGGAGAAAAATCATGGATAAAGGAATATGTGTCTCATATTGGTTGTAACCATATGAAGGATTTATGGATATAGGAGGGATTAGTGGATCTCCATTAATGAGTTAGTTGCTTATGTTTTTGTATAAATAGGAGTACCTCCTCCATTCCAAAGGGAGGACTCTTGGAGCATGTATCCTAACTTATGATGGAATAGAATAAAGTTTTCTTTCTATAGCTTTAGATATAAATTATCTTAATGTAGTATATGAAACTATGGAATAGTTTGTCACTTTGTTCTTAAGAGAATTGAGCTCACTCTAAAAGGATCAAAGAAACATTTAATTTCATTATAGATTTTATTTTCATTTAATTACTTAGATGTTTGAAGATTTTTCATTATTAATGAATGAATTTTAGTTTAAATCTTATCAACATATGAAAGGAAAAACAAGGGTCTAAGTTAGGCTCTCTTCCATTTGATATGAGTAATAATTGAAATTCATTCTCTTTTTCTAGTTTCAAGTGATTTTCTGAATTTCCAGTTTTCCAACAATGGCATTAATGATGAATGAATTTGTAATGAAGAACAACAAGGACCTCCTTAGTTAGGAGCCTCTTCTATTATTTGTTTATGCATCTTAAGCTATTGTCCATTAGTGGTTTTTGATTTCTGTTCATGAAGTAGTATTCTAGAAGAAGGACAAATCTGGTTCTCCTAAGTTAGGAGCCACTTCTCCTGCTTATTACATAATGAATTAGAAATTACTTAGTTAAATTTTATATTTGTAATATGCACTTCTAATTAGTTTATAATTGCATTCCCTTCAGTTTCCATAACTTATCTTCTAAAGCTGATTATAGTTGCATCTGAGGTCCCATATATTTTGGTTTGCTTCTAAGTTTTATGAAACCCCCGGGTTGACAATTAAATAATAGGGATTTAACAAACAATTAAATCACCCAACACGTTGTTTATAGAGCTATCTTCATGAATAAATAAAGTTGTTGTTAGTGTATTCTCTGCACTTTATATACAAGTAGTCTTTTGTGGTCGAGAGAAGACATTTGTATTGGTTGTAATATTGGTGCATTTGTTGTAAAATGGATTTAATTGTTGAGGTATTAGAGTTCCTCAAAACTCTGATACAATGTACTGTTGAAGACACAATCCAAATAAGTAAAACCATTATCTTTTATATTCGAACCTGTTTGGAAAATGCACATAAAAGATTGAATTTTTTTCAGCTTGAATCTCAATTAAAGCAAGAGGAGCTACAACAATGTAGTCGTCATTCTAAACTTGTTTTTTTTTCCAGAACAACCCTCAATTTGAATTTGAAACAGGCTCCCATCAACAGTCAGAAAGTAATCAAATCAATGAGAATGAGGTTGATTCATATGCATTGCCCATCTCACGAGAAAATTTGCATGCATATGTATAAGTTCAAACTACACTTCCTAAGCCCATTATTAGACCTTGGGGTCAACAATAGAAACATAACTAGTCTTGGATATGACAAGGATGTGTCCTTTCATATTCTAGACTATACCAAAACATTCCAATTTCAAAGTGATGGATTTCTTCAGGACGATTCACATACACCTGTTTTAGATCTTACTCCTCTTCCATAATAGCCAAAAGTTGTCAAATGCCAACATTGTGACAAAGCTGGCCATGTGAAAGATCATTTTTTTGATCTTCATCCATGTGAGCATTGTGGTAAGCACAATCATCCGTAAAAAAAATGCTTCAAAAAAAAACCTCCCGCAAGAACAAAGATTCACCTTGGATGGATCACTTCTTTGCTATGGGATTCAACAACCAAGACGATATTTTAGCCATATGTTAGAATTTATTCTAGAGTATTAAAAGTATTGTAGTTGATTTTTCTCCATCATCTCACCTTGTATCTGAAAGGGAGGGAATTGATGGTCATATACAAGTTTCAAAGGCACATCAAGTGAGATTGAGCAACAACATGAACCTATTTCCTGAGCCTACATCTAGAGACAACCATACCCAAATTCAGAGTTGTAGCCAGAGACATAGAAGCCCTAAGCATACCTTTGGTTGGTGGCCTTCCTTAAACCACTGCAGGTTGCATACCTCCCTTTTTTCGAGTTGAAGGCCTCCCCCTTCAAAGCATTAGGGACACTTCCTCTAGCATAAGACTTTAGCTTCTTGCAAACTTTGGAAGAGTTCTGAGAATAACGCTAAGCGTTCCAGGTTGAGATCCCAAAGGTCTCCCTTTTCAAAACAATAGGGAGCACTTCCTCTAGCAGAAAAGTTCAACTTATTACCAGATTTGGAAGGGTTCCAGGGATTGCACTAAGCATTCCAATGTTGGCGGTCATCCTTAAGCCATCACTAGCTGAGACCTCTAGTTCTCCCACCTTATGCCATCATCTCAAAGAGCACATTTAGTTTATTATTGTTATGCATTATTTATATTTGTATTATAGATCTCTTCTTGGACTCGTATATACCCCTTCATATTGGGGGGGGGGAATGTTGGATACATAATCTGCTAAAGGTTGTCGTGGAATGTGAACAATCATCGGAGTCCAAGAGAGAACTTGGTATATGAAGACCAAGGGTCACAAGAATGTATTAGAAATGTATATCATTTGAATAGTAAAAGCAATTCACATTTATCTTATCTGTTGCCTTCTCCATGTGTGTGTTTAACAAGTTAATGTTGTTACATAGTTGTTCCTTTATTTTAATTTGGATCAATATTAGACATGATTAATTGAGTTGTTAATAATTATTTTGGAATTATGTAAGTGAGACATTTATTGTTTGCCAATTAATAGCAAGCCACATGAGAAATGTGTGGATACATATTTATTATTTTCTAATTGTTAGCAAACCATATGGGAAACTTCTGGATCTCATTTATTGGTTGTTATTTTATTCTTAAACAAAATTTAGGTATAAAAGGACTACATATGTTATGCAACCAACTCACAAAATAGAAGAAAAGATAGATAAATGACTTCAAAATCAGCCTCTTCGAGGGGGCAACCTCCTTTACATTACACAAATGAATAATTCTTAGATGATACAAATGAAAAAAATTCCTTTCTATAAATAGGAGTATAAGTGGTCACAATATAATCAAAGCCGACATAACAATAATAATATAAGGGCACAACAATAACAATATTGGGCTTTTATGGGGCATATAATAAAAATATGGGGACCATAGGGGCACAACAATAACAATAAGGGCTAAAATAACAATAATAATGGGGGAATAACTAGTATTATAGGGACCTAACATGCCCCTCTCCTTCAAAAAAGTGTTCTCCTCAACACTTGAGTAGTTCTAGATGCTTTTGTATAAAATTCTCATCCCCCCATTTGGAATCTTCAGCGGGTAAATTATTCCACTTGATGAGATACTCTGGAATTGATCGATTTCGTAGCTGTCGAGTTCTTGTTTCTGTGACTACTTCAGGTTCCAATATGATTTTTCCTTCCTCGTTAAGTTTTGACAATATTGTTTGAACTAGGATCTTTTCACCTATGACCTTATTTAAGCATGAAACATGGAAAACTGGGTGCACTTGGGAAGCTGCAGGGAGCTCCAATTTGTATGCCATAGTACCAATATTTTGCAACACCTTGTATGGACCATGATACTTTGGCGATAATTTATTATACTTCTTAGCTTGCTTGAGGGACATTTGTTTCATGGTTGTAGTCATAGAAATACCCAGTCACCTACATCAAAACTTCTTCGCTATGATGTTGATCTTCCTATTGCTTCATTCTATTCTGTGTCAAAGTGAGGTTATCCTTTAAGAGTTGGAGAAGTTGTTGTTGATGCTCGATGTGATCTTCCACTATTTGAACCTTAGAATTTTCTCTTAAATATGATGTGATGTGTTAGACCCCGTCTTGTCAGTCAATGTGAGATTGATTCTTCTTCAAAACCCTGTTTTGAAGAAGAAATCATTAAATGTGTTTTTTTTTAGAATATGTATCAAATTCTCCAGCTCTTCAAAAAGGTAGTTGTTTCATCAGCTCCTATCCCTGCAAGCAGACAAAGAAAAAGCCCTCATTCAAAATCAGCAAATTAAAAAAAAAAAAAAGGAATTAGAAAACAGAGTTTGAAATTGGAGCGGGGCTCCAAATAATCCTTGTCGTGTGAAGACCATTCCTCGCCCAATTCCAGAAAAGAAGTGGTATCTGACACCAATAGTGGTGTCACTGATGGGTGGTCTGTTTCCCTTTGGGAGTATTTTCATTGAAATGTATGATGCAGGGGATCACATCAAATTTGGGTTACCCATGGCTTTTACTGCAACTCTTTTGTCTTAGATGGATGCTGCTTACCAACTAGGGGCAGCCCAATCTTTCATCAGGTGGTGGAAGTTTCATAATCCTTTTTTTTCAATGCAATTGTTGGGACAAGGGTCCGAATTGTTGCCTCCTATTGCAGCTAATATGGAAGATTCTCTGCAACCACAGTTAACTCTGGGTACGATTTCTCGACAGATGGAGAGAAAATTTTAAAAAATATGCAGCGTGGGTTTTGTGCAAAATTCCCTAAACTAGATGACTCGCGAGAATTTTTGAGAAATTGTAACAGATTTGAGATATTTGGTTGGTTTTCTGAAGGCTATTTTCACAGTTTTTAGTATGGTTGGTTTTTCAATACAGGTGTATCATTGATTGTTTTTATCTTGTCAATTTATATGCTCATTGCCATAGATCACGCCCAACAAGTATCAAATTGTGCGCCCATGCCAAGCAGAGAACATACAAGGGGTTTCTATCAATAATGATAATGAAGAATAGCGACCCTATCATGAGTTCGTTTCCGTCTGCAGCCAAAGAATCAGATCCCTTAATTAGTTGTCAGATCTAGTTTTCCAGGCATTCAATCAGTCAAAAGAAGTTCACTTTCGCGAGTCATGGGAGAAGATGGAGCAGCGCTCCTTCTCTGCACAGCTCGAAGCCAAGAAGTTCACTTTCAATGTGATGGCAAAACAGATGATGAGCTTCAATCATGGGGAGCCTGAGACAGATGATCAAGGAAAACAAAATTCTATGTGATTCATACCGTGAGGTGTAGACCGAAATCTATAATTCATGTCTGTAACATAAAAATGAATTATGTGATATGTGATCTAAGTAAGAAGATCAAAGACTGAATCATGTACTTGTGGAAAAATTCCGAAATATGTGACTACTCTTATGTGGCATTGATCCGAACTCTATCCTATGCAAGAGGTCCAAAATGGTGATTGTTATCCTAGACAAAGATTCAAACTTCTGTGAGTTATAGTTATGACAGAGGATTCTGAATTCTGAAGAAGGGCGATATATTTTAAGGTCTTTTTTGTGATTACATACATCTCCATGATAATACGAGTTTATGTGACACATCTCTCATGATTATGCCAATAACTGTGATAATGATGCAAGTTTCGGTGACATATCTCTCCATAATAAAGTGAGTTCTGATGATAGATCTCTCTGGGCTAATACGAGTTCCTATGGCAAAATCTTCTTGTGTCGTCCGAACTTACTGTGGCGAACATACTTCTGGGATATACAAGATTACTATAGTAATATTGCTACTGTGGATTGTAAGCTATATAGGGCATTCTATCTCAATAGACATGGCATCTAAGGATAGAAAGATGGCCTATAAATTAGTCACAGGAAAGCGTTGAAGTCCAAGAGCAAAGATACTAGACTTTGTGAAAAAGACCATGGGCGAGCGAAAAAGACATCCAGACATTCACTATGACGACCTCCTCAGTATTGCCATGGATGACGGAAGGCTTTCTACTGAACAAATACTATATCCTCTTTGTTGGCCATGAAACATAGTGCAATGGGCAGTTATCCGAGCACCATCGGCAGAATTCTGGAACAGTATTACCAGAATATGGCCAATTGATATGATAACAATTTGCAGCAACATCCCGGCTCCACAGAAATCGTGCACTTCAACTAGCGACTGGCCTCATTACCCCGTACAGGATTTTGTTCCATGATTTCTGCCAGCGATTGATCCTTTGGAGATTTTGTGGGATTACAGGCGATGTGGCTCTTAGAAGGCGGATTGTGAGCTATTGCTGATGCTACCATATTGCATGTGGTTGGATGTATTGGCGTTCGATGAGTGGCATACTATAACTCTGGCTATTGGGTCGTTCCTGCAAATAAATCTGAATTAAACATTGAGTGCAACCATGCGAACCTCTCTCAGTACAGTTGTCACCATGAGCTGAATCGGCAGAATTTTAGTTTAAAGGTTGTTTTATTAAAATGGAAAATGTAACGTGGAAAGCTGAAAATAAGTCAAGACTATCTATCACAGCCAAAGAATGGGATTCGATTTAAGACTTCAGTCCTGATCCTATGGAGATCTGCTGTTCTATGTTTAGAATAGATGAAACGCCCTTTCCTAATTTTTGTAATTGCAGTTGAAACAACACCTTTGTTGTTGGGTTGATTTGTTTTTCCCTTAGCAGCATTTATTTATGGTATTAAAAATTCATTTGTAAGGGGAGGAAGAGAGAATTCTGAGTGCTGGTGGAGGAGAACAGAGAGCTTACTTGTACAGTTTTTGACAGAGAGTTTAATGAAAAATACAGCTCTGACCCCTGAGATTCCTGTGGTATGACAATTTAGCATAAGTTTTCCTTCTGTTTCATATGTAACCTGTTATGTTTTCATTTCACTTCATGATCATTTCCAATTGAACAAATGAAGTGTTTAGGTAGAATTCATAATATTTTATGCTCTGCCTATAAGTTTGTTCATATTTAATGTTTTCTTCTGTTTGACAAGGATTCATCCTCTATGCCCTTGTTAGCTCCTCAGTAGTCTTGCCATTCCATTTAATCTCAATTTGATGCTAAATTTCTTGCCTACCTTGCCTCAGGAGATAATCTGTGTTTTTGATTATATTTCTTTGTTCAAGCTGTTCCTTTGCCCCATGCAGCCCAGAAAAACCCCATCATTTTATTAAAAACCCCTTTTTATCAATTTACTAGCCTAAAATCAGTTTCTTTTAAAGTCATCTCAGCCCCTTTTAGAAAACTTTTTGCTGAGATAGACTGGAGAGAGCCCTCTCCTGTCCTCGTAGGGCTAGCTACGAGGCTAAGTGGTTTGATGTTACCTTGAGTTTCGCCTTCTTCAGCCTGAGGCAAATTCGAGCGCTAACATATTGGCGACCATACTGGGGAGAACATTCGACTTGTTGATTGTCTTGTCCCAGTACATGAAATCAAATTGCAGATCTGATGCTGATGGTGGACAGCAGTCAGACACATATGCAGGCTGAACCATTCACCTGGCGACTCCAACTCGATCCAGACAGTTCAGTGCTCGCTGATCCATTCATGCAATGGTGGGGTATGTGGCAAACCCTGCACTTTGTGAAGCTCTAAACGAAGTTAGAGAGTGGTTAGTGGATATTGAAATTAATGAAGAATTTTTCAGTGCCTTCTTTCAATGTTTGAAATCTCCGAAGTTTCATCTTGAAACTAAAACTGGTGCCTGTGAGTTATTTGTTGAAAAACTTGAAAAGGAGATTCAATGTTTAGATGAGCAGATCCAGTCATATGATTTCCAAGACCCTAAAAAGTTCTTGGAAATCCTTCCTCCTTCGCAACAAGAAATCATAGACTTGCCTACAGATGTTTACATTGACAATGTGCAGCTGGAAGTATGTATTGCAGAGTTGGGGCAGCCAAGAGAGTCCGGCTTCCGCGATCCAATGGCAGCATACATGGAAATGTTTTTCAGTTTGACTGATAGATCAAGCTGTCTTATACATAGCCAGATTCATTACGTGCATGAAGGGCTGCCAGCAATCACATCTGTGTCCTGGTGGAAGCATTCTCGAGTGGCATCATTCTCAGATTTACTTGAATGGTTAATCTGGCATTTTAGTATTACCTGATCTATTGTTTGTACAGTAAAGTAGGGTAGATTTTGTAAATAAATAAGCAGCCAAAGGGCAGTATTTTGTTCCAGTTTTATTACAGTTCTGGTTTGAAGTTTGCCGAATTAGTCTTTCAATCAATTCAGTCAGTTTCCAGTTAATAAGTTGAGTCTTCAGTTGTGTTGATTTGTTGGAATGATGACTCCATTACCCAATGGATGGAGGCACTGTCTGCTCTCCCAAAGCTCTGCGGTTCTTGGCACCTCCAAAAAGCGGTAGCTGCCATCCCAATTGGAGCCGATGTTAGACCCCGTCTTGTCAGTCAATGTGAGATTGATTCTTCTTCAAAACCCTATTTTGAAGAAGAAATCATTAAATGTGTTTTTTTTTAGAATATGTATCAAATTCTCCAGCTCTTCAAAAAGGTAGCAGTTTCATCAGCTCCTATCCCTGCAAGCAGACAAAGAAAAAGCCCTCATTCAAAATCAACAAATTAAAAAATAAAAAAGGAATTAGAAAATAGAGTTTGAAATTGGAGCGGGGCTCCAAATAATCCTTGTCGTGTGAAGACCATTCCTCGCCCAATTCCATAAAAGAAGTGGTATCTGACACCAATGGTGGTGTCACTGATGGGTGGTCTGTTTCCCTTTGGGAGTATTTTCATTGAAATGTATGATGCAGGGGATCACATCAAATTTGGGTTACCCATGGCTTTTACTACAACTCTTTTGTCTTAGATGGATGCTGCTTACCAACTAGGGGCAGCCCAGTCTTTCATCAGGTGGTGGAAGTTTCATAATCCTTTTTTTCAATGCAATTGTTGGGACAAGGGTCCGAATTGTTGCCTCCTATTGCAGCTAATATGGAAGATTATCTGCAACCACAGTCAACTCTGGGTACGATTTCTGGACAGATGGAGAGAAAATTTAAAAAAATATGCAGCGTGGGTTTTGTGCAAAATTCCCTAAACTAGATGACTCGCGAGAATTTTTGAGAAATTGTAACAGATTTGAGATATTTGGTTGGTTTTCTGAGGGCTATTTTCACAGTTTTTAGTATGGTTGGTTTTTCAATACAGGTGTATCATTGATTGTTTTTATCTTGTCAATTTATATGCTCATTGCCATCGATCACGCCCAACAAGTATCAAATTGTGTGCCCATGCCAAACGAAGAACATACAAGGGGTTTCTATCAATAATGATAATGAAGAATAGCGACCCTATCATGAGTTCGTTTCCGTCTGCAGCCAAAGAATCAGATCCCTTAATTAGTTGTCAGATCTAGTTTTCCAGGCATTCAATCAGTCAAAATAAGTTCACTTTCGTGAGTCATGGGAGAAGATGGAGCAACGCTCCTTCTCTGCACAGTTCGAAGTCAAGAAGTTCACTTTCAATGTGATGGCAAAACAGATGATGAGCTTCAATCATGGGGAGCCTGAGACAGATGATCAAGGAAAACAAAATTCTATGTGATTCATACCGTGAGGTGTAGACCGAAATCTATAATTCATGTCTGTAACATAAAAATGAATTATGTGATATGTGATCTAAGTAAGAAGATCAAAGACTGAATCATGTACTTGTGGAAAAATTCTGAAATATGTGACTACTCTTTTGTGGCATTGATCCGAACTCTATCCTATGCAAGAGGTCCAAAATGGTGGTTGTTATCCTAGACAAAGATTCAAACTTCTGTGAGTTACAGTAATGACAAAGGAATCTGAATTCTGAAGAAGGGCGATATATTTTAAGGTCTTTTTTGTGATTACATACATCTCCATGATAATACGAGTTTATGTGACACATCTCTCATGATTATGCCAATAACTGTGATAATGATGCAAGTTTCGGTGACATATCTCTCCATAATAAAGTGAGTTCTGATGATAGATCTCTCTGGGCTAATAAGAGTTCCTATGGCAAAATCTTCTTGTGTCGTCCGAACTTACTGTGGCGAACATACTTCTGGGATATACAAGATTACTATAGTAGTATTGCTACTGTGGATTGTAAGCTATATAGGGCATTCTATCTCAAATAGACATGGAATCTAAGGATAGAAAGATGGCCTATAAATTAGTCACAGGAAAGCGTTGAAGTCCAAGAGCAAAGATACTGGACTTTGTGAAAAAGACCATGGGCGAGCGAAAAAGACATCTAGACATTCACTATGACGACCTCCTCAGTATTGCCATGGATGACGGAAGGCTTTCTACTGAACAAATACTATATCCTCTTTGTTGGCCATGAAACATAGTGCAGTGGGCAGTTATCCGAGCACCATCGGCGGAATTCTGGAACAGTATTACCAGAATATGGCCAATTGATATGATAACAATTTGCAGTAACATCCTGGCTCCACAGAAATCGTGCGCTTCAACTAGCGACTGGCCTCATTACCCCGTACAGGATTTTGTTCCATGATTTCCGCTAGCAATTGATCCTTTGGAGATTTTGTGGGATTACGGGCGATGTGGCTCTTAGAAGGCGGATTGTGAGCTATTGCTGATGCTACCATATTGCATGTGGTTGGACGTGTTGGAGTTCGATGAGTGGCATACTATAACTCTGGCTATTGGGTCGTTCCTGCAAATAAATCTGAATTAAACGTTGAGTGCAACCATGCGAACCTCTCTCAGTAGAGTTGTAACCATGAGCTGAATCGGCATAATTTTAGTTTAAAGGTTGTTTTATTAAAATGGCAAATGTAACGTGGCAAGCTGAAAATAAGTCAGGACTATCTATCACAGCCAAAGAATGGGATTCGATTTAAGACTTCAGTCCTGATCCTATGGAGATCTGCTGTTCTATGTTTAGAACCCTTTCCTAATTTTTGTAATTGCAGTTGAAACAACACCTTTGTTGTTGGGTCGATTTGTTTTTCCCTTAGCAGCATTTATTTATGGTATTAAAAATTCATTTGTAAGGGGAGGAAGAGAGAATTCTGAGTGCTGGTGGAGGAGAACAGAGAGCTTACTTATACAGTTTTTGACAGAGAGTTTAATGAAAAATACAGCTCTGACCCTGAGATTCCTATGGTATGACAATTTAGCATAAGTTTTCCTTCTGTTTCATATGTAACCTGTTATGTTTTCATTTCACTTCATGATCATTTCCAATTGAACAAATGAAGTGTTTAGGTAGAATTCATAATATTTTATGCTCTGCCTATAAGTTTGTTCATATTTAATGTTTTCTTCTGTTTGACAAGGATTCATCCTCTATGCCCTTGTCAGCTCCTCAGCAGTCTTGCCATTCCATTTAATCTCAATTTGATGTTAAATTTCTTGCCTACCTTGCCTCAGGAGATAATCTGTGTTTTTGATTATATTTCTCTATTCAAGCTGTTCCTTTGCCCCATGCAGCCCAGAAAAACCCCATTATTTTATTAAAAACCCCTTTTTATCAATTTACTAGCCTAAAATCAGTTTCTTTTAAAGTCATCTCAGCCCCTTTTAGAAAACGTTTTGCTGAGATAGACTGGAGAGAGCCCTCTCCTGTCCGTGTAGGGCTAGCTACGAGGCTAAGTGGTTTGATGTTACCTTGAGTTTCGCCTTCTTCAGCCTGAGGCAAATTCGAGCGCTAACATGATGGATGGTGGATGATATCCATAAAGTGCCATAAATGGGGTCATTTTTGCTGCAGTATGGAAGGAAGTGTTATACCACCATTCAGCCAGAGGCAACCATTTGATCCATTGAGTCTATTTATCAGATACAAAGTAATGGAGATATCCTTCCAAACATTTGTTCACTATCTCAGTTTTCCCATCAGATTGAGGATGATAAGATGAGCTATGAGCTAACTGAGTACCAAGACAAGAAAACAATGTCCAAAAATTTCCAGTGAAAATGGGATCTCTGTCACTTACAATAATCTTTGGGTTTCTATGTAGCTTTTGAATTGTTTCCATAAATGCAGTAGAAATTGTATTGGATTTAAATGGATGAGATAATGCACAAAAGTGTGCATACTTGGTAAGTCTATCCATTACCACCATGATGACACTCTTTCCTTTAGATTTGGGTAAAACTATGATAAAATCCATTGAAACCTCCTCCCAACGTTGACTTGGAATGGATAAAGGTTGTAATACACCTGATATCTTAATTGTTTCAACTTTATTTTGTTGGCAAACCAAACATTCCGCCACAAACTTTTGAATATCAGATTTAAGGCCATCCCAAAAAAATTCCTTCTTAACCCTGTGGTAAGTTTTTAAAAATCCCGAGTGCCTTCCTAAGGGAGAGGTGTGCAATTCCATAAGAATATTTTGTTTGAGTTGGGAATTCTTACATAGGTATAAGCAATCTTTGTACCATAACGAATCATTTTTCCAGCTAAATGTATCAAATATACTGGGATCTTGTTGTAACTTTTGAATGAGTGCCCACACTTATTCATCATTCTTCCATTCATCCCTTTCTTCATTTATCCAATCTGGTTGGATAATAGAAATGGCGCAAAGCAATGCTTCCACATCCTCATCCTTTCTTGAGAGTGCTTGTGCCACAACATTTTACTTCCATTTTTTGTAGATGATTTCAAAGTCATAACCCAACATCTTTGTGACCCATTTTTGCTGCTCTTTTGAAGATAATATTTGTTCTAAAAAGTATTTAAGACTATCATGATCTGTTTTTACCTTGAAGTGTCTTCACATTAGGTAGGATCACAATTTCTTAAGTGCATGTAGTATTTCCATCATTTCCTTCTCATAAATAACTTTGTGTAAATACTTTCCTTTAATTGGATGACTTTGGAAAGCAATGGGTCTTTCTTCTTGCATTAAAACAACACCAATTCCATTTCATGAGTCATGACATTCCACAATAAAGGTTTTTGTGAAGTCTGACGTAGCTAAGACTGGTGCTTGTCACATTGCCTCTTTAAGATGTTCAAAGGCCTTCGTTTCTTCTGGAATCCATGAAAATGTATCTTTCCTCAATAATGTTGTTAGAGGTGCTCTTATTCTTCCATAATTCTTAACAAACTTGCGATAATACCCTATCAACCCAAGAAATCCTCGTAGATGCTTTATAGATGTGGGGATTTTCCATTCCTTAATGGCTTTAATTTTTCTAGGGTCTACCTTAACACCTTCATGAGATACAATATGACCTAGATATTCCACCTCTTGTACTCCAAAGAAACGTTTGGAGCTTTTTTCATATAATTGTTTCTCCTCCAATAGTTTGAGCACTCTATCAACACGTTGAACATGATCCTTCCAAGACTTGCTGTAGATTACTATATCATCAAAAAATACTAACAAAAATTTTCTAGGGAAGGGTTTGAAAATGGAATTCATCTAACTTTGAAATGTAGAAGGTGCGTTGGTAAGGCCAAAATGCATGACCAAAAATTCATATTGACCCTCATGAGTTCTAAATGCTATTTTCAGAATGTCTTCAGTCTTCATTCTAATTTGATGATATCCTGAACAAAAATCCAACTTGGTGAAGTAAATTGATGCATGCAATTCATCCAATAATTCATTAATGACAGAAATGGGAAATTTATCTTTAATAGTAAGCTTGTTGAGCTCCCTATAATCCAGACACATGCACCATGATCCAGCCTTCTTGTGCATCAATACTACTGGAGCATAGAAAGAACTTTGACTAGGTTGAATTATACTAGCCTTTAGCATTTCTGCAACCATACGTTCAATTTCACTCTTTTGGGTGTAGGGATATCTGTAAGGCTTGATGTTTGGAGGAATACTTCCTGGAATCAAATGAATAGCATGATCATGATCACAAATAGGTGGGAGGCCTTTGGGAATCTCAAATACCTTGGAATGATTGTCCAATACTGTTTGGAGATCTAAAGAAATAGATGATTTCAATGTGGGAACCTCTAGTAAACATAATTGTGCAATTACACCTCGTTGCTCTTTCTTTAGAAGCTTTGTCATTCTGTTAGAGCTAATTATCTTTCCCGGTTTCCCTGTGATACCCCTTAATTCAACTTCCTTTCCTTAAGAAGAAAATTTCAAGAAAAGTTCTTGAAAATTAAAAGCTATCGTACCCAAAGATTGTAGCCATTCGACTCCTAGTACAACATCAACACCACCGATTGGAATGGAAAGCATTGGGATATTCAATACATATTCTCCCATGGATAGCTTGATATTGTTGCACTTTCCAAAGCAATTTATGGTTCCTCCACTTGCAACCATCACTTGACACTCTAGTGATGGATATGGGAAGAAATTCAATTCCTTGGCTATCTTACAATAAATAAAATTACAGGTACTACCTAAATCAATCGACACTATTACCTTTTTCTTCTTGATATGTCCTTGTATCTTGATAGTTTGCGGAGTGGTAATTCCGGCCAATGCATTACAAGATATGGTCAGATTCATTTCTTCTTTCTCTAGGGTTTGTTCCTGGTGTGTATCCTCTTCTTTTGATGTTTCTTGTTCCTTTTCTTCCCCCTCTTCACAATCTATGTAAAATAATTTCTTCTCATCACACTTATGACCTTTAATTTATTTGCTATCACAACTGTAACAAAGCCCTTTTGCTATTTTTTCTTCCAATTGTTGTGGTGTCAACCTTGTAGGTTGTGAAAGGCTAGGGGAAACAACACTTCCATCTTTATAGTTGTGAGTGGTAGGCTTCCTTGTTGCCATAATTTTGCTTTCCATTTTTCTTGCCAACCTGAATGCCTTCTCCAATGAATTAGGTTCCCAAAGGCGAACCTCATATTGGATGTTATCCTTTAAAGTCCCTATGAACACATCAATCCTATGCTCCTTTGGAATATATTTTACCCTTATATTCAATTTTTGGAAGTCCTTAATGTGCTCCATCATTGAACCCTTTTGTTTGAGATTTACCAATTGGCTAAAAAAGGTGTTGCTTTTTGTATCCTCATAATGTGCTATCATTTATTCCATACAAATTTCGCAAGTGACAATTTTTTTTACGAGAGAAAAGCCATCGATACCATACAAACTGATTTGGTTCCAAATATAAAGTTGCAATGCATACCTTTTTTGTGTTTTTCACATTATGGAGATCGAAATATTGCTCCATCTATAGTATCCATGTTACGGGATCCTTGCCATCAAACTTCCTCGTATCGATCTTTGGAACATGGTGGGTCTTAAATCCAACGTTAGAGTCTATGACATCATGATTAAAATTTGTTTTGTTCTCATCATGAGTTTCCTTTACTACCCTTTCACCATTAGTAAGCATTTATTTTAGCAACTTTGTCAAATCTATCTTCAATCTTCCATGTTGCCTTTCAGTTTTTATTCTATACCATACATCTTAGCATCCACACCATTCATATTATCTTCCATTCCATCCATATTAGCTTCCATTCCATTCATCTTAGCTTCCACACCTTTCTTTAAACCATCCATCTTAGCTTCTGTTACCTTTTGTGAGAGTGAAATTTGTTGCACTTGGTCTCGTAATTTTGATATATCATGTTGCATTTCTTCTTCTTCTTCTTCATGAGTCATGCTAGATATTTCAGGTTTCTTACTAGGTGTTTCCATTTTCTTTCTTCGGCGCATCAATTAATGATAATTATGCTTCACTGTGCCCTTTGAATCACTTCAAACTTATTTTTCAACCCAAACTTATGCAAAATTTCAAAAAGACTACACACCTTTTTTTGCTTTGTAGGAGCTCGATATTGAATATGTTGTATCTCTCTAATTGCATATCTCCAACGTCTGAAATTTCGTCCTGCGGTAGCCCTCTAAGTTCGGTTTCCAACGCCACCATTTTGATCAAAATTGGATTCTCCAAGAAAGAGTTATGCCCAATCTCCCAAGATGACTTGATTATATACTTTTTCAGTAGAGCGAACTTGTACGAAGTGCCACGTGTCATTGTTTCGACCTACATATCTGAAATCGATACACATAAAACTATAGCGCATCCTCTTTCTGTAACTTACGAAATTTCAATCTGATGCTCAGAGAGAAAGTTATTATGATTTTCCCAAGATCACCTGTTTGGGATGTAATTCAGGAGCCTGCAAAACCCTAACTTCCTTGGACCATATCTCCGAAAATATAGCGTTAAAAGATTTGAAATTTGGACCCGAGGTGCATCGATATTTTAGCTCAAATGGGTTTTAATTTCAGTTTCTAAAACGTCATAGAAAAACGTTATAGAGAAAATGTCGCGATGACTTGTTTGGAGCTGCAAAACCCTAGAATCTAAGGCTTTGATACCAAATGTTATACAACCAACTCACGAAATAGAAGAAAAGATAGATAAATGACTTCAAAATCAGCCTCTTCGAGGGGGAAACCTCCTTTACATTACACAAATGAATAATTCTTGGATGATACA
This sequence comes from Pinus tabuliformis, assembly GCA_031772625.1. Classification (NCBI taxonomy): domain Eukaryota; kingdom Viridiplantae; phylum Streptophyta; class Pinopsida; order Pinales; family Pinaceae; genus Pinus; species Pinus tabuliformis. The sequence goes on along the minus strand of CM062817.1, from coordinate 903,959,012 downwards.
AATGACAAAACCTCCTTTCTATATATAGGAGTCTAAAGGGTCACAATATAATCAAAGCTGCCATAACAATAATAATATAAGGGCACAACAATAACAATAGTGGGCTTTTATGGGGCACAATAATAACAATATGGGGACAATAGGGGCATAACAATAACAATAAGGGCTACAATGACAATAGTAATGAGAGAATCACTAGTATTATAGGGACCTAACAACCTCTTTCATTTCACGGGAGGAAGCTTAGCGCAATGCCCGAATTATAATGAAATAATTTAATTATTAATGTTTCATTTTAAATGTAGTTTATAATTTCGATATTTTATGATTTTATTAATTAGTTTAATTTTTTTTTTTGTTGCATATTTATGAAACATTAATTTAATTTTTTTTAATTAGCATATTTAATTAAATTAATTTATGTTGTCAATGTAACAAGCGTTGATAAATATCAACACTCTATTCTACAGAAGTAAGGACCATCACAATAGAATGATGGTTATGTAATTTAGGTTGTTGTCTTTTCTAGTTGTGTATTTCAACTCCTTAGTTATTTATTCATGTAGAGTTTGTTTCATTTCCCTTTGTAATTACTTTTTGGTTGTGTGAGTTTATCTATTTATGCAATTAAGTATCTGTGCATTAATTTATTTATGCAATTTATTATTCATTTGACATGTTTTCATATCAGATTGTTTTCATTAATTTATGTTGTTGATTAGAGTGCTCAATGCAATGATTACCTTTGTTGGTCTTAGTAAAAATAATGATAATCTTGACAAGGATTAGCCCTCTTTTTTTTTTTTCCCTATGATTTATTTCTTGCCTATATGGTTTGTTTTACCTGTATTAGGGGTTACAACAATAAGCTTCCTAAGCTCACTAAATAGAAGTGCGTTATTTCAATTATGTAAGTGTATTTCTTTTATTTCCGGCACGTGTGCTTCTTTTTTTGTAGATGTTTGAAAGTTGCACGAGATGTCCATACCTTTTTGCAAGTGTGTTTACTTTCCTCCAAGTGTGTTTACTTTATTGAAAGTGTGTTTAATTTCCTACAAAAGTGTTCACATTCCTATAAGTGTGTTTACTTTCCTACAAGTAGCTTTTATCACTTTACTTTTGAATTTGTAAAACATTACCAAGATTTTGAATTGTCTATACTCTATTTTCAAAAGCAATCATTGATACTAGAACCATAAAACAAAATAGTGGAAGTAGAAAGTGTGATATGTATGTATGGTGCATGGCAACTTGCAAGTTCCGTACCAACCCCAAGTTGAAAATTAAATGCATAGTCTTTCGGTTGGATATCTGAGAAATTAGAAAGGTAATTAAAAGACCCATCACACTTCCTGAATGATTTCCCTATCATTTCCAATCAACAACCTATCATCCACATACAAGAGCAAATAAATAAGATCATCTCCAACTAATTTGAAATACACACAATGATCCTCTTTGCTCCTTACGAAGCCAAGTCCCATATATAAGTATCAAAATTTTTGATACCATATCCTTGGTGATTGCTTTAACCCATAAGGGGACTTTTTGAGCTTGCATACTAGCTCTTTCTTTACTTTCACTACAAATCCTTCTGGTTGCTTCATGCAGATTTTTTCTTCCAAATCCCCACGTGGGAATGTTGTCTTCATGTCAATATATCATACTTCAAAATCAAAATCAACAACTATAAATAAAAGAAATCTAATAGAAGTTAAATTGGAAATAGGAAAAAAATCTCAACAAAGTCATTTCCCTCTACCTCAGAATAACCTTTTGCTACTAATTAAGATTTGCATTTCCCCAATTTTCTTTCTGCATTCAAATTTTTGTTAAATACCCATTTACTACCAATGTAATTTCTTCCAAGTAGCAACTCTGCTAGATCCCAAGCCTCATTTTTGTCTAAGGATACCATTTCTTCAACCATGGCTGTTTCTAGAGTTCCATCCTATGAATCTACTACCTCCCTAACAATACTAGGATCAGCATCAGTAATAAGCAAAGCAAAATTTCAATTGAAATCAAGTGGAGCATGCATTTTTGGTTGCCTTCCTTTCAAAACTAATCTTCTTAATATTGTAGTATGTGGTCCTTCTTCTTGTTATTCCCACTCTTATGTAGAGTCTGATTCATCATCCTTTAATTCAACTATATGTTATCTAGTTCTTTCTCCCTTGGTAGATCTTCTTTTCTGACAACATCTTTGATTTATATAAATACTACATCTTGGATTTACACAACCTTCTTAACTTTTGGTTTCTAAAGCTTATAACCTTTCAGATCATCTTTATATCCAATAAAGATACACTTATCTTTCTTATTAGTTTACCCCTATTCTCCTTCAGAATGTGTACATAAGCATCACATCAAATAACCTAAGATGTTTAAGAGAGGGTTTCTTACGAGTCCCTACCTCATGTGGAGTCTTATCATTCAACACTGATGAGGGTGATCCATTTACTAGGTAACACACAATATCCCTTGCCTCTACCTAGAATTCATGTCCTAACCTAGCATCACTGAGCATGCTCCTTGTTTTCTCCATTATCATCCTATTCATCCTTTCTATAACTCCATTCTCCTGAGGTGTGTATGGAGTAGTATTCTACCTGTTAGAGTCAGTATTTTCATCCCTCCATTAGAGATCAAATCCTCTTGTTGCATTTCATATTAGGTGTCCCGCCCATTCATTTGCATTCCATTAGGCACATAGATCATCTGACAGTAGTGGCATTCCTACAGTTTCCCTCATGTTATCTACCTACTGGCTCATGTTTGTTCATTTAAAAACATATACAGTCTTCCTTTTATCTCGAAAATTGCAAAAGTTGTCTTTAGGGTTTCATGGTCAATTAGGTCTAGGGTTTCATTAGGGTTTCGTCAAAAAATGTGTCAAAATGTCCAATAATTACTAGCAGGCCATGAGGAGGTTGCAACATCAATAAATTTCATCACCAAGTGTTCAAAAATGTGTTTTTCCTCAAAAATCTGTTTTGAGGAAAAAACAGAGTATTTAGCTTTTATTGTACAAAAATCATGAAAATTTTGTTTCCCTCATTGTAAATTTCTTCATCTGCACCTTGGTTTCTTTCCTTAGCCCAAAAGCTCCAACACCTACAAAAACAAGCAAAGCTCAGGTCATTTAGTTCATCACAAAGCCAAAAAGGTGAAAAAGTCCAAAAAACAGAGTTTGAAATAAAGTCATTTGCAAAACATTATGAAAGTGGGTTTGGCAAAATTAAATTTGAAAGGCTCATGCATAAATCATTTCTCGAAGTGTTTGAAGTTCATTTCTATTCCACGAGCAAAGAGAACCAAAGCAAAATGATTTGGGTGAGTGAGTATGAAGTTTGGGTAAAAAATTGCTGTAAGTTGTCGGCGCGGCGCACTCACCGGGCGCAGCGCATTGGGCCTCAAGAGTCTGTGTAATTTTACAAGGGCGCGGTGCATTGGGTTGTATGCACGGCGCATACAGCCAGAGGGCCCAAAAATCACCAGAACAACCGCCAATCACCCAAAAATCACATGGTTTTGCCTTGTGACAAGTAGGTTAACCCTTTGTCACTAATTTGCATCCAAGTTTGATGATTGTGCGATGGTTTTTATTGCAGGATGAATGTGTAAAGGAAAACAAACCCTATCTCTTCAAACTGTCAAAGGAGATTGCTGCTAGGGTTTTAAGTGACTGTTTTGCTACTAAGTGTATCATTCCTCCATCACTCCCTTATCCCATTTGTCCCTTGATTTCATTATTCCCTAAGTTCCCCTACCCCCTAAATTCATTAATCCCCTATCCCAAGTTCCCTTTCCCAAATTTCCAAATGTAAAACCCCAAACCCTAATCCTATATAAAAACTCCCAAAACATCCCATATTTCCCCTAACTAAATCTATCCCAATAGCCCCTAATCCCCCACTATTTTTCCCTCCCCTTATAGTCCCTCATTTCATTGTTTTCCCTTGGTGGCAGAGGTCAAGCACATCACCAAAAACAGTCCACCACAGTTTGACACATCAACACCTATTTCTCCAAGGCAATTTGCCTATCAGCAGCTATGGCATCTGACCCTTCATATGATTATGAAGAGGAGACCCAAAGTGACTCACCCACGGAGGGACATGCACCCAGGAGGCCTCATAGAGGTGGCAGACATATCAGAGAGGAACCAACCACTCTTACTGAATTACAGGCCTGCCCTCTTGCCATTTTTTGTTTCCAGCATCAGTCATGTTATGAATTTTGTGAGAAGGTTGCTAATATTCAGTTTCATCATGAGTTGGCCCACTTATTTGTGTTACATTTACATGGTGATCAAGCCACTCTTGCTGGTGTCACTTTCACATTAACACCAGAAACCATTTCATTAGCAACCGGCATACCAAACATTGGAGAACCATGGAACAAGAGGCAGAAAATTGATCGACAGCACTATGAACCGTACATCAAGCCCGAATTTTTGAGACAACTCAAGAGAGTGTTTCCTTTTCGGTACCTCAAGGATGAATATGCTCCTTTAATGAAACTCATCATGAAGTATTTCACCTGTGAGGGCCGGTTCTCCCGCTTGTATGCTTATCACATCAGGCTGCTGATGCATTTTACTCGGGTACGAATGATGAACATTCCTTATTTCATATGCCGAAACATAGAGAAGATGACCACTCTTGTGTAGCACAAGACCCCTCAGCAGCAGTTCAACAATATTTATCATTTTGCTCTCATCAAAATTGTGGTCGTTCATCAGCTTGGTTTACAGGGCATCACTTGGGATGACTTCATCTCTCATGAGTTTTTCAGAGCTTCACAGGGACCTTCAGAGGCTGGGCATGAGACAGGTGGACCTTCTTATCAGCATGAGGGCCATGAGACTGCTAGTGTGCCGGTGTTCATCTCCTATCAGAGGGGTACTAGACAGTTGTTTGCAGCAGCAAAGCGAGTGTTATCTCCACCCGGGGTGGAAGGGGCCTTGCTTCCTTCATCAGCACAACAGGTTCAGGACTGAGGCAAGAGGCCACTATAGGAGGAAGGACCATCAGGTGAGCGGGAGACTGATTTCATCCTCATTGAGGGTGATGATACTGATATGGGCTCGCAAAGTGAAAATCTTAGAGAGATCATTAAGGAGCAGCAGGCGGACATTGATGCCTTGTCTACCAACTTGGATAGAGCCCAATGGACTATACAGTATTTGGAGCAGAGGAATAAGCAGCTTGAGGATCAGTAGGTGGTTATGGAGTTGCAAAACATTCGGCAAAACTGCCAAGCTTCCCGAAGAGGAGGGTGGAGTTCACTTCATTGGAGCAAGAGATCAATGCCAATAGGGAGTCATGGCTCGAAAGATTCAATATCCACTTGGAGAGGGAGCTGGAGAAGGCAATAAATGAGAAGAATATGCTTAGAAACTTGTCATATCATTACTTGTCCTAGAACTTGGTGTGCCAAGCGAGAATCAGGAATTTGAAAGCAAAGTTGAAGAGAACATCAAGGAGGCAAAAAGAGGATGAAGGACTTCAGATCTTGGCTGAGGCTTCCTTGGCCCATCACAACACTTGATAGAGAAGGTTTTTGGCACAAAACATAGGTTTTTCTGCCCTATGCGCCACGCCACGTGGCGCTCGCTTTTGCTAGAGGCCTCCAAATCTCAAAAACTCAGCATTTTTGGATTTTTCATGCAAAATTACACTTGTCTACCTATGGCCAAGAAATTTGGGCAGGTTTTGAGCCCTCAAAAAGGTCAAAAACACTCAAAAAATGACCTCACTGCCCCTATTTTGACACATAGGAAGTAGTGTTGGGAGAATGGACTTTTGGGGGGGCAAATGGAGGCCAAATTGAAAAATTCCACTTGGGTTGGAAAGTAGACAGGCAGACCTTTCCAGCAAGAACACCTAGAGCTCATTTGGACATCGGAAAGGCCTCCAAAAGTGGGTCCAAACAGGCGCTACGCATAGAGAATCAGGTGCGATGCATAGAGGAAAAATTGCCAGTTTGACCAAGTTTTGCTCTGTTTTTCACCCAGCTTTGCCTAGTTTGACTTTTTCACTTTCCTAATGGAAAATTTATGATGTAATTTAATGAACATTGATGGATTATGATGTAAATATGCTGGATTTTCTCTTACAGAGGTAGATTCATTAGTTTAGAGGTTGTTTGAAACTGAATGAATCAGTTCCCTTGTTTCTAAAGGCATGCTGTTATGTTGCCTAGTTTCTGGTTCTCAGTTTAGAATCAGTTGGATTAGCTTCTAAACTTGTGAGCTCGACCCCTAGAGGCAAGGATGAGCTATGTTTATCTATATTATGTTATTTTTCAGTCATTAGCATGGTTGGACTCTTGAGAAAGCCTTGAGCTTCATTGTACATTCATTTTCAGTATTTTGGCTAAGGAATTGAGACCAGGATTTGCAGCACTCTTTGGGATTCATGTGGCAATTTTTCTTGGTACAGTGCTTCTCCTTGTGATTGTAAATTTGTTTATGTGATTGCATTATCTATCTTATTTCTTCTGAACTAAACAAACAAGAGTGTAGGTAGAATTCATTAAAAGTGCAATTCTTTACTTGAGGTTTGCTTTAGTTGTTTGATGTTTTCAGCTGTTTGGGGAGGATTCATGATTGCTCTTGCCCTCTTCAACACCTCACCTATATTTTCCTTCCATCTCACTAAAATTTAAGTGCCAAAACGATTGCCTACCTTGCCCCATCAAGATCTCTACAGAACTGAGCCTCAATCCCCGCACCCCAAAATGTGTCTTTCCCTCTGAGCCAACAAATCATCATTTTATCAAATCAAACTCTGTTGCACATATACCTAGCCTAAAATCAAAAGATATTTCAGTCATCTCAAGCCCATAGATCATCATTTGCTGAGATTTACCCAGAGAGAGCCCTCTCCTGACCTGGTAGGGCTAGCTACCAGGCTGAGTGTGGTTTGATGTTGGCCCTGGATCCTACCTTTTCAGCCTGAGGTAAATCTAGGCACTAACACTACCTTGCTATACCACAATTATTATAGAATCCTTCAAATTCATTCTTACATATTTCTCCATTGTTATTTGTCCTCAACAACTTAATTTTCTTCTATGTTTAATTTTCCATAAGAGCCTTAAACTCTTTGAATTTGTCAAAGACTTAATATTTCTTTACGAGGAAATAAATCCATGCTTTCTTCAAGAATTCATATATAATTGAGACACAATGCACATATTTACACATCGCTGGAACCAACACAAGTCCAAACATACCATTGTGCCCCAATTTTAATATTTTGTTTTCCCTTGTAGTACTGGAGGATAATCTTACCGATTTTTCTTCCCATGTAAATAATGTTAATAAAAATAAAAATCCAAAGATAAATTAGACACACATTGTTTAGATTATTTTCTGGATCCATCGCATAAGGATTCTTTTTCATTGACGTTTTGAACTAGTAACGATGGTTCATCTTCAGAATGTGAAAAAATATTGAAAAACTAGTCTTATTTTTCCATTATATATATAGAGATGCTTAGCCGACAGATATAATTATTTAATTATTCTTTTTTTTACTTTTAGGTTTATGGTTATATTAATTATATTTGTTGTAATTTTCTAATTATATAATCATTTTAATTTAATTTTAATTAATTATTTCTATTTTAATTTAATTTTAATTATTCCTTATTTTAATTAAGTAAACACACTTGAAGGCTCTTTTCTCCAATATTTTATATTCTTTGATGCCACACCATAATATTTTCCCCAAAGACTATAATATTTTTTCCTTCTTCAACTCCACTCTCATGAACAATGGAACGGTTACACCCATCATTAACAATGCTTCCTAGTAGCTTATATAGAGTTCCAATTTGAACTCCCCTCAACAATATGATTTCTCATATAACCATCTTCTAGGTATCCTTTTCAAACACTGTTTTTACACTTGCATCAATCATCTTGCTTAGATAAATCAAATTTCTATCTAATCGTGGGATGTGTAGAACATTGGGGAGTAATTTAATCCTTCCACCCATGAGCTTCAATTTCAAATTTCCTCATCCTATGATTCTATCTGTTGAGTATTCTCTTATGAAAACATCATCACCATCATATCTTTCATACTAGTAAAGAGACTCCCTTTGAGGAGTCATATGAAAGGATTCCCCTAAGTCAACCAATAATGCCTCATGATTTACATGTGTACTTGAAGACGCAAAGTACATCCCCTTTATTTGAGGAGGTTTTTTCTTTTGTAGAAGGAACACTTTCATTGATACAAGATTGTTACAGGATGCATGGTTCTTGAGTTAACCTGTCAAATTCCCAAGCTAATCAAATGCAAACACTACATGGTAAATTTTTTTATTAATTTCAATTTTTTTAGCCTTCAATCCAATGGAATAATCTCAAAATAGCTTTGTTAGCACGTGCTAAAATTCAATAGAAATTTAATACTAAAAACCAGAAATTTCAAAACAATGAGCTAGTAAGCTAATCTAAGTACCCAAATGCCTAAGCTAATCAAGTGAAAATGATATGGGGTAGATTTTGTTATTAATTTGGATGTTTTTAGGATTCAATCCAAGTGGAATAAAATCTAAATAAGCTCATTAACAGGTGCTAAAATTCAACATAAATTTATAACTATTTTGCTGCAAAAAACTTCTAAAAATTCCAAAATTGTGAACTAGTAAACCAATTCAAGTAGCTTAATTATGAATATGACTTTGCAGAGAGTTCTAAGGATGGATCATGCTTGTAAATGTATAAATTACCTACAAAAACACTTATTTTGATCATTTAAACAATCGAACCTACAACAAATGAAGCGTGAATACTAAGTGTAGAAATAGGAAATGCAAGAACAAGAGATGCAAGTGAACAAGACATTCAAAGAAGATAAATAAATTGTAAAATAGGGATCTGAGGCTCCTCAGATGACCAAGCCCAAGGATAATCAGATTCCTATGAAGGAAACCGAGTTAGAAGCTGAAAATGACAGCAAACTTCATAATTAGCGTCAATCCAATACATCCTTGCTAGAAATGAAAGTAGAGATGCTAAATAGCAAGTTTTCTTCATAAGAATACTAAGAAATGCATGCCCCTATAGGCTAATTCGAATTGGTACTTATATAAATTGATGGGGAATCATACTCCTTGAAAGGAGGCAGCTTTCCCCTCCAAAATCCCTCAAAAAGTGGATATGGTTCCCAACAATAGGAATCTTCATTAAATACTGAGTTTTGACTTCTCCTATAGCAGGGAACACATCCCTAGATTTTCTCAATCAGTGGAGCTCCAGAATATGTCAATGATTTCATGATATTTTATTCATTTATTGATCCATCCTATGGCATCCTTTAGAAGGGGGAAAGTCCATAAATTATCTCATCTTCCAAATCTTAAAAAATTTCCCAACATTCTCACAATATTCTATAAAAAAACATAATATTAGGCACATAATATGAAATTATCTCTAAACCTTCCTAAAAAATTATTAAAGCTAAGAAAACATTATTAAGTGTAGAAGGAGAGATTTAATATAACCTTTATATGCCTAGGAAAAGATATATGGGCCTTAGTTTGTATCTAATTTGGAGGCCCATCAATCATTCATTAACCTATAACATTCATTCATTTTTTCATTAATCATAGGCACAAAACACTTATCTCAATAAATTTTATCATCAAAAATGATTAACATGGTACATGATGTTTCTAATGATATAACTAGTAGATTATTTCTTTTTCTTTTTCTTCACTTTTGAATAGAATTCAGACATGACTTCATCAATTGCTTCTTCTTCCCCTTTAATTCTTATGGCATTTGTAGCTCTCATTGACGACTTGGTATTGTACTTACAACGTCGTCGAGGCTGCTGCAAGAGGGGCATATCATCAATTACAACAAGAAATAAATGTTACATTGATATTTATTATTATTATTATTATTATTACAAGTATTTCATTAATATAAAGAGCATTAGACTGTTCTTTACCTACTTCAATAGCAGGGGCAAGCAAAGTAGTTTTCGATGCAGCGATATCTTCCTCTTCTTGTGAAGCCGCATGTTGTACATGCTCTAGAGTTGAACCAAGAAAGGTTATAATTAATGCACCAATTTCAATGAAATATTTTTAATTGTAATACATGCTAAATTTTCCATAGCACATGAAATACGTCCATTACTGAGTTGCACACCACCTTCATTGGGTGCCAGTCCATTGAAACTATGTTGTGTATCCTTGTTTCTTGCTAGGAGGTATCATAATTGAGCTAGGAGGTGGATAATTGTAGGTAACAACAAGCATAACTAAGCCTATGTTTGGGTTGAAAAACACACACCCTTCTCCAATTGCAAGAAAATCATTTTTGATAGGTCTTTGTTGTTGTTTTTAATTTCAATTCTTTAGTTGTAAATGTATATGGTATATTGTCTATTATGATGTTATATGTTATGTTTGGTTATTTGATAAGGATTCATATAACATGGTTGAATAAACTAGGTAATAAAAGAGATTTTCTTAAAGATTCCACTGGAATCCTAGATATTGGGTTAGTGATTGGCTTCACAACTAGAATCTTAGGTTTTATAAGAAGACTATGTGGGTTATAGTCTTCATAGAACATATAACAATGTGATGTAAGATATTCCCCAATATATTCATTTTCCTCACAATTATATTATGGGGGTTAGCTTAGTCCCTTGGTCATCATGGGGAGGGTTATATACTCCTTGGAGCTTACCCTGTATCAACTAAGCGAGCTATTGGAAACATTCCAAATAAGTGAATTCGTAAGATTCGAATGTCCATATGCAAAAAAATGGGTGGTTTATTTGTAACTGACCTAGTCAGTAAATCAAGAGAATATAAGGAGACTTTATCGAAGGGAAAAGTTCCTAAGGGATAGGGTTGATATCCCCAATAGAGAGGAATAAAAATATAAGAATAAGTGGGTTATAGTCTTCATAGAACATATAACAATGTGATCTAAGATATTCCCCAATTTATTCATTTTCCTCACAATTATAGTATGGGGGTTAGCTTAATCTCTTGGTCATCATGGGGAGGGTTATATACTCCCTGGAGCTTACCCTATATCAACTAAGCAAGCTATTGGAAACATTCTAAATAAGTGAATTCCTAAGATTCGAATGCCCATATGAAAAAAATAGGTGGTTTATTTTAAACTGACCTAGTCAATAAATCAAGAGAATATAAGGAGACTTTATCGAACGGAAAAGTTCCTAAGGGCTAGGGTTGAGAGCCCCAATAGAGAGGAATAAAAAGATAACAAAGAAATTCATACAATTATACCAAGCACTTGAATTCAAAAAAGTAGGGATTACAAACATACCTAAAGGTCCTACAATTGAAGTAGATCATGTTGGGTCCAAGCCCTCAATACTTTTCCAAGATATGTAGACTTGCAAATAAATCACAGAGACACAAGTAGATCACTAAATTCAAAGTACACACACACAAACACACACACATATGTTATATCATCATAAGCATCACAAATTAACATTCATAAGATAACAATGCAATTTGGAAATAGGAAATGAGTTTCTTTATTAACTGAAAGTAGCAAGAATAGGTTTAGTTACAGCCTGATCCTAACCAAATGTACTAACAAAACCTTCCTACGAATCAATCTAGTTTTAGCCATCGAAGACTTCCTCTCCAATATGTGCAAGAAGATGCTAGATAAGGAGACTGAGCATCTATGCATGGAAACAAGGGTTTCCTAAAGATTGGGAGTGAAGGTGGCACATGAAAATTGCAGACCTAATCTGGGGAACTTTGGGCATAACGTTGATACTTCTCATTAGGAATGAATTAGTCCTACCCAATGGGTGTATATATACCACCTTAAACCAATTAATTCAGTTAGGCTACGGGCTCGTGTAGGTGGCCTTTTGGTAAATCCCGTAAACCCCGTCCGAAAAATAGATTTTTATATATTTTTTCAAATTTTAAAAAAGTGTGTGTGGGTATTGTTCACGAGGGACACATATGTACACATTTTAATAGCGGGTAGAGTCACATATATATTTGGAAAAACAATTTTTTGAAATAAGGACATATCTGCAAGGGGAAGGGAGCTACCCATATGGTCTATAGGAGTAATATAAGATGTTATAACAGATGCGCCCTAATGTATGAAGTTATAAAGGGGACTAATGAAGGAAATAAATTAAGTATAAAAGGATGAGTCATTTGAAAATCCCAATTGGAGATCATTGGATTTTAGTCCATCAAATGCCTATGGAAGGAGTCCGAAATAAAACTCATATCTGAGGTGGGAATACCCATGCTCAAAGATAGTAAAGCATGCCTGTTGATTAAGTATAATGCATATCCAATATGTATACATAAGTGTGATAATGATTAGAATAATACGTACTAGAAAAATAGATCATAGCCATGAAATAAAACAACGGAGCTATGTCTCAATATCATATAGGAGTATATATGTACAAAATATGTATAATTGATCCCCACAAAAGTACCAAAGTCATATGAATGGAGTAGTGGAATTGTAAAAAACTAGGGTGCCAACATATAAGATGTTACTGAAAGAATGAGCAACATATAAGTATATATGTCACTGGAAAGAAGCTAAAGTAACTGTCAAGTGATCTGAGATGTTGGCACAACCCGAGGTCTTCACCGACCATAGATGGTACATTTATACACTATGGGAATAAATGAGTTGAAGTCGACCATGTGAAAAATCATTTGATTACCAGTCATTGATGTATACCAATAACAAACTTGAGACAACTCACTGATAATGATAATGAGTGTCAAGGTACCCTAGTACAATTTAACAAGTGTGAATAAAGGAGTTGAAGTTGAACACTTGAAAGAATATATCAATCAAGGGAAATTGATGCATTCCCACTGTTGATAGTGAAGGATTCTACGACTGATGACTAAAAAACCTAAGGTACCAATAAAATAACTCTAGATCTTGTTCCCACATCAATGAGTTGGAGTCAATGGGAAAATATCCATTGGAAGGAAGGAATTACGACATCCCACATCAACCAACACAAACTTGACCCACAGGCCAATAATTTGGAAGGACTCAGATGTATAAGAATGAAGTAACCACCACCAATTACATTTTTCGCGTGCACAAGATGAAATTAGCGCATGACAGAAATACTTTGAACCAACCAATAATGAAGTTGACATAGAGGTGAGGAATCCACCAATAGGGTCAAATGGAAGCCAAGGTATTACATGAGTCTCAATGTGTAATAATGTAAGTTGACTTCGAACACAAGGGAAAATACCCATTCAAATACCCATGATGTTGATAGATGCTAGGCAGAAGGTCACCTATCAATATGTAAATAGGGCCAGGGTGCAACTCTAGGTCTAATCTTAGAGCATTCTATTGGAGCGATAAGAGCAGACCCACTGATAATAATTCAATGAGGACCTTCTTTACTGACACAATTAAATGATCAAATAGATTATCTGTTAATGAGAATAACTTGATAGACCAAGTATGAATGACATAAATGAGTCAAGAGACACCGCAGAATGGTCAACACGAAGGCTAACTTCCCTTGAACAAAAGCACAACATTTTGTGACTTTAAGGAAACGTAAAATGGATGTTGTATAAGTACGCGAATGTGGATGCATAAAAAAAATATCCATATGATTGGAATAGTACAAATTAGAGGAGTACTGACTCCAAGACAAGCTTTTTGTCTTCCTAAAATTCAAACTAAATCCCAAACCAGTGGAGGGAAAGACTCATTTTTTGTTAAAATAACAACAAGAAATCCTAATTTAATTTGTCCTTGAATTAAATTAGGAATTAAATCGAAATTATATTCTCATAGCAACTTGTAATAGTTAACTAAGTTAATTTGAATTAGTTGGCTCAGTAAATTAGAGTTGGAAGTCTATCTAGAGTCATGTAGAGTGATTCCTAAATTTTAGGGGTCTAGGTTGAGTTCTTTTGAGTTGTAATTAATTAACTCAATTTAACTGAGTTATAGTCAGTTAAACTAGTTCAAACTTGGAGGAACTAGTAGGAGGTCTAGTAGTGGGGATCAACTTCAGTGCTCCACCAGTTAACTGAAGATTGAATCATAAATAACTCATACATGTCATTTCAGAGGATGACCTAGTTGAGTTAGAGTTCAGGGACAATGTACTATCAGTTGTATAATTTTCCGAGTTGTATAGATGGTGCATGAAATCAAGAGAAGGCCTATGGATGGATTGCACAGTTATGGATGAGGAATTTCCCAATTAAATATGGGATAATTCTCTCAGGATTTGCACAAGGAAGTAGGGGCTTGGCAGGAAACAAAATTGGGTAAGTCTTGCCTTGAGCTAGTTTGTGAAGCAGAGAGATAGATTATACGTGTGCATGAATTGTTCGGGTTGAACAATCATTGTATTTTCTTCTTAGATCTTTTGGTTAGTGCAATATAATTAGTCGATGTTTTGAGCAATTTCTTTCCCTAGAAAAATATTGTGTTATGTGCAATTGAAATTCTTCCTTTTCTGCTTAGTGTTTTCATCGATCAATTTTGGTTTTCGCTGATGAGTAGAGTAGATTATTGTCCTATGTTTTAGCATATCACATAAGCTGTTGGATCTACAAGTAAAAATCTACATGGTATTAGAGCTGAATACATTATAGAAGAGGAGAATTCGAGTTTTTTTGTGCAGGTGAAATCGAACTTGTAGGTTCATACTTTAGAGTCAGCAGTATGTTATTCTACGGTTTGAGACTTGAGTATGACCTGGATGGAAGCTCGAATTACATAGCTTGGAAGGACATGATGGAGGCAGTGTTGGAAGAAAACAGGCTGAAGGGATTCATAGATCATGATATTTTGAAGCCTCCAACATATGATGCTAAAGATCTGGCTGAATGGAGAAAGTGCGTGGAAAAAGTGAGAAGGATTATCCTAGAGGGAGTTCGAGATCATATTGTCTCAAATATCCATGGTAAGGAAACTCCATTTGCAATGTGGAAGGAATTGATAGAACTGTTTCAAAATAGCAGTGACCACAAGAAGTTGGCACTGAAGGACAAACTCAGAAAGATCAAGATGGAGAAGGGCAACTCTATTCTGAAGTACTTAACCAATTTCACCCAATGTTGGGATGAGCTAGGAAGTGTTGGCATTACTATTTCTGAAGATGATCTGGTGAGCCTAGCACTTATAGGACTTCGCAAGAGCTGGCACAATTACTAGGACCCAATTAATGAGCGGGAGAAGCTACTAAAGTGGGAGTGGTTGTGGTACCAGAAATAGGTCCTCATCAAAGCATGACGATGAGGATAATTGTGCCTTAGCACATAAGGAAAAGAAAGGGAAGGGGAAGTCATCCCATTCCAAATTAGATTCTTGCCAGGGCGGAAAGAAGAAGGACATGTAAAAAATTAAGTGTTTTCACCGTCACGAGCTGGGACACTTTGCCACAAAGTGTTCGCACAAGAAGGCTGATAAGAATCCCTCAGGAGGAGTGGTAGGTGAAGCTCTTGCTTCACAATTTGAACTAGATTTTACCCGATCACTTGTATGGTGTCATCGATGATGGGTAGTGTGTGGTACCTGGACAGTGAAGCTTCATTCCATATGACTGGTAATAAAGAGCTCTTTAGTAACTTGGAGGAGAAGGATCTCCAAATGCATATCGAGATGGGTGATGATGGGAGGTATACTGCAACCAGGATTGATACATTTACTTCTCATAGGGAGTCTGGTTCTCCCCTCACTTTGCGAGATGTTATGTATGTTCTGGGTTTCAAGAAGAACTTGGTTTCTATTTCCATGTTGGAGCATAGAGGCTATGATGTGATATTTAGTAAGGGAAAGGCGTTCCTTTGTCACATAGCCATAGGATAGGTGAAGAGGATAGGGGTTTGAGTGAATAACATCTACACATTGGAGGTAGAAGACTGCGCTTCTTTGAGCACTAAAGCAGAGAAGGTGCATAGTCGAGACATTGGTGAGTTGTGGCAAAGGAGATTGGGTCACTTGCATCATGGCGCTTTGAAAATATTGCATCAAATTTCTACAGGGCTTCCCAAGGGTGCATTAGAGTAGAGAGACACATGCAAAGGGTGTACATTGGGGAAGTGCACCAAAAATTCCTTTAATGACAAAGACAGTCGAGCACAAGTGATCCTTGATCGAGTTCACTCAAATGTTTGTGGACCATTCTCAACAACATCCACGACCAAGCACATGTATTATGTAATATTTGTTGATGATTTTTCTTGTAAGTGGCTGATTTTCTTCATGTAGAAGAAAGATCATACGTTTGCAAAGTTTTGTGAATTTAAAGCACTTGTTGAGAAAGACACTGACAGGAAAGTTAAATATCTCATAAGCGATAATGATGGAGAGTATGTTTCGAATGAGTTCAAAAAATTATGTGCATCAGAAAGCATTCAACGAGAGTTGATAGCACCTCATAACCCACAATAGAATGGGGTGGCTGAAAGGAATAACAAGAGTATTGTGGGAGCGGCACGGGCGATGTTGCATGATCAAGGCCTACCATTACACTTGTGGGATGAAGCATGCAACACAACTATTTATTTGCAAAACAAAATCCCTCATCGAATTCTCATGATGAGTACACCAGAACAAGATTTTTCAGGGAAGAAACCAAATGTGGCACACTTCAAGATCTTTGGTTCATCAATCTACTACCATGCTACCAAAGATGCATAGAAAAATCTAGAGCCAACAACAGAGTTAGGCTTATTTATGGGGTACACTGATACACTTCACAACTATCGAGTGTACCTGCCAACCAACATGATTAAAATGGTTCACATATAAGTAGAATTCCATGAAGAGAAGGCCATGAGATGTTTCCTTGAGAGGGAGCTTCAGCTACACGTGGATGAGGAGATTTTAGCTCCAAAGGAGGAACCTCAGGATGATGTGGAGCAACCACATGCAAAGGAGCAGGGAGTGGAAAAAGCCATTCATGCAAAGTCTTCTAGAGATGGGAGAAAGTTCACTAGAGAGGCTGACAGGTTATTGCATGATGTTAGAGAGAATGTGGGTGCATCCACATAACAACATAGGCAGAGGAGGTCACCAGAGAGGTACACTAGCTACATGGCTTTGATGAGAGGGAGTGTAGAGATTGATCCATCCTATTTTGAGGAAGTAGTGCAACAACCAATTTGGGTTGATGCCATGGTTGAGGAGTATGAATCCATTATCAAGAACAATATTTGGGAAGTGGTCCCAAGATTGATAGACAAGTCAATGGTGAGTTCCAGATGGATTTACAAGGTAAAGCAAGCAGCTAATGGTAGCGTGGAGAAACACAATGCCAAATTTATGGCCAAATGGTTCTCTTAGGTGGAGAGGATTGATTACGAAGAGACTTTCTCTCCTGTAGCAAGGTACTCATAAATCAAATCCATTTTATCACTGTTAGCGCAGATGGGATGGAAGATACATCAAATGGATGTAAAGACAACATTCCTCAACGACATGATTGAGGAAGAGGTGTATATTGGGCAACCTGAAGGATTTGAGACCTTCAATAGAGAGTCACATGTGTGCAAACTCAAGCGAGCGCTGCATGGACTGAAACAAGCACCCTGTACTTAGTACACTGGGATCGATAACTATTTCACTGGGTTGGGCTTCACCAAAAGTGAAGCAGATGTAAACCTTTACCATATTGTGGTTGAAGGTAAATTGTTGATTATTATTTTATATGTTGATGATTTTATTATGATAGGTGATGATAACCTGATCAAGTCTTTCAAAGAGGATCTTGCAAGAGAGTTTGAAATGAAGGAATTGGGGCTCATGCACTACTTTATGGGGATGGAAGTATGACAAGGAGATGAGGAACTATTTGTCTCTCAGGGAAAGTATGCCAACAATATACTGAAGAAGTTACACATGGAGAGTAGTAAACCCATAGAGACTCCTCTAGTTGGTAATTGGAGGAAGGAGGATGCTACTTCCGATGAAGAAGTGGAGGCTACTATTTATAGGCAGCTTGTGGGTTCACTCATGTATTTGGTGAACACACGACCAGACATGTGTTATGCAGTTAACCAACTTAGTCAAGCTATGGTTAAGCCAACCAAACTATATTGGAAGGTAGCCAAACATGTGTTGAGATACCTCAAAGGCACCACTCAGTTTGGTCTTTGGTACAGATGGACAAAGGGAGTGAAGCTTCAAGGCTTCCCTAATGCAGATTGGGCAGCGAGTCCATCTGACAGGAATAGCACACCAGGTGGGATCTTCAGTATTGGGTCAGCAACTGTTTCTTGGTACAATAGAAAAAAAAGATAAGTTGCACTCAGTTCAATAAAAACAAAATACATGGTTGCTAGTTAAGCAGCTTGTGAGGCTATCTCGATGAGGAAGATTGTTGTTGGTTTGTTTGGTCATCATATGGATCCAACAATGATTTATTGTGACAATCAAATTTGTATAAATCTTTCTAAGAATCTAGTTTTTCATGATCGGTACGAGCATATTGATACCTGGTATCATCATCTTTGAGACTGTGTGTAGAGGAAAATCATGTTGCTGGAGTACATTCCCACAGAGGAGCAGGATGTAGATATTTTGACAAAGGCCTTGTCAAGATGAAAATTCAAGTTTCACAGAGGTAGGATCGAGGTAGAAGATAATCCATTTCTTGTTGAGAGGGAGTGTTAAAAATAGCAACAAGAAATCCTAATTTAATTTGTCCTTGAATTAAATTGAAATTCTATTCTCATAGCAACTTGTAATAGTTAACTAAGTTAATTTGACTTAGTTGGCTCAATAAATTCGAGTTAGAAGTCTATCTAGAGTCATGTAGAGTGATTCCTAAATTTTAAGGGTCCAGGTTGAGTTCTTTTGAGTTGCAATCAATTAACTTAGTCTAACTGAGTTATAGTCAGTTAAACTAGTTCAAACAATGGGAGGAACTAGTAGGAGGTCTAGTAGTGGGGATCAGTTTCAGTGTAGCTTCAATGCTCCACCAGTTAACTGAAGATTCACTCATAAATAAGTCATGCATGTCAATTCATAAGACGAACTAGTTGAGATTAGAGTTTAGGGACAATGTACTATCAGTTATATACTTTTCGGAGTTGTACATATGGTGCATGCAATCAGTAGAAGGCCTATGGATGGATTGCACAGTTATGGATGAGGAATTTCGTAATTAAATATGGGATAATTCTCTCAGGAATTAAGCAAGGATTTAGGGGCTTGGCAGGAAGCAAAATTGGCTAAGTGTTGGCTTGAGCTGGTTTGTGAAGCAGAGAGATAGATTATACTTGCGTAGGAATTGTTTGGGTTGAACAATCATTGTATTTTCTTCTTAGATATTTTGGTTAATGCAATATAGATAGTCGGCATTTTGAGTAGTTTCTTTCCCTAGAAAAATATTGTGTTATGTGCAACTGAAATTCTTCCTTTTCTTCTTAGTGTTTTCATTGATCAATTCTGGTTTCCACTGATGAGTACAATAGATTCTTGTCTTATGTTTTAGCATATCACACAAGCTGTTGAATCTACAAGTACAAATATACATTTTTTAAGTGCTTTATTCAAGGGTGACACAACTGACTCTGCTACCAAAGTGATCAGAAAAACTCCTCCCATTCCCTATTTTTTTCATAATATTTGATTTTTTATAATTTTCATATTATAAAACGTGAAAATAGTAAAAGAATGGCTGTAATATAGTGGAGGGAACGAGTGTCAAGCGAAAACAAACTAGTTCCTGGGTCTGGAACATTCCTATGCTCAATGCAAGGTTAAGGATGCAGGCCAATGACACTCGGGGAATGTTACCTCCAAGGTTAGTGGCATCAAGTTTCAAAGGCTAATGAATGCAAGGTTTGATCTTGCAGAAAAGTCATGGACAAAAGTGGCTTATATGAGAGCAAAATGAAGCCAGCTTAAGGCCAAAAGGGTGCAAGTGGTCAATATGCAATGCAATAGTACAACACAAAGTCATAATAAGAGTGAGGAAGAAGAATGAGGCTTCAACACAAGTCATGGCAAGACTAAAGAATACTTTTGAGCCTATGAATAAAAGTTCAACATGGGTGCCAAGTGAAAACAAGGTACTATCTAGAGAACTCATGATAAGGTAGGCTTTACCATACAAGTTATGACACTTATGAGTAGTGATAAGGTTATGTTTCACAACTTGGTGGGGTTGATCCTAAGGCCGAAATGGAAAAGGAAACTGATAGTGCACCATGCAGTTGGACAAACCTAACCTATATGCCAGTTTCGAGATCAATACCTATCATAGTGGATCAACCATGAAAATACCAAAAGAAGATGTCTTAAAAGTTTTGCAGGCATAATTAGGAACACTAGGCAAGAAGTTAATACATCCCATATATAAACATCAAATATAATTTTTTGTTATAGAATATAAAACTTGAAAATGTGTACCTTATATGTACAATATGGTACAAGGAACCACGCAACCTTGCATATTACACATAATAGTTCTTTGGGATAAGCCACTTGTGGGACTTAGGCCAAGGAATCCTTTGGTAATTAAAGCCCATAACTTCAAGTTCTAGAAGAGAATATGATCGATTAACCATAATCATGGCTTCAAGGAAATTCTCCTGTGAAGGAAACTCAACATCTAATAAATCATGAGAACTAGAAGGATCAACAGTGGGAAGCAAGGGTTCCCATGACCCCATTGGATAAATCACTGAATCAACAACTGGGACCCAGTCACAAGAAGGAAAATAGGAGTTCAAATGACCATTCTTAGAAGTAATTGAACATTGAGGATATAATGCCACATAGTTAACTCGTGGCATGCTAGAGTCCTCTTGAACACTTGGAACATACCAAGGGTTATTCTAAACTAATTTTAAATTAGTATGGTGATTGTCAAATGCAAGTTGATCAATAGTGACAATGCTTTCGTTGTGAGGAAAATACACCAGTCAAAATAATGTAGACACCATAACATTCATAACATATACATAATTAAGTCCAAGGAGCATATTGAAATCTAAAGGAGCATCAACCACCACCATATCAACTAAGACATTCTTCCCACCTAATGTGACAGGAAATTTAAGGAAGAACACCCAAAGATTCACCAAGTCTTCTATCATAAGCTATCAATTGAGTATCAACTGCCAACAACTTTGGTGAAACCAAAGATTTTCAAGTTGAGGAGGATATAATACTTGCAGAGGATCCTTCATCCATTATACATTGATAAAAATTGTGGAATGTAAAAACCCCGGGTTGATTTTCCATGTAAATGGAAGGACATTATAAAGGAAAAAATAAGACCAAGGTCATGGGACATGTATTCCAAGTTGAATGAGGGGAAAAACATTATAGTGGGAATCACTTGTGGTTTATTATTAGCATTGACATTGGCAAAGGGAAAAGGCAATAAATGGAAATTAATTAAAGAAATAAAGGAGAAAAGGAGAAAAGGAAGACGAAGAGACAAGAATATGCATGCAAGGGAAAATGAAGAAAAAAGAAAAGGAAAAGGAAACAAAAGGAGAGGGAGAACATTCTATGCCTCTCTTAGTCACTCTTAGTTACTCTTGATCACTTCTTGGTTACTCTTGGAGAATTCTAGAATTCACTTGGACATTGAGGCATTCTCACTTGGACTTGGAGAGAGAGAGCACTTGGACAGAAGCAAGCAAGCAAGCAAAGGAAATCGGGGTAGTGAAGAAGAAGGTTGGAAAAGTAGCTACAACATGAGAACATTGCAAGTAATAGGTTGCATGTGTGATTTCCTTGCTGATATTTGAATGCATGGTACATGCATTTGGTTATTTGGTTACTTTGTTGTCATTAGCATGGGATTTGTCTAGATTGACAGTGGTTTTAGCCTTGACTTGCCATTTCTTGGATAACCATGATGTAGTGGGTTCCCTATTTTGGTTAAGCTTTGGATGGTTGGTAGATTTCGGATCCTGGTGAGGTGGTCTCAAGAAAATTCCCAAGGGTCGAGGGTGGAGATGGGAATTCTCCTAGAACTCTTGACAGATGGTGGAGACAAGAAAATTCCTCTGGGTATGGTGAAGAAGTTAGAGGCATCCAAGCTAGTTTTGGTTTTGGTGATTTCGGGATTGATTTAGGTAAAATCATTGTGGTGGAGGGTTGAGGTGGTTTAACCTCTGGAAGCCCTGGTTAGTTCTATTTTGGTTTATACCATGTGATCCCATATTCATGCTTGGAATATAGCACGAGGATGATTGGATGAAAGAGATATTTAGTTCAACCCAATCTATGGTTGGGTGGTATGTGGAAGTCCCTGACTTAGATGGTTTTATGTGGTGGTCTCCAGTATTGTAGCAATAATGCTACAACTCCTGGAGCTTCCTATCTCTAATTTTATCAACCCGGTAGTTCGTAACAAACTTGGAAGCTGTTAGTGTCGGTCTTGAGCCCTCCATCAGTGATCAATAGCTCTTTGCATATGCATAGGTAGGAGTCTCATTAGTGTCAGTTTTGCATCCCGCTAGGCATGCCATAAAACTGAATGGAGGGCTGGTCTTTGTTCCCTTCTTGGCTTTGCTGGATCAGGTCATACCACAATGAAATTTAGTCATGTTTGTTTTTATTTTTGTCTTGAGGTCCCAGGTCTTAGGTCTAGGGTTTTGAGTCAAAATCACTGCAAGGTCATGAGTTCAAGTTCAGTGAGTACCCAACAAGCCAGAAGGAGGTATGTACATATGTTTCATTGTTATTTTCATCAGCTACAGGTCATTTAATGCCTTGGATTTAAAAACCCTGTTTTTAAGTTCAAGGTCATGAGAAATTTGTAAAAATAAAGAAATTTTCAAAAGTTTTCAAAAGTGCCGGCAACAACCCTGGTTCATTCGCCACAGTCCATCAGATGGTCAACCTGCAAAAAGAACGGAGTCAAACGCCTCAAAAAGCTAATTTCAGGACAAAATCAACTCAAAAACAGTATTAAAAAGAATGCAAAAGTGAAAACATTATAAAGTGGGTTTTTCAAGTTAATTTTTTCAAATGTGAGCATATAAAGGCCAATTCCCTCGCAAAAGAGACTCATTGTGCATTTGAAGGCAAGAAAACACAAGGAGAGAGGCAAGAGGGCGAATTTGGTAAGTTTTAGCAGTTTTCAGGCTTTTTGAGGGTGCGCGACCACTCCACCAGGGTGCGCGACCACCTGGGAGGTGCGCGACCACTCCAGCAACATTTCCCTATGTTAATTTGGTCGGGCGCGACCACTCGAGGGGGGCGCGACCACTCGAGACTGGTGCGCGACCACTCGGCCAGCTTGCTCCAGAACGCATCAAAACTTCAAAAAATTTTGTGATTGCTCGTGAATTCTCTGAGGTAGGCCTCCCTTGCATTGTTAATGATTGTGCCATGGATTCAATGGATGATTATGGTCATTTTTATCATGAGAAATTAATGAAAAGATAGGTTAAGTGATTGTTTGTTTTGCAAGCATTATGCTAGGGTTATTGTTTGTTCTTCAAGGTTTTTTATTCCTTCATTTCCCTCCATGGTTTCCCATCATTATGCATAAATGTCAGAGTGTTAATTTATTCAATCTCATTTGCAAGTAATGCTAAACCCCAGTTCACTTTCCTAAAATAAAACCCAATCCCTCCCTAAAACCCTATTCAAATCCTAATTTCTCCCATACAAACTTACCCAAACCCTAGTACTATGTCATACAACAAATATATATGTAAAAAAACACAGCAAAAAATGAAAAGAAACATTTTGAAAAGAAAAAATATGATGGCAAGAGGCATGCACATGAATATCATAAAAAAAAAAAACAGAGTAATGTAATTATGCATAGCCTAGTAAAAGACATGAGCAAAAAAGGATATGTTGCTGTATAAATATCAGAGGTTAGATAGCTGTGAGAGTGTCCATGACAAAGTTTATCAATGTACTAGTGGTCAAAATGAACAGTTTGCTGTGCTAGGGTTTGCACAAGGGCATGATACATCTCCCTAATACCCTTGATACAAAATATCCCTTTTCCCTTTCAAACTGTCATAAAAACCCTTCCCCTCCCCTATGATCAAATAAGTAAAGATCCCTGTTTCCCATTAAGCATCAATGGCCATTTTAAATGTTGAAAAAACAAAGTATGCTCATGAAAGGCATTCAAAGACAAAATAAAAAGGGAGCAGCCTGTTAATTGCTTGTGGTTGATGCTACCTCATACCCTGATGATCATACCCTCATTCCTTCCATGATGAAAATTTATATTGTCCTTTCCCTTGGTGATCATAACACCTATTTTCCCTAATAAAGTATTTATTTGCAAATGATGAGAGATAGAATGACATATTTGACATTATGTGATTATTTCCTTCAAAGTTCCCTGTTGTTTATATATATTTTCTCTTTCCTTATGTAAATTCCCTCCCCTAACATTTCCCTCATGATTTTTCCCCTTGAAAACAACATACTTCTCAGCATTTTTGCAGGCAGGGCAGCAGTCATCTTGGCTTATTTGTTCCACCTTGCTCAATAACATCATGTCAACCACTGAAACTAATGAGCAAGGTGATGACCGATCTTCATCCATGGAGGTTGAGACACAGCGGAGGCCTCGTAAGGGTGGCAAAGGTGGTCACCACAAGAGAGAAGAGCCCACATCCTTGGCAGAGTTGCAGGCTTGCCCATTGGCAGTGACTGGCTTTCAGTACATGTCATGCTATCAGTTTTGCGAGAGGCTTGGACAGATTCAACATCATAGGGAGCTGGCCCGGTTATTTGTTTTACACCTTCATGACGGGCAGGTCACCCTTGCAGGGGTGAATTTTGTGTTTTCTCCAGAGGCTATTTCACTGGCTACCGGGATACCCAATGTGGGTGAGGTGTGGCCAAAGCGCAAGTGGCTGGATTTTGTTTACTTTGAGCCATATGTCAGGCCAACATACATACACAACTTGTCAGGGAACTTTCCTTTCAGATTCCTCCGAGAGGAGTATGCTCCGATCATGCGGCTTATCATGCATTACTTCACATGTGAGGGAAGGTTTTCACGAGTCTTTTCTTGTCACATTCGCCTGTTGATGCACTTTACCCGAGTGAGGATGATGAACATCCCGGTATACTTCTTCCAGGATATTCAGAGGATGGTGTCCATGTTTCAGAGGCAGTCCCCAGCTCAGGAGCTCAGGAGCTTGTGTCATCATGGTCTCATCCAGCTGATTGTTTCCCATCAGCTGAGCCAGCAGGGCATTTCTTGGGCAGATTTTATCTCCCGTGAGTTCTTCACACAGCCACAGCCACAGCCAGAGCCAGAGGTCATTCATGAGGTGGGAGGTCCATCACACCAGCCCGAGATTATTGTTCCGAGACATGTGGCTTCTTCACCTCGGGTCACCTATCAGAGAGGTCCTAGGACCTTATTTGCAGCAGCTCGACGAGTATTTTCTCCACAGCAGGTGGAAGGGGTCTCGGCATCTTCTTCAGATCAGCGAGTGTTATCTCCACACCAGGTGGAAGGGGCCTCGCATTCTTCATCAGCAGAGGCAGTACGGGAGGGCAAGCAGCCCATGATTGAGGATGAGAGAGCTGGTGATACACATGATGATTTCATTGGTCGTGATGCCCGCTCTCCTTCTTCAGATTTTTATGAGATTATCAGGCAGAGAGAGGAGGAGAACCTCGTGTTGCAGCAAAAGCTCCAAATGGCTCAATGGACCATCACTTATCTAGAATAGTGCACCAAACAATTAGAAGAAGAAAAAGAACTTGATGAGCTATGGAGGATCCGCAATGACCGAACTTTGAACCGTAGGAGGCCCGGTGACCCATTGCCTGCTGACCGGGAGTCATGCTTATCCGTGTGAATGCACACTTGGAGAGATTGTTGGAGAAGGCAAATCGTGACAAAGAGCTGCTACGCAACATGAAAACACACTATTGGGCAAGATTGCATGTTTGCAAGGCTAAAATGAAAATTCTCCGAAGGAAGCTGTCAGAGGCCCAGAAGAAGAAGAAAAGGACAAACCCACTCCGTATCTTGGCTGAGGCATACCTCACTCACCATGGTACTCATTAGCTTTCATCCAGCAGCAAAATCAAAAAATTTTGAGAGTTTTGGAGCATTTTGAAAAGTTTTTGGAAATTTACAGGTTTTTGCCTCTGGAGTGGTCTCACCCCCCGCGCGACCACTCGGGAGGACTGCTCAGAATCACAAAAAGTTGACATTTTTGGAAAGGGCATGCAAAAACTAGAATTACCTATACTTGGGGTCAACTTGATTTTGAGAGTTGGGCCTCCAAAAGCTCAAAATACATCAAAAATTTGACTTTCTGCCCACTTTTTGAGTTGCAGAAAGTGACCTTGGGAGAATTGACTTTTGAGGGGTCAAATCAACTCCAAATCAAAAAATTCCACTTGGGATGGAAAGTAGACACACAGAGCTTTCCAATGAGCCATCTTGCACTTGATTTGGACAACTGGAACCCACTCAAAAAGTGCTACAAAGGGGCGCGACCACTCGAGCAGGGGGCGCGACCACTCGAGCTGAAAATTGCCAGTTTTGACTTTTCGGCCTGCAAAACTCAGTTTTTACCTTGGTTAATCATTTGTACTTGTAAATGATGGATGTATGGATAATTTTCATGGCAGATTGATAGATTTAATCTCTCTTAACCCTTCTAGAAACTTCCTTGATGTAAATAGTGAATATTTAATGCATGGATGAGTTAGCTAAGTTTTAGAGGCAAGTTGTTTTGACTGCCTATTATCTAGTGCTAAGTTTAGAATTAGTTCAAACTGCTCCTAGGAAGCTGAGCTCGACCCCTAGAGGTGGGGAAAGGAGTTAGATGGTCTATATTATGCCTTCTCTTTCTCATTTTCATGGTTGGACTCTTGTGGGAGAAGCATTATTGTATATTGTACATCTATTACTGCAATTTAAGGAAAAGGAAGGCCAGGGTTTTGCAGACATCATTATGGATTCTTGTGGATTGTTGTGTTGATGGTGTGTTCTATACATGTTATTGTAATTGTGTTTATGTGTTCCATCTCTTTCTTTGCTTCTAATTGAACAGATGAAGTGATAAAGTTTGAATTCATGCATGCCATGCTCAGCTTTTAATTTTGTTCAATATCTATGTTTTCCACTGTCTAAAGAGGATTCAAAGTTGTTGTTTGCCCTCTTTAGCTCCTCCTCTATCATTCCTGATCATCCATCTCAGATTAAGGCATCAGCACTCACTCCTACCTTGCCCCAAAGATCCCCCTGCAAAAACTGAGCCCAATCCCCGCACCCTGAATTGCACTCCCTCCAATTGCCACCAAAAACCCCAAAAATCTTTAAATCAACCCCCCTTATCAATTTACTAGCCTAAAATCTTTATTCCTAATTGGTCAGCTTATCATATTGAAAGATCTACCGAATCTGACCCGAGAGAGCCTTCTCATACCTCGTAGGGCTAGCTACGAGGTGAAATGGTTTGATGTAGCCTTGAGAGTTTGTCTATCTCAGCCTAGGTGAATTCCAAGCGCTAACAAAAGCGACGGTGCTGTATGCACAAGTACTAGCTCTTGTCGCAGCTGTCACTTGGTCAGCTGGCACAAGTCCGCTAGGGCTCAAGCCAACTTCTATATGTTCTCAGAAGAAGCTTTCTAAATGATGAACGAAGACTATCTCAAAGGAAATTAACCTACTTTGCAAGAATGAACTGAAAGCCAACCAAACATGGAAACCCTAGTAAACCCTAATCTGACTAGCTTAATCCTTACAATGCAACGATGGGAATGTAACTCCTAAATATGATGCCATTACTTCTAGTGATATGAGATGCATGAATTTAAACTACTTCCATTGAAAAGAACATTGTTTTTATATTTTTGTTTAAGTGGTTGGAGTTATTATGACTTGGTTTCTTATTAGGGTTTGACTGTGTAGGGGTAGTTCGGAGGGAAGGAAGGCTGGAAAAAGGTCATGAAGGCTAGGAGAGGTTCCAGGGGATCTCTAACATCATTCCACGGAAGTCCACAACGTTCAGGTGCTTGGCAATCGAGGTTGCAGGTTTCTACAGGACGTCTGCAGGGGATCCTACAGGAAACTCGGGATTTCTACAGGAAGTCTGCTAACTTCTACAGGATGTGATACAGTTGGAGTTTTGGGTGATGGAGGAGTTGAGGGGCTGCATGGGTGAATAGGTAGGATGAAAAGGGAGCTTGTGATGGCTCAGGGACAGAGAGATGGGATGGAGAGAGAGTGCATGCAGTTGGTTGGTGGATAGAAGGGTGGAAGCAATGAAAAGTCAAAAAGATGGAGCTACGTGAATAGTAGAAGGGTTGGAAGGCAAACGAGCTGAACAGAGGTTAAATAGGCGACTTGGGCACGGTTGAGAAGAAGAAGAAGATAATAGAACAATGCTGCACAGTGTAAATGAAACAAATCCTCTATGTCTTGCATAAAACCGAGAATTCATCCACCTATTCTAACTGTGTTATTAAACCAACGAACAACAATGTAAACTTCAGAGAGAAATCGTGCATGGTGTTGGAACAAAGAAGTATTGCTCAAGATCAGAATGCATGGATGGATCTACAATTGAAATGACTGTGTTGCAGCTTGCATGAACGTATAAGACTGCGTTTTTTGGTGGTTGGTACGGTCTACACCCCCAATCTCTAAACAGAGATGGCAGTGAGTGCACTGTCAACCTTTTCTTGGAGCTCTAATGAATGCTAATCCTCCTACTCTAATCTAAGCTACTGAAAGCACTTTAACCATAAACTAATCCTACTCAATCACATTAAAGAAATTAAATCAACAGACTGTGTTTTCCAAATGCACGTCAAAACAAAGAAATGAAGTGCTGAAAGGAAAGACAAGTAACAATACAAGGAAAAGGAGGTCTATTGCTCTCAGGTTGGGCCCTAACCTGAGAGCTATAGCTCCCTTAAGAACTCAGAATTGAATCCAAAGCTGCCTGCCTTTATTGAATAATCATGAGTCTAACAACATGCCAAAACTGGCTTACAAAAAGCAAAAACCGAGCTGTAGCTCGTGCTTAGAAATTGCAACAGTAGTTCAAAAGTTCAAAAAGCTCCTATCAAAGGCTACGGCCTCAATATTTATACATGATGAGGATCAAGCTGGCTTCCTCAATTAGTGGAGCTTGGCTGTCCAACTGAAAGTGAACTGCTGTTCCTGTAGAATCCGTTGGCTGCCTTTTAGCTCGGTGGGGATAGCTGTTGGAGCTCGGAGTTAGGGTGGAGATCACGAGGGAGGTCATTCAAGACTGTGGACAACCTCCCTATAAACCCGCAATGCCACCTTTGCTGTCTCCTTGTCCCCATTTGCGTGGTCTTTGCTCCATTTAATGCCAAAAAACCTGAAATCATCATGTATTAGTCACATAGGAATAATGCCTGCCCTTCTTCCTACAAATAACACGAATATACTAAGAAATGATGCATAAGTGATAAAAGATGAAGGGTTGAGCAAGGTAAGTAGGCCAAATGAGCCCAAATTGTTACCAAAAATTGGGGCTCATCATTATGAATATGATATTGTGTTATTTCTTATGGATATCAATGAGCATATGTATTGGTTATTGTGTTGATTTTATAACTAGTTTGTCATGGTTTCATTCTGGTTGAATGTTGGTTATAGGCATGGTTAACATATGTGTTATTATTATGGATCTTGTTCATGATTCGATAAGTAGTGAATTGTTATATGATTGTATGAGATAATAAGTGTTGTAGTTGTTAGATACCTATACCAATAGGTTTCATATTTTATGATTGGCAAAGAAAGGTCCAAATATGCTCTGCTTTGATGATGCAAAGATCCCATATTTCCAAGAGAAGACAAGCTGTGCATATAGCTTGATATAGACTCAATTTTGATGGATGGTCCAACTGCCTAATCTGGATCATGCCATGTTTTAAATTTTCAGTTGTAGAATAGAGAAAGAAGTCTGTCCAAACTGTTTAATCTTGGCAGACAAGTAGCTTAGGTAGAGAAGTAAGGCTCCCAACTGCTTAATCTGGGACCTTGGAAGCAATAAGGGTAGCAGTAGATAGAAAATCAAAAGGAAAAAGCCAGAGAAAAGAAAAGGCAAATAAGGGTCTGCAAGTCTAAGTGCACCCTCCAAGAAGAAACAAAAAATGCTAGGCAAATAGATGGGTAGGCAGATGGGGTTGCAGAAGTGTCATTCCTTACAATTGAAGGTGTGCTAACCTATTTCACAAAGCAAAAGCAATGGATTGAGAAGTCCTTCTTCTCTATCAGGTTGCAACAAAGCAAAGAAACATGTCTAAATTCCCAATTTTCCCCTTTTCCATTCATTACTAACAACCCCTCATCAGTTGAGATTCATGGAAGAATTGGTGGTTTTATGGTGGTTCTTAGTCCTTTAAAAGCCACATTTCTTGTCTAAAACTCTTTTCATTTTGATCTACTCCCTAAGCTAAGTTATTTTCAAATAAACTTAGTAATATCACCCCTCATCCACTCTTTCACCCACATTAATTTCTAACTTCTATTATATAATTCCCCTATGTTACCCCTTCCCCTACTATTATAACACCATGGTGTATAAACCCCCAAGCATTGTATAAATATCCCTCCCCTTGGCATTATAGCCAATAAGTCCTCTGTCAGGGATCAAATGGACATCTGGTCAGTTTGAGAAACCTAAACCTAACCCCCTTCCCCCTTCTGAATCCATTTTGACCCATTACACCTCCATTTGCTAAGAAAAACATATGAAAAACCTTTTTTTACCCATAACCCGCTTCATTTGCAAAAAGCGCCCAAAAACCCACTTTGCCATTTTATCCAAAGTATCGGCGCGGTAATATTTTTTGCTATTTTACATTGAAAAACCATATAAACCCGCTGAAACCCAAAGTCCCGCTGGGCACGCTGTTCAAAAGAAAATACTATTTTATTACCTCCCCGCTGCCGTATCGTCCGCACTGTTCGGCGACCCGTCAACCGTCCGATCGGGCGCCTTTGATCGGACGGCCATTATGCATATCGCGTTGGGCCCGACGTCCGAGGATTAGCACCCGAGAAACTGTCAGAGGGTGACGTCAGGGCTTTGCCACGCGTCGCCCTCACAATTTCTTGGGTCGCCCTCTGACAAAACCCTGACCGTATCTAAGGCGGTCCGAGAAAAACCATTACCGCTTATCATTTACCGCCGGTTCTGTTATGACTGCGTCATCGCCACGTTGGACCCACGTTAGTGCCACCCCGCCGTCGCGTCAGTAATCTTGTCCACCCCTGCGCTGATATGTCTGCCACCTCATTATCCCGTGGACCAATCACAGCTTGCCACCTCACTCGGTGATGTCATGCTGACGTCATCCGACCTTGACCCCACCTGATGACGTCATGCTAACGTCATCCCAAAAACGCGCCAATATGCCAAAATCCATATTTTTAGCCAAAAAATGCGTGTTTTTCCCACTTTTGCCAAAACAACTATTGATTTTCCTGCATGCATTTTACGACCAATTTAGCGCCAACCTGCACAATTCGACTCTGAAACCGTGGGCGCCTCCGTCGTACCTGCATTCGCAACTGTTATCGACAATTCGCAAGGTATTTCTCAAAATTGTTCCCTGCACCTGGTTTTATCCATGTTTCTGTAAGCAAACTGTTTAAGAGAGTATAAAACACCAAAATCACCATCAAGCATCCAGTGACCTGCACTCATTTCCGACTAGTGAGGCTATAAACCTTCTGCCAAGCCTGCATTTGACAAAATTCACCTGAATTCACAGGTAGTTCGCGCAGTCGTGAACTAGAAACCTCCATTACATAAATTCACCATAGAAATACTCTAGTCAGTCCTGCTACTATTTTAATCAATCCTATAAACGGTATTTCAATTGCTGTTTGCTCAATTCACCCTCTGTTCCATACAATTCATATTTACATTGTAAAGAAACTCCTCTGCATTGTTCTGCTCACTCAAAACAGTTTACATACAATTCAGAAGCCTTACTAGCCATGGAAACACCAATAGCCCTGAATATCCAGCCTCTGAATGCCCCTCAAAGGGAGTTAGAATGGAAAGCCCTGGGAGATGTAGATTATCAGATGATAGACTGGTTCCCAATGGGTTCCAAGTTCAATATTCACATGCTAAATGAATTGAAAGCCCAACACCTTGGTGGAGCTGATATTTTAGGGATTTGGGACTCAAATTTGCCCATTTACAACCTCCCTCAAGTCAATGCCCTTCCAGACTTGATCCACAAGTGCCAGGAATGCTATGATCCATGCCAAAGAGCTGTTCTCAGTCCTACAGGCTCAATCTTGTTCCATATCGCCCCAGAAACTATAAATGAGATGCTGCATTTCCATACTGCAAGGCCATTGACTCCTCTCTCCATGCTGGACTTAGTGAAGAAGGGGAGTAATTTTTCAAGTGCCCAGATCATAAAAATTAATCAGTTATTCATACAGCCAAGCTATGAAACCATGAGAACTCCTCCTATTGGATATCACTACCTGAATGACTTGGGCAGAATGCTGGCGGATTTGATCAGCTACGTCCTGGGGTACAGGGGAATTGAGGA
Organism: Pinus tabuliformis; assembly: GCA_031772625.1. Taxonomy (NCBI): domain Eukaryota; kingdom Viridiplantae; phylum Streptophyta; class Pinopsida; order Pinales; family Pinaceae; genus Pinus; species Pinus tabuliformis. The sequence continues at coordinate 903,926,461 of CM062817.1, read as the reverse complement.
TGTTGATGACACTATAATGGCAATGCTGTCCATATTTTCTCTTGGAAAGCCTCTAGCTGTGCACTATGATTATGCCACATATATTGCAGAAAAGATCCATGAACAGCTAATGAATTTACAGAGGGAGAGGGTGTTCAGATACACCTCATACATCTACCACCTGTTCTTGTTTTATCAACCAGACAGTTTCTCCATTCCCCTCAAGAAACTTAATGCCCAGGGAAATCCAAGGTCAGTTGTGTTTTGGACTTCAGTTTTCCATAATATTTCTCAATCACCATACACATACTGTGAATTTATAGACCTGTTCATTCGCCCAGCTATGACAATGCTGTATGGTGTCCCTCCTCCAAGGTTAACCGATGACATGCAGAGAGTTCTCCATCTCTCCAAATCCTACAGCATTGGTGATTGGTATTTTTACCAACATCACACAGTAATCAGAGTATATGGCTGTGAGTTGGACCCTTATAGGCTGCCAAGGTATGTCCCTATGAGACTTTTTACCCTAGAATACTTCAGGCAGTTTGGAAATGCAGACTGCTTCCATTTCCAAAGTAGGAATAAGAAGGTGCAGCTGAAGGTAAGGAACCAGCTAGGCCCTTTTCTATACAATAAAAGAGAGGAGGGGTGGAAGGAGGCAGATATGATCTTAGAGGGCTTCAAATAAAAAACCAGCTTCAAATGGACACCTTATGACCCTAATCATTTTATCTCCCTCAGAAGGATAAAATACAAATTAGGTAACTATTCACATGTAAGGCTGCCTCATGTTGAAAAGTATGCAAATTCTTTGAGCTGGAAAGAGGGCACTCTAGAAGAGCCAATTACTAGAGAGCAGATGCTAGAAAGAGAGGCTAGGAATATGCAAAAAGACGCTGACTTGGAAACTTGTGGACATGTTTCCTTATCATATCAAAGGCAACTTGGAGCAGTTGCCTCTTCTTCAACAACACATCAGCAAGCTGCCATGGACACTCAACAGACATCCAACAAAGGCAAAGAAAAGCAGGTGGAACAAGAGCAACCACCTCCCATGACTAAAGACCAAACAGAAAAAGAGGTGGAACAGCAAGAAAAAGTGCAGCAGCAGGAAGTACATCAACAGCAGCAGGTAGAACAACAACAACAACAGGAATTACAACAAGAAGAAGGGCAGCATGACAAAGAGCAGCCCCCACAGCAAGAAGGGGCAGTTGAGGCCCCAATTTTCACTGAACAGCAGGCCCAAAACACGGTGCCTCCTAGGCAAGAAACATCAGCTGAAGCATCAATCCTCCAAACTCCACAAAAGGAGGATATAAGCAGGAAAAGGGACAGAGAGACTCCCTTAACCACATCAATAAGTCATGGTGAGAAAAGACAGAGACTGAATCCTTTCTCTGAGGAGGAAATGCCAATAGGGCAGTCTCTGGGCATGGGCCCACCCAGTAGAGAAGCATCTGCTAGCTCCTTCCAGCAGGGACAAGACAGAACAATAGGAGGAGAAGTCAGCTCCTCAAGCCACCAAAGAGAAGCTGAAGGAGGAATCAAACAGCAGTTCATAGACATAAAGAGGAGGAATGAGCCAATAAAGATACAACTATACAATCATTTGTTGAAAATGGCTCCCACTAACCAGCAAAGACTGATGTCTGCGTATGATGTTAGTGAAGGCAAAATGATCATGAGTCATTTTTTGCCAGCTGTAGCACAGCCCCAGTCTCCTGCAGATTATATAAGGACCAATCTTGAGGTCCTTGCCAAGGACATCCACCCTATGGACAAAATTGAATTACACAAACAAACGGGTGAGATGGTGTATGCCTCCTTGGCAGACAAAACATTAGATAATTATAGGCTAGAGAATAGCCTTCATAATACAGCTGCCCAACTTGAGTTGGAAAGGGCATCCTCTCAAGCTAAGGACAACAGAATTAGGTCCTTAGAAGATATAATCATAGAAATTGGGCATGATCCCAAGGATATCAAGGGTATACAAGAGATATTGAAGTTGAGGGACGCAGACATGGCAGCTTTGAGGAGAAAGATCAAAATTCCAGCCACAATTCACCCTCAAACAGATGAAATTGTCCAGCAGAGGCATGATCAAGATGCCACAACTTTGCTGGTGTCTCTATATAAGCAGCTAATCCAGACTCAAGAAAAGCTGGGAGAATCAGAGGCTGCACAGGCAGCATTACAGGTAGCCTTGAAGCAAAAAGAAGAAGGTCAGACCTCCCAGCCTCCTCCTGAAATAATTAACCTCGAGGAAGCTGCTCCAACTACTGTTCCTCCTCCTCAACAAACAGGACAGGCAGCACCATCCACCTCAGCACCACCACCAACAACAGAGCAGGCCCCAAGCCTGGACATGCAAAAGCTGAGAAATGAGATCCAGGCCTTGGAAGCACAAATGACAGAATTAAATGAGGCCAGGGAGAAACTAGCCAAAGTCAATGAAAGATATGACAAGTCCAAGCAGACTGTGGCAGAAAAGGGCAGGGAAATAAAAGCCCTCAAAGACAGGATAAAGGAGCTAGAAAAGGAGCTCCAACTGGATAAAGTGGTGGCCGAGATCAAGACAGTGCTATGGGCTAATATTGGCCAGTCTATTACTGACCAATGGTAGTATATTGACACAATCCATGAGCATCTGGAGCTCATTGCAAAAGCACAGAAGGAGATTCAGAGATCAAGGGCAGCTCTAGGCAATATGCCTGAAGTTGCCACCAGGATGATCAATGTGCTCAATAATAGAACAAGTTCTCATTTAGCAACTATGGGAATTCCTAACAGGACTGAGACTATTATGTTGATAAAAAGGGTCCTTACACTAAGAAGCTTAGTGCAGACATTGAAGAGAAGGACCCAAGACATGCAGACCGAGGTGAACAGATTTATGGACAAATTTGTGGTATTACAGAACAGAGGTCTCCCTGGCTTATTGAACAGCACAGGAAAACTGCTTACCCATGAGCAGTATGCCAAGAGAGTCAATACATTTGCCACAAGTCAGATCACTGAAAGGCCCAACACCTCAGAGGAAACAGGGCCAGCCACAGGACAAAGTCTCTACAACAGAGTAGAGAATTTATTCTTTATAATGAATGAAATAAATCACCTATTTGAAATGCCTCCTAACTTCTATAAATACACAGAGGCAGATGAGACTATGGATGCAATTCTTAGGCATCAACTACCCACACAGGAATGGTGGACAAAGGCAATACAGATGATCCTATAGACCAGGAAGCCATTCTTCAAGTTTTTCATCAAAAAATACAAATTGGCATGCACAGGAAAACTTAGTAAAATCAGCATGCATGAAAAGATAAAAGCTGAGCCAACTCGGCAGAACTTTCGGCCAGCAAATCAAGATGGACAGCTACAGATGACAGGATCGAAAAGTCACAGCAGAGCAGCCACATCAGCGCATTTTCCAGCATTTAAAGCAGATCATTCAAACCAACTCAGTGGCCTCCAAAGGCCAAAATATCTTCTGACTAATATAAATGAACATTTATGATGTATTAAAGACAGCAATAAATTTTTATCTGCTGTTATGTACAAAGTTGGTGAAATATTTATTTCTCAGATGACTCAACGCCATAGATATTTTGCATTACCATTTGTATATATTTGCCCCTCGCATAAGCTTGCAGGGGTTATTGTTGATTTCTTTTGAAGAAGTTCCTATGCTGTAATCTTCACAAAGTTTAATAACAGAAGTAATGGAATTTCTGAAGTTCTGAGTTGTTTGAATGCGTTCACGGTGTTTGTTGAAATTGGCAGGATCCCTGTGCATCTCATATACAATAAGTTTTCTGTAACTCTCTACGTTTTGTGTTTCAATATTTTACAATCCATAAATGTTTCTAAGTTCTAAGTATTTAGCAGCAAAGAAAAAGAATAGCCTTCAGGATTTATTCATGGAATACCCTGAGCTCAATCTATGTTGTTAATGAATGTTTTCTTCAGTTATAATCTTGATAAGGGTAATTCTTAATTGCTGCACTTTCAGAATATATCTTTCACAGTGAGCCTTGTTTCAGGAATTCAAGTTTGCTCCTGAGCAATATATTTCACTTTCACAGCATTAGCTTAATGGAGAATTCTTAATTGCTTTCCATTGGCTAAGCCTGCATCATCATACATCATCATTTAAGCTTTGAATTTTGTTTATTAAGATACACAATAGGCCCTACAGTCTGAACATTCCCACTGAAGCATTTCAAACATTTCACAGCTCTAGACTCCGTTGCCCAATGAAATACAACTGTCTAAACATTACATCTTAGGTATTGAAAGACATCCTTCAACCAAAACATAAACAAAAACCTGAGCATAATAGCTAGCCTAAAATACTATCATAACAGAGACAAATCATAAAGAGAGAGCCCTCTCTGATCACAGTTTGGCTAGAAACTGTAATCCAAAGATTGGTTAGTGGTTACCCCGGCCGTATTCCCTTGGGAGTCATAGGGAACAACCTGGGTGTTAACATAAATGGCGACTCCACTGGGGACCAAGCATACTTTTCAAACCGTTGTCTGTCCATAGACAGTGGTTCTAAAAAGGCTTAATCAGTCCCTTAAACAATCCTAAAATATCTTAGAAAATACTCAAAAAGAAGTTCAGAAGCTGGCTCCTAAAAGGGAAAACAGGTACACTAGGTCAAACCCTGACCCAAATCCACCAGCTGTGTTTGAGAATCCTAATATAATCCCTAGAATAATTAGGAAGCAGCAAAGGCAGGAAAATCCTAGTGATTTGACTCCTGAGACAGCCCACCCTGAGCTGGTTCCAACCCCAATCAAAGTTCTATTTAGGTCTACCCCTGTCTCCCCAGGTTCACCATCTGCATCTCAAAGCCCTCCTTGCACATCTTCACCCACTGCACATATCCCCTTGAACAATACCCTAGGTGCTGCTACACCTGTTACCCCTGTGGCACACATCGTTCCTTTTATCCCAGTTGCCCCTGTGAATTCCCCAAACCTTGTGAATATGGCTAACAAATATGCACCCTTGCAGATACCAGCTAATGCTGCAGCTCTACGCCAAGACTACCAAACCAAAATCTCATATTTTGACTCCACTGGCCCTTTGACAGCTATTCAGCATGCCAAAAGGATGCAAGACCATTTTGAAACTTATGAAATAGATGATGACAGTGTGAGAATGAGGATGTTTGTTCAAAGTCTGACTGGGGATGTAAGAACTTGGTTTAGATCCCTGAATGCAAATTCCATCACAACTCCTGATGAGCTTTATCAAGCCTTTACTAGCAGATGGGAGAAGAAGAAGGATCCTCTGCACATACTTGGTGAATATGACACTATCAAAAGGGGTCCTCAAGAGACTGTTTTGGAGTATTGTGCAAGATTCAACAATGTATATAACGCAATCCCACAAAATTTAAGACCCCCTCCTGATTTAGCTTTGTACAAATTCCCTGATGGTTTTGACCCTGACATGGCCTATCAGTTGAAGGAAAGAGACCCTCAAACCCTTGCAGATGCCCAAAAGGTTGCTGTGACAGTGTAAGCTAACCTGATTTCCAAAAGAAACAGAGCAAGGTTGGAAAAGAGAACCACTTTCAAAGAGGAACCCTCAGCCTTTGATCAAAAACTGGATGCAATACTCACTGGTATGAAGAGATTGGGGGATAGAGTGGAATCGGTTGAGAGAAAATCATCATGGGAAGCACCACAAAACAACCCTCCTAGGAACCCAAATTTTAGGAGAAATCAAAATCCAAACGTTGGCAAGACCAATTCTGACCAAGACATAAGACCCCCTTTCCAAGAAAACTATGCTGAAACTTCCACATCAAGTGAACCCAATGAAGATTCTCAGATTAATTTAATGGGTCTAGATGGTGAAAGTCAAGTCTTTTTGACACAAGAAGACCATGAGGATGAGGTAATCAAGCTGTTCCCAATCAAATCAGGTGAGTCATTTGACTTCAAACAAGGCTATGACACAACTGTTTATGAAGTCCATAAGCAATACAAGCTAAGGAGCAGAACTGTAAATGTAACACAGCCTGAAAAGATAAAAGATAATCAGCAGCTCAAAAGAGCCATAGTTACAGAGCCAAATGACCCAACAGATTCGCTTACAAAAGAAGTAACCATTGAAGAAGTCACTGAACCAGCTTCTTCAAAACAGCAGCCCATGGATGCATCATCCTTGCACCCTAACCCAAGTGTCACCCCTCAAGAGATGAGCAAGAAGGGCAAGCCTCAAAATCAGGATAAGAATCAAGAAGAAGAGTTAGTGAACAAGGAAAGAAATGTCATCCACAGCCAAAAGACCCAATTCGAAAAACCCTTTGACCTAGAAACTGAGATTAGTAAAGTGAAGATAGCAATTCCTCTCTCAGAATTGGCCAAACACAGCATTTACAAACAACAAATCAGGAAATCCCTCCAACTTACTAGCAACAAAGATGATGTTAATGTGTTGGATGATACCCCAGAGCTACTTTTTGGCCCTGAGGTGGATGGAAAGACAGCAGGTGTAGGCATTTTACCTTTCTATGTCAGCCTGCATGTTCATGACAAGATATTACACAATGCAATGTTTGACTCGGGTGCCTCTCACAACCTGATGCCCAAATCAGTCATGGAGAGATTGAACCTGGATATTACCAGACCATACAAAGACCTGTTCTCCTTTGATTCCAGCCAAGTCAAGTGCTTAGGCCTAATAAAAGATCTATGTGTGTCTCTTGTTCAGTACCCAAACAAAACAATTCTAATGGATGTTGTAGTTGCTGACATCCCACCCAAGTATGGGATGCTGTTATCAAGGTCATGGGGGGCTAAACTTCAAGGTTCCCTGCAGTTAGATATGTCATATGCCACCATCACTGTTTTTGGGCAACCAAAGAGATTATACAGAGAAACATTAATGAAATACATGGTCAGCAGTGAAGAAAAGCCCCAAAACTTTCCCATATATGCTGTCCATTCAGACATAGACTCATACATTCTCTTCAATGATAATACAACTCTCTCAGATAATGAGGTTGAACCCAAGACACTCATACAAGAGGAAGACACCAATGACCAAACTGCTACCCAAGAAACAAGGATTAAGCAAACATTAAACACAGCTGCTGCTCAAGAAAGCGAACAGGTTCCATCAAGTGAGGATACTGCCCTAGAAAACCAACCAGATGGCAAACCACAGCTTCAACTTACAATTCCAGCACACAAGGAGGTCATTAAGTCCTCCCTGGAACCAGAGATCCTATGGTTCCTTGAATTTGATGGGTCAGTCAACAAATTAGGGGCAGGAGCTGGAGTTTGGATACATAATAAACAAGACAGTCAGGCAGAAGGCTGAGCCTATAGACTGAATTTCAAGTGTACTAATAATATGGCAGAACATGAAGCTCTTTTACTAGGCCTCAAGCTAGTAAATTTCTTACAAGCCACAAAGGTCTCAATTATGGGGGATTCAGATTTAGTCATCCAACAAGTGAAGGAAAATTTTATCACCAATGACAAGAGACTGAGGTCTTATAGGTCTGCTGTGGCTGAAATACTAAGCTTCTTCACTGAATTTCAAATTACTAAGATTCCCAGAACCCAGAACTTGCATGCCCATAGTTTAGCCACATTTTCAAGTACCTGCAAGCTGCCTTTTGAGCCCCATCATTGCTTTACAGCTGAGGTAAAAGACAGACCTTCTGTCCCAAACAATGTCAAAGACTGGCAGGTATTTGAAGATGATGCACAAATAAACAACTTCTTGACCTTGCAACAAGAATTTGCAGGGCTAAATATTGACACTGAAAGAGCAAGTCAATCACAAATACCTGAAAGAGCAAGTCAATCAAAAATACAGTTTGAACAGACTAACCACCCAATATCACCCAAAACAGCAAAACAAATGCTAAATCCAACTATTTTCAACAAAGAGAACATACTACACATTCTGCAAACCAATCATGAGGAAGTAGCTGTGGTAGAGGCTGAAATCATAGAGCTGAAAGACAACTTTCTCCCAACAGGCCTAACTCCATTAGAAGACATCTTTGACTCAAATGACATCCCTAGAAAACCAAAAATGCAGCCCCTAAATACAACCATTGAAGAATGCAACATTGGCACTGTTGATAAGCCCAAGATAATAAAGCTATCTGCATCTCTGCCTCCTGACCAAAAACCCAAATACATTGACCTTTTCAAAGAGGATGTCTTTGCATGGGGTTATGAGGATTTAAAATCCTATGACACCGCTGTTATCCAGCATACTATCCCTCTCAAGCCTAATCAAAAGCCATTTAAACAGAAATTGAGAAGGATCAACCCCATGCTTCTCCCTTCAATTGAAAAGGAATTGCAAAAAATGTTTAAAGCAGGCATGATAGCACCAATCAGGTTTTCTGATTGGATTTCAAATTTGGTCCCTACAAGAAAGAAAACTGGTGAAATAAGGCTTTGTGTGGATCTTAGGAACTTGAATCAAGTATCCCTCAAGGACAATTACCCCTTGCCCAAGATGGATCATATTCTTCAACGAGTGGTAGGTGCCTCAAGGATTTCTTTACTTGATGGATTCTCAGGGTTTAATCAGATCCTAGTACACCTTGATGATCAGGACAAAACTGCATTTACAACCCCATGGGGAACTTTCAAATATGTAAAAATGCCTTTTGGATTGAAAAACGCAGGGGCAACATTTCAAAGAGCAATGGATATTGCTTTTGCAAAAGAGATTCATGACTTCCTTGTCATTTATTTAGATGATCTCACACCTTTTTCAAAATCTGACCAAGAACATTTGAAACACTTGAGGCAGATCTTCTTAACATGCAGGAAATATGGAATTTCCTTAAATCCCAAGAAGTCTCTGTTTGGTTTGGAAGAAGGCAAGCTGTTGGGACATATTATTTCAAAGGATGGCATTAGAATTGACCCAGACAGGATACAGGCTATCTTACAAATGCCCCACCCAAGAAATATCAAAGAATTGCAAGGATTCTTGGGGAAAATCAATTTCTTAAGAAGGTTTATCCCAAACCTAGCCGAACTGATCAGATTATTGAATAATATGCTAAAGAAGGATTCAAAAGTGAAATGGACAGTTGAAGCAAACCAAGCCTTTGAAGGTATAAAATTGGCCCTTACCCAAACCCCAGTCCTAACCAATCCTCAATTTGACAGGGAATTTATCATATTTTCTTTTGCTTCTCAACACACAATTGCTGCTGTCTTGTTACAGAAAGATGACCAAGGAAATGAGAAACCCATTGCTTTCTTTAGTAGAGCTCTTAGAGATGCTCCCCTAAAATACCAAATCATGGAGAAACAAGCTTATGCTTTGGTCAAGGCCATCAAAGACTTTAGGATCTACATCCTCTATTCACATGTTATAGCTTATGTACCAAGTCCTATTGTCAAAGACATTCTCACCCAAGAAAATTTAGAGGGCATAAGAGGAAAGTGGATTGCCAACATTTTGGAATTTGATATTGAGATAAAACCTACAAAACTAATAAAAGGGCAAGGTTTGGCCAAACTAATGACAGAAGCAAACTTCCAAGCCTTAGACATCAACCAACTGGACAGTGAACCGGAGATGGCGACTCCAAAGATCAATGTAGCCTTCGAACAATCCCCTTGGTACTCTGATATATGTTATGTATTACAAAACCTGTGTGCTCCCCCAGGATTGTCCAGAACTAAATGTAGGTTCCTAGAAATGAAAGCTTCTAAATTCTGTGTTATGGATGGAAATTTACTTTGGAAAAACCATGAAGGGATATTGCTAAACTGCCTAATGAAGAATGAAACTGACAATATCATAAAAGAATTTCATGCAGGTGACTGTGGTGGACACTTGTACAGGAAGTCCACTGTGGATAAAATACTGAGGGCTGGTTACTACTGGCCCACCATGTTCTCTGATGTCAATAAATTCACCACCTCATGTCATAAATGTCAAGTGTTTGAGGGAAAGAGACAGTTACTGCCACTTCCCTTAAGGCCTATTGCAACAGAGAGACCTTTTCAACAATGGGGCTTGGATTTCATTGGGGAAATTCATCCCTCATCTTCAGGCCAACATAGATGGATCTTAACAGCCACAGACTACTTCACTAAGTGGATTGAAGCTGTTCCATGCAGACAAGCAAATGATTCAACAATCATTCAGTTTTTGGAGAATAACATATTGGCTAGATTTGGTTGTCCTGACAAAATAATAACAGACAATGCTGCTGCTTTCAGATCCAAGAAGATGGTGAATTTCTGCCACAAATTTCACATTACCTTGGGCCATTCTACTGCATACTATCCCCAAGGAAATGGCCTTGCTGAGTCATCAAATAAAAGCCTGGTAAACATTATAAAGAAAGTGCTAGAAGAGAACAAAAAGAATTGGCATAAGAAGCTTGTGAATGCCCTATGGGCAGATAGACTAACAACCAAGAGATCAATTGGGACCAGCCCATATGAGTTGGTTTATGGGTTAGAAGCCAAATTCCCTTCATCGTTAGGAGTTCCTGTTATGAAACTTCTTCAAGAAAGCCAAGCTGAACCAAATGATATGCAAAGAAGGATAAATCAAATAATATGTTTGCAGCAAACTAGAGATCAGGTCTACAACAAAGTTCAAGTTTTACAAGAAAAATTAAAGAAGACCTTTGACAGAAGGACCAAGGCAGAAGATTTCAACATTGGTGACAAACTCCTCAAGTGGGATTCAAGAAGGGAAGATAAAGGAAAACATGGAAAATTTGATTCCCTTTGGAGGGGACCATTTGCTGTCCAAGCAGTACAAGGAAACAATACTTATTTCCTTAAAAGTCTTAATGAAACTGATTTGGATGAAGGTCTTGCGAATGGCAGGATGCTGAAGCACTATTTTGACTACTACCCATAAGTGTAGTCTAAGTCTCCATTGTACATATTCAAGTGTATATATTACTCTCTGTAGGATGTAAAAATGCAATTCCTCAAGTTTATCAATTATCAGCAAAAGGCAAATAGGATCAGAGATCTACCAAATTGGGAAGAGCACAATGTTGGCATTTAAAGCAGCATACTGCAAGTATTGGTGAAAGCAGTCAAAGGCCAAGGCATTCTGACCTACTGTTCTTGGTCTTTCTAATGAAAAACCATCCCCATGTGGAGCCACTGTTAGATACCTATACCAATAGGTTTCATATTTTATGATTGGCAAAGAAAGGTCCAAATATGCTCTGCTTTGATGATGCAAAGATCCCATATTTCCAAGAGAAGACAAGCTGTGCATATAGCTTGATATAGACTCAATTTTGATGGATGGTCCAACTGCCTAATCTGGATCATGCCATGTTTTAAATTTTCAGTTGTAGAATAGAGAAAGAAGTCTGTCCAAACTGTTTAATCTTGGCATACAAGTAGCTTAGGTAGAGAAGTAAGGCTCCCAACTGCTTAATCTGGGACCTTGGAAGCAATAAGGGTAGCGGTAGATAGAAAATCAAAAGGAAAAAGCCAGAGAAAAGAAAAGGCAAATAAGGGTATGCAAGTCTAAGTGCACCCTCCAAGAAGAAACAAAAAATGCTAGGCAAATAGATGGGTAGGCAGATGGGGTTGCAGAAGTGTCATTCCTTACAATTGAAGGTGTGCTAACCTATTTCACAAAGCAAAATCAATGGATTGAGAAGTCCTTCTTCTCTATCAGGTTGCAGCAAAGCAAAGAAGCATGTCTAACTTCCCAATTTTCCCCTTTTCCATTCATTACTAACAACCCCTCATCAGTTGAGATTCATGGAAGAATTGGTGGTTTTATGGTGGTTCTTAGTCCTTTAAAAGCCACATTTCTTGTCTAAAACTCTTTTCATTTTGATCTACTCCCTAAGCTAAGTTATTTTCAAATAAACTTAGTAATATCACCCCTCATCCACTCTTTCACCCACATTAATTTCTAACTTCTATTATATAATTCCCCTATGTTACCCCTTCCCCTACTATTATAACACCATGGTGTATAAACCCCCAAGCATTGTATAAATATCCCTCCCCTTGGCATTATAGCCAATAAGTCCTCTGTCAGGGATCAAATGGACATCTGGTCAGTTTGAGAAACCTAAACCTAACCCCCTTCCCCCTTCTGAATCCATTTTGACCCATTACACCTCCATTTGCTAAGAAAAACATATGAAAAACCTTTTTTTACCCATAACCCGCTTCATTTGCAAAAAGCACCCAAAAACCCACTTTGCCATTTTATCCAAAGTATCGGCGCGGTAATATTTTTTGCTATTTTACATTGAAAAACCATATAAACCCGCTGAAACCCAAAGTCCCGCTGGGCACGCTGTTCAAAAGAAAATACTATTTTATTACCTCCCCGCTGCCGTATCGTCCGCACTGTTCGGCGACCCGTCAACCGTCCGATCGGGCGCCTTTGATCGGACGACCATTATGCATATCGGGTTGGGCCCGACGTCCGAAGATTAGTGCCCGAGAAACTGTCAGAGGGTGACGTCAGGCCTTTGCCACGCGTCGCCCTCACAATTTCTCGGGTCGCCCTCTGACAAAACCCTGACCGTATCTAAGGCGGTCCGAGAAAAACCATTACCGCTTATCATTTACCGCCGGTTCTGTTATGCCTGCGTCATCGCCACGTCGGACCCACGTCAGTGCCACCCCGCCGTCGCGTCAGCAATCTTGTCCGCCCCTGCGCTGATATGTCTGCCACCTCATTATCCCGTGGACCAATCACAGCTTGCCACCTCACCCGGTGACGTCATGCTGACGTCATCCGACCTTGACCCCACCTGATGACGTCATCCCAAAAACGCGCCAATATGCCAAAATCCATATTTTTAGCCAAAAAATGCGTGTTTTTCCCACTTTTGCCAAAGCAACTATTGATTTTCCTGCATGCATTTTACGACCAATTTAGCGCCAACCTGCACAATTCGACTCTGAAACCGTGGGCGCCTCTGTCGTACCTGCATTCGCAACTGTTATCGACAATTCGCAAGGTATTTCTCAAAATTGTTCCCTGCACCTGGTTTTATCCATGTTTCTGTAAGCAAACTGTTTAAGAGAGTATAAAACACCAAAATCACCATCAAGCATCCAGTGACCTGCACTCATTTCCGACTAGCGAGGCAATAAACCTTCTGCCAAGCCTGCATTTGACAAAATTGACCTGAATTCACAGGTAGTTCGCGCAGTCGTGAACTAGAAACCTCCATTACATAAATTCACCATAGAAATACTCTAGTCAGTCCTGCTACTGTTTTAATCAATCCTATAAACGGTATTTCAATTGCTGTTTGCTCAATTCACCCTCTGTTCCATACAATTCATATTTACATTGTAAAGAAACTCCTCTGCGTTGTTCTGCTCACTCAAAACAGTTTACATACAATTCAGAAGCCTTACTAGCCATGGAAACACCAATAGCCCTGAATATCCAGCCTCTGAATGCCCCTCAAAGGGAGTTAGAATGGAAAGCCCTGGGAGATGTAGATTATCAGATGATAGACTAGTTCCCAATGGGTTCCAAGTTCAATATTCACATGCTAAATGAATTGAAAGCCCAACACCTTGGTGGAGCTGATATTTTAGGGATTTGGGACTCAAATTTGCCCATTTACAACCTCCCTCAAGTCAATGCCCTTCCAGACTTGATCCACAAGTGCCAGGAATGCTATGATCCATGCCAAAGAGCTGTTCTCAGTCCTACAGGCTCAATCTTGTTCCATATCACCCCAGAAACTATAAATGAGATGCTGCATTTCCATACTGCAAGGCCATTGACTCCTCTCTCCATGCTGGACTTAGTGAAGAAGGGGAGTAATTTGTCAAGTGCCCAGATCATAAAAATTAATCAGTTATTCATACAGCCAAGCTCTGAAACCATGAGAACTCCTCCTATTGGATATCACTACCTGAATGACTTGGGCAGAATGCTGGTGGATTTGATCAGCTACGTCCTGGGGTACAGGGGAATTGAGGATGTTGATGACACTATAATGGCAATGCTGTCCATATTTTCTCCTGGAAAGCCTCCAGCTGTGCACTATGACTATGCCACATATATTGCAGAAAAGATCCATGAACAACTAATGAATTTACAGAGGGAGAGGGTGTTCAGATACACCTCATACATCTACCACCTGTTCTTGTTTTATCAACCAGACAGTTTCTCCATTCCCCTCAAGAAACTTAATGCCCAGGGAAATCCAAGGTCAGTTGTGTTTTGGACTTCAGTTTTCCATAATATTTCTCAATCACCATACACATACTGTGAATTTATAGACCTGTTCATTCACCCAGCTATGACATTGCTGTATGGTGTCCCTCCTCCAAGGTTAACCGATGACATGCAGAGAGTTCTCCATCTCTCCAAATCCTACAGCATTGGTGATTGGTATTTTTACCAACATCACACAGTAATCAGAGTATATGGCTGTGAGTTGGACCCTTATAGGCTGCCAAGGTATGTCCCTATGAGACTTTTTGCCCTAGAATACTTCAGGCAGTTTGGAAATGCAGACTTCTTCCATTTCCAAAGTAGGAATAAGAAGGTGCAGCTGAAGGTAAGGAACCAGCTAGGCCCTTTTCTATACAATAAAAGAGAGGAGGGGTGGAAGGAAGCAGATATGATCTTAGAGGGCTTCAAATTGTAAACCAGCTTCAAATGGACACCTTATGACCCTAATCATTTTATCTCCCTCAGAAGGATAAAATACAAATTGGGTAACTATTCACATGTAAGGCTGCCTCATGTTGAAAAGTATGCAAATTCTTTGAGCTGGAAAGAGGGCACTCTAGAAGAGCCAATTACTAGAGAGCAGATGCTAGAAAGAGAGGCTAGGAATATGCAAAAAGAGGCTGACTTGGAAACTTGTGGACAGGTTTCCTTATCATATCAAAGGCAACTTGGAGCAGCTGCCTCTTCTTCAACAACACATCAGCAAGCTGCCATGGACACTCAACAGACATCCAGCAAAGGCAAAGAAAAGCAGGTGGAACAAGAGCAACCACCTCCCATGACTGAAGACCAAACAGAAAAAGAGGTGGAACAGCAAGAAAAAGTGCAGCAGCAGGAAGTACATCAACAACAGCAGGTAGAACAACAACAACAACAGGAATTACAGCAAGAAGAAGGGCAGCATGACAAAGAGCAGCCCCCACAGCAAGAAGGGGCAGTTGAGGCCCCAATTTTCACTGAACAGCAGGCCCAAAACACGGTGCCTCCTAGGCAAGAAACATCAGCTGAAGCATCAATCCTCCAAACTCCACAAAAGGAGGATATAAGCAGGAAAAGGGACAGAGAGACTCCCTTAACCACATCAATAAGTCATGGTGAGAAAAGACAGAGACTGAATCCTTTCTCTGAGGAGGAAATGCCAATAGGGCAGTCTCTGGGCATGGGCCCACCCAGTAGAGAAGCATCTGCTAGCTCCTTCCAGCAGGGACAAGACAGAACAATAGGAGGAGAAGTCAGCTCCTCAAGCCACCAAAGAGAAGCTGAAGGAGGAATCAAACAACAGTTCATAGACATAAAGAGGAGGAATGAGCCAATAAAGATACAACTATACAATCATTTGTTGAAAATGGCTCCCACTAACCAGCAAAGACTGATGTCTGCGTATGATGTTAGTGAAGGAAAAATGATCATGAGTCATTTTTTGCCAGCTGTAGCACAGCCCCAGTCTCCTGCAGATTATATAAGGACCAATCTTGAGGTCCTTGCCAAGGACATCCACCCTATGGACAAAATTGAATTACACAAACAAACGGGTGAGATGGTGTATGCCTCCTTGGCAGACAAAACATTGGATAATTATAGGCTAGAGAATGGCCTTCATAATACAGCTGCCCAACTTGAGTTGGAAAGGGCATCCTCTCAAGCTAAGGACAACAGAATTAGGTCCTTAGAAGATATAATCATAGAAATTGGGCATGATCCCAAGGATATCAAGGGTATACAAGAGATATTGAAGGTGAGGGACGCAGACATGGCAGCTTTGAGGAGAAAGATCAAAATTCCAGCCACAATTCACCCTCAAACAGATGAAATTGTCCAGCAGAGGCATGATCAAGATGCCTAAGCTTTGCTGGTGTCTCTATATAAGCAGCTAATCCAAACTCAAGAAAAGCTGGGAGAATCAGAGGCTGCACAGGCAGCATTACAGGCAGCCTTGAAGCAAAAAGAAGAAGGTCAGACCTCCCAGCCTCCTCCTGAAATAATTAACCTCGAGGAAGCTGCTCCAACTACTGTTCCTCCTCCTCAACAAACAGGACAGGCAGCACCATCCACCTCAGCACCACCACCACCAACAGAGCAGGCCCCAAGCCTGGACATGCAAAAGCTGAGAAATGAGATCCAGGCCTTGGAAGCACAAATGGCAGAATTAAATGAGGCTAGGGAGAAACTAGCCAAAGTCAATGAAAGATATGACAAGTCCAAGCAGACTGTGGCAGAAAAGGGCAGGGAAATAAAAGCCCTCAAAGACAGGATAAAGGAGCTAGAAAAGGAGCTCCAACTGGATAAAGTGGTGGCCGAGATCAAGACAGTGCTATGGGCTAATATTGGCCAGTCTATTACTGACCAATGGCAGTATATTGACACAATCCATGAGCAGTTGGAGCTCATTGCAAAAGCACAGAAGGAGATTCAGAGATCAAGGGCAGCTCTAGGCAATATGCCTGAAGTTGCCACCAGGATGATCAATGTGCTCAATAATAGAACAAGTTCTCAGTTAGCAACTATGGGAATTCCTAACAGGACTGAGACTATTATGTTGATAAAAAGGGTCCTTACACTAAGAAGCTTAGTGCAGACATTAGAGAGAAGGACCCAAGACATGCAGACCGAGGTGAACAGATTTATGGACAAATTTGTGGTATTACAGAACAGAGGTCTCCCTGGCTTACTGAACAGCGCAGGAAAACTGCTTACCCATGAGCAGTATGCCAAGAGAGTCAATACATTTGCCACAAGTCAGATCACTGAAAGGCCCAGCACCTCAGAGGAAATAGGGCCAGCCACAGGACAAAGTCTCTACAACAGAGTAGAGAATTTATTCTTTATAATGAATGAAATAAATCACCTATTTGAAGTGCCTCCTAACTTCTATAAATACACAGAGGCAGATGAGACTATGGATGCAATTCTTAGGCATCAACTACCCACACAGGAATGGTGGACAAAGGCAATACAGATGATCCTATAGACCAGGAAGCCATTCTTCAAGTTTTTCATCAAAAAATACAAATTGGCATGCACAGGAAAACTTAGTAAAATCAGCATGCATGAAAAGATAAAAGCTGAGCCAACTCAGCAGAACTTTCGGCCAGCAAATCAAGATGGACAGCTACAGATGACAGGACCGAAAAGTCACAGCAGAGCAGCCACATCAGCGCATTTTCCAGCATTTAAAGCAGATCATTCCAACCGACTCAGTGGCCTCCAAAGGCCAAAATATCTTCTGACTGATATAAATGAACATTTATGATGTATTAAAGACAGCAATAACTTTTTATCTGCTGTTATGTACAAAGTTGGTGAAATATTTATTTCTCAGATGACTCAACGCCATAGATATTTTGTATTACCATTTGTATATATTTGCCCCTCGCATAAGCTTGCAGGGGTTGTTGTTGATTTCTTTTGAAGAAGTTCCTATGCTGTAATCTTCACAAAGTTTAATAACAGAAGTAATGGAATTTCTGAAGTTCTGAGTTGTTTGAATGCGTTCACGGTGTTTGTTGAAGTTGGCAGGATCCCTGTGCATCTCATATACAATAAGTTTTCTGTAACTCTCTGCGTTTTGTGTTTCAATCTTTTACAATCCATAAATGTTTCTAAGTTCTAAGTATTTAGCAGCAAAGAAAAAGAATAGCCTTCAGGATTTATTCATGGAATACCCTGAGCTCAATCTATGTTGTTAATGAATGTTTTCTTCAGTTATAATCTTGATAAGTGTAATTCTTAATTGCTGCACTTTCAGAATATATCTTTCACAGTGAGCCTTGTTTCAGGAATTCAAGTTTGCTCCTGAGCAATATATTTCACTTTCACAGCATTAGCTTAATGGAGAATTCTTAATTGCTTTCCATTGGCTAAGCCTACATCATCATACATCATCATTTAAGCTTTGAATTTTGTTTATTAAGATACACAATAGGCCCTACAGTCTGAACATTCCCACTGAAGCATTTCAAACATTTCACAGCTCTAGACTCCATTGCCCAATGAAATACAACTGTCTAAACATTACATCTTAGGTATTGAAAGACATCCTTCAACCAAAACATAAACAAAAACCTGAGCATAATAGCTAGCCTAAAATACTATCATAACAGAGACAAATCATAAAGAGAGAGCCCTCTTTGATCACAGTTTGGCTAGAAACTGTAATCCAAAGATTGGTTAGTGGTTACCCCGGCCGTATTCCCTTGGGAGTCATAGGGAACAACCTGGGTGTTAACAGTAGTATCCATCTTGAGAGGGAAATGAGCCTTCTTTATGATTCTCCGATGAAACTAAGAAAATAATGTAAAGATATGCATTCATGACCTGTAGCTACTATGTTTACCATATGTTTGTCTAAATGTTTATCATGTGAATGGAATATTTGGGCAAGGTATAAGCCTAAGAATAGGTTATGCATACTTATGACTATATTAGACTTGATTTTGTAGATTTCTACGTAGTGTCCTGTAGGTTAGCCCTGAAAATGTGGCGGTGAATCCACGACCGCAATCTCTTAATTGAGTTTTTTTGGTTGTAGCCACATGAAG
This sequence comes from Pinus tabuliformis, assembly GCA_031772625.1. Taxonomy (NCBI): domain Eukaryota; kingdom Viridiplantae; phylum Streptophyta; class Pinopsida; order Pinales; family Pinaceae; genus Pinus; species Pinus tabuliformis. Next base: position 903,907,706 of record CM062817.1, on the reverse strand, counting down.
GATGACTCATGCATGCGGATAGAGCCTTCTAGCCACATGCATATCTTAGAATGCATGTTGTTGGGATGTGATATTAGGTGAAAATATAGTTCCAAATCAAGGTAAGATCATCATTGGATGTTGTCTAACATTTGGGTGGTTTGGTATCCTAGGAAGTTGTAATAAGTTTTAGGATGGTAGACCCCACTTCCATAACTAGAACTTGGTTGTTGGGTCATGAATAGTAAATATCAGCTAATGTTTACCCTAGAGGGCTTTTAAAAATAGGTAAATGTGGTGTGGGGTGGTATTAGAGTGAGGTTGCAACATTGGACCTTAGGGTAAATGCATATTGTTATGCATGCATGTTAGTTGTTTATATGTTTATCATGCATGTATGTTAGCTATTTATTGTTATGGTTATGATATCCATATATGAGATGGTATGCTTGTGATGTTGTATCGTGCTAATATGGATTGGCCTATGCAAATGCAATAGCCTCCCCTAAGATACATTGAGGTATGATTTTGATTATGTTTTTAGCTAACAATGGCATATTGCAAGAAATAGAAGGCTAAGAGATGAAGAGCAGAACAGTTGAGCACAATTCATATCACTCTTCGTACATTCGGGAAGAGACATTGGTAGGATGGGAGAGATCAGATGAGCAACAGGGTGAGGGAAATTATCCTGGTTTGGTCAATACATTGAGAAGTTCTAAGGCAAAAATTGTGAGTTGCAAGGCAGACAATGAGAAATTGATTGAGGAAAATGAAATGATTTCTAGAGATCAAGAAAAGCAAGCTGAGGTCAATTCAGTCATCCTCTATAGCCTTTCAAATTTGCAGAAGCAAGGACAACTGGGGATCATTCATGGAGATAGACAGGAAGAAAAGACTAATGGTGCAAATGTAAGCAGTTCTTGGAAAGGGTACAAGATGGATAGAGATGATATAATGAAGGGTGGAAGATCCTTTGATACACTTGAGAGGAGGGTTAGCACTCATGGATTTTATTCTAGCTCCGGTTTCAAGAGACATCATTGCCATCACCATTAGTATCCTTATAGGAGGAGTGAGAGGGGGTACTTGCCAGAGGAGTTCAAGAAAGCCAAGCCTCCTAATTTTGATGAGGAAATGAAGAAATCAAAAGATGTAGAAGCATGGCTTCTTGGGATGAAGAAATTATTTAGGTTGTATGATTACTCAGAGAACATGAAAGCCAAGATAGCTACCTTTAGTCTTAAGGTAAAATTAGATATATGGTGGGAATATGTTAAGCATGTCAAAGGAATTAGGGAAGATTATATGATTTGGGATGAGTTTTAAAGACTCTTCATGAATAAGTACCTATTTAAGAGCCATTATGTTGAAAAGGGCAGGGACTTCTATGAGCTCAAGATGGGTTCCATGACAAATGAAGGATACACAACCAAATTTCTAGAGCTGTTGAGATATGTTCCCTATCTCAAGGATAAGAAAACAAAGATCCAAAAGTTCATTAATGGATTTCCAGTATCATTCAAAGCCCATATTGAGTCTGATGAGCCTCAATCATTTTAGGAAGCTATCAGAAAGTTGAATCATTCTTATGAGTAGTCAAAGTGCAAGCTTGAGTTCAAGCATGACTGGAAAGGTAATGAGAATACTAATGGAAAATGACTCAATAAGCAAGGAAGATCCTAGGATGCAGGTAACAAGGAAAATGTGACACCTAATAAGAAGTTCAATGCAGCTGAGATAGGACACGGGTCTCAGCTCGAGGAGAAACAAAATAAAGGTGATGGCAAAAAATGTTTGAGGTGTTGGATGCTCTATATAATTGTAAATACTGCATTGAGCTATGTTTATAAAGCTCCAATAAGCAGTGTGTTTTAATTTCAGCGGTTTGCTAGTCATAAGTGTCATAGAACATCAAGGACAGTGTTCCCCCAAGGGGGAGGGGTTTGCAACAACCCCAGGTTTATTTTCCATGTAAATGAAAAAACATTTATAAAGGAAAAAATAAGACCAATGTCATGGGACACATATTCCAAGTTGAACGAGGGGAAAACATTATAATGGGCATCACTTTCTGGTTTATTATTGGCTATGAAAATCGGCATTGGCATTGGAAAAGGAAAAAAGGAAAAAAATGACAATTAATCAAAGAAATAAAGGAAAATAAGAGAAAAGGAAGTTGAATATAAAAGAACATGCATGCCAGGGAAAATGAAGGAAAAATAAAAGGAAAAGGAAACAAAAGGACATAGAGAACAATTTATGCCTCTTTTAGTCACTCTTAGTTACACTTGATCACTTCTTGGTTACTATCGAAGATTTATAGCATTCACTTGGACAGTGAGGCATTCTCACTTGGATTTGGAGAGAGAGAACTTGGAGAGAAGAAAGAAATCAAATAAAGGAAATCAGGGAAATGAAGAAGAAGGTTGGAAAAGCAGCTACAACAAGAGAACATTGTAGGTAATAGGTTGCATGTGTGATCTCCTTGCTGAGATTTGAATGCAAGGTACATGCATTTGGTTTTTTGGTTACTTTGTTTTCATTGGGATGGGATTTGCCTGAATTAGCAGTGGATTTAACCTTGCTTTTCCATTTTTTGGATAACCATGATGTAGTGGGTTTCCCGTTTTGGTTAAGCTTTAGATGGCCAATAGATTTCAGATCCTGATGAGGTGGTCTCAGAAAAATTCCCAAGGGTCAAGGGTGGAGATGGGCATTCTCCTAGAACTCTTGATGGATAGGTGGAGACAAGAAAATTCATCTGGGTACGGTGAAGAAGTTAGAGGCATCCAAGCTAGTTTTGGTTTTGGTGATTTACGAATTGGTTTAGTCGAAATCATTGTGGTGGAGGGTTGAGGTGGTTTAACCTTTGGAAGCCCTGGTTATTTCTGTTTTGGTTTATCCCATGGTTCAACCTAATCTATTGTCGGGTGGTACATTGAAGTCCCTGACTTGGTTGGCTTTATGCATATGTTATTATGTGTTATTTCTTTTGGAGATCAATGAGCACATGTATTGGTTATTGCATTGATTTTATAACTAGTTTGTCATGGTTTCATTTTGGTTGAATGTTGGTTATATGCATGGTTAACTGATGTGCTCTTGTTATGGATCTTATTCATGATTCTATAATTAGTGAATGATTATATGAATTTATGAGCTAGCAAGTATTGTTGTAGCTAGCTTGAGAGGGCAGTGAGCCTTCTTGATGATTCTCTTATGTACCATATTTTTGTCTAAATGTTTATGATGTGATTGACATGTTTGGGTAAGGTATGAGCCTAAGTATATGTTGTGCATACTTGTGATTATCTTAAACTTTATTCTGAAGGGTTAAATTGGCACTAAATCTACAACTGTAGTCTCTTAACTGAGTATTTTCGGTTGTAGCCGCATGGAGGGTGGCTTGTGCATGTGGTTGGAGCCTTTTGGCCGCATGCACAACTTGGCATACATGTGACTGGGATGTGAGATTAGGTGAAAAGATAGTTCCAACTAAAGGTAAGATCATTGGTGGATGTTATATGGCATCTGGGTGGTCGGGTGTCCCTGGGAAGTTCCAGTAAGTTTCAGGATGGTAGACCCAACTTCCATAACTATAATTTGATTGTTGGGTCATGCATAGTAACTATTAGCCCATATTTACCCTTGAGGGATTGTAAAAGCAGGTAAATGTGGGGTGGATTTTACATGGAATTAACTCTAACCATTATTGGAAAAGTTTCAGAAGAAGGAATACAAGACTCAACAAGATTATCCTAATCAAAGAAAACACTCATAGAACTTGGAGTGGGTAGACCTAAAGAGATAGACATGCCCCCTAGTTTATAAGACTCTGAACTTTAAATAAGGAAGACTTGGTTGGTAGAAATTTCACCCCCCAAAGGAGGAGTGGGATTGGTCAAATATTGCATTGCATCAACCACTTCATCAACCAATGGCTAAATAGACTATTGAGAAACCATAAGAAGTTCAAGAATAGAATAATTTGTTGTCACAATGACAACGACCCTCCAAATTTTTTGCTTAAGTTGATTTTGGAGCATACATAAAGAGTCGTTTCAAGCCCCCTAGTGTCATTGTGTTGTTTGATTTGTTATTTGTGTGTTTTCTCCTAGTGTCGAATCCTCCTAAGTCAATGTTTCCCAAGTGTTGTCACCTAACCTTTATAAGCACTTAGGTTATCTAGTCCATGGTTAGGTGAATTCACGACTTGTCTTGACTTAGAAACTAGCCTTTACGCCATGCACACACTTAGAAAAAACACAAAATCATAGAAAAATCAAACAAAAGAAAGACAATTTCTATTTAAGGCAAAAACACACTTCAAGTTGGTGAAGACATGCACTTGATATGAGTGCACTCCTTTGGGATGAAGAAGTGCACCCTCCTTGAGTGAACTCCTTCATGCTAAGCAAGTGTGCCCTACCTAAGCGCACTCCTTCGTGCTGAAGACATGCGGTCTTCTTGGCTACATGCATGTGCCCCTTTGTTGCATGTGGGCACACTCCTAGAAAATAGGAGACCACTTAACTTCCCTTAACTAATCCTTTCACTTGTCGACAAGTGGCGATCATGCATGAAACGATTTTGCATGTAAAGTATTTTAAATTAACCCAGTTAATCACCCATTTGCATAATCATTCTTATTTGGGCTGGGCACACAGTTGTGGATCAAGAAACTCTTCATCAACCTGCGCTACAAGTAAGTCTTGCATGTCAAATATATTCATCGCCTTTCATGATTTTACTATCTATCTTGCTTTTATTGTTGGCGCTTCTTTGTTTTCCAGTTTATTTGCTAGCATTTTTGTTCAATCTTCACTTTGCAAGTGTTAATTTGTTGTCTCACACATAAACTCTTCTCCTACCTTTCATATTCTACCTTGATTGTGATAGGGTCCATATAATATTGCAAATCCTTCTTCTTCTCATTTTTGCCATGAAATATTTCTGTCGAACTTGTTCTTGAGCTTTCAATAGGCATAGTGCACTTTTGGAACTCAAATCCCATTCAACCTTGAAATTTTCACCCAAAACAATCAATTTTTCCTCCTGAGCGCACTTCTTTGACACAAAGAATTGCACCGTTCCTTGAGCACATGAGCGCACCACGAAGAATCAAATTGTTTTTCTTCATCCCTTCGGCATGTTCCAGTGCACCCTCCTTGCCTTTAAGCACATGAGCATACCCTGAAGGACTGAAGGATTGAAGACATGTTCCTTCATCCCTTCAGAGTGCGCCAGTACACCCTCTCTATATCCTTGAGCACATGAGTGTATTGTAAAGGCCTGAAGGCCCAACAACTCACCTCTTCAACCCTTAAGAGTGTGCCAATGCGTTGTAGATGGTTTTCTTCACTTTCTTGAGTGCATGAGCACACTACAAAGCCCTAATTGACCCTTGAGCTTCCTTATTTATTTTAAAGTGTGCCCTCCTTGTTTTCATGACTAGTTTATTGTGCATGCAAGTGATTTTATACTATCGTTGATATATTTTCATGTTCAATTACATTTGATGGCTCTCTGTACATGATTTATTAGATATTGCTGCATAGTTAGGTAATATTAAGCTAATATTTTCATTATGAATGTGCTTCCACAAGCATGTGTTGAAGCTATAAGTATTCTGGCCCTTTCATCATCTGTTGGACCCATGCCTCCCCATAAAGTGACCTCCAAAAAAGTCTAAGAAGAAATCACTGAGGAACATATTGAAGTGACCAAGCCAACCATTCCCATTTATGCAGACACATAATGCTTCATTGATAAGTCTACTGAGGTCACATTGGGCGGTATATACAACAAATTCATGCAAAAACGTTTTGCTAAGAACTTGGAGGAATAGGAAGTGAACATCAACACCAAGAGGTCTAGGATGAATAGGATCACATGCAGATTCCCGATCATCCCTTGCATAGAAGTGATTGAGTGCATCATTACACATGTGGATGACTCTTATTGTTTTCTTCGCAATGTTATAGAGAAGATCTGTAGATGTACTACAATATGTTTAGGCCCATAAAGTATGCAAATAATGACTTTTACACTATATGGTCCAACCTCGACACAAGTGACATTATTAGATCATGGTGTCAAGATCCTGTTAAGTCTCTCCATTGCCCATCCACTGTATATCCGACTAAGATCCTTAGAGATGTATGTTAGTATCTGATAGCCATGTGTTGTTGGTTGCATGGGCAAAAGAGCATTGAGGTGTTTGAAGGAAACTTGATATATATGCTCAATATGGTGGTATCTCGTGGAAGAGTCTTCAACTGGGAAAATATATTGTCATTTGAGTTGCAGCGTCATGTGGGGCATGCAAAAGCATATTTGAAGGCAAACCAGGCACAAAAATTCTACATGTATGCATTTTTTTTAGATGGAATATGTGCACAATATGAATTACCTTGAATTTACTGGAACTGGACCCCTAAGAACAAGTTACCATTTTACTTTAAATGGAGGGTGTTATTAGAATCAAGCTTCAGAGGCGCATATGACATATTGGCCGAGCACTTCATTGCAATTATCTTTCACATGATATTCAAGATCGATCCTCCTTGCATGAATGATTAGGTGAATGAGTCACTACAAGATATCATAGATTGGTTTATAGCTCCTGAGGGAACATAGATCAACTGTTTTATTTGTAAGATATCCCCTCATCTTATGCCGCAATATGTGAGCAATAAGGTGGTAATGCAGGAAGTAGAAAATCGGTTATAAAATGGATTGTCTGGAGTTATTCACAGGAGGAAGAAAGGCCCTTGTCCCACCTTCCCATTGAGGATCAGATTATATGAGTTGAATACAAGGCAACAAAAACATAAATACATGAGTTGGATCACTTGCACTTCACCACTAAATAATTTCATGGATATGATCCCAGGAGAGTGTGCAGGCAACATTGTGAAAGGATCGATTACATGGGGTATTAATTGATATCTACAATATAATATGAGAAGCTAAATAACTGGTATAATACAAACATGAAGGTAACTCCAGGGATGGAGACCAATTCACCCCAAGGTCCACTAGCTTAAGACTTGCAGGTGCAGGGGGAAGAATATAGAACCCCTCAAGAAAGGAAAGTATCTCCCAAGAAGAGGATCATATATGATTCGATAGGAAAGAGCAGTAGGAAGGGGAAGTCTGATCCTCTAAACATAGGAGCTATTCAATAAGAACAAGAGAGGAGAGAAGCATAATAAGAAGAGGAGAAGAGGATGAGTTGTTTCAGAAGCAACAAGAAGAAGAAGAGGAGAGGATAAGGATAGAAGAATAATATCAAAGGTAGTCCCAAGAGGAAGAATCAACACAAAGATTGGAAGAATAACAATTGAATCAGGAGATTGAACATGAGGAGTTGGAAGAAGAAGATACCATTCAACCCATGCATGATGAGCCAGGTTCTCCGGAAGAGCCTCCTCTCACAGGTGGTCATCTTCCATTAGCAAGATGGGGATCACACCTCCACTGACAAATATAGTCATGGATGTATGCAATGTCACATTTGATCAAATTAAGAAGAGTATAATGCAATAGAGGCATAGATACATTTCGAAAGATCCTCAGAATCTAGTCTCATTTTCTACAGAGAAGGTGATAACTTCCAACACCAAAAGGAATCCTATGGCGGTCATGGCACCAAATGTTGCTTTTTCCAGAGTAATAAAATACAAATCTAAATATCTTCTAAGTGAGAATGATATATTGAGGAAATAGCTTGCTACAGTGAAGAAATAGGTGGAACATCTCGCGGCGGATAATCAACGATTATCATCACAGAGTTTGAACACTGCAAAATGGCAGGAAACCATGCAGGAAGAAATGGGGCCAATGGAGGACACCATGGCACAGTTATATGATGAAATGATACTATACAATAGGTGGTGGCTCCTCTTATTGGTATTTATAAGAAAACATAGGAAGTGGTAAAACTCCTGAAAGTAGCAAATAGAGTGGTTGACCATCTTCAGGAGTGGCTTGCCAAGTATCCAAATGCTGCACAACATTTGGAAAAGAAAGACATGATTTACACATAAATGGATAGAGTTGAGGTGATACTCCACCATCAAAACTACATGTGTCTTGTAGAATATATGATTAGTACTATTGTTTCCTATAATCCACTGCATAATGGTTTCTAGGTCTAACAAAGAAACATGGAATGCCTGCAATAGGAACACTTGAAGAAATCAGACGAAAATAAGTCATCTTCCAAGAGATTAGGAAATATATTGAGTAGATCAAGCAAGGAACAGAACATGAAGGCTTGGAGGTCACCAAGGACATTATTCTACAGTATGCCATCACACCAGTCAAAGCTCATATGAAACTTTCATGGCTATGGAATAATGTATAATCAAAATCCTAGAACATATTAACAGAGGCACTAGAGGTGAAGATGCGCTACATAGGGGAATTTCCAGGTCGGGTCAAAGCCATATCAACAAAGTTCAGAGCATGGCACACTTACATTACAAATGAGCTCCATGAGGAAGCAAATGATTTATCAATTTGATGAGCATTTGTCCCATAACCAGTTTTGTCTTATATAGCCACCGTCTCATATATAATAGATGGTATGTAATGAAGTCCAAGGGACACATGTGGAATGTGAATAGTCACATATGGAATTTAATAAGTCATGAATAGAATATGAATAGTCATAGGAGTTGAAGAGTCATGAGGAATTTCAAAGGTGATTATTATTTGTTATAAATAGATCCTCATAATTCAAGCTCGGGGCTTGGATTCTTGGAGTCTTGCCTTTTATTCTCTTGCAGTGCATAAGAGATAGATCATTCTTTGGAGAAGCAAGTTGTGGCTTCATGTTCCACTACTGGATATAGTGTTTCATTCATGTAAGATTGTACTTGGGATCTTTCACTCTTAAACAGAAGCTCTACGAGCCGAAACTTCTTCATACATGTATCATAGATATAGTACAAATATTCTTATTATGTTTATGATATATGTTGCTTTAATTACATACTAAGTGAATGAACTAATTCATTGCTTGGCTATGGTTTTTATTGAATGAATTTGGTTATGCTTTAATGATTGTTGTTTATTATTTGGAATAATATGCAGGTATTCAACAAGTCTTTCTCTTCCTTCCCGAGTCCCCCTTTAGGATAGTACTATTAATTTTCTAACTGGAGGTTCATTTTCCTTTACCAGTCATGGATCTTCCCTCGTGCACCTTACATTGGGTGTCTCACAAAGCTCACATACTTGTTTCCCTAAAGAGGTGTTGCGTTCTCTTGTGTGTTATTGTAACTAAGGCATATCTTTGAAGCCTTTCTAGCGGTGGCTGGACCATATGCCCAGATGGGAATCCTACACCAAACAATGTGAGGTCTAATTAAGACAAGACATCGGGGAGATCCCCTTACAATGTTGGAAGAATCTAGAACCATTTACATTTTTGGTGTTAGAAGGAGGGCTAGATGACAAGTTGAGCCTGTGAAGTCTATTTGAGTCTCTTACCTTCAAAGCATTCATCACAAATCATAAACCTAAGGTGTTTTTCCGAAGTTTTAGATATTTCAATCCCCACAAAATCTTTACATAACTTGTCACATTTTAAATTCGATGGAAAGGGCACAAAAATCGTCCTTGATTACGTAATTAATTCGTTCAATTTTTTTTTTAAGTGGTGTTTAGTTTGAATAAATCCTCGCATGGTTTTTTACCCTTATATTATATGGCTATGTGAAGCAATGCTACTATTATTTACCCACTGCTTCTATCTCATCTTTTAAACAATTGGTTAATGAGCTTCATCACGTTCTCGACAAATATGAGTATAAAATGTTATTGGTGAAATTAATCAACTTAGAATGAAATCGAGTAAATCTCTTGAACATTTTTCTGATCGTTTCCTTCATCTTTGTTATGAATTTCTTGATGAGGATGTGGACTTGAAGTTCTTGGATGAGAAGTTTTGTTTCTTAGTTTGGACGTCAAGGAAATTTTTTGAATCTAAATCATTGTGTCCTACCGGTCAAAAAAAATTTCACCATCCCGAGGAAGAACCAGATAAACCTTTTGTCCCATGTCCCCCTCCTTTAGATGTTTTGTGTCTGCAACCTCAACGAATCACTAAAATGAAAGATCAATTTGCTGACGAAGAATTAATTTTTCTTTCACATCTCTATCCTGATGATGATTCGTCTAATATTATCAATCGTTTATCTTCAAATATTGATAGTCGTCATGTCGATCCTCAACCTGTTAATCAAATTGAAACCTTGGATAACCATGACCTTGATGATTTCCTTTTCTCTAAAATATACAGTAATGATGGTTCAAGTAACATGGATGAATATTTGTTCCTAGAAGAAGAACTAGATTTGCAATATTTCCAGTAGGAGTTTGATACAATCATCACATTTTTTCTTTCAGGTATAACTCCTCTTAATAAAGAAGATGACATGATTATCATTGAGGATTTTTGTTGTAATATTGAAAAGCTATCTGATCAACCTTATATTTATGGTAAATCTCTTGATCTGAATAATTAATTTTGTTTTGATAAGAAACTGACCTTTTCTCAAAATTCAAAGTTAAATCAGGTGAGTGGGACACTCCAACCCATGTAGATGGTTATGTTAGGTTCCTATCACCATGATGACATTTATGATTTCGGTCAGTTCATTATTCTTTTGCACAACTTTTCTGTTAGTTTCATCGTGTGGGATGTCGACTCTCTCTTGAGGGATTCTTGTTTTCTTCACATAAAAATTTTCTTTCCTCAGCGAAGAAAGTTTAATTTGACTATTGAACTTCCACCGCTACATCCCACCTCGAGAAAATCTTCAATCTGTGATGTGGAAATAGAGAATGGTTTTAATGAATATTTTACATCATCCATAAAATAATCTTACTCTCACGAAAACATGGATTGTGGTCATCTTGTTAATGTCGCTTATGACATGGATCTGTCTTTGTTCAATCTTTCTTGTAAAAGTTTCCCCAAAGGTTGTTTCCATGATCTTATTGCAGACTCTTTAGAGGAATCTTACTAGTTCAGATCCATGTCTCTTGGATTTTATTTGCATGCGCAATATTTCATTTGGTAGAGTAGTTGAGAGTGATACACCATTGTGATTGCACTTCCTATTTTTACGTGCCAATGCATACGTTTGCACAATTTATCCTTTTCATTGTACTGCACTTTTTTTGGGTTATACATGATCACATGGTTTGGATTTAAATAGGAACACAACAAATTACATATATAACCATAAATACAAAGATGCAGTAGAAATAACATTTCATTTCATTAATATCAAACACTGAAATATGCTTACAAATAGAATGGAAATAAGACTAGCTTTGGCGATGGTAGCTTATCTTTGAGGAGATGTGGCAGCTACATGCCTCTGAACTGTGTTACAATGAGGCTCAAGGGCCTTTTCATTATTGAAAAATAAGAGCAAAACCTAAACAACCAAAACCATAACCTGAGGAGATGTAACACCAAGAGTTTATGGGCCCCGTTGGGGTTAGTTGGACAACCAACTTCCCGGGGTTGCGACTTGGTCATATTATCTCTACTTGACACGCATGATACCCCATTGGAAATATCTCTTCGAGGACTACGAAAGAAAATATTATTTTAGATAGAAAATCATCGCCTGTAGATTGCCAAAAAAACATCATTTAGGGTCTCAAAACGGCTCCAGAAGTTTAGGACCCGAAAAACTGCTAAAAATAGTAAACTATGCTACAATTAAGGAAACTGAAATACCGAAAGAAACAATGGTGGGGGTCTAAGTGGAATTGGTGGGTGGCCACCAATATCCACCTGGATCATTCCTCCCCCCTTAGGAAGCAATGGTCCCCATTGCGTTGAGTTCCTCCATGGGATGAGGAAACTTCTGCTGAACTTGGTCCCTGGTGAGCCACTTGCCTTGGTGAAGGAGTTGGCCTGCTTTGATAACTCGATACAGTTGGATCTTCTACTGGTGAGTGTGCTTGATCTGCGTGTCCATGATCCGATCAGTTGTGGCTTGTTCCATGAAATTTGGATTTAAATTTGTAGGTGTGAGTTGTTCTGCAATGCCTGATGTGTCTAGTAATGGTGCAGAGCAGAGGTGATGTTTCAACTCTGTGAATGCCTTCTGTTGAGATGCAAACCAAAAGAATCTTTCTTTTCTTCCTCCCTTGGTGACTTGACTCAAGGGCCAATTGATATGAGAGAATCCCAACACGAACCTGCGGTAGAAATTGGCAAGAACCAGAAAGCTGCAGAGCTCTATTAGAGTGGTTTGAGGCTGACAATCCCGAAAGACTTGGATCTTGGTTGGATCCACATGCACTCCCCGTTCATCAATAATGTATCCCAGATACTGAACCTGGGTCATGCCAAAAGTGCATTTCTCCAAATTGGCACATAGCTTGTGTTTCCGTGGTGTTTGGGGAACCTATAGGATGTGGTAGAGGTGCTCTTCCCAACTCTGGCTGAAGATCAGGGTGTCATCTAAGTATACTACTACAAATGAGTTGGTGAATGAATGCAAGATGTCATCCATCAGCCTCATGAAGGTTGTAGGAGCATTCGCCAACCCAAAAAGCATAACTAACCATTCGAAAAGGCCCTCATCGGCTTTGAAGACAGTCTTCCACACATCAAAGGGTTTGATTGGTACCTAGTGATATCTTGATTTCAAGTCAATCTTGTTGAAATATTTTGTCCCCTTCAGTTGGTCCAGAAGGTCATCAATCCGTGGGATCGGGTACCTATTCTGGGCAGTGATCTTGTTCAGCGCTCGATAGTTAATACAAAGTCTCCAAGTCCCATCCTTCTTCTGTACCAACATGATCGGGCTCCCATAGGGCAATGAACTCAGACAGATGTGACCTTTCTACAACAGTTCCTGAATTTGCCTTTTGATTTCATCATTATCCAGAATGAAGCGCTGATATATTGGTCCATTGGGAAGTGGTGCACTTGGGTTCAGATCGATGGAGTGCTTGACCTGACAGTGCAGAGGCACCCCTACGGGGGAGGTGAGGATGTCCTCGTACTCCTCCACAACCTTGTCCATCTGTTATTGTCTTGCGGAGGAGCCTTGTCTGGAGGTCGTGTCCACCATCTTCTTCTTTCCCTGAGGGTGTATCATCAGGAAAACAAATTTCCCAGTTTTGGAAATGAGCTTACTGCATTGTTTTGCAGTAACCAAAGAGATGGCTGTAGGCGGTGCTACCTCTGGTATCCTATACAACTTACTTCCCAAAGTAACAATAACAACATGTCGCTTCCATAAGTATGGTTGGCCTAATTATACATCACAAACATCAAGGGGAGAAACACCACATAATACCTCATCCGTGAAGGGCTTGATGTTGTATGGAAGGCGGCACTGTTGGCTCGCGCGAAGATCCTGTCCTTGGTGAAGCCACCCGATGGTGTACAGTTGTGGATGTGCTGTGGTCGGTAAGCCCAACCGCTTCATGACCTCTACCGAAATGAGGTTCTTTTGGCTCTCGCTATCGACAATGCACTATAACGGGGAACCCTTTACCCACATCTGGGAGTGGAAGAGGCGCTCCTCCTCTGGATCTTTGGGTTCCTCCTTCTGGATCTTTGTGGTGGCAACAGTGGTGTTGGGCTCCGCATCAATAATCTGCTTCACTTTGTCATTCCCCTTTTTAGGTTTTGACTCAAAGTCGGAACATGCATCTGATTCCGAAACCTTTAAGTCAGCCACCAGTGACTGCTTGGCCCGACACTCACTTTTGTTGTGAGTGGAGCTCTTATGGAACTCACACCACTCTGCGTGTCCTCCTTCAGCTTCAAGATGTTGTTCTTTGCTTGTGGCTTTGGCGAGTTGTCTTGGGCTGCCCCGCCTTGGCTTTGTCGTTTGTTCTGCAGTTTAGGGGCACCTTTCCCTTGCTTTGGATTCACAGATCCAAAGTATCGATTCTTCTGTTTAAACTTTTGCTCGACCTTGATGACATATCAGTATGTCGTGCCAAGCAAGGAGATGTCCAGGAAGTCCATCTCATCCTCGATGTACCTGTGTAGGCATCTGCGGTACTTGAGAGCCAAATTCTTTTCAGAATCCTTGATACCCAACTTCATGCGAAGGGTATGAAAAATATTGGTAAACTTCGACACATCTTGGTCCTTTCCCTGTCGCAACATTGTCCACTTTATGTATTTATCCTCATAGCTCCCGACAGGGTAACACTGCTCCTTGATGGCATCCCAGAACAAGTTCCAAGTGGGTGCAGATGAAAACAGTGAGTTCATACTTTCATCCTTCTGCTCATAGTAGGTTTCCCACCAGTCCTTGACCTGGGGGGCTGCTTTGAGAAGTACAAAAGTGATCTTTTCCCAGTTGAAAAAATCATGAAGGGAAAAATATCCTTCTAGTAGATTTAACCATTTATCTACAACGTTTGCATCTGTTTGACCCTCAAATATGGGAATGTCAAAATTAGCTTGTACCTTAAAGGGTGTGGCGCTTCCAGGGTAGCTACCAGAAGTATATGCATCGCCCTTGGGTAGCCACTGAAGGATATGAGCAAAGTTTCCATCATCGCATTCCTTTGTAGCTCGAGGGCTTCATCGAGAAATTTTTTGATAGGATCTGCTGCCCCCTCATCTTTCTTTTCATCTGCCATGGGAGGCTGTCGGGATTTTTGAGGTTGGTCTTGCAAAGGTTCGACCAGTTCAAGCCCTAACTCTTTATATCCCGACCTTGTCGGGGACATGCAAATAAAAACAGAGAAAGAGCAGAATGCTCTGATACCACTGATCCGGATTTAAACAGGGACACAAAAAATTATAGATATAACCATAAATACAAAGATGCAGTAGAAATAACACTTCATTTCATTAATATCAAATACTGAAATATGCTTACAAACAGAATGGAAATAAGACTAGGTCGGGCGATGGTAGCTTATCTCTGAGAAGAGATGTGGCGGCTACATGCCTCTAAACTGTGTTACAATGAGGCGCAAGGGAATTTTTATTATTGAACAATAAGAGGAAACCCTAAATAACCAAAACCCTAACCCGAGGAGATGTAACACCAAGAGTTTATGGGCCTCGTTGGGGTTAGTTGGACAACCAACTTCCCAGGGTCGCGACTTGGTCATATTATCTCTGTTTGATGTGCATGATACCCCGTTGGAAATATCTCTCCGAGGAATACAACAAAAAATAAAATTTTGGGTATAGAATCACTGGCAGTAGATTGCAAAAAAAACGTCGTTTAGGGCCTCATAACAGCTCCAGAAGTTTAGGAACCGAAAGACTGCTAAAAATAGTAAACTGTGCTACAATAAAGGAAACTGAAAAACTGAAAGAAACAATGGTGGGGGTCCAAGTGGAATTGGAAGGTGGCCACCAATATCCACCTGGATCATCACATCCTTCAACCTAAAGGTTGTGACTAGCTTCTATGGTTGCATTTGAAATTCCACTTCACATGACCCAACCATGTATTGTTTAGTTCAGGATAGGTTTGGTTTCACTTAGTTAGATGCATTACATGCATGTTTTGTGTTTGAATTTTCCTATTTTGATTCTTTTTCTTTTATCTGGTCTTGAACAAACTTGGTTTTGAGCTTCGAGATGATGTGGATTAACTTTTATGAAAGGCAAGTTCTAGTAACATGCAACCCTTTGTTATATAGTATTTTGTCACACTCCCTGTCTTGTATCTTGAAGTGTTGGACTTTGTGTCGTTAATGCCACAAATTTCATAAAATGACGAAAACTGTTAGTGTATTCACCATGAAACATGTTCAAAAGCATCCCTGAAGAATTGAAGAAAACTTGCCTTGAAATAATTATGAAGAAACTTGTCAAAAACCTTGTTTTTTAGTGTCAGCGTGTTTTGCATAACTAGTGACTCGTGCTGGTCACTTGTTGCATCATACTCTCCTAGCATTGCTAGTGCGAATTTTATCATAAAAACCCATGCTGATCCTCTTCATGCTGTTTTTCCCAAAATGGAGGAGAAACTTCTCTTACTAGAAGTCTTGAGAATGTCGAGCTGGTTACAGGTGAATGAGGATTGGAACGAGACCTCCCATTCCTAGTCCTTAATCCTACTTTCATGGATCTTTCCCTTGAGATGTGGAACTTATCCCTCCTTTCATGGATCCTCAAATCCCTCTTCTTCCCTATAAATGAGATCCCTACTATCCACTAATGGTTGGTTGATGATTGGTTTCCTTCCTAGTGATGAACTATGCCCAATTGTTGCCCATTTTTATAAGGAGAAAGGAGTGCTTTAAGGTTAAGGCTAGGACTTGGAAACTCACTTAAAGGAGGCTTCCAACATCAAGGCTTAAGTGGTTGTAATGCTTCCTTTACCATCTATTAATAATACATTATGTGTTTGATTTCCATAAATGTGTCAATTGTTGCTCATTTATTGTAATACTCCTTGATCTGTTACATGGTTTATATTGAAATGAATTTTTCTATGTATGCATTGTTGTCTCCACGTGATCTTCCTTACAAGTATTCATCCATAATGCGGAAGAGGAGATTGAGACTGGAAACAAAATAATCAAGGACGATGTCAATGGTTGTTAGCATTAGAATGAGGTAAGTCATCTATCCTCCTTTATGTTTTCTTGCATAAACTAGGAAAGTTTACATATATTTGTCTTTGTTTGTTGCTAGATCCTCCCATAGGACTAGAGGGATCATTTATGTCCCCAGAAAGTATTGCCCGCACAAAAAAATGGTGACTCCACTGGGGAGCTTATAACCCTTCAAACCTCCTTTTATGTTTGCTATTTTTGATTAGTTTGGCCAACCTCCTAGTGATTTGTAACTTAAGTTCATTATGGGTCCACATTCTGGGTAGTATGTTCTTTAGAGTGTTGATTTTGGATCTCTCTTTGAATTTATTTTCATTTTCCTAAGTATTTCTCGCCCAATGTGTTTTCTCGAGAAACAACAGCGCTATTAGCGCTGATTTTACCTGGTACAGTCGCGCTTGTACCTTTGTCCCACATTGTCTACCCGCACTGATCCATAAAAAATGAGATTTTTTAGGGATTATACCAGAAAGATCTAGTGTGTCTTGATCTTTGAAGTGTCCTCCTGCTCTGTATGCATATAATTTTCCATTATTTTTGTTGATTTCTTGTTGGTTTGCAAAAATTCATCCCATTGTTTGAAGTCGTGAAAGTGAATTTTGATTGAGTCTTTAGTTCTTTGGGTCAATTGAATTTACTGTTTGTTGCTTACGTGTGTGGAAAGAATACCGATTTGTTGTTAGTTAAAGCATTATTAGTTCATTTTAAAACCATAAAAGAAATGGCATTTGCATTTTCTTAGCTTTCATCTCAAGGTTTACTTTTTAGAATTGCATTAGATTACATTGCATTGGAAATTCATTTTTGGGATTATCATTGAGCATATATTATATTGCTTAGTGTTGAAAGCTGAAAAGTGTATACTCATTCATTGAAAAGAAAAAGTGAAAAAAAATTAATGTAGGTGCATTTTAGTGAATTGAAATTCATTTTACTTTTGGTGGTTGTATTGGAACAGTGAAAGTGAAAGATCTAGTTAGGAAGCTTTGTTTTTTGCATACTTGGTTGTTGTATCAATGTTTAACCTTCTTTCGTATGCTAGATAGCTTTCATTGAAATGAAAAGAATCAGTTTTTCATATTAGTTGCATTGTAGGTGTGTTTAGGTGACATGGATTTTTGAGCCTTGAAACTGAAACTTAATTCAAGATCAACTTTAAAATTTACCTCAATTAACCTAAGGAGCATTTGGAAAATTAACGAAAACATCTAGAGGTCTAGGCTAGAGACGTGTTCCAACATCGTTAAACGAAGGAGATGTCATTGTTTGCCAGCATTGCATCCTGGGGGTGAAATCCTGTTCCATGTATGGAAACGCATGGTAAGTATATGGAAACACTCTCATCGAACGGTTACGCATTAGACAACACTGCTATGGACTACACTCCCACGTACCGTCACATATATTTTGGGAGTCCCCAATAGGTTTCTATCCATCCATAGGAAACCGAGTCTGCCACCTTGTATACCATGATACATCAAACACAACATTCGGGGAGATTGGCTATTGTACATTAAGTCCTTGGTTCGCCAAGGTGTATATTGCAATTCACGGTTGCTTGGTAAACAATCACGCCTAGTTACCCATTTTTAATTTATTTTTTTGTTAATTTCTAAAATTAATTGACCACATAATAACATCCTACCTGTGAAACAACTCCTTTTATCCTCAAAATGAATGGTTAATTGTAAAAAACAGAATTAAGCCAAAAATATTCACCAACACACAATTAGTAATTGATTTTGTGAAAAAGCCATCGTGGAAAAACCACCAAAGCCTTCGTCGCGCCATGCGCAAGGTTCACCTCTCGTATCCTATTCACATTTTGAAGCTAACAAATTACAACAAGGAATCCAAAATGAGACCCCAGATATAAAAAATAATACCTATGGAGATACTAATGCACCTCGTCCACCTAGAGTTGTAGGTTTCGATACTATTGAGACTGAGCCCCTTGAGAACCAAGGTGTTGAACTTGGTATCATCCTAAGTGTCCAACCCCTTGCTTCCCAACCACCACCTCAAGAGTTAGTCACTTCATCTTAGGAGTCTCCTCCGTCTCGTCCTCAAACTATTTCTGAGTTCTTTCTTTTTCCTACCAATCCACTCTTTGATCCAAATCATATGTATTTATTGCCTCCGCATCTGTATATTCCTTTTGATACTCCTAACGTACCCCTGGATCCTTCTCCTAGAGTGTTTCGGGTTCCAATTCGAGAATTGTTCCCAAAAATGGTGACAGATAATGATAACCCATCTGTAGAGTTAACACCCCAAGGTGTTCCTTTGGAAACATCTGAAACCCATGTTTCAACTTCTGATTTTGATCCTATATCACTCCTTCTTCTTGAGAACTTCCATTATGTTTCTGCTCCCTACAATCTGACGAGTGGACCAGGTGCAACTCCTGCTTATAGTGCACCATTGGTCCCACCAGGTTATAACTCTCTTGACGATGATTTTTCCAACACTTCTGGTGAAGCTTCACTTTTTCATAACCCCATTTGGTCATCTAGGATCACTCCTACTACTGGCTTGTTTGTTCGAAACGTATTAGCACCTACGTAGAACCCTACCCAGCCTATAGTAACAATAGGTCAAACGCAGGTTCCTCTTGGGCCTTCTTCTCCTTCTACTATAGCCATGGTAATCGTGGTCCCTGTTCAAAGTGAAAAACCTACGAGTTCATCTATTTCATCGTCTTGGGGGAAACTGCCTCCACCCTACATACCTCTTGGTTCTAGTGGAAACCATGTGAACTATGGACCCCCTCCTCCCACATTGCGGGCAAATCAACCCACTGGTGCTGTTTCTAACTTGGGTGGAAAACAAATTCCATCTGTATCAGGTACTGTCACAGGGACCCCCTTGCAAGGTAACCAAGTCCCCTTGACTCAACCTTCCTACCGATATCTATATGTTCCTACTAGCTCTCAACAACGCCAAAATCCACTATTGGGAGTTCCTCCAAATCAATAGGCAAGTCCCCAAATGAAGTATGGCCCCAATCCTTTGTATCCTCCTAAGACTGGTAATGCCCCTCTGTAGTCACAAATTCCTGTCCAACCGCAACAGGGACCTTACCCGCAACCGTGGCCACAGGTTCCTTTCCAACCCCAGCATGGACCTTACTAGAAGCTACGACTGCAGGTTTCTTTTTAATCCCAAGATGGACCTTACTGGTAGTCGCAACCGTAGGTTCCCTTTCAATCCCAATAGGGACCTTACCAACAGATGTAGTCGCAGGTTCCCCTTCAATCACAACATGGACCTTACCAGTAGCCGCAGCTGTAGGTTCCCTTTCAATCCCAACAGGGACCTTACCAGCAGCCATAGCCACAGGTTCCCTTTCAATCACAACAATGACCTTACCAACAGCTGCAACCGTAGACTCCCTTTCAATCACAACCAGGGCCTTACTAGCAACCACAACCATAGTCGCAATAGATACCCTACCAACAAAAGTATGGTTAGTTTGCCTCACAGACTCCATACATCCCATATGGTCTCTACCAAACTCCATACATCCCATATGGTAAAAACCCACCGCAGTGGGGGTGAAACCCAACCTCCTTATGGTCAGAACCCACCACAGTGGGGGAAGACCAAACCTCACTAGGGTTGGAATACTAAGTTTGGTGCATACCAGAGACCTTAGACCCCATATAATCCACAACTTCCATTCTTGGAAACATTTGAATTGCTGGATTTGTCGCGACTTACAAATGACCCAATACTGCACTCATCGTATTTTCCTTCGGTACCAACTAAAATACCTAGTGACTGTCCTAAGTTCGAAGGTAAATTTGGAGAAGACCCTCAAGCACACATTATGAATTACCACCTTTGGTGTTCATCTAACTTTTGGTTTGATGATCCAAGTCGATTGTGTCTTTTCCAGTGCACTTTGATGGGCATTGCCGCTAAATGTTACATCAGGCTCCCTCGAGGTGCTTTCCAAGATTTAAATTCTTTGGCCATGGAATTCCTTACCTATTTCCAATTTCCTATCTGGTACGAGACTGGAACCCATCTCTTAACATCTTTGCAGCAGACAAAATCCACTCATATCTCTGATCATATCCATGAATGGAGATGTAGGCATTGTATCATAAAATTTGACATCCCGGATCAACTTTTGACTGAATAGTTTACTAAATCATTCACCCCCCCATCATTAAAGACATAGCCATGGGTGGTTGTGTAACTAAGGAACAAGCCATTTCCCATGCCCAGTATTTGGATCTTGTTTATTCACAATATGGAATGTTGTATGAACTACTACCTGGTGCCCTGTGACATTCAATTGGTCTGACATCCTCTAGACCCGCAAATTCACCAACTATTGATGGTGTCATTGGATATGTGGCTCAACAGTATAGTAGTACCCCGACTACTTCTACGAAACCTAAATCTACTCAGGCCGCTGCGACCACCAATACTGTAGACAACTCAAAGAATCCTGGTAAAACCTCAGAGGTAAATGTTGTCCAGTCTACCACAACAGATAAATTCTCAAAAGGAAAGAAAAAAGGTAAAGGAAAAGCTAAGCAGGATACCCCCAAACAAGATTCTCGAAAACCGTCAGCTGACGATTCATCAAAGCAAAATCCTAAATATCCTTGCCTAATTTGTGATGAGGATCATTACATTAAGGATTGCCCCAAACATGCCGAAGTAAGTCATCTTCTGAAAGGAACATTAAGGATGCCAACTGTGCTGAAGGAACATTTCCCATACCAGCAGACACAAATGGTAGACCAACCCCACGCTCATTCCTCTAGAATATCTCAAGTGTTCATGAGTGGCTTAGAACCTATTTTCGTACCCACCAGATTAAAAGATTATCTAACTCCTGAAAGACCCATGGTGGATAAATATGCCACTGATATACCCTCTTCCTCCACTTCACCCAATTCCGGTCCTCTCCATATCGAGAAACCTAGCACTGATTCCATAATCCGACCACCCCTTAAAGGTGTTCTTCGGAAATCGTCTTATAATCCAAATGCGTGAGCTGCTCAACACTACAATATTGTAGAGGATTTGGCTCAAGCACCCTCAGTGATATCAGCCTTGGAAGTCCTTCAAACATGTCCATCACAACAAAAGGCTTTGCTATCCGCCATTGGAGGAATTGATCCCACAGATTCCAACTTGATCACTTTTGATCTTGAGAATCATGTCCCTTGCCTACTACCTCAACTTTATTTTCTCATAGAAGTTGTCATTATGGGAAAAAATATTCGCCGAAATGTTGTTTATGAAGGAGCCTCTACATGCATTATGTCCATATCATGTTGGAAATACATTGGATCCCCTCCTCTTAACCAGTCCCCGAATAATTTGGAAGCTTTTGATGGCATAGGTTTTCGACCGTATGGTATTATCAACTCTTTACCCATTTAGTTAGAAGGAAATATCGTCAATTTGGAAGTAGAGGTTGTTGATGCAAATCTCAATTATAACCTTCTACTTGGCCTTAGCTGGACTCATGCAATGTTTTGTGTGGTTTCTACTCTTTTTCGTGTACTTCACTTTCCCCACCAAGGGAAAATTGTCACAGTATACCAATTGGCCTTCTTTTCCTCTGACTCTTCAACTGGACCTTATTTTGGGAAAACCACCATTCCTTATGAAATCTCAGAGTGGGTCTTTTCAAAAAATCTTCCTTAATGGGAACTTTTTCCCTTCATCCTCCCACCAATGTTGCTTCAACTAATATAATCTCGTCTAGTAACGACCCTTGGATCATCCCTAGGCCTGATAAGATTGATAATTTTGGTGACACCATGCTACTCAACCCCATCGAACAAGCTTAGCAAGATTTACTTTTGGCTTCCACGGCTACATCTGAAACCAATGACTAATTGAGTATGATCCTAGACTCGTATTTACAAACTTCTTGGCTAGATTCTTCAGATTATGAAGATCCTATGAATGAGATTTTCCTTACTAACAAAAGCATCGTTGAAGTCATGTCTCTTGAAGAAACCCCTTGGAATGGTATTCATCATCGTTCCTCTTTTCTTCCTAGCCTTGGTACGATTCCTACCTATCTAGATACTTTAGTTTCCCCTGCAACGACTGCTTCTTTTTAGAAAGCCATCTTAGTTCACAAGGTGTTTTCTGAAGGAAATTTGGGAAACATCTCGACAACCATGCCCATCAACATCTCTGTGAAACTAGGGATAGTCAAAAACATTCACATAGGGGCCTTTTGTTCTCCCGATGATATTAAGATCTATATGACCCTATTCAAATAATTTGCGATGTCTTCGCCTTGACCTACGAATAAATCCCTAGCATTGATCCAAGCATTGTGGTGCATGGGATCCAAAACTACCTGGATGCGAAACTTGTTCGACAATGTCTTCATCTGGTGCACCCAAGGAAGGCAACTTCCATTAAAGGTGAAGTTGAAAAACTTCTCAAAGTTGGCTTTATTTACCCCATACTATTGAAATATTAGGTTTCCAATATCTTTCCAGTGACTAAAAAATAGGGAACCATACGTGTCTGTGTTAATTATAGAGATATTAATCGAGTCTATCCTAAGGATAATTACCCTACTCCCTTTATCAACGAATGTGATGGGAGAGAAATCTTTTCCTTTATGGATGGATTTTCTTGATATAACCAGATTAATATCCTTCTTGCTGTTCAACATAAGCCTTCCTTTATCTGTCCTTGGGGAAATTTTGCCTATAAAAAGATTCCTTTTGGCCTTAAAAATGTTGGTGCAATCTTCCAAAGGGCCATATATTATGCTTTCCATGATATTAAAAATATCGTTCAGTCGTATCTTGATGATTTAGCCTCACACTCGTTTAAACGCCAAGACCATCCAGCTCATCTTCAAGCTATTTTTCTTTGTAGTCGACACTATAATTTCCAGTTAAATCCCCATAAATGTGTCTTTTGCATTGAATCTAGTCATCTCTTAGGATTTTTAGTGTCCAAAGAAGGCATCCAAATTGATCCTTTTAAGGTGGAGGCCATTTTCAATCTAGCACCTGCATCTTCTTTACACCAACTTTAGAGTTTGCAAGGGAAGGCAAACTTTGTTCGTCACTTCGTCCCAAACTATTCTAAGCTTGCCAAGGGTTTTACTCTCCTTTTGAAGAAAGGGATTCCATTCATTTGGGATGACATTGCCAAAAAATCCTTCAATTCTTTAAAGGCCACACTCATTAGCACACCTTTGTTGCATATTCGTAATTAACATCACGATTATTTCCTATACTTGGCCGCCGCTGACAACACCATTGCTATGGTGCTGGTTTAAGATGATGGAAATGAAAATGAGCATGTGATATACTACCTGAACATTATCTCTTTGATACTGATGTTGAGAATGCAACAAGATGATGGAGCTTAGTGGAAAGAAGTCGCCTTCACTAAGTGGGCCCACAGGCTATTTTTGGCGCAAAGTCTATTTTTAGACTATGTCTATTTTTAGACATATGGATCATGGTCTATGAGTTGCAGGATGCTATTTTTGGATGATTGGTCATGTTGGTAAAAATAGATGGACTTCTATTTTAGACATATGGGCGGTTTCTATTTTTAGACTGTCAGGCTAAAAATAGAATAGTCGAATATTATTGTCTCATAATAATATTTGGACTATAAACATTATCTTATCCTCTTGGAGCACTTCAGTTTGAGCTACAGATGTGGCACATGCAGCTGTCAGAAGGAAATATGCTTTTCTTGTGGGTCAGTTGAGCTATTGCATGCATGACTTCAGTTAGAACTCATGTGGTTGAGTTTGGTGGAGTTGATGGAGTTGTGTTCAGTTTGACTTGGTTAAACTAGTTGTATTTAGTCTAACTGCAGAATACACTAGTGATGAGTGATGTGAATTGATTGTTAAATTAATTCACTAATTATTAACTCATAAAGCAACTAAAGAATACATCAGTTAACTCAGTGCATGGACAGTTCAGTGGAGACAGGTGTTAGAGGTTGAGATTGCTATCAATTGTGACTATAGTTGTGCATGAGATCTTGCAAAATCAATGGGATTGAGTAATGCTAATGAGGATTGCGTGGTTCAGCCAAGGAAATACGAGTTTGCTTCAGCCATTCATCATTATTCTCTTGCAGGATTGTGTAGTAGAGGTAGGCAAACAGTGGAAGAGATTTGAGGCTTCAAATCTGAGCTAGTTTGTGTGTAACAGGTGGAGATAGTACTGAGTACTTGTGAGGAGTATTGTACTATGTATTGTTACATGTTCTCAATCAATATAATATACAGATAGTGTGGGGTTTTCAGCTGTATGCTTTCCCCGGGTTACATACTATGTTAATGTGTGCATGCGATTGATGTTTCATTGTTTTTAATGCTGCTAAATTGATGATCAACGTAGAGGAGGTTATGTATTATGCATGTATTCCGAAATAGTGTATAAGCGGGATAATCTTTGTGAATAAGTGATTAATTATTCAAAATTTCTACATGGTATCAGAGCAGTTGATCATCAGATCTATTATTCAGAAAGTGTTTACATTTTATTTCTTCAGGCAAAGTCCGTACTCAGGCCAGGTAGCCTCTGGATTCATCCTTCCTTTGGAAGGTGAGATATCCGGTAAAAGCCCATACAGTCAATCTTTGTATGAGAAATACTTTGTTCTCACGAATTTTAGATCAGAGGCGGTTGAGTTTTGAGCTGGTGGAATTCGAATTTGCAGCAGTGTTTTCTTGGTGTCAACGTTGCAATGTCTTTCAACGGATTGCGATTGGAGTATGATCTTGAGGGCAGCTCGAATTATATTGCATGGAAAGACATGATGGAGGCGGTGTTAGATGATAATGGGCTGAAGGATTTCATAGAGGCTGAGGTCCCAAAGCCTACTGATACTGTGCAAGTTGATGCTTGGCAAAAGAAGACAACAAAGTGTCGAAGGATTCTGTTGGAGGGCGTGAAGGATCACATTATGTCCAGCCTGCATGGAAAGGCTTCTCCATACTTGATGTGGAAAGCGTTGATAGATCTATTCCAAAGCAAGAGCGATCAGAGGAAGCTGGCACTCAAGGATAAACTCAAAAACATTAAGTGCGAAAAGGGAGACAGTATGCCCAAGTATCTCACGAAGTTCACTCAGTGCAGGGATGAGCTGGGAAGTGTGGGGGTGACTATCGATGATGAGGACTTGGTGAGCTTGGCTCTCCTTGGTCTTCCGAAGAGTTGGCATTCCTATCAGGACTCTGTCAATGGTTGGGAGAAATTGCCAGGATGGGAGAGACTTTGGTCCAATCTTGTGCAGGAGGAGATCAGGCGGAATACTAGGGACGGATCTTCATCAAAGGGACCTGATGAAGAAAATTGTGCTTTGACTGCCAAAGCAAAGAAGGGGAAGAACAAGAAAGCTTCTCATTCCGGTGCAAAAGGCAAGAAGTAGGACATGTCCAAGGTGAAGTTCTTTCACTATCACCAGCACGGACACTATGCCACTAATTGTTCGCAGAAGAAGAAGAACAAGCAAGCTGCTGGATCTACAACAGGAGAGGCCTTAGCCTTGCAGTTTGAGCTTGATTTTTCATTGATCGCATGCTTGGTATCAAGTGTGATGGGATCGGTATGGTTCTTGGACAGTGGTGCATCTTTTCACATGACAGGAGATCGAGATTTGTTTTCTGATATTGAGGAGAAAGATCTTGGAGTGCACATCGAGATGGGTGATGATGGTAGATACAGTGCGACTGATATCGGTACCATTTCCTTTGAGAGGGAGTCTGGTAAACCCTTCGTATTGAAGGAAGTGATGCATGTTCTAGGATTGAAGAAGAATCTTATCTCTATGGCGATGTTAGAAGACAAGGGATACGATGTTGTTTTCAGCGAGGGAAAGGCTTTCCTGCGCAGTAAGACAACTGGAGAAACCCGGAAGATAGGGGTTCGAGTCAGGAACCTTTATCAGTTGCATGTAGATGGTTGCAAAACAATGGCATGCAAGGTAGAAGGATTGGTGAGCCGGGATGATGGCGAGCTGTGGCACAGGAGATTGGGTCACCTTCACCATGGAGCCTTGAAGATACTGTAGAGATCACTACTGGGCTTCCTAAAGGCACTCTTGCACAGTCAGATCAGTACAAGGGGTGTACTTTGGGAAAGTTTGTGAAAGCCACCTTTCACGAGAAGGATAGTCACGCCACGAAGATCCTTGAGAGAATTCACACAAATGTGTGTGGACCTTTCTCAGTAGCTTCAACAGCAAAGCACAGGTATTATGTGATCTTTGTTGATGATTTCTCTCGAAAGTGCTGGATCTTCTTCATGCAGAAGAAGAGCGAGACATACTCAAAGTTCTGTGAGTTCAAAGCACTGGTCAAGAAGGAGTCGGGGAAGAAGGTGAAGGCTCTTAGGAGCGACAATGGTGGTGAATACATCTTTGGCGAGTTCAAGGACTTCTGCAGCGCAGAAGGGATTCGAAGAGAGCTCATAGCTCCCCATAACCCACAGCAGAATGGGGTTGCTGAGCGGAAGAACAGAACGATCGTGGGTGCTGCACGGGTGATGTTGCATGATCAGGGCCTACCCCTTCACTTGTGGGCAGAAGCATGCAATACAACAGTATATGTGCAGAACCGTTGTCCTCACAGGATACTTGGCATGAGTACACCCGAGGAGGCTTATTCTGGTAAGAAGCCTGATCTTTCTCATTTGAGGATTTTTGGTGCTAACGTTTACATGCATGTGACGAAGGATGCCAAGAAGAAGCTGGAGCTGACCGTAGAGGTTGGGATATTTGTGGGGTACACTGATACGCCCCAAAACTATCATGTGTATTTGCCAAACAGTCACAAGACTGTTGTGTGACGGGATATAAAATTTCAGGAGGAGAAAGCCATGAAGTGTTTGCTTGAGAGGGAGCCACACTTGCATGCAGATGAGGAGCTATTAGTTCCTAAGGATGAGCTTTAGGATGTGGATCAGCCACAGGATGAAGTTCATGGAGTGGAAGGGACCACTCATGTAGCGCCAACCATCAGAGGGCGAAAGCGCTTGACAAAAGCTGAGCGACTGGCTCAAGATGTAGAGAAGGTTGTAGGACCACCTACAGCTCAACGTAGACAGAGACAGTCACCCGATCGGTACACGGATACATTGCTCTTGTGAGAAAATGTGTTGTGACTGAGCCATCCTCTTTTGAGGAAGCTGTGGAGGATCCCGCATGGGTAGATGCCATGGTGGAAGAGTATGATTCGATTTTCAGAAACAGTGCATGGGAGATTGTCCCAAGACTGGAAGGGAAATCAGTGATGGGTTCAAGATGGATCCACAAAGTGAAGCAGGCAGCTGACGGGAGTGTGGAGAAGTACAAGGCAAGATTTGTTGCCCGAGGCTTTTCACAGATAGAGGGGATCGATTATGAGGAGACCTTTGCACCTGTCGCAAGGTATTCTTCCATACGGACGATTCTTTCTCTCTCAGTGCAGATGGGGTGGCACATTCATTAGATGGATGTGAAGACTGCGTTCCTCAATGGAGTCATTGAGGAGGAGGTGTACATAGAGCAACCCGAAGGTTTTGAGATCTTCAGCAGCGAGTCGCATGTGTGCAGGCTCAAGAGAGCGCTGTATGGGTTGAAATAAGCACCACGTGCTTGGTACACACGGATAGACAGTTATTTCACCGAACTTGGATTCTCCACAAGTGAGGCGGATCCTAACCTATACCAGATTGTGGTGGAAGGTAATTTGCTTATCATTGTACTTTATGTAGATGATTTGATTCTAACAGGTGATGAGTTGTTGATACTTTCATGTAAGGATGATCTTGCTAAGGAGTTTGAGATGAAGGACTTGGGCCTCCTTAATTATTTCCTGGGATTGGAAATTTGGCAGCCCAGTGATGGACTATTTGTTTCTCAGGGTAAGTATGCTCGGGAGATACTGGAGAAGTTCAACATGCATGGCTGCAAGCATGTTGATACTCCTCTTCCTGGAGGTTGGAGGAAGGAGGATGCTACTTCAACAAAAGTAGTGGATGCCACTGTTTATCGACAGTTGGTGGGGTCGCTTATGTATCTGGTCAATACATGACCCGATATATGCTATGTTGTTAACCAGCTTTCACAAGCTATGGTTAAGCCAACCAATCTCTTCTGGAAGGCAGGAAAGCATGTATTGCGTTATCTTAGAGGCACATCGGGATATGGATTGTGGTACAGACAGGAGGATGAGGTGAAGCTATTTGGCTTCACGGATGTAGATTGGGTAGGGAGCCCAATGGACAGAAAGAGCACATCAGGAGGGGTCTTCAGTATCGAGTCGACAACAATTACTTGGTACAGCAAGCAGAGATTCGTGGCACTTAGTTCAATAGAGGTCGAGTATATGGCAGCAAGTTTGGTTGCATGCGAGGCTATATGGATGAGGAAGATCCTGGTCGGGTTGTTCGGTTCATGCTTGGAGGCTACAATGATTTATTGTGATAACCAGAGTTGCATTAAACTCTCGGCTAATCCAGTATTTCATGATAGATCTAAGCACATTGACATCATGTACCATCATATCAGAGATTGTGTGCGGCGGAGAATCATGTTACTTTCATACATTCCAACGGAGGATCATGATGCTGATATCTTGACGAAAGCGCTCACCAGGAGCAAGTTCGAATACCACCGAGGCAGGATAGGGGTTGCTGATAATCCATATCTTGTTGAGAGGGAGTGTTGAGAATGCAACAAGATGATGGAGCTTAGTGGAAAGAAGTCGCCTTCACTAAGTGGGCCCGCAGGCTATTTTTGGCGCAAAGTCTATTTTTAGACTATGTCTATTTTTAGACATATGGATCATGGTCTATGAGTTGCAGGATGCTATTTGTGGATGATTGGTCATGTTGGTAAAAATAGATGGACTTCTATTTTTAGACATATGGGTGGTTTCTATTTTTAGACTGCCAGGCTAAAAATAGAACAATCGAATATTATTGTCTCATAATAATATTTGGACTATAAACATTATCTTATCCTCTTGGAGCACTTCAGTTTGAGCTACAGATGTGGCACATGCAGCTGTTAGAAGGAAAGACGCTTTTCTTATGGGTCAGTTGAGCTATTGCATGCAGGACTTCAGTTAGAACTCATGTGGTTGAGTTTGGTGGAGTTGATTGTGGAGTTGTTGGAGTTGTGTTCAGTTTGACTTGGTTAAACTAGTTGTATTTAGTCTAACTGCAGAATACACTAGTGATGAGTGATGTGAATTAATTGTTAAATTTATTCACTAATTATTAACTCATAAAGCAACTAAAGAATACATTAGTTAACTCAGTGCATGGTCAATTCAGCGGAGACAAGTGTTAGAGGTTGAGATCGATATCAGTTGTGACTATAGTTGTGCATGAGATATTGCACAATCAGTGGGATTGAGTAATGCCAATGAGGATTTCATGGTTCAGCCAAGGAAATATGAGTTTGCTTCAGCCATTCATCATTATTCTCTTTCAGGATTGCGCAGTAGAGGCAGGCAAACGGTGGAGGAGATTTGAGGCTTCAGATCTGAGCTAGTTTGTGTGTAACAGGTGGAGATAATACTGAGTACTTGTGAGGAGTATTGTACTATGTATTGTTACATGTTCTCAATCAACATAATCTACAGATAGTGTGGGGTTTTCAGCTGTATGCTTTCCCCGGGTTACATATTGTGTTAATGTGTGCATGCGATTGATGTTTCATTGTTTTTAATGCTGCTAAATTGATGATCAACATAGAGGAGGTTATGTATTATGCATGTATTCCGAAATAGTGTATAATCGGGATAATCTCTGTGAATAAGTGATTAGTTATTCAAAATTTCTACAACTGAGACTCAGTATGCCCATTTAGAGAAGTTGGCATTGGCAACATTCATGT
Organism: Pinus tabuliformis; assembly: GCA_031772625.1. Classification (NCBI taxonomy): domain Eukaryota; kingdom Viridiplantae; phylum Streptophyta; class Pinopsida; order Pinales; family Pinaceae; genus Pinus; species Pinus tabuliformis. Next base: position 903,877,271 of record CM062817.1, on the reverse strand, counting down.
TGTCCAACGTTTTTGCCACTACATCCTCTAACAAAAAACTATAGTGATATCTGATTGTAACCCCATGAATTATATTCTATCTCATTAGGTTCTTGAGGGAAAATACTCTAAATGGATTGTCATCCTTCAGGAGTTCAACTTAGAGTTCACTAAAGCTAAGTCAAAGAAATCACTAGTTTTTGCTGAATTGATCTATGATATTCCCTCTGCAGACACGACTATTATATCTGATGAGTTCACTGTTGATGGATATCTCTTCCTTATTAGCACCCATGATCCATGGTATGGAGATATCATCATATATCTCCAAACTCAAACCTTTAGACCATAGTTATCTCGCTCTGAGCGACATTGAATCTGGTACCAATCCCTACCTTATTGCATTGTTGGGGATACCTTATATTGTCTTGGTGTGGATTCAGTCCTTCGACGATGTTTAACACATGAGGAAGATGAGAAAGCTTTGAATTAATACCACTTTGGAGCCTGTGGTGGTCATATCTCAGGATATGCAATAGCTCGAAAGATCCTTTGCATTAGTTATTTTTGGCCCTCCATCTTCAAGGATTTCATTCTCGCAGTCAAGAAATGTCACACTTGCCAAATCTATAACTAGAAACAACAAACCCCACCCGCTCCCTTACACCTAGTTATTACTGTTGGTCCATTTGTAAAATGGGGCATTGATTTCATGACTTGTAATCCTCACTCGGTTGGGAGGCATGGGTACATCATTGTTGCTGTGGATTATGTTACAAAATGGGCCAAGGTAATGCCTACATATGATGCCGATGGTAAAACTGCTAAAATACTACTCTTTTCCTTTTTAATCATGTTATATCTCGATTTGGTGTTCGAAAGCCATAGTCACTGACCATGGATCACATTTCCATAATTACATGATGACAAAACTCACTGCTCAGTTGGACTTACATCACGATAACTCAACTCCATATTACCCACAAGCCAATGGTTAAGTTGAAGCTGCCAACAAAGTTTTGGTCACTATGCTTCAAAAAACTATTAAGATGCATAAAAAGAACTGACATCTTATGCTTTTTTTGACCTTATGGGAATATCGAATTGATGCTAAAATGGCAACCAGATTTATGCCTTTTACATTAGTATATGGTCTGTAAGCCAATCTATCGATTGAGTGTGAGATCCCATAATTGAAGCTAGCTGTCGAACTACTTCTTGGTACTTCACCTGAAGAAGAACGATCACTTTACTTAGAACGTCTTGATGAGACTCGCTGAATTGCTGCATTGGTAATTGAGACTCAAAAAATATGAGTTAAAACTCAATATGACAAAACTATAACCCCTTATTCATATGCAGAAGGTGACTTAGTCTTATTGTACGATCAAGCTAATGATAAATTAAGTGTTGGAAAGTTTGAACCCATGTGGCATGGACCCTATATTGTCAAACACATATTACAAAAGGTTGCATATGAGTTAGTTGATTATGATGGAAATCAGTTGTCTGAGCCCCGCAATGGTCTCTACCTAAAAAGGTATTATGCTTGATATTGCATAGATACTTTGTACATTAGTGTGTTGTCTTTTGGTGTGATTGTTTGCATTTTTGCAAACATGTTTTCCCCTACTTACCACGTGTTCCACTTGGTTTGAAAATGTCAACGAACCCTCTTCCTTATGTCGGTTTCGCTGATGGTGCCTGTCGTAGTACACAAAATCTATCTTCCATTGCATGGACACTCTTTTCTCCCAATGGTGAGTTAGTGAGTTTACAGGGTGTATGTCTAGGGCACACAACTAACAATATAGCAGAATATAGTGCGGTCATCGAACTCTTGTCGGAATCTATTTCTTTTTGTATTAGAGCATTGGTTGTTAAGATTGATTCAAAACTCATTGTACTACACTTAAACACACATTATTCCATTAGAAATCGTAATATTTTAAGAATGTATTTGCGTGTTCATCTCTTGGAAATAAATTTTGATTACATAGCATATCAACACATTCCAAGACATCTAAATACATTGACAAATGCATTAGCTAACCATGTTTTAGATCGACATTTTCAACATATGTAAAAAGAAAAACATGATACTGTAGGAACATTAGGTACATAAGGTAAAACATGTATATATAGATTGCCATATAGAGTTTGCAAAATGTTTTTTACATCAAAAATCAAAATTTAGACACATGGCTTCTCAAGCCTACATAAGTGAGAAACTAAGACTACAAACATGTCTATCCATTGACATGATGCTCATGATATAGCCCTAACAACTTTGCCCAACAACTGACACAATATAGCTGATACCCTGTGGTATGCCTTTGATATCGAAGTGGCACCTCATCAATAGTAGTGTAATCTAGAATGCCGCTAGTCAAGGCCTCTAGATTGCAATCCACCTTCACCATAGGATCGACTCCTTCGACATATGGTGCATCCTCAAGCTATCGTGCCACCCTCCTTGCTATCAAATAAATCCATGGAGGTATCTCTGGTCCCACATTTGCAAAATATCACAGTTCACATAATTAAAAAACATCAAAAATTTTGAAAAAATTAAAAAGTAGTTCTTTACCTGAGTCATTCCACTACATACTAGGTGGCAGTGGGAGACCGAGATCTCCTCGGAAGTTTTTCCTAGCATAGGCCCAATCATCCACCATGATGAGATGCTGACGTAGCCATACAAAGAATGCAGGTGGAAGGTCATTTATTTCCCACCTCCATGACGAGGCATCAACTCTCCCCATCGCAGTAAATGTGGATCCCTGGGTCCGGCAGCTTCTACCTCCACCAAATGATATCTGAACAATGAAACACTCTCTAGAAAGAACGTTACCAAAATAGATCCGTAGCCAAATTGTTTGAGTTTACCAGTCTTGCACTTGGTGAGCTGGTCTTTCATATTGACTAGTAGTCCTTCACACTAGTTGAACATGGTCGGACAGAGGCAATCCACTGCATACTGGAATTTGGATTTTCTCACCTCATGTAGAGCTTGGACCCCAGCCATTCGAACTATGGTGTAGATAATTGTTCTTAATGGCATATTTGTGATGGTTTTGATGTATATCTTCCCATCGTTTGTCTTGCAGGAACCATGGCAATGTCTAGCTATTAACATGTCAGTGGTTTCTCCTCCAACATGAGGAATAGACAATTGAACTTGTTGTCCTCTCTTGGACAAACCAGTGATGAAGTATATGTATGAAACTTCTGTGTCAAGATCTTGGTCCCCTATTATAAACATTTGAAGGTCTACATCCCACCATCCTATCAAGTGTTGCAATTAATCCACTTGGTCTCTGATCTCAGGGGTACGAAAGAACTCAAGCAATCCACATGCACGAAGAGCCCTTATGCAATTGGGATCTTGTGATGCTTGATGATATTCCACTTCATGGCCTCTTTATTTCCACTCAATAACTATTTTCTCCAATAAATAACTTGTAAAATATCATTGAACAAGGTTTTAGTTAGATTCCATGGAGGAAAATTTTCAAAACAATTAGTAATTTTGGAGATCAATTGAAATTTGTTATTTCGCGGCGCTAGCGCAACTGTCCCTAATTTTTTCCACTCTTCCAGTGTGATGGCACCGTTAAGCTAAGGGAGGGCAGCATGATCCCGATGGGTAAAACCCGCATTGGCTGCCCTCGACTCAATTTTTCTTCACATCCTCATAAATACCTATTCTATGGGTTAAATTGCTTAAAATTGATATCAAATTGTAGAGGAAGGACATATCTCTTACTTGTGACAGACAGTTTGTTGAATGGTGCCATGGATCGATCACACTCCTCGCCTAAAGATCAGGGAAATTTAGGGCAAAATGTGCTCTCCAATTCACAAAATGACAAGTGGTAATTTTATTTTTACTTTTGGAAGTTTATATAAACTTTTTTTAAAGTATTTTTACCATTTAGGGCATACTTTTACCTATATTTATATATTTTTCTTGAACCGGGTAACATTTGTTCACATGTGTAGCAACAAGTTATTACTAATTGGCGGTGGTAATTGATTTTGGATGAGCTATCGAGTTTGATTTTATCAGTTTTTGGGACTCGTAAAAAATAAATGAAAAAAGGAATCCCCTTGGAGTCATCTTTCAACTCTTTTCTGACTCTTGAAATATGAAAAGATTGTCGAGCACTTGTCTTTTCGAACTCGTAAAAGTAAATGAAAATAATTCTATTCAGTATAAGTTTAACCCTTTTTTGGATTGAGATACACTAGATACTAAAAAGGAATACCTTAGTTGAGCATGGCTAAGAGGTTCTATTGAGTTTTGTTTTCTACCTTTTCGAACTTAAGGCACTATCTACAAAAAGGGACATCTGGAGTTTCCTTTTTGCCTGTTTTTCAAACTCTCTAACCATGAAAAAGTCATCGAGTTACCCCTCCGTGAGAATTATAAAACTGAAATGACGAAGGACCTGTCACCATGACGAGACTGAGCTACTGCTTCCTAGGGCTCGTTAAAAGGACTAGGAGGGATTATTCTAAAGTATGAACTTATACGACAAGTATATGTTATCCTCTTCAATATTGAGATTAAAAATAAATAGGTACTCGCTAGAATAGTGGAGAAAAATGGAAGGAAACATATATACTGTATTTTGTATAAAAGGCAGTTTGTTGCTCTTGAACATGACAATTATCTGTATCTCGTGTCGGCTTTGGGTTATCCTCACTTTGTCACTTGCCTTACTGGGTTTTGAGAATCCATTTACCTCTCATATGATTACATCCTGTTGTCACCATGATCTCTAATCCTATTTTGAGTCAAATGTTGCCAAATTTTGGAGTCGTCTCATCGATATGTTCAAGAGAAGTTCCATCTGCAAATTCAAACCACTTATACCCTGTTTGACTTTTTCTGCAACAATCCTGAATCATTCTTGCCAACTCTGTAAAATCCTATGTTTTGTGTCAATGATGTGGAAAACATTATGGCTCTCCTTCGATGGATCACTTCCTGTCGACTCCAAATCATTATCCAGGAAGATGATCTAGAAGCTGCCTTTCATTACCTTGGAGCTTGCATGCCCCAATGGTAGGTTCTTCGCATTCAATGATAGGTTCACATCATTGGATTTTGATTGAATGATTCTATGAGTTTTCAACTTATGCTTCATTTTTCATGCTCATGGATTGTGCTGTTGTACCTTGAGATCCATTGTCATCATTGGTGGTTTCCCTCATACCTGTTAACGATTTACATCATTGACTAGTAATCAGGTGGTTTTTACCATGTTTGAATCCGACACAATTATTCACATGGTTAGATTCATACTTTGGTTGGATTGGGACATAGATGAAGACATTGGGTTTCATTTGATAAGTCCAGGCTGCGTGGAGTTATGAAGTATTCATGATTGTACACATAATGCTTTCTATTCGATGGCTGTGTCCATGTCATGGATTCGTGTATTGTTAGATGCCTACTCAGAGATGTATTATTAGGCATACTTACATCAGAGATATGAAATAAATTGTATTATGTTTGATTTGTAGGTCTCCTAACAATGTTTCTCTAAGTCCTTGCCTTATCTTGTAAATCACTTCAACCATCACTTCCCGTTCTGCCTTCATGCTTTAGGGGGCATCTATTATACAATATTTTGTCACACTCCCTGTCTCGTATCTTGAAGTGTTGGAATTTGTGTCATTAATGCCGCAAATGTCACAAAATGACGAAAGTTGTCAGTGTATTCACCATGAAACAAGTTCAGAAGCATCCCTTAAGAAAAGAAGAAAACTTGCCTTGAAAGTATTTTGAAGAAACTTGTCAAAAACCTTGTTTTTCAAGGTCAACGAGTTTTGCATAAATACTGACCCGTGATGGTCACTTATTGCATCATACTCTCCTATCACTACCAACGTGAATTTTATTAGAAAAACCCGTGCTGATCCTCTTCAGGCAGTTTTTCCCAAAATGTAGGTGAATCTTATCTTAGTATAAGTCTCGATAATGACAAGCTGGTTACAGGTGAATGAGGATTAGAACGAGATGTCCCATTCCTGGTCCTTGATCCTACTTTCATGGAAATTTCCCTTGAGATGTGGAACTTATCCCTCCTTTCACTGATCCTCAACTCCCTCTCCTTCCCTATAAATGAGATCCCTACTATCCACTAATTATTGGATGATGATTGGTTGCCTTACTAGTGCTGAACTATGCCCACTTTCTGCCCATTTTTCTAAGGAGAAAGGAGTGCTTTAAGGTTAAGGCTAGGACTTGGAAACTCACCTAAAGGAGGCTTCCAACATCAAAGCTTAAGTGGTTATAATGCTCCTTTTACCATCTATTAATAATACATTATGTGTTTTCTTTCCATAAATGTGTCAATTATGTCTCATTTAGTGTAATACTCCTTGATTTCTTACATGGTTTATATTGGAATGAATTTTGCTATGTATGCATTTGTTGTCTCCACGTGATCTTCCTTACAGGTATTCATCTATAACCATGAAGAGGAAATTGAGCTTGGAACAAAAGAATCAAGGAAGACATCAATGGATGTTAGCATCAGAGTGAGGTAGGTCATCTATGCTCCTTTATGTTTTCTTTCATAAACTAGGAAAGTTTACATATAGTTGTCTTCATTTGTTGCTAGGTCCTCCCATAGGAATAGAGGGATCGTTTCTGTCTGTAGAAAGGATTTCCTACACAACACCCTTGGATTATTTGTTACCCTCTTCTTTTTTTTGGTTTACATATTTCAATTCAATTATTTTATGATGGAAAATATGATCCTTCAGATGGAAGTTGTAAGAAAACCATGATACCCACATCTATTTAGAATTTTGTCTCCTACACTTAGTCTTGTTTATGAATAATATCTTTTTGTTTATCTATCTGAGCAGAGTAAGATAAGGGGAAAAATTTTACTGATCAAAGCAATAGAGGTCCACAACCTGTCTCTGAAGGAACAACCTCTTCTGCTCTCAATAAGTTGGGATCCCTCTTTCTCCCATTGAACAGTAATAAATTCCTATGCTTAGTCCTATGAAAAAGAAAGAAAAATAAAAGGGTGAAAGAAGAGAAAGGCTTCCTGCATAGGGAGGTGAAGCAAATGACTTCGTCGGGGTACTGTCCATGCTCATTGGCAGTGAAGAAACATTTGTGTTCATGAAGTGATTTTTTTAGGGTACTTTCTAGGCCTATTGGTAGTAGAGAAACACCAAAGATGTATACTCTCATTATTTTAACTCATATTACTATATTACCCTTACTTACATCGACATGATAATGATATGACTTGCTTTATGTTGTGTTACACTGAGTCATGGAACAGGGAAAACTAGATTTTTAACTAGGTGAGAGTGGGGATCTAAGGTAACTTACTGATTGAATCAATACTTCCTGAAGAATTGAGACTTTATTCCTAAATGAAACCGTTTCATAGAAGCTGGGGTTCTCCTAGTACGTCACCAAGTGTTGTCACTGTGACAATGACCCTCCATTTTTTTTGCCTAAGTTAATTTTGGAGCCTACATAAACCATCGTTTCAAGCTCCCTAGTGTCATTGTGTTGTTTGGTTTGTTATTTGTGTGTTCTCTTGTAGCGTTGCATCCTCCTAAGTCAATGTTTCCTAAGTGTCGTCACCTAACCTTTAGAAGCGCTTAGGTTATTTACTCCATGGTTAGGTGAACTCATGACTTGTCTTGACTTATAAACTAGCCTTTATGCCATGAACACACTTAAAAAACACACATAAGAACACAAAAGCACAAAAAATGCGAACAATAGCAATAAAATCGCTCTTTAAGGAAAAAGCGCACTTCAATTTGGTGAAGACATACACTTGAGATGAGCGCACTCCTTCAGGCTGAATAAGTGCGACTTATTTGAGTGCACTCCTTCATGTTGAGCAAGTGCACCCTACCTGATTGGACTCCTTTGTGTTGAAGACATGCACTCTTCCTTGATGCATGCATGTGCCCCTTTGTTGCATGTGGGCGCACTCCTAGAAAATAGGAACCCACTTAACTTCCCTTAACTAATCCTTTCACTTGTTGACAAGTGGCGATCATGAATGAAACAATTTTGCATGTAAAATCTTTTAAATTAACCAATTAATCATCCATTTGAATAATCATTCTCATCTGGGTTGGGTGCACATTTGTGGATCAACAAACTCTTCACCAAACTGTGTTCCAAGTAAGTCTTTTATGTTGAATCTATTCATTGTCTTTCATGATTTCACTGTCGATCTTGCTTTTCTTGTTGGAGATTCTTTGATTTCAGTTTATTTTCTCGAAGTTCTGTTCAATATTCATTCTTCAAGTGTTAATTTGGTATTGTATGCATAAACTCTTCACATTCCTCAACCTTTCATATTCTACCATGATTGCAATAGGGTGCATATAAGCTTGCAGATCCTTCTTTTTCTCATTTCTACCATGAAATCTTGTTGTCAAACTTGTTATCGAGCTTTGAATGGTAGAGCACACTTCTGGAACTCGAAGCTCGTTCAGACTTGAAAACCGCGCCCAAAAAAATTTAGTTTTCTGCTTGAGCGCACTTCTTCGACACGAAGAACTGTGCCCTTCCTTGAGCGCACGAGCACACCACAAAGACTCGAATGGTTTTTCTCCATCCATTAGGTATGTGCCAATCCATAGTCATTTCCTTTGAGCACATGAGCGCACCCTAAAGGACTGAAGGATTGAAGACATGTTCCTTCGTCCCTTCAGAATGCACCAGGGTGCCCTCTCTCTATCCTTAAGCGCATGAATGTATTGTGAAGTCCTGAAGGCCCAACAACTCGTCTCTTTAAAAATTTAGAGTGCACCAGTGTGCCCTAGATGATTTTATTTATTTTCTTGAGTGCATGAGTGCACTGTAAATCCTTGAATGACCCTTGACCTTCCTTCGCGCTTTGAAAGTGTTCCCTCCTTGTTTACATGCCTATTTTATTATGCATGCAAGTGATTTTATATTTTCATTGATAGATTTTCATGTTGAGTTACATTTGATGGTTCTATGTACATGATTTATGATATATCACTGCATAGTTAGGTTTCATTAAGTTAATCTTGTCTTTATGAGTGTGTTCCCATAAACAGGTTTTCAAGCTACAAGTATTCTCACCCTTTCATCATTTGTTGGAGCCATGCCTCCCTGTAAAGTGACATCCAAAGAAGTCTAAGAATCAAGCACCGAGGAACCAATTGAAGTGACCAAGCCAACCATTCCCATTTATCCAGACACACGGTGCTTCATTGATAAGTATACAAATGTCATATGGAGCGGTACATACAACACATTCATGCATAAAAGTTTTGCTGAGAACTTGGAGGACTTGGAAGTGTACATCAACATCAAGAGGTCTAGGATGCACAAGGTCACATGCAGATTCCATGTCATCCCTTCTGCATAAGTGATTGAGTGGATCATTACACATATGGATGACTCTTATCTTGTGCTTCACAGTGAGAGTGGCAGTAAGATTGCCACTTATTATGGAGAAGACATGAAAACGTACTAAAATATGCTTAGGCCCACAAAGTATGAAAATAATGACTTATACACCATATGGTCCGACCTCGATTCAAGTGACATTATCAGATAATTGTGTCAAGAGCCTGCTAAGTTTTTTCGTCGCCTATCCACAGTCTATCCAACTAAGATACTCATATATGTATATGTATATGTATATGTGTATATATATATATATATATATATATATATATATATATATATATATATATATATATATATATATATATATATATATATGTATGTATATGTATATATATATATATATTTATATATATATATATATATATATATATATATATATATATATATATATATATATACATATACATATACATACATATATATATATATATATATATATATATATATATATATATATATATATATATATATATATATATCTATATATATGTATCTGATAGGCATGTGTTGTCGATTGCATGGGCATAAGAACATTGAGGTGTTTGAAGAAAACTGGATATATATGATCAATAAGGTGGTAACCCATGGAATAGTCTTCAATTGTGTAGATATATTATCGTTTGAGTTGTAGTATCACGATGTGCAGGAAAAAGCATTTTTGAAGGTGAACCAAGCACTAGAATTCTACATCTCTGCATTTCTTTTAGATGGAATCTGTGCACAATATGCGTTCCCAAGAATGTACTGGAACTGGATCCTTGAGAACAAGTTCCCAGTTTACTTTCACTGCAGGGTGTTATCATAATCATGCTTCAGAGGCACATATGACAGATTGGCCGAGCACTTATTTTCAGTTATCTTTCACATGATATTCGAGATCGATTGTCCTTGCATCACTAATCAGATGAAGAGGTCACTATGAGATATCACAGATTGGTTTGCATCTCTCAAGGGAACATACATTAGATGTTTTGGTTGGCATATATACTGTCATCTCATGTCACGATATGTGACCGATAAGGTGGTCATGCAGGAACTAGAAAATTAGTTGGACAAGGGATTGTTAGGAGTTCTTTATAGGAGGAAGAAAGCCCCTTGGCTGACCTTCCCATTGAGGATTGAATTCTATGAGTTGAAGAGCTATAAGGTGACAACGATAGAAATACAGGAGATAGATTGCTTGCACTTCACCACTAAAGACTTTCATAGATATTATCCCAGGAGAGTGTGCAAGAAACATTATGAAAGGATTAGTTACAGTATGGGGTATTCATTAATATTTACAATAGAATATGAGAAGGTAAAGAACTGGTACAATGAAAACATAAAGGAACATCTAAGGATGGAGACCATTTCACCCCAAGATCCACTAGCTCAAGACTTGCAGGTGCAGGAGGAAGAATAGGTAATCCCTCAAGCAAGGAAAGTAGCTCCCAGGAAAAGGATCAGATATGATTCGATAGGAAAGAACAGTAGGAAGTGGTAGGCTGATCCTTTTAACATAGGAGCTATTCAAGCATAAAAATAGAGGAGAGAAGCATAAGAAGAAGAGGAGAAGAGGCACCAGGATGAGTTTCTTCAAAAGAAACAAGAAGAAGATGAGTTTCTTCAAAAGAAACAAGAAGAAGAAGAGGAGAGGAGAAGGATCGAAGAAGAACAACAAAGGCAATAGATAAAAGGGGCCTTCCAAAGGTAGGTAATATGGTATGATGAGGGCCCAAGTCCTACCAAAAAAGGTATGAGAAACAATTAAGTTGACCTCCAGGCAATATCCTTTTCCAGTGTAAGTACCCTTTCTTCACAAGGCACCCTTTAGAAGTACTATGGAAGTGATACAACATTTGTCTTAGGTACCACAAGAATTCCCCCCTGCAATCACCTGTGTGGTCCCTAAGAAAGGTAACTAAAGTTACCAACTTGTAATCAAAATCCGAGGGGGAACAATTATGGGTGTGTGGTCAGATAAGTAGGAGAGGGGATATCTCTCTTTCCTGATCATTGCATTACCTAGTGCTTGACTCCTATGTGAGCGAAGCTTTCCTCGCAAACCTATATGATACCAGACTTCCACTCTTTAATCAACTTCTATACTTTAGTTTGAGTGGCCTTGGAGAGTTTACTCTCCACACACCTATTCCAAGGCCCTAAATATTCCCTAGACTAGTTGGTGTTTCTATGACAAAAGAAAAAAGTCTAGTTCATTTTAATTAAGCATTCATTTTAATGTCTTTTATTTAGGTCAAAGGATATGGAAGTGCAACTTATGATGTTTTGATGTAAAAGAATACAATAAGAAAACCTAGGCCTCATGCAAATGTAACTCTCTTTTGTTCGATGAAAGTGATTTCTACAAAGTTATACAAGAATCTACTTAAGGAAATTTTTTTCCATTTTCTTTTGATAAGCATTCACACATTCAAAATCAATAAAAAAGAAATAAATGCTTATTCTAATACACTGTAGCCCTAAGGGAGACTAATATGTAATGCAAGATTCAAATACAAATCTTAAGGGAAGCAACCATGAGAAGAAAAACTATGGAAAACCAAATAAACAAAGAAGAAAAACACTTCAATGCCAATCACACTCCCAAAACAAAAGGGGTGTTTGATTTCACCACAAAGACTCCCAGGTTGGAAAAACAAAAATATTTAAAATAATAAAATGAAAACAAAAGAAAAAGGAAACACAATCAATTTTTTTTTTTTTTGAATAAAATCCAAATCTTCAATAAATGAAGAAAAAAAGGATCTCAAACCAAAATGAATGAAAAATACTTTATTTCACCAAGTCTAAGATTCCAAATACGAGGATTTTCAAACATGAATATAAACAAGAGCATGAAACACTAAAAAAATTGGCATAGAAAGATGTAAGAGGTTTAAAAGATCAAAAATGCCTCAAGCAAATGAGATCTTAGATCTTCAAATTGAAACTCAAACCATTTCCAAGAACCAAAAGAAGATAATGAAAAATGATCAACCTTTAGGGAAAACAAAGAAGCAAAAAAGGAAGATGGGATACAAATTCATACAGATACAAATTTTCCTTTTTGAGGGCGTGTGAGGGAATTTTCCTTTCTCTAATGTGCTTCATGAATATTGAATGTTTGGCTTGTTGGGCCAATGGATTAAAATTTATGAAATTGTTCATGTAATTTATTTATAGTTGGATGAGGTGAATTTATAAATATTTTCATTTTGTGGAAGAATTTGGTGATAAGTTCATCATATGAATAGGAGCTCTACAGGATGGATCTTAGATCTATTCAAAGGATTATGTCTCAATTCAGGTTAGGAAAGAAAGATGACATTTAAAATTTGTATTTGAGATGTGATTTTCAAGATTAAAACCCATAAGACATCATCAAAGTTCATCCCCATCACTAGGATAGGACCCCTATGCTATTGATCCATATTCCTTTTGGGTTCAACTTCTTTTCCACCTTATGAAATATCATCAATTCTTCTACTCACCAAGGGGAGAATTGATCACAAATTGTTGTATAATGTCTCTTATTCTCCTTAAGAAATCAACAATATACATGAAGGAGGGGCTTTGAGATATGTCTACTTAGGTTTACTCTCGCAAAAAAACTTATAGTGTAGATTACATCCATGAGATAGGAAGACATATATCTTATAGGAAACACCACTAATTTGGATTTGGTTTTTTGCTCTGTTTTGATCCCTCCATTTAGGGATCGTGAAAGAATATAAAACTAATTGAATATGTGACTAATGGTAAACATGGTGTATGAAATTGGTAGCCAAGCATCCTTGAAATGTATGAAGTGCTTCTCACCATAGGGTTCCTTAAAATTATTAATGGAATATACACTACCAAATTTATAGAAAAATATCTTGTATTCAACCTAGCAACTAGAAATAATATATTTTGTATCATGTTTCTTATTAAACTATTAAGAAAAATAGTATCCATATACACCTCATGTTGTAATAGATTATAGTATTTTCCCCTCAGATACCAAGTAAGAACCTATGCATCTACCTTATTAATCTTGGATAATATAATCAATGGAATTTGAATTAAGCATGATTAGTGTTCTAATTTCAAGAGAATGAATGAGATATTTTCTTATGTTAATAAAAACATATCATTTTCTTCCCTTATCTTAAGGTCAATATGAGGTATTACCCTTGGATCCAGGTAATGGATGACAAATCGAACACATTAAATAACTTCACGAATACCCTCCGCAACTCTCACATAGTAGGTCTTCAATGATGCCATGGACTTGTCTTACAATGATGTTGGGATTGGGAAATAAAGGTGGTGACAAACCCTCCATCTGCCAACATTTATGGCAGATTACAAGATGGTATGCTCATATTGTTTCCTGTCGAGAGTACCTCCAATTTATATTGAAATTATCTCAAAACACATGCAACCTGCCATTGAAACAGTATGTTGTTAAGTTCCAGAGCGGGCAGAACTTCAAAATTTGGTTAAGTAGTTTGGAGCTAAGATCCATAGTGGAAATTTCGTTGAGAATTTTGAATGCCAGTTCAAGAATAGCCATGGTGAGTGAGTAGGGTCACCCACGTAGAGGAGGCCATCGTAGAGGAATACGTCCCCTCCAACCTTTCCATGGGAAGGGATATGACTATTTTGATTGCTGAATCCCCCACCATTTCCATCAAATGGTTGTAGATGTAGTGGCATAGGAATTTTGGGTGACAAATGAATATTTGGGCCCTAAGAAACCTTCCAGTTGTCACTTCAAAGACTAAGAAGATGTGAATGTTTTGCTAGAAGGAAACATTTTGGACATGGAATTCCACCTATACCATGGCAAAGAAACCTACCAACACACTGGTGGGATTCTGCGAATGCAAATTCAAGGCTCAGTTTCACCCTTGACAGACACAACTGAAAATAATCCCCAACTCTCTCTATCTTAGAAAGCAATGCCACATGATCGGAAACATAGTCCCTCACCAAATCATCATAAGGCCTAAAACGATCTTGAGGTAGATCAATTTGGAATGGGTCTCTCCAACAATAGAATTGTTCACCACAACAGTCCAGGAATCTCGTTTCTCTATCAACCCTCAGTGAAGATAACGTCTTCCAGTCAGTTGGCTCCAATGGTGTACCCTCTTCCAACAATGTTGATTTCTACAGGCCCCATCATGTCGTCAAAGAAGTCCCTCCCCAACACTAATTGGGCCTCACACGGATTCCAAGGTAGCCCTCCTCATGGCCACGATGCTCCTATGCTTTTACCTCTTTCTATTTTTTTCTCATGGTTCCTTTTGTAACCTTACTCTGGTTTCCATCTATAATGTGGTTTTATGATTCTGTAATGTGGTCTTGTAGTCTTCAGGAGAACCTCTAGTTTCTCCTTAATGGGTAGATGCTTCCTCTTGCTTCTAGCATTTTCTCTGGTTTTCAAACTCTAAATCATGATCATAGATGGATTTTGCAAAGCCATAAATCTGTCATGAATGTAATTTTTATCCATCTATTATATAAGGCTTTTACTTACAAAAAAAAACTCAATATGAGGTATTATGTCAAGACACTCTTCTATGTGAAACCTTTGATACACCTCCCCTCATCATGGAAAATGGTTTTGAGCACTTTTGATGGCTTCAATGTCTTTGAAAATAGGTCTTGGTTGTTCCACCTTTGGTTGAGGTGTCTAGATATCTAAAATTTATTCTTTTGAAGATATTTCTACCATAATAGGTGTCTGTTGCAAAGCATTCATTTGTTCTATAGGTTTCTTTCCCTTGGGGAATTCCATGGGTGTTATAGTAAGAGCCCTACCTAAAGGCATTTTGTCTAGCATGAGAATAAACCAAATTCTCCTTCAAATCATTACAATGTTTTAGTATTACAACATTATATTCATTTAATGCATTGAATTCATACCCAAAGATGAAATTCACAACAAAAACCTCAAACAAGAAATAAATGAGTTGTAGAAATTGTATTTTCTTTTACAAATAGTTGTTACAATTCCCAACTTCTCTAATCCATTACAAAACACAATTCATAATTCTCGACATATACTTGAAATCTTAAATCGTTAACAACAATATGCAAAGAAAATGAAAAAAATGATATGCAACAAAAGAAGCTTGATTATCTTATGCAAGGTGCATAGAAAACATCAAAATAGTCAAACAATGCTAAGATAAATATACCCTCATGGTGATAATCTATATCAACTCAAAACAACCTAGCTAACAACCTATTATTAGCTCAAAAAGTTTAAATTCTAGTGTATAGTGCTCAAATTCTTTGTTTAATGGGAAAAATGGTGGAAAAAATTGAACGTTGTGTGCAATCTTGCACTATCATTGCCCCATCTCAATCAAACCCAATTGGATTCTACATGCTAATACATTAATGGTGGGTGAATGCTGCATTGACTAAAAAAACGAATTAATGGTTGTTAACAATTGATTTAAATTTCCTATTAGCAGTTGGCTTAAACTTCATCGTTTAGGTGAAGTTTCAAGATATAGTATTATACATTAAAAACCTTTCAATGTAACAGAGCAATGCAACCTATGCCCTTTCTCCCTTTTATATCTCTAACCACTTGCTTTGCTATACAAAATTAAACAAGTGGTAACTTCTCCGAGTTCTATTTTCCTATCATCTAGTGGGGATTTTTCACTAATAACAATAACAATATGGGGACAATAGGGGCACAATAATAACAATAAGGGTTACAATGAAAATAGTAATGGGGGAATCACTAGTATTATAGGGACCTAACATGCCCCTCTCCTTCCGAAAAGCGTTGTCCTCAATGCTTGAGTAGTTCTGGATTCTTCTGTATATAATTCTCATCCTCCCATCTAGAATCTTCAGCGGATAAGTTCTTCCACTTGATGAGATACTCAGAAATTAATCAATTTCGTAGCTATCTAGTTCTTGTTTCTGTGACTGCCTCCGGTTCCAATATGATTTTTCCTTCCTCGTTAAGTTTTGGCAATATTGTTTGAACTGGGAGTTTATCACCTATAACCTTCTTTAAACATGAAACATGGAAAACTAGGTGCACTCGGGAAACTGCAGGAAGCTCCAGTTTGTATGCCATAGTACCAATCTTTTGCAACACCTTGTACGGACCATAATACTTTGGTGATAATTTATTATCCTTCTTAACTTGCTTGAGGGACATTTGTTTATATGGTTGTAGCCGTAGGAATACCTAGTCACCTACCTCAAAACTTCTTTCACTGCGATGTTGATATGCCTATTGTTTCATTCTATTCTGCGCCAACGTGAGGTTATCCTTTAAGAGTTGGATAACTTGTTGTTGATGCTCGATGTGATGTTCCACTACTTGAACCTTAGAATTTTCTCTTAAACATGATGTGATGGATGGTGAATGATATCCATAAAGTGCCATAAATGGGGTCATTTTTTCTGTAGTATGGAAGGAAGTGTTATACCATCATTTAGCCAGAGGCAACCATTTGACCCATTATGTCTGTTTATCAGATACAAAGCAATGAAGATATCCTTCCAAACATTTGTTTACTATCTCAGTTTTCCCATCAAATTGAGGATGATAAGATGAGCTATGAGCTAACTGAGTACCGAGACAAGAAAATAATTTTGTCCAAAAATTTCTAGTGAAAATGGTATCTCTGTCGCTTACAATAATCTTTGGGTTTCCATGTAGCTTTTGAATTGTTCCCATAAATGCAATAGAAATTGTACTGGCTTTAAATGGATGCGATAATGCACGGAAGTGTGCATACTTGGTAAGTCTATCAACTACCACCATGATGACACTCTTTCTTTCAGAGTTGGGTAAACTTGTGATATAATCCATTGAAACCTCCTCCCAACGTTGGCTTGGAATGGATAAAGATTGTAATAGACATGGGGTTTTAATTGTTTCAACTTCATTTTGTTGGCAAACTAAACATTCCACCACAAAATTTTGAATATCCGATTTGAGGCCATCCCAAAAAAATTCCTTCTGAACCCTGTGGTACGTTTTTAAAAATCGTGAGCGCCCTCCTAAGGGAGAAGTGCGCAATTCCATAAGAATCTTTTGTTTGAGTTGGGAATTCTTACATAGGTATAAGCGATCTTTGTACCATAACGAATCATTTTTCCAGCTAAATGTATCATATGTACTAGGATATTATTGTATCTTTTGAATAAGTGCCCACACTTCTTCGTCATTCTTCCATTCATCCCTTTCTTCGTTTATCCAATCTAGTTGGATAATAGAAATGGCGCACAAGAATGCTTCCATATCCTCATCCTTTCTTGAGAGTGCATCTGCCACAACATTTTGCTTCCCTTTTTTGTAGATGATTTCAAAGTCATAACCAAACACCTTTGTGACCCATTTTTGTTGCTCTTCAGAGGATAATCTTTGTTATAAAAAGTATTTAAGGCTATCATGATCCGTTTTTACCTTGAAGTGTCTTCCCATTAGGTAGGGTCGCCATTTCTTAAGTGCATGTAGTATTGCCAACATTTCCTTCTCATAAATAGCTTTGTGTAAATACTTTCCTTTCATTGGATGACTTTCGAAAGCAATGGGTCTTTCATCTTGCATTAAAACAACACCAATTCCATTTCCTAAAGCATCACATTCCACAATAAAGGTTTTTGTGAAGTCCGACGTAGCTAAGACCGGTGCTTGGCACATTGCCTCTTTAAGATGTTCAAAGGCCTTTATTGCTTCTAGAGTCCATGAAAACGCATCTTTCTTCAATAATGTTGTTAGAGGTGCTGATATTCTCCCATAATTCTTAACAAACTTGTGATAATACCCTGTCAACCCGAGAAATCCTCGCAGATGCTTTATGGATGTGAGGATTTTCCATTTCTTAATGGATTTAACTTTGCTAGGGTCTACCTTAACACCTTCATGATATACAATATGACCCAGATATTCCACCTCTTGTACTCCAAAGAAACATTTGGAGCATTTTGTATATAATTGTTTCTCCTCCAATAGTTTGAGCACCCTGTCAACATGTTGAACATGATCCTTCAAGACTTGCTTTAGATTAGTATATCATAAAAAAATACTAACAAAAATTTTCTAAGGAAAGTTTTGAAAATGGAATTCGTCAAACCTTGAAATGTAGAAGGTGCATTGGTAAGGCCAAAAGGCATGACCAAAAATTCATAATGACCCTCATGAGTTCTAAATGTTGTTTTCAGAATGTCTTCAGTCTTCATTTTAATTTGATGATACCCTAAACGAAGATCCAACTTGGTGAAGTAAATTGATGCATGCAATTCATTCAATAATTCATCAATGACAGGAATGAGAAATTTATCTTTAATAGTGAGCTTGTTGAGCTCCCTATAATTCAGACACATGCGCCATGATCCATCCTTCTTGTGCACCAATACTATTGGAGCAGAGAAAGAACTTTGACTAGGTTGAATTATACTAGCCTCTAACATTTCTGCAACCATACGTTAAATTTCACTCTTTTGGGCATAGGGATATCTGTACGGCATGATGTTTGGAGGAAAACTTCCTAGAATCAAATGAATAGCATGATCATGATCACGAATAGGTGGGAGGCCTTTGGGAGTCTCAAATACCTTGGAATGATTGTCCAAGACTTTTTGGAGATCTAGAGAAATAGATGATTTCAATGTGGGAACCTCTAGCAAACTTAATTGTGCAATTACGCTTTGTTGTTCCTTCTTTAGAAGCTTTGTCATACAGTTAGAGCTGATTATCTTTCCCGGTTTCCTTGCAATACCCCTTAACGCAACTTCCTTTCCTTCTGCACAAAATTTCATGAAAAGTTCTTGAAAATTAAAAGCTATTGTACCCACGGATTATTGTACCCACGGATTGTAGCCATTGGACTCCTAGTATAATAACAGCACCACCCATTGGAATGGAAAACATTAGGCTATTCAATACATATTCTCCCATGGATAGTTTGATATTATGGCACTTTCTAGAGCAATTTATGGTTCCTCCACTTGCAACCATCACTTGAAACTCTGGTGATGGATATAGGAAGCAATTCAATTCCTTGGCTATCTTACAATGAATAAAATTAAGGGTACTTCCCGCATCAATCAACACTATTACCTTTTTCTTCTTGATATGTTCTTCTATCTTGAGGAGTGGTAATTCCAACCAACACATTACAAGATATGGTTGGATTCATTTATTCTTTATCTAGGGTTTGTTCCTGGAGTATATCCTCTTCTTTTGACATTTCTTGTTCCTTTTCTCCCTCATCTTCACAATCTATGTAGAATAATTTCTTCTCAGCACACTTGTGACCTTTAGTGTATTTTCTATCACAACTGTAACAAAGCCCTTTTGCTCTTTTTTCTCCAATTATTGTGGTGTCAACCTTGTAGGTTGTGGAAGGCTAGGGGCAACAACACTTCCATCTTTATAGTTGTGAGTGGTAGGCTTCTTGGTTGCCGTAATTTTGCTTTCCATTTGTCTTGCTAACCTGAATGCCTTCTCCAACGAATCAGGTCCCCAAAGGCGAACCTCATGTTGGATATCATCCTTTAAAGTCCATATGAACACATCAATCCTATGCTCCTTTGGAATATCTTTTACCCTTATGTTCAATTTTTGGAAATCCTTAATGTGCTCCATCATTGAACCCTTTTGTTTGAGATTTATCAATTGGCTAAAAAAGGTGTTGCTTTTTGTATTCTCATAATGTGCTATTATTTCTTTTGTAAAAATTTCCCAAGTGACAATTTGTTTACGAGATAAAAGCCATCGATACCATACAAACCGATTTGGTTCCAAATATAAAGTTGCAATATGTACCTTTTGTGTGTTTTGCACATTATGGAGATCAAAAAATTGATCCATCTATAGTATTCATGTTCCGGGATCCTTGCCATCAAATTTCCTCATATCGATTTTTGGAACATGGCGGGTCTTCAATCCAACATTAGAGTCTATGAAATCATGATTAACATTTCTTTTGTTCTCATCATGAGTTTCCTTTACTACCATTTCACCATTAATAACCATTTCTTGTAGCAACTTATTCAAATTTATATTCAATTCTTCCATATTAGCGTCCATGCCATTCATCTTAGCTTCCATGCCATCCATCTTAGCTTCAATTACCTTTTGTGAGAGTGAAATTTGTTGTACTTGGTCTTGTAATTTTGATATATCATGTTGCATTTCTTCCTCTTCTTCACGAGTCATGCTAGAGCTTTCAGGTTTCTTACTAGGTGTTTCCATTTTCTTTCTTCGGGGCATCAATTAATGCTAATAATTCTTCACCATTCCCTTTGAATTCCTTCAAACTATTTTTTCAAACCAATCTTATGCAAAATTTTAAAAAACTACACACTTTTTTTTCACTTTGTAAGAGCTCGATATTGAATCTGTTATATCTCTATAACTGTGGACTTTGAATATCTGAAATCACATCCTTTAGTAGCCCTTTCTGTCCTCTTTCAAACCCAACAAGTCTGATCAAGATTGGATTCTCCAAGGAAGTGTTATGCCAAATATCCCACGGTGACCTGATTATAGACTAGTTCAATAGAGCGAACTTGTACAAAGTGCCATGTGTCATTGTTTCGACCTTAGTATCTGAAACTGATATAGAAAAACTATAGGCCGTATTATTTCTGAAACTTGTTAGGAAATTTCAATCTGATTCTCAGAACAAAAGTTATGATGATTTCCCCAGGTCACCTATTTGGAATGTAATTCAGGAGTTTGCAAAAACTCTAACTTCCTCAGATCATATCTCCAAAAATATAGCAAGACAAGCTCTGCAATTTGGATCCGAATTTCAGAACGATTTTGGCTCAAACGGTTTTTGTTTTAGCTTCTAAAACATCACAGAAACAAAGTTATAGTGAAAATTCCACGATGACCTATTTGGAGCAGCGAAACCCTAGAATCCAAAGCTCTTATACCAAATGTTATGTAACCAACTCACAAAAAGATAGAAAAGATAGATCAATGCCTTAGAATTTAGCCTCTTCGAGGGGGAAACCTCCTTTACATTACACAAATGAAAAATTATTGGATGATACAAATGACTAAACCTCCCTTCTATATATAGGAGTCTAAGGGGTCACACTATAATCAAGCCGACATAACAGTAATAACATAAGGGCACAACAATAACAATAGTGGGTTTCTATGGGGCACACTAATAACAATATGGGGACAATAGGGGCACAATAATAACAATAAGGGCTACAATGACAATAGTAATGGGGGAATCACTTGTATTATAGGGACCTAACACAAACCCAATTGGATTCTACATGCTGAGACATTAATGGTGGGTGAATGCTGCATTGGCTAAAAAAATGAATTAGTGGTTGTTAACAATTGATTTAAATTTCCTATTAGCAGTTGGCTTACACTTCATTGTTTAGTTGAAGTTTCAAGATATAGTATTATACATTAACAACCTTTCAATGTAACAGAGTAATGCAACCTATGCCCTTTCTCCCTTTTATATCTCTAACCACTTGCTTTGCTATACAAAAATAAACAAGTGGTAACTTCTCCGAGTTATATTTTCCTATCATCTAGTGGGGATTTTGCACTAATAATTGATAGATTAAATAGTCAATGCTGACTATTAAATCCTATTGTGAATGAATTGAAAATTAATAGTGGTGAAATTTGAACATTTGTTTGAAAACCTCCTATCAACTTTCTCTCTTCATCATGTGATAAGATAGAATAAAAAAATCTCAGTAAATATGTTAAGAAGGACACACTCTTCATCTACACACCTTTTAGTTCAACATAATGATTTTGCAAGGTGGGTGGAAATAGGCCTAGAATTTCAAATATTTCCTGGGATTAATTATTAAAACAATTGTAATTAGAGTTCCAATAACCCTATAAATTTGTGTTCTTTGCCTCTTCCTGATTCGAGGTTTCTTGTGCTCCACTCTTCCTGCTTCCCTTGAGCTTCATTGTTCTTTTTTTATTTGTGATTTGTTCAAATGGAAAACTTCCTTCCCTCTCTCCTCGTGAAGATCTTAAATTAATTTAATGCTTATTTTCTAGCAAGTCGTAGCCACCAGATTAAATCACATATAATATTTAATTGTGTATGTGGTCATTTCCATCTATTTTGTCCTTTTGCTTTTATGCCCTCCTTTAATGCACCTTTAGGTTGTTTCTTCCAGTTATAAGGAATCAATGAGTATGCGATATGATGATTTCTTGAAAGATAGTTGTGGAATGTGATGAATATCAAATTTATTATTATTATTGCATATGATTTGGAGAAATAAAACTAAAATATTGAACTTTTGTTGAAAGTTTATTTGTATACATATTATATATATATATATAGATATATATGTTGTTCCAATTTTCATTTTATATTATTATCTTTTTAATTTTCTTAATAACTTTTCTGGCAACGGTCTATTGACATTTAGAAAATATATTGTTATCAGTGGTGGTTAACATGAGAGCCGCATGGGTTTCATCAAGTAAAATAAAAGATGGAAGTTAGAACTCAGAAGTTCCACAAGAATAAGTTATTGTGGATTCCAAAAACATTATTTTTGATATTAATGTAGTTAAATGATATATAAATGTTGCTTAACATATACGAAAAACCCCACATGCATATAATCCAAGTCGGCAACAAACCAATGAGATATACCCCGGTTTCAACACACAATATCAGACCGATAAAGGGGTGGTTTTTCGAGCATTCTTATGGGCTTGATACCCAATAGCATGACACCATGTCGACCTAGGAGTGAGGCCAACCCCTCCCATCGGATCATTCAACCATCGTTAACCCATTCACATCTTTTCATCCAATATGGGTTTTCCATTGTCAATGATTATTATGCTTGATGATTCACAACATTGTGGCCATGGCCACTGTTCTACACCTCGCCTGTGGCTTACAACTCATTTTGCAGCCCATGGCTTGACACCATCCCTTGGGCCTATGGTCTGTGACTCTGTGGAATTACTATGAATATGCTTACTATGAAATATGATGGGTAATTTAAAATGGTGAATTTCAAATTGATGGTTTCAAAATTTTTTTGCACGTCATTTTCAACATTTTGATTTTTTTTTTAACTGTCAAATACATATAAAAGAAAAAAATGTTCTATGGAACATTAAATTCTAGGTCTAGATGGAAAATTATGGGGACCAAGAATGGATATGGAATTAACCATAAAAGGTACAAGAAGTGGTATATTATTGTACACATAAAGGTTAAAAATAAACATCACAATCAATGGGCGTTCTATCACAATTTTGAAGGACTAAGTGCTTGGATTCAATTTTCCTAGGATTTGGTTCTCTAAGTGGTATTTGTGGACCAAAATATCCAATGGTGTGTTGGATACTTACAAATTGACTGCCTTTTCCACTTGATCGTCAAAACGTTAATTAACAGTAGCTTTGAAGTTTTGATAAATTGTGTGGATGAAGTCCAAAAAGGCTTGCACTTCCGACTCAAGGGTGGGCCTAAAATCATGAAGGAGGTCAAGATGAACCACAAGAAAATGAGCCCATTCTCTTTATTGTATGTGGTCAAAACATGCATGGCAAGGGTTTCAATCAATTCTACGGAGCTACAAGGGTTCAAATCCTTAAATTACTCAAATTGCAACTAGAGAAATCTAATTACTCAACATTACTAAAAGTACTCAAATTGCAGCAAGAGAAATTGAACAACATACTGCCAAGATTGCTTCTAGTTCGACCACTTGACACAAATATAGGTTGATTTACCAAATAACCTCTTTTCCATGATGGTTTTTAAGCCCATATTAATGCCTTCATTGAGAACAAAACCCTAAATTCTCACGCCTTCCTCGCTGAAGAAACCCCAAATGCTCACATCTTCATCGTGAACAAAAACCTAAATTCTAATGCCTTCATCAAGAACAAAACCCCTAATGCCCACACATTTTTCACTTGTTTCATATTCCCAATGGCTAACTCAAGGTATCAACCTACTTGGAGGTCTTCATCAATGAGAAGGATTGGAAACTAATGCCAAAGCTATTCCTACTCCTATTTTCAACTACTCAGAGAGAGGATACCCTAGGCCCTTATGAAATATATGATTTCACATAGCACATGCTTTTTAAGAAGGTTTCCTAATAATTGTTTGATCTTGTGCTATGTGTACCTAATAAATCCAAATTGTTCCTTCCTGTGTTAGGCTCGAAAAAACCCAAAATTTTCCTTATTATTTTATTCTTGTGTTGATGGGACCAAATGTTCATCCAATGGTAAGGAGGTCCCAACTAGACCCTACACCATTTGGAATAGGAGTCCCATCTGATATATTGGGACCCATGGTTTCATCGATGGTGGGTTGTGTTTGGTACCTGGACAGTGGAGCCTCATTCCACATGACCGGCGATAAGAGTTTATTCAGTACCTTGGAGGAGAAAGACCTCAAGATGCGCATAGAGATGGGCGATGATGGAAAGTATCGTGGTTCAGGTGAAGGTATGATTGTGTTTTAGAGAGAGCATGGAGCTCCTCTCACCCAGACTGATGTAAAGTATGTGCCTGGACTAAAGAAGAACTTGGTATTGGTCGCGATGTTGGAAGAAAAAGGCTATGATGTAGTCTTCAATAAAGGAAAGGCATTCCTGAGACACATAACCATGGGTCAGACTAAGAGGATTGGGGTTCGAGTGAAGAATCTCTACAAGCTGGAGGTAGATGATTGTGTTGCATTGAGTTCAAAAGAAAAATTGGTGCAAAGCCAAGACATTGGCGAGTTATGGCGTAGGAGGTTAGGCCACTTGCATCATGGGGACTTGAAGATAATGCAACAGATTTCTACTGGACTTCCTAGAGGTAAACTTGAGCAAGTGGACACATGCAAAGGTTGCACCTTGGGAAAGTATGCAAAGTCTTCCTTTCATGATCGAGACAGTCGAGCTGAAGCAATCTTGGAGCGAGTTCATATAGATGTGTGTGGACCATTCTCGACATCCTCCACTATGAAACAAAGATACTATGTGATTTTCGTTGATGGTTTTTCTCGTAAATGCTGGATCTATTTCATGCAGAGGAAGGATCAAACCTTCTCAAATTTTTGTGAGTTTAAAGCTTTGGTTGAGAAAGAATCAGGGAAGAAGATCAAGGCCTTGAGAAGTGACGATGGTGGAGAGTATGTCTCTCAAGAGTTTAAGGACTCTTGTGCAGCGGAAGGAATTAAAAGGGAGTTGACGACACCTCATAACCCACAACAGAATGGGGTGGCTGAAAGGAAGAACAAAAAAACTGTGGGGGCAGCTCGGGTGATGCTGCATGACCAAGGCCTACCACTTCATTTATGGGTTTAGGCATGCAACACAACAGTCTATTTGTAGAATAAAAGCCTGCATCGCATACTTGGGATGAAGAAACTAGAGGAAGCTTTCTCTGGGAAGACTAGATGTGAGTCACTTCAAGATCTTTGGCTCATCGGTATTTTGCCATGTGACCAAGGATGCCCGGAAGAAACTTGAGCCAACAGCTGATTTGGGAATACTTGTGGGGTACACTGATACACCTCACAACTATCAGGTGTACATGCCTACCAATTGGAGGACAGTGATACGCAAAGATCTAAAGTTTGATGATCAGAAGGCCATGCGAGCTTCCCTTGAGAGGGAGCTCCAACTACAGGATGTGGAGGAACTTTTGGTTCCTAAGGAGGAGGATCCTCAAACTAATGCAGAGCATCCGCATGCATAGGTTTCGAGAGTGGAGACATCCACTCAAGCAGAGTCTTCTAGAGATGGGCAGAAGCGCATGAGAGAAGCTAACAGATTGTTGTCGGATGCAAGAGAGAATGTGGGAGAACCATCTTCTCAGCACATACAGAGGAGGTCACCTGATAGGTACATTGGATACATGGCCCTTGTTGGGGAATGTGTTGAGACCGAGCCATCTTCCTTTGAGGAATTAGTGCAGTAGCCAGTTTGGGTTGATGCTATGGTGGAGGAGTATGACTCCATAGTTCGGAACAGTGTTTGGGATGTTGTTACAAGACCGGAGAACAAGTCATTTGTGAGTTCCCGATGGCTTTACAAGGTAAAGCAAGTTACTAATGGTAGTGTGGAAAATCATAAGGCAAGGTTTGTTGCTCGTGGTTTCTCACGGGTCGAGGGGATCGACTATGATGAGACTTTTGCTCCTGTAGTAAGGTACTTATCTATCAGATTGATGTTGGCACTATCAGCAAAAATGGGTTGGAAGATCCATCAAATGGATGTGAAGACTGCATTCCTCAATGGCAAGATTGAGGAAGAGGTGTACATGGAGTAGCCAGAAGTTTTTGAGACCTTCGATCATGAGTCGCATCTGTGCCGACTCAAGAGAGCTTTTTACGGGATGAAGCAAGCACCTCGTGCTTGGTACACCAGGATCGACAACTACTTCACCAGGTTGGGCGTCACAAAGAGTGAAGCAGATTTGAACTTGTACCACATCATGGTGGAAGGTAAGTAGTTGATCATTGTTCTCTATGTTGATGATCTGATATTGGCAAGTGATGATCAGTTGATCATTTTTCTTTATGTTGATGATTTGATATTGACAGGTGATGATCATTTGATCATGTCTTGCAAGGAGGACCTCGCAAGAGAGTTTGAGATGAAAGACATGGGTCTCATGCACTACTTTCTAGGCATGGAAGTGTGGCAGAAGGACGGGGAGTTGTTTGTGTCTCAAGGCAAGTATGCCAATGAGATACTTAGGAGATTCCACATGGAGAAGTGTAAGCCCATGCAGACTCCTCTAGCAGGTAACTGGAGGAAGGAGGATGCTACTTCAAGAGAAGTAGTAGAATATACTTTAGGAGAAGTAGTAGAAGCTACTTTAGGAGAAGTAGTAGAAGCTACTGTGTACATGCAGCTTGTGGTTTCACTAATGTACTTAGTGAACACATGACCAGATTTGTGCTATGCGGTGAACCAGCTGAGTCAAGCTATGGTTCAGCCTACCAAGCTGTTTTGGAAGGCAGCGAAGCATGTTTTGAGATACCTTAGAGGCACATCTCAATATGGATTATGGTACAGATGGTTAGAGGGAGTGAAGCTACAGGGCTTCACAGATGTAGATTGGGCAGGGAGTCCATCAGATCGGAAGAGCACATCAGGAGGAATTTTCAACCTTGGTTCAGCTGCAGTTTCTTGGTACAGCAGGAAACAGAGGTCAGTTGCACTCAGCTCAGCAGAGGCTGAATACATGGCTGCAAGTCAGGTAGCATGTGAGGCCATTTGGATGTGGAAAATTCTAGTTGGTTTGTTTGATTAGAGGATGGATCCAATTGTGATCTATTGTGATAATCAAAGTTGTATCAAAATCTCTGAGAATCCAGTATTTCATGACAGGTCCAAGCATATTGACATTTGGTATCATCATCTCAAAGACTGTGTGGCGAGGAGGATCATGTTGTTGCAGTATATTTCAACCAAGGAGCAAGATGTTGACATTTTGACTAAGGCATTGTCAAAGTGTAAATTCGAGTTCCATAGAGACATGATCAGGGTGGTAGATAATCCCTTTCTTTTTGAGAGGGAGTGTTGAAAATAGCAACAAGAAATGCTAAAAATAGAAATGCTAAAAATAGCATTGCTAAATATAACATTTCAGGATATTCCAATTTTAATTTGTCCTTGAATTAAAATTTGAATTTAGTCTAACCAATTGTTTGAAAAATAATTAATTAATTCCTCTTGAGTTAATTAGTTGGAGAAATTCAAACATGAAGTCTTTGTGAAGTCATGCAACAATTATCCCTTTGATTGAGGAAGTTATCCCTTAATTAAGGAGATAAGGATGAGTTGTATTTGAGTTGTAATTAGTTAGCTCAGTTAACTGAGTTAAGTCTAGTTAGATTAGTTCCAAATAGTTTTTGGAACTGATTGTGAGCTCAGACAGTTAATGCATCCATGCATGAAACTAGTGTACTCCAGATAACTGAATATTCTCTCATAAATAACTCATGCATGTTAGTTCAGACAAAGGCCTAGTTGAGATTAAAGGCAGGGACAATGTACTATCAGTTGCAAGAATTTTCCTATAAGAAAATTTCTTGCATGTAGAAGGAATTCATTCCTTGAGATTTGCATAGTTTTATAGTGTATTGGAGCAGTGTGTGAGATCAATGTCACACAAGGTTACAGCAGGAACACCCAGGGAAAAGAACGCAAGGAAATAGGAGGCTTGGAGGACAAAGAGAAAGGCATATGAGTTGTCTAGTTTGTCTATAATCAATGAGAGGGATTGTACTGAGATCTGGATAGCTGTGAGAGCTAAAGCTTTGTGTAATCCTGAGATATTCCCACTTGTATGATAATACGGATAGTGAGATTTTTAGCCGAGGCTTTCCCCAGAGTATTCGTCTGTGTTTTATGTGTGATTGATTCTTCTTCTTTGTTATATTTGTTCTATTTGATCTTGCTCAAATCGATTAAGCTTCCACAAGTTTGATTGTAGAAGTAGATTAAGTATTTTTCTTTACTACATTGCATAATCAGATTAATCTACAGTGAGAATTTCTACATAAATGAGGTTTCTAGATAAACTTCCTAGATAATGAGTTAAAGTCGATAGGAAATGATTTATCGCAAGAGGGCGTATGACATGAAACTCATGTCAAGTTTTGAAGAAAAAATTTGGAGTGATTCAAGACTGACTCAAGGATGGCTGAAGAAAACTGAGGCTATGATTTTCAAGGTAGTTTTTACTGATGATGGACTTCTCTTGAACATATTAGCGACACAGAATTTCGACTTGGTAGCATTTGACTCAAAAAATAAAAAAGATCAAGAATCATTTTGAAGACTTTCAATGAGGTATCATCAGCTGAGAGGCAATTGAATTTCCCAACCTAGACACAAAATGTGATGGAGTTTCATGATCAAGAGTGACATACTACCTTTCACAATACAAAAAATAAATTTTTCTTTCCCATTTCCCCCCATCATTATTGGCAAGTGCCTCTTATTTTTATGCAAGCTTGAGGAGGATAACATATGGTTTTCATGTAAGCTCATCCTTCAAATGAGTCCTTCAAATTATTTTTAACGAACCTGTTGATGGTGCTGGAAATACATCAACCAAGGAGGTCTCCCCAATGTGAAGTCCTAATTAGACCTCAAACTATGTGGAATAGGAGTCCCATTCGGAGTATCAGCCCGGTTTCCATGTATTCTTATAGAGTTTCCTTAGCTTTAGATGTTAGAAAGAGAGAGAAGCATGTATTTTCCTTTGCAAAAAGCAATTAAGTGTGCCAGGTGAATGTCAGTTGCAGGTGTATCAAGGTTCTTCTATAGCAGAGGGAGTAAAAGTGAGCCTCTTAAAAGAGAGGTAATAGTACCACCCTAGTAGAGGCACACACAAGTGAAAAAGAGAATCGCCTAACATCAAGTAGAATAGTCCACATAGATGTGGTGGTCGTTACAACCATTACAACACATTTTCAATAAGAGAAGCACTAAAATACTCAAATTGTTCAACTACTTTAGTACAAGTGAAAACAAACATGAATCATAAAATTTCACATAAAATTATTACAAATATTTACAATTCATGCATGAAAATGTGTTGGCCATCAGGCTTCAAGTATTAAGTAAAAGTCCCAAGATACATGTATACAATGAACATCACTAGCTCCAAGAGTGGAGCATTGGAACCACAACTTTCTCCCCAAAAGTACTGAATCTATCTCTCTGGTGCCTTATGGGAGAACCCAAGGTGAAAAGTATTTTTCATGAACAATGAGGGTGTATGTATAACAAATGGGGTGATCCTTCACCTCCCTTGTGACTCTTAGACTACCCTCATGACTTTTTGACTTCCTACATGACTCTTCACATTACATAGATGACTCTTGGAATTCCACTTCACATTACATTTTCCAATATAGAATTACATAATCCACGAATGATATAGCACATGATGGCTCATGACATGGATTGAATGATGACATGGCAATGTCAAGTCACGTTTTTTTGCTGCTTCCTTTGTCTCTTCTTGGAAATATGGCGCATGTTCTTCTTCTTCCTCCTCCTTATGAATTGAAGATAAGGAGTCTTCAATGTATTCTTGATCTCCCATCTTCTGTTATAATCCAGTGTTACTTCATCTTATTTCTTGATGATCATCTTATATCCTCAACTCCTTAAGTGTCTTCTATCATGTCATACTTCTCCATCTCCTTCTTCATCATCTTCCCATAACATGATAGAGTACCTGCATCTACAATCCACTCATGAAAAGACGACATCAGTATGATAAACCCCTAGTCTAAGATGTTGCATAATGATCCACTAACTAAGCCAAAAACGGGTGGTATGCCGGGGGAGAGGCTCAGTGAC
Source organism: Pinus tabuliformis (assembly GCA_031772625.1). Lineage (NCBI taxonomy): Eukaryota > Viridiplantae > Streptophyta > Pinopsida > Pinales > Pinaceae > Pinus > Pinus tabuliformis. The sequence goes on along the minus strand of CM062817.1, from coordinate 903,846,511 downwards.
TGTGCAATTTCATAGCTCAAACAGTCAAGGGCCAGGCTTGAGCCTTGAGACTATGCAATGCATAGTTCAGGATTAGACTGAGAAAAAATATTGCATAGTTGGAGAGCTCAGGGAGATAGGCTAAGGGCTTGAGCACGTATTTTTCCCACTGTGTAGTTGTGGAAGGCAAAGGAGGCCAGGTGATTGTTCAATTGTGAATTTCAAGATCTCGGGGCTTAGGCTTGAGCCTTAAGATTGCACAATGCAGAGTACTCACTAGGCAGGAGAGAGAAATTGTATAGTTTTTTAGGTTAGAGGCTAAGCTTGAGCACTGTGATTGTGCAGTACACAATCCTAAAAGGAAGGAACTATGAATTGTGCCATGCCAAGAGGTAGGGTTGCAACTTGAGGGCTGAGACTACACAATGCACAGTTCAGGAGGGCTGGATGAGGCTAGGTTGTTTGGTCAAGAAGTTTTCCAAATTTGACTAAGTGTGGGATCCGTGCAACTAATGTGAACAATGAAAAAACTTGATTGTGATAACACACTTAGAACACTTTACGACACAACATATATGATCTAGAACACATGAGAAACATACTTCCCTCAGTGCAACAACTTTGCGACAAATTATGACAAGTGTGACACCAAAGATACACTTTGTGACGACCATGACAAAACTTGTGCGATAGTGCTTGAAACTTTGGGAATGAGTGTGATACATGTTTACATGGTAATTAAAACTCATTAATGCAAATATTACCCCTTGAAACACACCAAAACTAACTTTCGTGCATTTTTTGACACTCCACATTCCAAAGGACAACATTTACTATATGAAGAGAAAAGGGGGAACGACACTTGCAATACGTGAATGACAGTGAAAGTGACACATGCCATATTGAAGATAACATGAAAATGACACTAATTAAAGTGAAAGAAAGAAAAACCAACAATTGAAAGCATGAAAATGACACTCATGAAAGTGAAGGTGTGTAAAAGTGACAGTTTGAACAACTCACCAAAATAGAAGTACAAACGTAACCAAAAGTGAGGACTGTCAATAAAAATGTGCATTGAGTCTCGAGATGGGTTGAACATTGCAAAGACATTGTATTGATGGACTGAGGTATGCTTGTTCAAGCTTGTGTAAAATAATGATCTCATGAGCTTGTTGCAAACTTAGCATGTGTGATCAAGTGATTTTGACGGATCAAGAAGTGACCATGGAACAACCAATTGCAAGATCCACAGTAGGCTCCAAAATTCAATTGTAGGTAAAATTTTGGAGGTTGTTTGTCGTAGCAACAAGAGAACCCTAGGAAGGAGTGGTTCAGTCTCATCATGATTGACAAGTCCTATATTGTTTAATTTTACGAGTCCAATATAGGGGTAACTCAACTCCTTTTCATATTTTAAGAGTTTAAAAAGAGGCAAAAAGAAAACTCATGCAATTATTTCAATGTAAAATTTTAACGAGCCCAGATAAAGTGAAGCTTAGTGTTTTTTATGTTTAGGGAGTTAGGAGAAAAACTTAAGTAAACTCCAAAATGTCCTTTTTTGTAAATTTAGTCTCTCAAGCCCAAAAAGGGTAAAATAATGTAGGAGATAACTCTTTTAGCCATGATCGACTAAAGTATACCTTTTTTGTAACTAGTCTACTTGGTACGTAAAAGGGTTAAAATTATACTAGGTATAAGTTATTTCATTTACTTTTATGAGTTCGAAAGAAACAAGTGTACTCGGCAATATTTTCATGCTTCAAGGGTCAGAAAAGAGCTTAAACATAACTCCAAAATTTCATTTTTTTGTAAATTTTGAAGAGTCTGAAAAAGTGATAAAATTATGCATTGCCAAAATGACATATTCTTCAAAAAAGAAGCCTAGAATCTGCACACCTAGTCTTAAAATCATAATAATCGGTTAAAAATAGTTAAAAATAATTGAACTTTTAAAGCTATAGGAAAAATATTATTTTAAAAGGCCTAATTTTCTCATAAAAAGTCAAAAAGTAAATAAATTTTTACCATTTCAGAGCTCTTGAAAGTGCATTTTCTCCCAAATCTTCAAGAGCAGATTGTGATTGATCTGGTGGACCATTTCGAGTACCATCTTCTCTACATAAGAGATATTTCCCTGTTCTTGACATTCATGGTTTTTATTTTACATTTTGATGGGTTTTTTAGATTTTTGATTGTTTTAAAACTAAATATTGCGCTCGTGGGCTGTCGCACTTCTCCTATATTAGGAGGTGTGCAAGCCTTGCTGTCCCAATATGGGCGAGTGCGACTTGTGCACTCTTCCTTGAAAAAAAGTGCACAAATGTGCTCTGTTTCTTAATTCAAAGTGCATAAGGTGGCGAGGGTATCCAAAAATTAATTAAAACACTCAAAAGCTTCTCCCAATATTTTGATGCTTATCTAACACATTTTTTCATTCATTGCAGATTTTTTTCTTATCAAAATGGAATGGAGAGAGAGAGAACATGAATCCCAATATATTGAGGCAGTTCATGATCCAACAAAAATGGAAGCACTCAAGAATTATTGTTTGGCAAAAAATCTTGATTCCGGGCATAAGGGCCCAATTAGATCTACTGATATGGTTAGTGAGAGCTTGGAATGTCCAGGAACAGTGCTTTGAAATTGTTGATCACACATTGACCATCGATGTCGAGGACATTTATTTTCTAACAAGGCTCTCATGTCGAGGAACAAATATTTCACTATCTAGCCCTGGGATAGGCAGTGAACCAACAAATTATCACGTAAGAGAGTATTGTATCCATGGATCCAAACTAAGCAGTGGAAGAATTGAAATTAATGACATAACAGAACTTCGATTGAGAACCATTGCATTCACCATTGATGACTTATGCAGAAGTGTAGCACTTCACCTAGCTACAAAAGAGAAAATGTAAATTTTATTAGAGTGCATGTAGCCTATCGTATTCAATTGGTGTGAAGGGGTTATAGGAAATTTAAATGGTCAGCTCACCAGATAAAAGACAAGATGACTAAAGAACTTTGGATATTATTTGACTGTAGTATCATTTTCCCTAGAGAGGATCCCTATACTATTCCCACAGGATTCCATGGAGCTGATGGGTCCAAGATATCCTCATATGCTATAATGGGTTTCGTTGATGGATTGCCACAGAGGTGGTGGCTCAGTGATTAGATTCACTCCTACATTTTTCATATGGTTGGGCTAGCAGCTCCTCGTGATTGAGGATTACCCATACACAGGTGTAGATTTTAGAGGTGATCTAGATATCCCTCTTCCTGAAGGAATGCAATGGGGCGACCTAAGTAAAAATTCTCACTTTTGTTGTTTTTGTCTTTTTCAAGATTTTTTTATTTTGTTTTCAAATTTGATCCAAAACTTATTATCTAAATATTATGCAGATATGGGACCAGTCAGACCAGCAGTGATGTTATGAACAGATAGGCGTGGTGTACAACCAGTTCCTATTGAGCAGGATCATGTTATAGTGGATACTTTAGCTGAGATTGAGGGGAACCTAGAGAGGTTGACTTTGGATATCCCAAACATTAGGATTGATGACCTTCCTCCTTGTTATCAGAGGCATACAACAGGTGTACTTGGGTGGATTGGTCATCTTTTATGATGAGTGGCTCGTGCTATCATCTATTATCATGAGCATCATGCTTAGTTTCTAGGCATAGAGCTAGATTTTATCTTTTGGTCTATCGACATATATTTGTATAATAAAGGTAGTGGGCCTCATATGTTTTGGACTTCATTTTTGTAAAAACCAAAAACTTTTTATAGACATTTTAATCTATGGATACTACTTCTATTTACTCAGCTTATTTTGTACAATGTTTGAATGACTATTGTTTCTTTTTAAAAATGTTGCAAATGTTGATTTAACACATAATTTTCCAATGCATCAATTAAAGTGTTGAAATGTTTTGAATTTTCTAGTATTCAATCTAATCGAATTCTCTTTCCAAGATACGGACCCATAAAAACATCCTTAACATTTAAGAACTTCTAACTAAATAAATGCAACCCAAGTGTAATACTAGGAGTTGATAATATAATATGACAATTAAACGACGAATACCAAATGAAATGGCATCATATAATAGTTCAATGATGACACTATATATCTACAATATTGTTTGTTGTGCAACCAAGGCATATCCCATGCATACTCACTAACTCATTGATGGGCGAATAAATGGCCCAAGTGGTGGAAAAGAGGTTCTGAGTACTATGACAAGTGCCATCAACATAACAATTGTAAGTTCGAGGGAGCATCAACATCTGCAAATCAAGTGTAACACAAGATGAGCAGGAGAAATAGAGGGAGTTTGTAAAAAAGAAATAAATTTTCCACACATGTAAAATATGATAGAACAATATATAATGTACTCGTGGTAACCTAAGCATAGTACTTTTTCAAGTAAAGCCCATTTTTGGGCTTAGACAAAGGAATCCCATCATAGTCAACTAGCTCATAAGCACCTTTTGCAAGTGCACATTTTACAATATAGGGACCATGCCACATAGGTTCGAACTTTCCAGCTCCTAACTTGTCATGTTCTTGATCGTAAAACAAGACCAAGTCACCTTCTGAATCCACATGAGGATTTACATTTTGGTCAAAATGTGCCTCAACATGCTTCTTATTAGCCTCGCTAGCCAATATTGCATCACGAAAAGTTTCATCTAGACATGCCAAGTATCTAAAATGTTCCTCCTCTGCAGAAGTAGAAGGAAGTAGTTTGATTGCTAGCTTTATTGACAAATTTTTTCATTCAATAGATAAGACTAATTCCAAATAGTAAACTAACTGAAAGGGTGCCACAATGTTAAGAAACACAATAGATGCCAAGTTCGCTTATGGATCCCTATCATCTATTGAATCATAGTGGTTAAAAATTTATTCACGGCTTCTACATGTCCGTTGGCCTGTGGGTAATAGGGAGTTGAACTATCATGACGTAAGCCCAACTTTGCGGTAAGTTTGGTCATAATAAATTTTCAGAAGTGGCTGCCATGGTAAGTGATGATGGCCTGGGGGATCAAAATGAGAAATCACATGATTAAATACATAAAGAGCAATGGTTTCTCCATCATCCCTAAATGTAGACATTACCTCATCCCATTTCGTAAAATAATCCACAACTAGGATAATATAGTCATTTCACAAAGGGACCGACGATGATTATTGAGTGAAGAAGAGAAGGAGGGGAATGAATTTTGCAATGATATATTTGACAATTATGACATTTCTGGACTGTAAGAATGAAATATTTGAGCATACAAGGCCAAAAATATCAAGCTTGTAGAATTTTCAGAGCAGTGGAAAACCCTTACATATGACCGCCACATGCTCCAAAGTGATAATCATTCAAAGATTTTTTAATTTTTTCATGTGTTAAACATCATCGGAAAATTGAATCAACACCATGATGATAAAATGTATCGCCAATAATAGCGTATTACTAATATTGGTACCGAATGTGACGACGGTTAATGCAAGATAATTCCAGCTGGAAAGTTTGAGTCTGGAGATAAGTAATAATATCTCCATACCAAGGATCTAGTGTACTTATAAGAAAGGGAGATTCATCTGGAAGAGAATCCTCAGCCACTGTTTCTGTCTCAGAATGGGGAAAGTCACAAATAAGCTCAACAAACACTAGCGATTTCTTTGACTTGGATTTAACAAATTCTATTGATTTGGGGTAGCATCGGATGTGCTCTAACCTTGAAAATTGTTGGAGAGGCTAAAGCACATGAGATCTCCAAGACCCAGAAATGGTTTGGGAAGAATCTAACTAGTTTGGGATATATTAAAATAATTAATATTTTTAATGGATTCCATAAGTCTAAACTTAGGGAAAATAAAATATTAATGTGAATTAATATAAAACTGAGTTAGAATGGTCCAAAAGTCATGGATCAAGCCAGATCTAATCTTAGTCATTGATTAGGGACTTAATCTCAGTCGTTGAATTGTCAATGAGAAAAGTATAAGAAGAGGCTTGAGGTTCAGTTGGAGAACACACTAAGTTGATCAAGAATTTGATTTTCTGGGGCAGGGCTTGCTGAGGAAATCGAAGGAGTGATCATAGTTGCAGCTGAGGGGTAGTGAATACAGTAGTAGAGAGGCGGAGATAGTATCGGGAGAATCAGCGTAGAAGCCGCGATAGGGTTGACGCAGAGGTAGCTAGGAGCTGTGTAGAGACTGAGGAGGGCCAGCGTGGGAGATGCAGAGGCTCCAGAGGCTAACGTAGAGCCCCAAGAGGCTGATGCTAGGCCAAATAGGCTGACGCTGGGCCAAAGAGGCTAATGTAGATCCTAGAGGCTGACGCTGGGAGATTTTGGGGGGCAGATTGTGTCGAGAATGCAACAAGATGATGGAGCTTAGTGGAAAGGAGTCACCTTCACTAAGTGGGCCCTCAGGCAAATTATGGCGCAAAGTCTATTTTTAGACTATGTCTATTTTTAGACATATGGATCATGGTCTATGAGCTGCAGAATGTTGTTTATGGATGATTGGTCATGTTGGGAAAAATAGATGGACTTCTATTTTTGGGATCACAGCAGGAGTGATCAAAGTCTATTTTTAGACTGGCAGTCAAAAATAGAAAAGTCAAATATTATTGTCTCATAATAATATTTAGACTATAAACTTTATCTTATTCTATTGGAGCACTTCAGTTTGAGCTACAGATGTGGCACATGCAGCTGTCAGAAGGAAATATGCTTTCTTTGTTGGTCATTTGATTTGTTGCATGCAGGACTTCAGTTAGAACACAAGCAGTTGAGTTTGGTGGAGTTGATGGAGTTGTGTTCAGTTTGACTTGGTTAAACTAGTTGTAATTAGTCTAACTGAAAATAGACTAATGATGAGTTGTTAAACTAATTATTAACTCATAAAGCAACTAAAGAATACATCAGTTAACTCAGTTGCATGTCAGTGCATGTACAGTTCAACAGGGATAGGTGTTAGAGGTGGAGATTGCTATCAGTTGTGACCATAGTTGTGCATGAGGATTTGCACAAGAAGAGATTGAGTATGCCAATGAGTATTGCATTGATTTGCCCAGTAGAATAGCCTGTGGTCACGTGATTTCTAGTGTGAGTGATTCTTAGCAAGTTTATGCAATAGAGGCAGGCAAAGCAGTGGAGAAGATTTGAACCTGTGACTTGTTCAGGTCTGAGCTGGTTTGTGTGTAACAGGTGGAGATAGTGCTGGATACTTGAGAGGAGTATTGTACTGTGTAATGTTACATGTTCTCAATTATTAATATACAAATAGTGTGGGGTTTTCAGCTGTAAGCTTTCCCCGGGTTACATACTGTGTTAATGTGTGCATGCTATTGATGTTTCATTGTTTTTGATGCTGCTAAATTGTTGATCAATGTAGAGGAGCTTATGTATTGTGCATGTATTCCGCAATAGTGCATGATCAGGATAATCTTTGTTGAATATGTGTTTATTACTCAAAATTTCTACATGGTATCAGAGCTGTTGATCATCAGATCTACTATTCAGGAAGTGTTTACATCTTATTTCTTCAAGCAGAGTCCGTAATCGGGCCAGGTAGCCTCTGGATTCATCCTTCCTTGGGAAGGTGAGATATCCAGTAAAATCCCATACAGTCAATCTATGTACGAGAAATACTTTGTTCTCACGAATCTTAGATCCGAGGCGGTTGAGTTTGGAGCTGGTGGAATTCGAATTTGCATTAGTGTTTTCTTGGTGTCAACGTTGCAATGTCTTTCAACATATTGCGATTGGAGTATGCTCTTGAGGGAAGCTCAAACTATATTGCATGGAAGGACAGGATGGAGGCCGTGTTAGATGATAATGGGCTGAAGGAGTTCATAGAGGTTGAGGTCCCAAAGCCTACTGATGCTGCCGCAGCTGAGGCTTGGCAAAAGAAGACAACAAAGTGTCGAAGGATTCTGTTGGAGGGCGTGAAGGATCACATTGTGTCCAGCCTTCATGGTAAGGCTTCTCCATACTTGATGTGGAAAGCTTTGACAGATCTATTCCAAAGCAAGAGCGATCAGAGGAAGCTGGCGCTCAAAGATAAACTCAGAAACATCAAATGCGAGAAGGGTGACAGTATGCCCAAGTATCTCACGAAGTTCACTCAGTGTCGAGATGAGTTGGGAAGTGTGGGGGTTACTGTTGATGATGAGGACTTGGTGAGCTTGGCTCTCCTTAGTCTTCTGAAGAGTTGGCATTCCTATCAGGACTCTGTCAATGGTCGGGAGAAATTGCTAGGATGGGAGAGACTGTGGTCAGATCTTGTGCAGGAGGAAATCAGGCGGAGTACCAAGGATGGATCTTCATCAAAGGGAACTGATGAAGAAAATTGCGCTTTGGCTGCCAAAGCAAAGAAGGGGAACAAGGATAATTTTAGGGGCGAATGTTCTCCCTTTGGCGAAATTAAGGGGTTTTAAATTTTTAGTGGGCGAATATGGCGAAATTAAGGGGTTTTAAATTTTTAGTGGGCGAATATTTTGTATCATAGTACATTTTTACAAATCACCTCAAATAGCCCACCTTATTTTAAGGGAGAGGGTAAAAAAGGTAAATTTAGCCCTTGAAATTAGGACTTACAACCTTCCATTCGCCCATTTTCAAGAATAGGTTTTATTTAAGTGAATCCATTCGCCCATTTTCAAGAATAGGTTTTATTAAGTGAATCTTATGGGCCAAATACCATATTTATAAAAGAGGTATGGTAAATTAATAAAAATATAAATAAATGAGGTATGGTAAATAAATAAAACATTTTTTATATTTACTCCATAAGTCACCTTATATATTATGTACCCCTCTACGGGGGAGGGGTAGCCCAAGATTTGAACCCAAGACTTCCGGTTCGGTGAGACTTCATTTCCACGGCCCTTGCCGCTTGAGCTACCCCATGTGGACGTAAACAAATAAAAATATAAGTAAAGTGGAGGTATGGTAAATAAATAAAACGTATTTTTATACTTACTCAAAAGGTATGGTAAATAAATAAAAATATAAATAAACTAGACGTATTTAAATAAATAAAACCTCTTTTTATATTTAGTCCATAACCTTCGTTCTATTTATGAAGGCTCAAGAAAGAGGTTTTATTTAAGTGAATCCTATGGGCCAAATACCATATTTGTAAAAGAGGTATGGTAAATTAATAAAAATATAAATAAACGAGAGGTATGGTAAACAAATAAAACATTTTTTTATATTTACTCCATAAGTCACCTTATATTTACGAACACTCAAAAAATGGGTTATATTTAGGTGAAACCTATGGCCAAAATATTATGGGACAAATACCGTGGACTAGATTGTTATTAATACCATGCAAAAAACCATTATTAACCCTAATATTAGAATTAATAAAAATAAAATTGGCACATGGTATTGACCCATGGTATTCACCAAAATGGCACATGGTATTGACCCATGGTATTCACCTGGAATGTAGCCTACTTAAATGGGGGAATTAAACCAGGATGTAGCCTATGCTAAGATTCACTAGGACTTTACAAATTTTTATTATTTAGTGAAAGACTCGCCAAGATCTTACAAGATTTTATAATTGAGTAAAATATTCGCCATGCCTGGTGAGAGATTCGCCAAAAAATTATACATACATATTATATTATTGATAAAATCACCTTCTATTTTTCCTATATACCATGGAGATTCGCCCATTTATTATATTTATAAATTTAGGGGGGGTTATTAAAATTTTCCCTGAAGGGGAAGAGCAAGAAATCTGATCAATCTGGTGTGAAAGGCAAGAAGCAGGACATGTCCAAGGTGAAGTGTTTTCACTGTCACTAGCACGGACACTATGCCACTAATTGTCCAGAGAAGAAGAAGAACAAGCAAGCTGCTGGATCTGCAGCAGGGGAGGCTCTAGCCTCGCAGTTTGAGCTTGATTTTTCATTGATCGCATGCTTGGTTTCAAGTGTGATGGGATCGGTGTGGTTCTTAGACAGTGGTGTGTCTTCTCACATGACGGGAGATCGAGATTTGTTTTTTGATCTGGAGGACAAAGATCTTGGAGTGCACATCAAGATGGGCGATGATGGTAGATACAGTGCGACCGGTATCGGTACCATTTCCTTTGAGAGGGAGTTTGGTAAACCCTTCGTATTGAAGGAAGTGATGCATGTTCCAGGATTGAAGAAGAATCTTATCTCTGTGGCGATGTTAGAAGACAAGGGATATGATGTTGTTTTCAGCGAGGGAAAGGCTTTTCTGCGCAGCAAGAAAACTGGAGAAACCCGGAAGATAGGGGTTCGAGTGGGGAACCTTTATCAGTTTCATGTAGATGGATGCGCAGCAATGGCATGCAAGGCAGAAGGATTGGTGAGCCGGGATGATGGCGAGTTGTGGCACAGGAGATTGGGTCACCTTCACCATGGAGCCTTGAAGATACTGCAACAGATCACTACAGGGCTTCCTAAAGGCACTCTTGCACAGTCAGATCAGTGCAAGGGGTGTACTTTGGGAAAGTTGTGAAAGCCACCTTTCACGAGAAGGATAGCCGCGCCACGACAATCCTTGAAAGAATTCACACAGATGTGTGTGGACCTTTCTCAGTAGCTTTGACAGCAAAACACAGGTATTATGTGATTTTTGTTGATGATTTCTCTCGTAAGTGCTGGATCTTCTTCATGTAGAAGAAGAGCGAGACATATTCAAAGTTATGTGAATTCAAAGCACTGGTCGAGAAGGAGTCAGGGAAGAAGGTGAAGGCTCTTAGGAGTGATAATGGTGGTGAATACATCTCTGACGAGTTCAAGGATTTCTGCAAGGCAGAAGGGATTTGAAGAGAGCTCATAGGTCCCCATAACCCACAACAGAACGGGGTTGCTGAGCGGAAGAACAGAATGATCGTGGGTGCTGCATGGGCGATGTTGCATGATTAGGGCCTACCCCTTCACTTGTGGGCGGAAGCATGCAATACAACAGTTTATGTGCAGAACCGTTGTCCTCACAGGATACTTGGCATGAGTACACTCGAGGAGGCTTATTCTGGTAAGAAGCCTGATCTTTCTCATTTGAGGATTTTTGGCGCTAACGTTTACATGCATGTGACGAAGGATGCTAGGAAGAAGTTGGAGCCAACTGCATAGGTTGGGATATTTGTGGGGTACACTGATATGCCCCACAACTATCATGTGTATTTTCCAGACAGTGGTAAAACTGTTGTGCGATAGGATATAAAATTTCAGGAGGAGAAAGCCATGAAGTGTTCGCTTGAGAGGGAGCTACACTTGCATGCAGATGAGGAGCTATTAGTTCCTAAAGATGAGCTTCAGCATGTGGATCAGCCAAAGGACGAGGTTCATGGAGTGGAAGAGACCACTCATGCAGTGCCAACCATCAGAGGGCGAAAGCACTTGATAGAAGTTGAGTGACTGGCTCAAGATGCAGAGAAAGTTGTAGGACCACCTATAGCCCAACGTAGGCAGAGACAGTCACCTGATCGGTACACTGGATACATGGCTTTTATGAGCAAATGTGTTGTGACTGATCCATCCTCTTTCGAGGAAGCTGTGGAGGATCCCGCATGGGTAGACGCCATGGTGGAAGAGTATGATTCTATTGTCAGAAACAATGCATGGGAGATTGTTCCTAGATTGGAAGGGAAATCAGTGGTGGGTTCGAGATGGATCTACAAAGTTAAGCAGGCAGCTGATGGGAGTGTGGAGAAGTACAAGGTAAGATTTGTTGCCTGAGGCTTTTCACGGATAGAGGGGATCGATTATGAGGAGACCTTTGCACCTGTCGCAAGGTATTCTTCCATACGGACGATTCTTGCTCTCTCAGCGCAGATGGGGTGGCACATTCATCAGATGGATGTGAAGACTGCGTTCCTCAACGGAGTCATTGAGGAGGAGGTGTACATTGAGAAGCCTGAAGGTTCTGAGATCTTCAGCAGCGAGTCGCACGTGTGCAGACTCAAGAGAGCGTTGTATGGGTCGAAACAAGCACCATGTGCTTGGTACACACGGATAGACAACTATTTCACTGGACTTGGATTCTCCAAGAGTGAGGTGGATCCTAACCTATACCAGATTGTGGTGGAGGGTAAGTTGCTTATCATTGTACTTTATGTAGATGATTTTATTCTAACGGGTGATGAGTTGTTGATACTTTCATGCAAGGATGATCTTGCTAAGGAGTTTGAAATGAAGGACTTGGGCCTCCTTCATTATTTCCTGGGATTGGAAATTTGGCAGTGCAGTGGTGGACTGTTTGTTTCTCAGGGTAAGTATGCTCGGGAGATACTGGAGAAGTTCAACATGCATGGCTGCAAGCCTGTTGATACTCCTCTTCCTGGAGGTTGGAGGAAGGAGGATGCCACTTCGGCAAAAGAAGTGGATGCCACTGTTTATCGACAGTTGGTGGGGTCGCTTATGTATCTGGTCAACACACGACCCGATATATGTTATGCAGTTAACCAGCTTTCACAAGCTATGGTTAAGCCAACCAAGCTCTTCTGGAAGGCAGGCAAGCATGTATTGCGTTATTTGAGAGGCACATAGGGATATGGATTGTGGTACAGACAGGAGGATGAGGTGAAGCTATGTGGCTTCACAGATGCAGATTGGGCAGGGAGCCCAACGGACAGAAAGAGCACATCAGGAGGGGTCTTCAGTATCGGGTCGACAGCAGTTTCTTGGTATAGCCGAAAGCAGAGATCCGTGGCACTTAGTTCAGCAGAGGCCGAGTATATGGCAGCAAGTTTGGCTGCATGCGAGGCTATATTGATGAGGAAGATTCTGGTTGGTTTGTTCGGTTCTCACTTGGATCCTACTGTGATTTACTGTGATAACCAAAGTTGCATTAAACTCTCGGCTAATCCTGTATTTCATGATAGATCTAAGCATATTGACATCAGGTACCATCATATAAGAGATTGTGTGCAGCAGAGAATCATGTTACTTTCATACATTCCAACGGAGGATCAGAATGCTGATATCTTGATGAAGGTGCTCACCAGGAGCAAATTCGAATACCACCGAGGTAGGATAGGGGTTGCTGATAATCCATATCTTGTTGAGAGGGAGTGTTGAGAATGCAACAAGATGATGGAGCTTAGTGGAAAGGAGTCGCCTTCACTAAGTGGGCCCGCAGGCAAATTATGGCGCAAAGTCTATTTTTAGACATATGGATCATGGTCTATGAGCTGTAGAATGTTGTTTATGGATGATTGGTCATGTTGGGAAAAATAGATGGACTTCTATTTTTGGGATCACAACAGGAGTGATCAAAGTCTATTTTTAGACTGGCAATCAAAAATAGAAAAGTCAAATATTATTGTCTCATAATAATATTTAGACTATAAACTTTATCTTATTCTCTTGGAGCACTTCAGTTTGAGCTACAGATGTGGCACATGCAGCTGTCAGAAGGAAATACGCTTTCTTTGTGGGTCAATTGAGTTGTTGCATGCAGGACTTCAGTTAGAACTCAAGCAGTTGAGTTTGGTGGAGTTGATTGTGGAGTTGATGGAGTTGTGTTCAGTTTGACTTGGTTAAACTAGTTGTAATTAGTCTAACTACAAATAGACTAATGATGAGTTGTTAAACTAATTATTAACTCATAAAGCAACTAAAGAATACATCAGTTAACTCAGTTGCATGTCAGTGCATGTACAGTTCAACAGGGACAGGTGTTAGAGGTGGAGATTGCTATCAGTTGTGCATGAGGATTTGCACAAGCAGAGATTGAGTATGCCAATGAGTATTGCGTTGATTTGCCCAGTAGAATATCCTGTGCTCACGTGATTTCCAGTGTGAGTGATTCTCAACAGGTTTATGCAATAGAGGCAGGCAAAGCAGTGGAGAAGATTTGAACTTGTGACTTGTTCAGGTCTGAGCTGGTTTGTGTGTAACAGGTGGAGATAGTGTTGGATACTTGAGAGGAGTATTGTACTATGTAATGTTACATGTTCTCAATCATTAATATACAGATAGTGTGGGGTTTTCAGCTGTAAGCTTTCCCCGGGTTACATACTGTGTTAATGTGTGCATGCTATTGATGTTTCATTGTTTTTGATGCTGCTAAATTGTTGATCAACGTAGAGGAGCTTATGTATTGTGCATGTATTCCGCAATAGTGCATGATCAGGATAATCTCTATTGAATATGTGTTTATTATTCAAAATTTCTACAGATTGGGGCTGATATCTATCTTCAACTGAGAGGTACTACTGTCGAGGGCATTCTCTATTAGGTGAGCCATTTCTGGAACCCATATTGTATTCTAAGACTTCTTAATAATAAAACCCTTTGATAGATGCATCTTTTTTCCTGTATTAGGTTTTTCCAAGGACATTAGTCCAAAAATAACTGTCACTTGTGTTTTTGTTGCTTTCAGTTGATGATCTGTATGTGTTGAAATTGTACTTGTATTTATTTACAGTATTTACATGGTAAATAACTTGCTAAGTAAATGAACAAGTAGGAAGAAATAAATTAGATAGTATAGGAAGAATTTTTTATAGATAGACTTAGAAATTCCAACATGGTATCAGAGTGTGGTTGTAAAACATAGGATAATTGAGGGCATTAGCCAAGCAGTAGCAGAAACAGTTGTCTCGAGTGACATAAGTTGTTCCTGGCGAAAAGAAGCAAGGGGTGACGCAGTGCCTGTGTCATCAATTCGAGCCAGTAGGAGGATCAGTGCAGTGGCAGAGAGGAGTAGACCTGAACTACGCAGTGACTGGTCATATTTCTCAGTCAGGAAGAATTGACGCCCGTGACCAGGACGTGTGGATTTTGCTGGTGCTGAGATTGCGTAGAGCCTAAAGGCTATAACCTTCAAATTTCTGAGACATAGGAGGCTGTGGGTAAGTTGTGGAGCGAAGTTGGTGGGGTACTGTGGTCAGAACAATACCTAACAAGGCAAGACCAAGGAGGAGGGAGTTTCTACCGAGGATTTCTAGCCAAGAAATCTGGATCAGAAGTGCAGCTGCATTAACGATCAGAGTGGGGCATCTTGTCATTGGGAGAGGGGTTTCCAGGAGGGAAATCGAGGCTCAAAGGGAGTCACATCGAGAAATTCTAGACGGGAGTAGAGAGACTTGAAAGAGTTGAAAGAGGAGCAACGAAATGGAAGTGAATGGGCTAAGAGATCAGTATAGACTGGACGGAACTTCAAACTTCATAGTCTAGAAGCCAAGATCTTTTCCATTCTAGACAGGTATCGAATCAAACACTTCGCCTTGAAAATGATAGCGATCCCAGTTGACCCAGCTGAAAATGACAAGTATGAGGAGGCAATGGCCAGGGAAAACTGCATCATCCTTGATGGTGTCAAGGATCATGTGGTGCCACACATTGCTGAGAAGGAGACGAAAAATGAGATGTGGGAGGCCCTGAAGAAATTGTACTAGCATACTTCTGTGCAGAGGAGGATGTTACTTGAAAACCAGTTGCAGTCATATCAGATGCAGAAAGGAGAGCAGATAGATGCCTTCCTCGGTGGATTGAAGGAGATCTGTGATCAACTAACTTCCATAGGGGCTACACCGGATCAGGAACTGATGGTGAGGACCACATTGAACGTAGTCTCGGAGGATTGGGAGGTATTTGTCTAGAGCATATTGGGCAGGATGAGCCTTCCAAATTGGCAGGAACTATGGGCGGATCTTTGTCAAGAAGAGATCATATGGGTGTCCAAGGCAGGGAGTAGCGGAAAATGGGTCTGAATCAAGAAGGAGGAGGAAGAAGATGTGGCTCTCGCATTTGCAGGAAAGCAGGAGAAATGGAAGAAGAAGGACCTCTCCAAGGCCAAGTGCTTCCACTATGGGGAACTAGGTCACTATGCGAACCAGTGTCCTAGGAAGAAGAGCAAGGGAGAGGCTTCTGAGACCAAGGCTGCACCGATTAAGGCAGAGAAGGAAGTGGAGACTGATGATGACTATGCCATGAGTGCTTATACACCTTAGGAGAAGAGGTGGGGAGACATCGAGCTGTAGTCAGATGGACTACAAGCGATGAGGGGAAAGATCCTCGAGGTACCTAACCTCTTGGATTATACCTTGCTACGGGAGCCCCGAAGAGGAGTAGCGAGATTGGTAGATGTCAGTAGAGATGGTTGTGGATGAAGCAATAGAGAGGACTACAGTGCAAGAGTCCCAGGACAGCGTGAGGCAGACGAGAGGCATAGAGTTGTTGCAACAATGGAGAGGTCAGAGAGAGTGCACTTGTTAACGACAGAGGGATCTTAAGCATCAGGAGTGTTTCTAGCCTGAAAAAGATGTCATAGTTGGGAGATCAGTTACTTACTTCTCAGTAACTGAGTCTTAGTGCAGCAGTTAATAGTGGCAGTGCTATGAGAAGCACGATGCAGCATGATGAGAGGGGATGCAGTGCAAATGTAGTAGTGGCAGTGGCAGGGCCATAAGCAGCAGCACGGATGCAGATGGAGCTACTGTATAGATGTAGCAATGGAAGTGGAATGTCCATGGGTAGAAGTACATGATGTAGTAGAACAGAGGATGTTGGGCAACAGGCTTAGCATCAGCACAGGGCTCGATGCCTGATGATTAGGGTGATGCTCAGTGAGGAGTATTATTAGAGCACAGTCCTTGCTAAGAGGGAGTGTTTATTTGGGGTAGCATCAGATGTGGTCTAGCCTTGAAAATTGGTGGAGAGGCTAAATCAGATGAGATCTCCAAGACCTAGAAATGGTTTGGGCAGAATCTAACTAGTTTGGGAGATATTAAAATAATTAATATTTTTAATGGAGTCCCTAAGTCTAAACTTAGGGAAAATAAAATATTAATGTGAATTAATATAAAACTGAGTTAAAATGGTCCAAAAGTCATGGATCAAGCTAGATCTAACCTTAGCCATTGATAGGGACTTAATCTCGGTCGTTGAATTGTCAACGAGAAAAGTAAAAGAAGAGGCTTGAGGGTCAGTTGGAGAACACACCGAGTTGATCAAGAATTCGATTTTCCAGGGTTTGCTAAGGAAATCGAAGGAGTGACCATAGTTTTAGCCGAGGAGTAGTGAATACAGTAGCAGAGAGGCAGAGATAGTACCAGGAGCATCAACGCAGAAGCCGAGAGAGGGTTGACACAGAGCCAGCTAAAGGCCACGAAAAGGTAGCTAGAGGCCACGCAGAGGCATCCAGAGGCCACACAGAAGCAGCCACGAGCTACGCAAAGCCTGAGGAGGGCTAGCGTGGGAGACACAGAGGCTCCAGAGTCTGATGTAGAGCCCCGAGAGGCTGACAATGGGCCAAATAGGCTGAAACTGGGCCAGAGAGGCTAACGCAGACCCTAGAGGCTGACGTTAGGAGATTTCGTGCGGCAGATTGGGGCTAATATTTGTCTTCAACTAAGAGGTACTGTTGCTGAGGGTATTCTATGTTGGGTGAGCCATTTCTTGTGCCCAGATTGTATTCTAAAACTGCTTAATAATAAAACCCTCTAATAATTGTACCAATTTTCTTGCATTGGGTTTTTCCGGGGACATTAATCCAAAAATAATTGTCACTTGTGTTCTTGTTTCTTTCAGTTGATGATCTATATGTGTTGATATTGTACTTGTATTTATTTTTAGTATTTACATGGTAAATAACTTTTTAAGTAAGTGAACAAGTAGGAAGAAATAAATCAGATAGTACAGGAAGAATTTTTTACGGATAGACTTAGAAATTCCAACAAATTTCAAGTCAAATTACCATAGGATAACAATCCATTTGGAATACTTTCCCCCAAGGAGTTGTCTAGTAAGAATATAAATCATGGGGTTACAATATAAAACCACCATTGTTTTGTGTAATAGAATACAATGACAAAATATCTAGACAAATTGCACAACTTCCATGGCCAATTTCTTCACATGTGCATATTTTATTTCAAAATTGATAAGATTCCTTCTCAAGTAGTAAACAACATGTTCATTGTTTAATTCATCCTCTTGGACTGATACCATACCTATGGTAATGTATGATGCATCTAAATACAAAACATAATCTTGGTGATAATTAGGCAGATGCAATCAAGGTGTATGATTCAACATGTGTTTAAGTGCATCAAAATATTTTTGATCGGTTTCATACAAAACAAAAGGGATGCCACTTTTCAAAATTTTGGTGAAACCTTTAGTTAGCTCTGCATAATTTGGAATGAATTGACGTAAAAATTTTGTTGTCCCTTGCAAAATTTGGAGTTGGCATAAATTGGAAGGAATGAAATTCAAAATAGCCTCTACCTTGAGGGTGTCAATGCGAATGCCTACTTTAGACATGACAAATCCTAGTAAACAACCATATGTCACACAAAAAACACACTTATGTGGGTTTAAGCATATATTATAATATCGACATTTGAGAAAAATTACTCGTATATGCATTGGATGATTTGGATGTTTTAACGAATGTGTTGGTAAATCATCTAAGTACACTTTTATAATATGTTTAATGTCATGAAAGGTGTAAGACATAGCTCGTTGAAAAGTAGCACCATCATTGTTTAGCCCGAATGGAAGATTTTGATAGGTGCAATTTCCCCATGGACAAATGAATGTGGTTTTATGTTCATCTACAAGGAGTATGTTAATTTGATTGTAACTGGAAAATCTGCCCATAATTGAAAAGATTTCATTACCAACACAAGCATCAGTTATTTGGTCGATGTAAGGAGTAGGATAGTTATCTTTACGATAAGATTTTTTAATATATCTATAATTAACGCATACTCTTATTGTCCCTTGCTTCTTATTAATGGGAACTATGTTTGAAACCTTATCAATCAAAGGAACGGGATAGATAAAACCAACCTTTAGAAATTTTTCAATTTCAGCTTTGATAGTGGCAGCGCTTATAGGATGCATTGGACATAATCTCTGTCTGATAGGCTTAGCATCTGGGTAGGTCTTAATTTCATGAATTATAATACTTGGGTCGATTCTCGACATTTCCTCATAAGACCAGGAAAACATTTCACAGAATTCTTAGAATAGGATCTTAAAAAATCTAAATTTCATCAAGTGAGTATGAGGCACCTATATGAATGTTCCCCATAATTCCAGGTTTCACCAAGATAAAGAAAAATTGTTGCATATATATTCCATAAATTCTTTTCATACTTAGATTCGAAAATTGATATAGGTAATTCAAGGTCATCTATAATCTCAAGTGAAAACATTGCAGAAAAGTGGTTCTCAATCTTTTCTGAGTTGGGAAGAAAACAGAAACAATTATGATAATCGTCCCAAGGTATTTCATATAAAGTCATAACTTCCATTATACTCTCGTCTATTGGAACATGTTATCAAAAGGGTTAGGGAATGATATAGGTTCCAACCAAGATGATTGACAATACTCAACGATGATCATATTCACTCGACCAGTTTCATTAATAAGGGGTTCTTAAAATTCTTGAACAACCTAATAAGCTAGTTCTGATGGGCTTAGAGACATTTTGTCACTATAAGTGGTCAATTTTGATTGTGTAGGCTCGATCCAAGGATCACGTGTTTATGGAGTTCTTGATGAAATCATGTTGACTTGGGCAACGGTAAAATGAGTGTTGGGTGGAGGAAGTGAAAAAGTTCACATCAATGATGAATCCTTAAGCAAACCAACTCCAATATTATCATAAGAACTAGTCATTTTCCCCACAAAGGGTACATTACCAGTGGAATTTGGATTAGAAGTGTAGAGTGTTCTACTTTAAATATCCTCCCTTGATGAGGGAATAGTATTAATCGAAAAAGTGACGAGACCATTGTAGACATTGCATAAGTCCAACTTCGACCTAGTAAAATATTGTAATCAAGTTGAGCATCAACAACTTGTACTTCAATAGCAACCATTTTACCCTCTAACTCTACTGGTAGATCATTTAAAATACCATAAGGTTGAAATCCTCTTCCATCAAAAGCTTTGAGAGTGGTAGGCAATTGATTGATTGTTGAAGAGCCCAAAGATTTCCAACAAGAAATAAACATAATATAAGTAGAAGCTCCCTCATCAATTACTATATGAAAAACTCTTTTTTTTAACAAAAACTATAATTTGAAATTCTAGTTGATGCGGGAGTCTAGGTATATGAATTTCAAGGTCAAAGACTATGAGGTTAGAATCCTGTGGACCAATTGCACCAATGATTGACAATAGTAATTTATGTTGTGCTGGACATGTTTGAAGCACTACGAGAGCTGAAATTATTGAAGGATATTGAGCCATGTCTTCAATAATGTTATAGTTTTGAGCTTCTCTGGCATGTGGATTAAAAGACGACTTTCGAATAACACCATTAGGAGTGGGACAGATTACTATGTCAAAAGTTTATTTCTCAATCTATAAAGGTTTAGAAGGAGGTGGAACCAATTCGAAAGTTTGATTGGTATTATTTTCGTTCGAAGGAGTTCCAGACCCGTAATCTTTAACCTTGTTGCTACCAAAACTTGAGAGGACATCATCATGATATCCACATATGTGGATGAATAAGATGAATTGTGAGAAACCATTTTACCGTTCTGAGAAGCAAAAGGATCTTTTAAGACAACAAGTGTAGAGGAACCTTTGAGGAATTTACTAACCTCTGCATGATGCAGACATTTCTTAGTATAATGGTCATCATTACAAATCAAACAAGGATACTGAGGTTTCCTTTTCTCTTTAGAAGGTTCTTTTTCATTGGTTTTTCCTTTTGAGGGGTGTTTTTTTTTTCCTTTTCCCTTTTTCTTACTTCTAGGTTGTTGAGGCTTACCAGTAGATGATTCTATTGCATTAACCTTGGAAGTAATTTTGGGAGTAATATTTCATTGGGTGAATTTTGTGTAGCCACAGTAGGAGTAGTTTTAGAATTACTCTTAAATTGTTTACTCTTTGACTGTTGACTAACAAAACCAATTACACCATCATAGGTGTGAGATCGTGTAAGAGTTGGAGCTCATTGATTTGTGTTGGAAGTGCAAGGTGAATTTGGAATATTCTGGTACAAGGTGTCGGATTTTGAATAGACAAGGTCTAACTATTGGGAACAAGAAATAACTTGCTCTTCTGTAACGATTCCTCCCTTAGAAACATCTTTCATTACCGTAGGAAGTAAAGATTTAACAAACCATTCAGCTAACAACTGATCTGGAATGTAAGCTTTGACTAAACAACGTCTACGTCTCCACTCATGTATATGATCTGAGATATGGGTGGAATCATATTGTTTTAATGAAGTCAAAATCTCAGTACCATTTTCATATCAAATAGGTAATTGAAAATGCATTAAAAATGTTATTGCTAAGGACCTAAAATAGTAGAAAGAGGCACATGGTAATTCAATGTACCATTTTGTTGTTGGACTTGTCAAACTATGCTAGAAAAGTCATAACCTAATGGAATCATCATTTAATGAATTTGAAAAACACCATAGGTGATAAGTCATTATGTGATTTGACAGATCCTCTCCAGGCTTACCATCAAATTTTGATATGTCACTTGGTAATTTAGCAGGAATCACTAGCCAAAAAGGATAATGATAAATTGGATCATTCATGAGTCGGGATAAATCTAATGCCACAATGAAAGGTAAATTTCGGTTAAATTCTTGCTGAGAATATAGAAACCCTTGAGGATTTAGTCCAACCCCTGAAGAAGGATATCCTAGAATAGCTTGTGTAGTTGGAATTTTCATTCCTCCAAGATAACCAGGGTAAGTCATACCAGGTTGAGTTTGAAATGGAAATCCTTGAAAAGGTTGATCAGGATATGGTTGACCTTGAAAACAGTAACCCTGATACAATTGACCTTACATCATTTGACCCGGGTAAATTTTGCCTTTAATGTTGGGTGTGTGTTATATTATTTCCATGACTAGTTGCACGCATGGGGGGGTCATAGGGGGGAGATATCCCCCCCTATTCGTTGCACTGGGCACAACTGGGGAGTCACAGGGGGGCGGAACCCCCCTGTCGGAGGGTTTCATGGGGGTAGTAATTTTTTTTTGGTCCCTATATTAGGTGGGCGGACCTACCTATGGTTTTGTGAATTGGTTTCACACATGGTTTTGGGCATGATGGTTTTCTGCCCATGGTATTTTGTAGATCTAGTCAAGGGAACTACAATTATGTTCTAATCTAGGGTTAATGGATTGGGGTTTATGAATGCTTCAACATGTATATATATGTATTGTAACATTGAAAGGAACACAATGAAAAATCAATTTGGTAGTCCCAGTTTTTGGATCCAGGGGAAAATATCTCTGTGTATTTGTTTTATGTTCTCGCCATTGTTTATTTTCAGTTTTTAGAATTTGTATGCAGGTAATTTCTATACAAGGTTAAAACCTACATTTGGTATCATAGTTGTTTCAACTTCAAGGGATGCCTATGCTGCTAAGGGGTTTTACTCGGGCCTATGGTAGACCCTGTTCAGTGGGAGATCTATAGAATCAATTCTTGCGGTGAAATAAGATGGAGAACAATGGAAAGATAGAGATCAAGAAATTTAATGGTCATAGTTTTGAGTTGTTGAAACTCAAGATGGAAGATCTGCTGGTGGATAAATATCTGTGTATCACAGGAGATCTAGGAACTAAACCAAGGACAATGTCTACAAAAGACTAATCAAAGATGTATTGGAAGGAAAAGAGCACAATATGGTTGTGTATCTTATATTAAGTATTGTTGAATGTATCAGGGGAAGCTACAATGAAGGATTTGTGGTTCAAGTTAGGGAATTTGTACCAATCTAAGTCTTTGATGAAAAAATTATTCTTGCAAAAAAAGTTATATAACCTGAGGATGAAGGATGGAGACTCGGTGACAGAGCATCTGAACGCCTTTAGTACTGTGGTAAGTTAGTTGTTATCTATTGATATAAAAATTTCAGATGAAGATCAGTGCATTAGTTTGTTGTGTTCTCTACCAGCTTCGTGGGATAATCAGTTTCTTGCTATAGGTAGCAATACAACTACCTTGAAGTTTGATGGCATAGTCTCATCCTTATTGTCAGAGGAGATGAGACAGAAAAATATGGAGAGCCAGAATGGATATGCCTTGTCTATACGAGGATGGTCCCAGAAGCAAAACAAAAACAAGTTCTTGAGTGGGGGATCTAAATATAGAGGGAGATATAAATCTCTAGGAAAACATGTAAAGGTATGTTGGAAATGTGGAAAGGAAGGGCACTACAAAAAGGACTATAGATCTAAAGCTCTTGAGAAAGGAAAGGGATTTGATGATGCTCCTTCTATAAAGGTGAAAACCTCCTCAAATGAAGGTGGGGATGTGTATTTGGCTTCTTCTTCAAGTACACATGTAGATCATGAGGTGTGGTTGATTGAATCAGGTGCATCCTTTCACTTCACTCCCCATAGGGAGTGGTTCTACAAGTATGACAAATATGATGGTGGTGATGTCTTCTTAGGGGATTATAGGAAGTTAGAAATGTCAAACGCGGAAAAGTCAAGCTGAAGTTGCAAGGTGGGAAGATTAGAACACTTCTAGTGTTCTGCATATTCCTGCATTGGCCAAAAATTTGATTTCTGTAAGCAAGATAGATGAGTCAGGTGTAAAAACAGTGTTCGAGAAAGATACATGCAAGATGCTTTGAGGAGCACTAGTATTGATACAGGGAGTTTGGATTGGAACTCTATACAAGATTCTGGTTAGTACTATTATTGATGGGTGTAAGAGTTCTGTCATTCTTGAAAGTGGACTAGAAAATCTAGTGGTCTCTGGAGAAAAGACCATGTTATGGAATCAAAGGCTTGGACATATTGGAGAGAAGGGCCTTTGAATACTTCATGGTAATGGTATGGTATAAGGTATGTCTAATTTCTCTCTGGATTTCGATTTCTGTGAACATTATGTATATGGGAAGCAAAATTGGGTGAGTTTCCCCTCTAGTGCTAAGAGGGAAAAATGGATATTAGAGCTTGTGAATAGTGATGTGTTTAGACCTATGTCGGTTCCATCACTAGGAAATTTTGTGTACTATGTATCATTTATAGAAGACTTCTCATCAAATATATGGATATATTTTCTCAAGAAGAAATCTGAAGTCTTTGATAGGTTTAAAGAATTTAAGGTTCTGCTGGAAAACCACACAAAGAAGAAGATAAATGTGTTGAGGATAGATGATGGTGGAGAGTTCTACAAGAAGGAATTTGAAGAGTTCTGTAATAAGTGTCTTATAGCACGACAGAAGACTACTCCATACACACCTAAAAAAAAACAATTGCAGAAAGAATGAGAAAGACGTTGATGGAAAAGGAAAGAAACATGCTCAGTGGTGCCGATTTAGGACAAGAATTCTGGGCAGAGGTGGTGGAGACTGCATGTTACCTAGCCAATAGATCACCATCATCAGTGTTGAAGGATAAGACTCCACATGAGGTATGGACTAGTAAGAAACCCTCTCTTTCACATTTGAGGGTATTTGGATGTGATGCATATGTACATGTTCCAAAGGAGAAAAGAACCAAGTTGGATAGTAAATATCAAAGGTGCATATTTATTGGTTATAAGGATGGTTTAAAAGGTTATAAGCTTTGGAACCCATAAACAAGGAAGGTTGTATACAACTGATATGTGGTGTTTAGAGAGGTGAAATATGTTATTAAACATGAAGTCCTACCAAAGGAACCTGAGAAAATAGAGTTTGAGCTAAAGGAGGAAGAATTAGACTCTACAGTTGAACAAGAATCAGAAGATGAAGAGCCACAAACTCCAGCTGTGAGAAGACATGTTTGATAAGGCAACCAGAAAGGTATAGTCCATCTTCTTTCTCTTCAAATTTTTCTTTATCTATTACTGATGATGATCCCAAAACTATCAGCGAGGCAGTAGATTTAGAGGATGGAAAACTCTGGAAAGAGGCCATGGTTGATGAAATGGAATCTTTGGAGAAAAATGAGGCTTCGGATCTGGTGGAGTTGCCAGCTAGAAGGAAACCCATTGGAAGAAAATGGGTGTTTAAGAAGAAGATGAATGTAGAAGGCAAGGTGGAGAAATACAAATCTCATTTGGTAGCAAAGGTTATTCCTAGGTGCTAGGAATTGATTTTGGTGATATTTTTTCTCCTATTGCCAAGGTAGCTTCTATTAGACTACTTTTATCTGTTTTTGTTGCTTTTGATTTTGAGGTAGAATATATGGATGTGAAGATAACATTTCTTCACAGGGATTTGGAAGAAGAGATCTACATCAAGAAACCTAAAGGTTTTGTGGTGAAGGGTATGAAAGAACTAATATGCAGATTAAAAAAGTCTTTGTATGGGTTAAAATGGTCACCAAGGATGTGGTATCAGAAATTTGATACATATATACGGGGACTTGGCTTCACCAGAAGAAAAGCGGATCACTGTGTGTATTTTAAATTAATTATTGATCGTGTTATTTATCTGGTCTTGTATGTGGAGGATATGTTTCTCATTGGAAATGACAAAGAAATTATCCAATATTTGAAGACCCAATTGTCCTCAAAATTTGTCATGAAGGATCTTGGTACTGCAAACTATATTTTGGGTATGGAACTTAAACGAGATCGGCAAAAAGGAACCTCTAGTTAAACCAAAGGTAGTATGTTGAGAAACTATTGTAGAGGTTTCATATGCAGGATAGTAAAGTAGTGAAGGTTCCTATTCCTGTAGGTGTAAATTTATCTATTGAACAATGTCTTAAGACAAAAGAAGAGGAAGAGGACATGTCTCGTGTTCCATATGCAAGTGCAGTCAGTAGCTTGATGTATGCAATGGTAAGTACTAGACTAGACATTGCACATGCAGTGGGAGTATTGAGCAAGTTTATATCAAAACCAGGGAAGGAGCACTGGATAGCAGTGAAGTAGGTTTTCAGGTATTTGCGTGGCACTAGTGATTATGGTTTGTGCTGCCAAGGAAGACCAGGATTAGACAAAGTTTTGGACATTCATGGATTTTTTGATGCATACTGGGTTGGAGATCTAGATCAGAGAAGGTCTACATGTGGGTATGTGTTAAACCTATTTGGAGGTTCAGTCATTTGGATGAGCAAGAGAGAGTCTATAGTGGAACTTCCAACTACAGAGGCAGAATACATGGTAACCACTCATGCAAGCAAAGAAGTAATAGTGTTAAAGTATGGGGTTAGTACAATGAGCTATAAGGATATATTATGATAGCCAAAGTGAAATTTTCTTGGCAAAGAACCCTACTTATCATTCAAAGACAAAGAAAATTGATGTTTAGTATCACATTGTGAGGGATATAGTTGAGGACAAAAAGGTTTTGTTGGTAAAGGTGGACACTTTGAAGAATGTTGTAGATGCATTGACGAAGTCTGTGAACATTGAGAATTTTTCTTGGTGTAGAGAAACAATGGGAATTTCAGGGTTGGACCAATGACTAAGCTCTCTTGTGACCCGCTATGTGGAAAAAAAACAACTAGTGGGAGAATGTTGGGTGTGTGTTATATTCTTTCCATGACTAGTTGCATGTGCGGGGGGGAAATAACCCCCTATGTTATTTGTGCCAGTGCGCAGCAGGGTGGTCACAAGTGGGTTGCAGCCCCCCCTTTCGGGTGGTTTTAGGGGGGCGGTAGCCTCTCTGCACGAGGTCTGGGGTAGCGCCCCAGGAATTGTTTTTTTAGACCCTATATTAGGTGGGCGGACTTACCTATGGTTTTGTACATGGGTTTCACACATGCTTTTTTGCAAGATGGTTTTATGCCCATGGTATTTTGTAGATCCCTTCAAGGGAACTACGATTATGTTCTAATCAAGGGTTAATGGATTGGGGTTTATGAATGCTTCAACATCTATATATATGTATTATAACATTGAAAGGAACATAATGAAAAAACAATCTGGTAGTCCCAGTTTTTGGATCCAATGGAAAATCTCTCTGTATATTTGTTTTATGTTCTCGCCATTGTTTATTTTTAGCTTTTAGAATTTGTATGAAAGTAATTTATGTATAGGTTTAAAACCTAAATTGAAAAGTTTAACCTGGTTAAGGTTACCCTTGAAAAGGTTAACCTAGGTAAGGTTGACTTGGATATGATTTTTGAATTGTTCTTAAACTAGGTTGACCAATATGTATATGTGACATAGACTAGAAAGTTGGACCAATAAAAGATTGAGGTATAGTCTGACCAGTTTGATAACCAAATGCTTGAGGCATGGTTTGTGTAGGTTGTTGAACCAATAACTAAGGTATTCCTTGCACAATCATTAGTGGCATAGATTGAAAAGGTGTTCGAGGTGTACATGCAACCGGTTGTTAAATAATTTTTTGCATAGTAGGTTGAGCATATGTTTGAGGAATACCTTGGATAGGTTGTTGAACAAGTGTCTCTGGTACAATTTGGATAGCAACTTGGATAGGTTGATAGAAAAACACATGTGGAGCAACTTGAATAGGTTGTTGAACATAAAGAGGGTTCCAAATAGTACTCCCCATTCCTGGAAATGGAGCACCAATCAAGGGTTGAGATATAACAGATTGACTTGGATTGACCTGAGGTATCTGACCAAGGTTTGTATAAGTTCCAGTAATAGACGACCCTACAAATGGAGAATAAATTCCTCCAGGAGGTTGCCCTCCAAGAGGAACATAGGACAGTTTTCCCCCAACTAGATAGTAAATCCCAGTTGGAGTCAGTTGAGGAATACATGTTACTAGATAACATATTAATGTATTGGTCTAATGCCAAAGGTGTTTTAGGCATGGAAGTCATGTTCTAAGCAGTAATTTCTACATTAGTAGTAGATAAACCAGATGATATTCCAGAAAACCAAGTAGAAACTTGAGAAGGAGGAGTGGAACTGAAAAAGTTCCACTGAGTGATTGATACCTAGCAAGAAACGAAGGTCCACCATATAGGAATGACTCCATAGATCTTGTAAACATAGAAGTCATAGCGGGTTGGATAGGTGGTCTACTCATTTGAAAAGACGAGGTTTGACTTATAGGAGAAGTTTCCAACATGATTCGCCTAGGTGTAAAATCAAAGGGAGTGTGTAAATGAGGAATACCTTGACCTAAAAATTTTAATGGAGTCAAATACCAAGGATCTGGTTGAAAAGGTTCAAAAGGAAGAGCTTGAAAAATTAACTGATCACCAGTAGTAAGAAGAGGATATTCAGTATTTTCCTCTTCTTCTTCAGTAATATCTTCAATGCTTAGAAGATCGGGAGGTAGACCAGTTGTAATAATAGTTCTTTTAGATGAAACTGATAGAGGAGTAGGAGCTATAGTAACTGAAGGTGACTCGGGTTCAGAAATGTCAGATTCAAGTTCATCAATATTTGGTTCCATAAATTTAGTTTCCAAAGTTCTATTGATCTCTAATTCACTATGAATTATTTCAAGTTTTATGGTTTCAGTAACTTTAGGTTCAAATTGAACTATTTATGATTCTATTATTTGTGGTTGAGTTACTTCAGATTCTATCATTTAAGGTTCTGCAACACCATATTTTTCAGGTTGGTTTGACATTCTAGATTCTGTCGATTTTGAGTTCTCTGCTTTGATTTGTTCCAATTGACGAGTTGTGTATTCATTAGGGGTTTTTTGAGGTCTAAAATGGGCCTCCTAAAAAAATTATAAAATAATAGTGGAAATAATAAAAAAATATTAGATGACATCATCAAATTTTAGAGGGAAAAAGAAAAACTATTTTTTCAACTTGTATTTCTAACTTATCTCCCTATGGGTTTACTCAAATTTCGAGCGAAAACACTTGTTGGGTGCACAATTTTATTCCTCATCCATGGAGTACCCATGTTGCATGCTTTCGATGGACCTTACTACACGAAAACGGAGAAATACATGAAAAATGTGATTGCAATCACGTTGTTTCATGTATTTCTCATTTTTCATGTAGTAGGGTCCATTGAAAGTATGCAACATGGGTAATCATTGGATGAGGAATTAAATTTTGCATCCATCAAGTACTCCTGCTCAAAATTTGAGTAAAACCTTAGGAAGATAAGTTGAAAATACGAGTTGAAAAAGTAGTTTTATTACTTTATTATTTTTAATCTTTTTACTTTTTACTCCAAAATTGGTGAATCATCCCCCACGGTTGACATAATCATCTTGAATCCTATTGGTTCTCATAAAGTTTATTTTGGTTGTACATTTTTCTTAGGAGGCCCATTTTAGACCTCAAAAGTCCCCTAATGTAGGTGGTAAACCATGTATTCTACGTGAATGTCTTGGTAATTCTTCTGAAATGAATTTTATTATAATATTTATTCCAAATTTTAATCAACCAAATAAATAACAAAAATATAATAAAAGGGTAACTAGGTATAAAATGATTACCAAGCCCCTGTGAACTGTGGAATATTGTTTCTAGTACATGCAAGAAATCTCCATGAATGTTGTGTTTGGTGTATCACAAATGACAAAGTAGTTGGCTCTGTTACCTATGCATGGTGATGAGGCTCATCAATAGGTATATCATAAGGGTCACAATGCCATCCTCCAGCTTTAAAATTATCTCTTTCTCACATTTATTTATAAATTTTGTTATATTATGCTTAGTGTGAGGGGTAAAAGATGTGTTGCTATGTCATGTGGCCTAATATGTTTTAAATGTAGGAATTGGAGAAATTTTGAGATAATTTGAATGCATGAACTCGAAGTAGACAATAGGGAGATATTCTAGGAGATTTTCCACCTCCTTAACTCCTTCAATCATTCAAATATCACCACTTTATCTCTCATCAACTCGAGCTCATTGGCAGCCAAGCCAATGTAGTTCAAGGAAGATCTAGATCCACCTTTCTCAAGTTTGCGAGACAGACATCTCTATTTTCTAAGGAGTGGTAGCTACCCTTTTGTATAAATAAACATGCCAAGGAACTCATTAGGATTCGAATTTTGGTTGTATCTAAGAGGCTATTGAGCTCAAGCACTTGTGACTGCTATTTTTTATTATTATGTGATGTATTTGACATTTCTGCAATGATAATGAGAATTTTCTTGTTGATCCATCACTAAGTTAGTCCAGAGGGCTGAAACTCTTGGGTTTGGGCGTAACCCCAGTAGCTTAGGTCCTCTTATGTATTAATATTTATTTTAGCTTATAATTTTTTATTAATTGTTGCATCTTAGTAGAATATAGTTCCTCAAAAAGTTTGTGATTGTGGTCTCTATCTCATCTCTCTCATGGGAGCATGATTAGAGGATTCCACCATCAAAAAGATTATGTGATTTCTTAGAAAATACTACATTTGTTATCTTGCTTTACATATGATTTTTGTAACTTAGAAGTTAATTCGTTGCATAGATTTGAGTTCTTAGCATCAGTTAGATAGTTTCCAAATTCAACTCATCTTTTCCACCATTGGTTGTAATATTTTGTAAATGAAAAGAATAACAGGTGCATGTGATGTTGCAGGATTGTTGGACCTGCGGTCAAGGGATATTTTCACCATCTCCATCTAGGACTTCTCCACTCTCTTTTGATGAATGCCAACCGATGTTCTTGATCTCTGTTTTTAGGTCACCGTGAGCAGCCTCCTAGTCCAAAACTAGCCTTCCTAAAGTGTTGAGATTGGCTAGGGGTGTTGGTCACCTTCCACCCATCCACCACAACCTTCATCCATCTTGACATCCCTTGATTCCATCATTCTTACCTTCCAAACCCTCTCAACACCCTTCCTGTAGCATTTCAGGACTTCCTATAGCAATAGAAGAATCCTATATCAACTTCTTGTAGCACGCCTGTAACAGCGTGTTTTGCCTTTGTTTTGACCTATAATTCCCCTGTAGCTTAGTTTAGGAGTAGGTTAAACCCCCAACTTGGACTCCATGATCAGAGGTACCACCTAGGCCATTCCCTCCATTCCTTTTCCTTTACTGCAAGAGAAAATAGCATTAGTTTCTTCATCACAGATTTGGAAATTAGGGCATTACTTAATCTGCAAGTGTGAAATAGATAAATGATGCATGAATTCTTGAGTTGTGAGTTGGTAGAATAATCTTTTGTTTTCAAGTGAATCTAATAGCTATATGGTTGATTGCAATTAGTGTAGTTTCCTTTCTACAGGTAGCATAATTCTTGTGTTCTTTCATTGTTTGATTGACTAACATTTACAAGTCGACAACATTTATAAGTTAGAATTGAAAATCGTTTACTTTTTCTGCACTAGGACTAGCTTTTGAATTATTCTTTCAGTAGTTAATCTCCCCTACTTTAGTAGAAGAATGGTATTAGAGCCCTAATGATCAAATGACCTATTTGAGGGTGCCATGAGTAGAATTCCACCTACTATGTATATAGCACTGTCACCTTGAATATTGTACGAACCTCAGGTTGATAAATAGAGTTGAGGAGCCTCTGGGAGTTGCAGCACTCTTAGTGGTTCAATACTAGGGCTCACCAGATGGTATGCAACCTAGACGAGGTTTTCCTATATAACTGAGATTATATGGAAGCTCAATCTGTAGTAGTGTTGTCTAGTGCGTCCTATATGATATGAAGCATTTTGATATACTTTTCATACGTGGAGCGCCATCTAATATACCCAAGGGTACGTGGAGAATGATCTTCTATACTTACGTACGTGGAATATTGACTACCTACAGAATGTAACGTAGAGAATTAGAGACAACTCCTATTTTTATAAACGCCAGAACATATCTTCTACCCTGGAACCACACTAAATTAATGTTTGATTGATTTTAAAGCTCCTCTTTTCATTAAAGTTGATTTGATATTATATGATGTAAATGGTATAAAGATTTCAACTCCAATCTAATGTAACAAGTATGCGAAAATGAATTCTTTAATTCGATGAAATTCTATCTATGGGAAGGAGAAAGTTCTTTTGATATTCCAACAAAATGCAAGAACTCAACATTCACCATATTTATTTTCACCAAATGCAGAAATTTCACTTTCAGATTTCAATTCATCAAATAACACAATAATAATAAAAAAATCTATTTTCAATCACAAAAAACCCTAAGCTTCAAAATACTAAAGAGAAAACCAACAAACTCTTAAAAACAATAATTTCAAATTGATGTAATGAATACCAAATCATTGTAAGCACAATTTTGTGTTGTTTTATAAAAAAGGAATAATCATTATTCTTTTCAATTCAATAAAAACAACTAACTGTGAATCAAAAGTGCTCACTTTGAAAAAATCTAACTTTTCACCTATGTTAATGATTCTTTGGAAGCATGTATACATAAGTATTTAATTTGACCTATTGAGAGAAGAAAGATAGACTCGCACTAACCCAACAATGACCAACCTTTCTTTTGATAAATCAACAAATCAAACTCTAAACCCTAGTTTGCAAAGATAAGTATTTTTTAAAATGGTAATCCAAAACATCAAATCAAAATAAAGTTGACTTTTATATATGTAATAGACCCAAAAAATCATAACAAGCAAAAATTTTCAGACCCAAAAGAAACAAATCCCATTTTTTGAAATTTTCTAAGTGTGTCGCAGGTAAAGTATTAATACGAGTGTGGTGTCGCCCTGTTTCTAATAGTAGATTGCTCAATTTTCGCTCTGTTGCTAAAGAGAATAGTGCGACACCTAAGAAAAACAAAGAAAAAAAAATGCAACCACAGATCCAAAAATTTAACTTTTCAAGCATCTAAATACAGTCAATCAAGGTAGTGGAAGACAATCAAAGAACACAAGAAGGCATATAGAAGAACAAAAATGTTCCCCATTATGGTCACCAATTTGTTAGGTGGAAAAATCTTGTATTGCAAACAAGACAATATCTCCCTAGAATCAATCGATAAATCTAGTAACAAGCAAGCAAACAAGTAAATCTTTCTCTAGGTTTATCTTTATTGAATCATAAATAAGAGTAATGGAGTATCGAATCCATACCTTTTAATCGAAATGCTTGTTGAAGATCTTGTTATGGTTTGATAAAACTTTTTAATTCTCAGAATCTAGACCTACAAATACACTAACAAACACAAGATCAAAGGCATATGACACATATATGATTCAACACAACCTATACTAGTGATCAAGGAGACTAGTACCTAATATCATAACCAATGGACAATGAAAGTAAACATACAATATATCAAATCCAATGGACAATATAGTGAGAAAGAAATACTCTTTTGTATTATAATTGAATGAAAATGAAATATACAACCTAGCCTTGATGTTGGAAAATCTCCTTCCAATAGTCTCCAATCCTCCCTTAAATGATAAGCTTCTAGCCTCAAATTGACAACATAAGTTTACATCAAAAAAATCAACCCCTTCCCCTCTAGTTTGTAGTGAATTTAAAATACAAGAGAAGAGGGTTAGAGATCCTCTTTCTAACGATTAAATCGACAAATATGGGGAGTAGGGTTCCATAATGAGAGGGAATAGATTCATAAACCATGGGATGAGGCCCAAATTGGTAGGGGCTCAATTCCTACTTGTTGGTATAATATTCCCCAAGGCTTCCATAAATTTATTTTTATTTTTAACTGTGTTAAATGCTTCTCACACATTTTAATGGAAAACATAGCGATAGATTGCACAGGACACAATCATTAAAATTGTGTTTGCATAGATAGTTGTTAGGAAAAGTGCGACACTACTTGAAAATAGGTTTTTTAGCAATGTAATCTAGGATTCTTGTTGTTTTCATAATGGCTTTTATTCCAACACTATAGGGGATTACTTGTAAGAGTTCATCGGATAGTGAGAGATCCATATTTGCATTATTTTCCTAATGGTGAAAAGATGGCGTGTAACAATAGGCTTTACATTGCGTGAGAGATCCAATACAAGAGGTTATGATATTACTTGGGCAATCCACTGGCTATGTAAAAATGAAATCAAATTTTATATATGAGGGGGTGGAAACTTTTGGATTTTGAGACACAATTATGCAATTGGGAGATCAAGGTTCAGCTAAGTATGGTTGAGGTTTGGGGAAGCTAGCACAAGGGTAATGGCTAAACTATAAACTCTAGAAGAATATGTACATAACACAATAATGAGAATACCAAGTGACATATGAAGGCAAAAGATCACACAACAATGAAAAAAATTGAACAAATGAAAATAAAATACCCAAATTGCAAGTTTAGATGAGAAGATGGCGCCTACTTTGATTAATCACTCAGGCACAATCACAATCCCTGACGATAGCCGAGAGCTCTATCCAGTGAATATGTGCATGTTAGAAAATTATATATTACAGAGCAATGGAACACATAAAATATCTTTCAGAAATATAAACGTAGAAAATGCCTAAAACAAGGGAGACACATATATATGTGGTTCACCCAATTTGGGCTATGTCCATGGAGAAACAGCTAGTCCTTCCTTTTATATTATCCAACAAATTGAAGAGATACAACCTACAACAGATCTGTTGTAATTCCCTCTTCACTCTCACACAATCTCCTCGCTCTTTCTCACTCAGAATACGAATCTACATAGATGTAATACAATTCCCTCATATATAAGAGGGGTTGCCTTCTAGGGAAAAAAACCCTAAATTAAACATAAATTCTACCTTCAAATCTCTACCTAATGAATGACCCAGATTGACTACGAAATTACAACATTTTACAAGGCACTTTTACATCTATTTTTAGCTCTGGGGATGCTACCCCCGATCCCCCACTAGGGGGGGATCCTAAAGATCGTTGCCGCCCCCCTTGGACCCCCTTGTAGTGCAAATATTACGGGCAGCACGGACTGGGGTTCAATGCGGTGATACCTCTGAATAAAGAAGATAATCAGGATCCACACCCAGCAATCTCCCACTTGGAGACTGATTATAGCAACTCTACCGCTACTTCATTTGTTGGACAATGACTCCACCTTGGGCTTGGTTGTTTCTCATCTTCGTCATCATACTTGAAGACCAATTGAAACTGAGCATAATCTCAGTTTCTCCCTGGTTACAACTTTTGTTAACATATTTGCAGGATTCTGGCTAGTGTGTATCTTTTCCAACTTCAACTATCCATCTTCCAACACTGACCGTATGAAATGCTACTTGAGCTATATATGTTTAGTCTTGGAATGAAATGTAGAGTTCTTTGCAAGATGTATGGCACTCTGGTTGTCACTGTATAACCTTTCCAACCATAAACCTTTGTAACCAAATCATTTCTTTACTAGCCTCTATAGCAGCAACATACTCTGCTTCCGTTGTTGAGAGTGAAATAACACTTTGCAGTTTTGAGACCCAACTGACAGTTGTTCCAACTACAATAAACACATACATTGTGGTTCTCCTCCTATTATCTCTATCACCCGCCATATCTGCATCAACATATCCCTGTAGAACATTTTTTGAACCACCAAAGAATAATGCTTGATTTGTGGTACCTCTCAAATACTTGAGAATCCACATCACTGCCATCCAATGTTCTTTTCCTGGATTTTTCATGTACCTGCTTACAACTCCCACTGCATGTGCAATATCAGGCCTTGTGTAGACCATTGCATACATTAAGCTTCCAACTGCTAATGCATATGGAACTTTAGACATATAATCCATTTCTTCCTGAGTCTTGGGACACATTTCCTTACTTAGTTTAAAATGGCTAGCCAAAGGTATACTAACTGGTTTTGCATTCTGCATCTTAAAACTTTTCAACACCTTTTGTATGTACTTACTCTGAGACAATGTTAATTTGTGATTCTTCCATCTCTAATTATTCTCATACCAAGGATTTGTTTTGCAACACCCAAATCCTTCATTGCAAATGAGTTTGCCAATTTTCTTTTGAGCACATGTTATGAAAACAACTCACAAAAAGATAGAAAAGAAAGATCAACACCTTAGAAATCAGCCTCTTCGAGGGGGTAACCTCCTTTACATTACACAAATGAAAAATTCTTGGATGATTCAAATGACAAGACCTCCTTTCTATATATAGGAGTCTAATGGGTCATAATATAATGGCATCCGACATAACAATAATAATGAAAGGGAAAAATAATAACAATATGGGGACTACATGGGCACAACAATATAATAAGGGGGTTGTACTAATAACAATAAGGGGTTACACTTGTAGTATAGGGACCTAACAACACATTTATTTCCCGCATGTTAGAACACACAACAAGCATGTCATCTACATACAATAACAATATAATATAGCTGCCATCATTTTTCCTTTTGAGATAAACACAATTATCAGAGTGACATCTAGTATAACCTTGTTTAGACATAAACCTGTCAAATTTTAGATACCACTGCCTTGGAGCCTGTTTTAAGCCATACAAGCTCTTCTTCAACCTGCACACTAGTTTCCCCTTCCTTTTGACCTCATATCCTTTTGGTTGTGCATATATATCTCTTCCTCCAAATCCCCATGGAGAAAGGTTGTCTTTACATCTAACTGCTCAAGATGCAAATATTTAGCTGCTACTAGAATTAAAATAGTTTTGATTGAATTAATTTTAACAATAGGAGAAAATATCTCATCAAAATCTATACCCTTTTTTGGTGCAAATCCCTTCACCACAAGTCTAGCTTTATACCTTTTTCTACCTCCATATTCTTCCTTCAACCTGTAAACCCATTTATTCTGCTATGTTGTTTTACCTATAGGCAACTTGACTAAGTCCCAAGTCTGGTTATGTGCTAAGGATTCCATCTCTTCTTTCATGGCTTGTTCCCACTTCTTCCTGGTTTCTACCTGCACTGCTTCTTCATAACATTCTGGTTCACTAGAATCAATCAACAACACATAATATAATGAAGGAGAGTATTGTTCGAGGGGGTCTACTTATCCTGGTAGATCTTATAACACCAATTTCAGGTGTTTGAGGTGCTTGTTGTTGTTGTGGTTGTTTTTTTTGTTCTAGTTGTTGATCATTATGATTTTCAGGCACAATCATTTTTTCTATGATCTCATCAAGCACTGTGTATTCTCTTTTTTCTTTTTCTTGTTTATTTTCCTACAACTGATCCTTATACAAAACCTTTTCATTGAATATGACATCTCTACTTCTAATGATTTTGTGTTTTTCATAATCATAAAAGCGATAACCAAAATCATTAACACCATATCCAATAAAGGTACATTTCTTTAATTTTGCCTCAAGCTTTGTTCTATTTTCTTTATTAATGTGAACAAAAGTTTCACAACCAAAAGTCTTTAAAAATGAGTAGTTTACCTTTTTACCTATCCATGCCTCCTCTGGAATACCACCATCCAAGGAACTTGAAGGCCCTCTGTTTATTAGATAAACAAAAGTATCCACATCATCTATCCAAAATTGTAAAGGAAATCTTGCATGCAATCTCATGCACCTTTCAAGCTCCATGATTGTCCTGTTCATCCTTTCTGACACACCATTTCCTTACGGTGTTCCTGGAACTGTCTTCTCTCTGAGAATTCCATTCTCTGAAAAGTACCTATCAAACTCTTTGCTGCAATATTCACCTCCATTGTCTGATCTGAGACACTTCAACCTTTATCCTACCTCATTTTCAACAAAAGATTTCCATTTCTTGAAAGTATCAAATACATCCGATTTATTTCGAATATAATAAATCGAGGTTTTCCTGGTTGCATCATCAATAAAAGTAACATAATAATGAGAGCCACCGAGAGATGATACCTGAGCAGGTCCCCATACATTTGTATGCAAAAGCTCTAATTTTTCGCTCTTCTTTTCTTTCCCAACTCTGAGGAATCTGACTCTCTTCTGTTTTCCATAAACACAATTCTCACATAATTTTAAATCAACATGCTTCAAACCTGGCAACAAATTTCTTGAGTGAAGAGTCTGCATCACCTTTTCACTCATGTGCCTAACCCTATGATGCCATAATGCCATATCTTTTCCTGTAGAGGTTAAATCATTAACAGAATTAGAAATACCATTGCATAAATATAATGTACCAACCTTTTCTCGTTTTTCTATTACCAGGGATCCTTTAGTGACCTTCCAGGTTTTATCTGTAAAAGTAGTCACACAACCTTCACCTCCCAACTGTTTTGTTGAAATTAGATTTTTCTTCAGATCTGGAACATGCCTTACCTCCTTCAATAGCCATTGATTTCCATTCCGCTGTTTTATGAAAACTGTACCCATTCCAATGATTTTACAGGGTTTATCATCACCCAATCGAACCTATCCAAAATCTCCTTGAACATAATCATGAAAATGTGTCCTATTAGGTGTGGCATGTAATGAGGCCCCTGAATCCACCACCCAAGCATCAATAATATTTTCTAATGAAAGAATCAAAGCATCTTGCAACACATCACCTGTCACATTCGCTTCATGATTGTTTTCCTGTTCTGCGCCTCCTTCTTTTCCCTTCTGAGACTTCCAATCTTTCTTCAGGTGTCCTTTCTTCCTACATTTCCAGCACACTATCCCCAATCTAGACTTGGATTTGCCTTTCCTTGACTTACTGTGATATCTTGGGCTCTTTCCTCTTTCCATTTTTCTTCCCTAGTCTTTGTAGTCAAAGCATTACCTGATGCCTCACTGGAGCTTTTCTGTCGCATTTCCTTGCTAAGGATTGCACCGAAAACATCATCAAACTTTAAAGTACTAGATCCGGAGATAGAGTTACTAATGGCCATAACTAAACCATTCCAACTTTATGGCAATGAGCATAGAAATAATAGATCCCTAACTTCATCATCAAAAGTTACCCCTATAGAACCTAGCTGACTGGTAACTGTATTAAATTCATTTAAATGATCAGTAACAGATCCACCTTCTGACATATTCATATTAAATAAATGCTTCATAAGAAATACCTTATTTGAGGCCACGGGTTTTTCATATAGTTTATCCAATGCCGACATTAAACCCTCTGTTGTTGTTTCCTTTGAAATATTAAAGGCTACCGATGCCACTAGGCACAGCCATATTGTTCCAAGTGTTTTTCTATCGAGAATATCCCATTTTGTGTCTGTCATACTCGTCGACTTCTTTGCCTTTCCGCTTAATGGTTGGTATATATATTTTGGTACAAATAATCTTCCATCTGAATCTTCCATAGCTGGTAGTTTTGGCCATTAAATGTTTTGACTCTAAACCCACCATCTTCCACCATTGCTCCCACTTGAACCAGGAACCCTTCTCTCCTACGATTTTATCAGCCAAATAGACCTTTGGCTTTGATACCAGTTTTTAGAAAATTATATATTACAGAGCGATGGAACACATAAAATATATTGCAGAAATATAAATACAGAAAACGCCTAAAACAAGAAAGACATAGATATATGTGGTTCACCCAATTTGGGCTACGTCCATGGAGAAACAGCTAGTCCTTCCTTTTATATTATCCAGCAAACTGAAGAGATACAACCTACGGCGGATCTGATGTAATTCCCTTTTCGTTCTCACACAATCTCCTCTCTCTTTCTCGCTCAAAATACGGATCTACATAGACGCAATACAATTCCCTCGTATATAAGAGGGGTTGCCTTCTAGGGAAAAAAACCCTAAACTAAACATAACTTCTATCGTCAGATCTCCGCCTAATGAACGGTCTAGATTGACTACAAAATTACAACATTTTAGAAGTCAATTTCACATATATTTTTAGCTTCGGGGGCGCTGCCCCCAATCCCCCGCCAAGGGGGGGGCTCCTAAAGATTGCTGCCACCCCCCTGGACCCCCCTTGCAGCGCAAATATTATGGGAGACGTTTCCGCCACATTACGAACTGGAGTCCAATGCAGTGATACCTCTAAATAAATAATATAATCAGGCTCCACATCCAACAGTGCAGAGATCATTAGATTCAAAAACACAATGAAATAAGCTATGGGGTCAAATCCTTTTTATAGATTTCTCCACACGTGTGAGGGTAGATGAATTAAGTGCACAGTCACGTTTTGAAGTGTGAGATAGTGTGATGAGTTAGTATGTGGAACATTACCATTGAAATATGTGATTGAAGTTTGATTTTCAAAGGTGTGTTATGCTTATAAAATGTGACTGCGATTTATTAAGGCAGATTGTAAGGAGTCTTTTGATAAGCAAAGAAACTTAGGATATTTTAGGAAGTTTTTCTTTTGATAATTTGATAAGGGGGCTCCAAAATTTTAAGATGTTGAAAATTTTGGGGAAATTTTGTAGAAGTTACAACACCCTAGAAAACCCCAAATTCACCCACTCATTTCTATACTATGCTTGGAAAACCCCTAATTCACCCACGCGTTATGCCTATTATATTTGAAATTTAAATAAATATTATAATTATAATTTAAATATTTTTTTCATTTTATTTTTACAATTAGAAGTTAGCCTTAAATGGATATTATTAGGAGATACAAAGGTTAGGAATGAGGCAGAAGTGGGGAGGGAGTAGAGTCTATAGTGTTAAGGGGTTATAGATCTTATATGGATTACAAGGTTTATAGGGTAATTATTATTAGACTTTGAGGTTATTTATAGTGGTTAGATTGATATGGTATATAAGGTTTAAAGGTTATAAAAATTGTAAGGATGGGGTTATAGGGGTTATGAAAATTCTAAGCTATATGCTATAAGGATTAGGCTTTATATTTCTTGTTAGATAATTGTTCATATTTTAGCTTATAGGGTTTGATTTATATTAGTTAGGTTTTATGCTTATGATTATTTTGTCCAAGTTAGGGATTATATTAGACATATAAATGCTAAGGGCTATAATGTTTAGTTTCAGGTATTAAGTATAACGTTCAAAATTGAAATATTTTATAAGTAAAGATTATATGAAATATCGGGATTACTCATTATAAGTGTTAGCGATCTTAAGAATTTTATGTGGTATGGATTATAATGATAATATGATGTACATATTTTTTGTTATGGTTCTAGATATAGGGATAAGGGTGATACAATTTCTGGATTATTAGTGTAATGGGTTACTAATAAAGGACTAGGAGTTGAGTTTTAGATGTTACATAAGTTACATGGTTTATTTTTTATAGCTTATAGATTAGGTTTTAAGGGGTTTAACTATTATAAAACGGGTCATGGGTGTTACTAGTTAGATGTAATAATAGCTAAAGTGGACAGGGACTATAAAGGTTATAAGTTGGAATGAATTATGGGTGTTAATAGTTATTGGAATTAGAGGGTCAAGTGCTATTTTAACGATTGATTAAAAGTATCAAGTAGTAGGTGCATTAAATGTTATATTATGAGATAAAGGCTTCAAGGGTTAAAATTTTAATTTTGAGGGTTGTAGATTTATATTAGTTTATAAAGGTTTAGGGTTTATGGGTTCAGGAGTTATCAGGGTCATATGGATCAAGTGAATTAGGAACGTGAGAAATTATTAAGTGTTAGAGACCATATGTTAATAATTTTATAAGGTTCAAGGGTTCAAGGGGAAGTAGGGACTACAAATTACAAGAGGGAGTGGATATTAGGTTTAAGGATTATCCCCCAAAATTTAGGTTGATCAATTAAACCATAAACCCAAGGCATATTTTCAATTAGGAGGAGACAAGATTAGGATAAGAGGGATAACAAAATTCTTGTTGTTAAATCTCGTCATAGACATTAGTCTTTAATTACAATTCAATATTATGTTGGTGTTTTTGTTATTTTTTTAAAGAAATAGGTAAGGGTTTTGTGTTAATAAAAATTGGATTATGGGTTAGAAACCTTACAATATGTTTCTATTCTTTGATAGAGGATGTATTCATCAATCCATACAAAATTAATGCCAGCTCTACATATGCATTTATTTCTTATGGTAAAGACATATCTACTTATAACTCGACAAAAAATCCAGGGTATGAGAAGGTATTTACAGAGCAAGATATAACTTCAAAGAATTTTAACAAAAACCAACAGACCCAACCTTAATCTCGTTCATCAACAATTACCAATACTAGGATTTTAATTACTTTGCGAGTGATGAGGATTTTTCTTATTAGAAGCTACGCTAAAACCAATGCCTCCAAGTTTGAGTTGAGTGCTGCCAGGCATGGATTTCTCCATAGTGGTATCGCGAGCACTGAGAGAAATGACTTGCTCATGCAATTCATTCAGAGAAATCTCCAAAATTCTCATAAGTTAGTGGAACTTGGCTTCCAAGAGGAATTGATATGAATTTCATTGGTTATCTACCATGTCATCCTGTTGTTTCCTGGAAACCCAAAAAACCTTGTTTGAGTTCAGAAACCTATCAAGCAATGAACCGACATCTAGACTCTCCAAAATTGAAGGAGGGTTCTCCATTTCAGGGAAGAGCCACTAAACCCATTTATAAAGAGCACCAACAATATTAACCCCCACCCCAAGACCAGTAAGGGAATGATTCTCATGGATTTTTTGGAAAGCCATATATATTGTTAAATATTCAAAATTGAGACATTGCCATGAGCCAGAATGAGACAAATTTTCCATATCCAACCCAAAATCCTTAGGAGGATAATGAATATACTATTTATTGAAAGTGCAGGAAGAAAAATTAACTCTAGCCCACTTCTCAAAGAATTAATCTCCATAGTTGTAGCCATGTGATGGGGATTGGATGTTGTTTCTCCTATTAGTTGTTATGATCATTTCTTCTATGATGACATCTTGCTACCTATAAAATTTCATCTCCTCAACATTTATGTTATAATTTTGTCAAATTATTTGTGCGAGTCATATTTGAGACTCGAAACCTAGTAACCCACACCTAGGTAACCTCTAAACTATTAACACTAACCCCTTAGATCTTATCCCCCTATTCCTTAACACCTTATCCCCATTCCTCCTAATTAAGCCCTAAAAACCCTAACCCTTGAACCCGTAATCCCTAACCCCCAAACCCTTAACCAATAACACCTTACCCCCTAAGCCCCTAAACTATTAACCCCTAAGTTGGCCTAACCCCTTAATCCCTAACCATAAACCCCTTATTTATAAAAAAAAATATGCAATATAATAAATTACCAAGGGATGATATTCATGCCCACCTTCAAGGTGTCCAAATTATCTACAATCTTGCTTAATTGTTCATATTAAAAGTCTCCTCCTATTGTAGCCCCTGCATCTAGTACAAGGAAAATAAAATTTATTTTTGCTTAGCAAACTTCAATGTTGATTATCTTCAAAAATAAATTGCATCTTAACTATTTGGGATGCAATTTGTAATTCCATTATATATAATAAAAAATCATCATATTTCTACCATCTAAATATTATGGAGAGACATTGTATAATGGCCAAACAAATTTCCCTCCTCCACTGTCGGTATTTCGACATTGTTATGTTTGAATTGGTTAGACGCCAAGAATCCAATTCAAGTAGCATGCACGTCATATATCCAACATGTATAAGAATGCATTGGATATCTAGAAAGCACTTTGGATATTTAACACTAGTCAGGGCTTAAAAAAAATACAAAAAATCCAAATAAATTGCAACAGTATGACCAATTTTATTAGTATTGTCAAAGTAAACCGTTGTATTTTTTTCCCATATGTAGTAGTGATGCATGCAAGAAGGAACTCCCAATAGGGTAATGACATATAACTTTCTCAAAGAATGAGAAAGATATCAAAGCCTCAAGCCACTAGGTCCACCAAGTCAATACTTTACCCTAAAATATAATGTTTAATCATAAGAGATAGTGCTCTAAGGAATGTGTTAGGGTAAGTTATATATAAACAATATAATGCTAAATATCCAAGGCTATTGATGTATCATTAAACTTATGTTCAAATATGCGTGTGGGTGCGTGTGTGTGCATGTGTGTGTGTGTGTGTGTGTGAGAGAGAGAGAGAGAGAGAGAGCATCATTAAACTTATGTTCAAATATGTGTGTGTGTGCGTGTGTACACGTGTGTGTGTGTGTGTGTGTGTGTGTGAGAGAGAGAGAGAGAGAGAGAGAGAGAGAGAGAGAGAGAGCATCATTAAAATTATGTTCAAATATGTGTGTGTGTGTGTGTGTGTGAGAGAGAGAGAGAGAGAGAGAGAGAATCATTAAACTTATGTTCAAATGTGTGTGTGTGTGTGAGAAAGAGAGAGAGAAACATTAAACTTATGTTCAAATGTGTGTGTGTGTGTGTGTGTGTTTTTTTGTGTGTGAGAGAGAGAGGCTTTTCTAGGTTAAGGAAAGGAAACTTGTTGCTACTAAAATATGTTTCTAATTAGTACCACTTCCCACCTCGAAATACTCCAAATGATGAAGGGAGAATGCTTCTTCTCCTTTACCAGGTGCACTACATGAGTAAATCCCAGATAACAACTGAGATGAGGAGGTTGGACCTTTTCCAAGAGGTGAAACATACTCAAGCCAATGTTTAAACATAAGGTTATGCATATACATGTGGTTCAAGGTCTCCTTTTCCTCATGTTATTATTTATGAATCAAGGAATGTATGTTGCAAAAGAGGAACACGTATTGGTCTAGGATTTGACACATGCTACACATTACTAGGAACACCTAACAAATTACTATGATCTAATA
This sequence comes from Pinus tabuliformis, assembly GCA_031772625.1. Classification (NCBI taxonomy): domain Eukaryota; kingdom Viridiplantae; phylum Streptophyta; class Pinopsida; order Pinales; family Pinaceae; genus Pinus; species Pinus tabuliformis. The sequence continues at coordinate 903,802,173 of CM062817.1, read as the reverse complement.
CATGCTATAGATTTCTAGGATCTAGTCTAGGAACACCCAACACTGAGAGGCATATCCACAAACCACTCCAAGTAAGATATGAAAAGGGAACCTGGAATACCTTCGAAAAAAAAATAAAAAAAATCCCACTAATGTTTATAATGACATGTTGTTGTCCAATTCAAATGTTACTTAAGGCTTTCATGAAGGTTCCAGTGCCTCTGTTCAATGGTTCGTTGTAGGTTTCCAAGATTTTCTATAGTAAATCCAAGGTCAAAGTCAGTGATTTAACCCTTCTCCAAGAAGACAAACTTGAAAACATATGGCATGACCTATGAGGAATTTATGGAATTTTGTCATTCTGCAATCAAGCTAATTATTTGAGACAGTGTATGAGAAACATCAGATTAGTCCTATAATAGCACTTTCATGACATTATAGTGATTTTGTTGCAACATTTGGTTTAGTTATAGGGCACATGTTTCAAAGATTTTGACATGGTTTTAAGGTTCCAAAACCATCATGGCAAAGTCTCCCTTATTGTAGTATTTGGTAATATCCTCCATGAACAACTTGATATCAATAATCTGGCTATAATATGACAGTTTATAGAAGCATGTTGTAATCGTCCAAGGTCTCCAAATAAATCAAATAAATCACCATCCAAGCGTAAGGATAACTCGACATATAAGATAAAATTTTTATGGGAGAATGTGAGGCCTTATAACATACTCTTGTAGGATTGTGAGGCAATCTCAAGATGATGTATTGAAGAAAATGACCGCATATTCAATGGTAGCAGTTGAAAAGCCCTAAACATGATAAACTAGTAGATATATCCTTTGATTGGTGGCTCTTTAGAATCCAATAGTGTTGGTATTTCCAATGGTTGATACCTCCAATTGTGGTAAATTTTCACCAACAAACAGAACTAGGGTTAATGGAAACACCATTATGGTTATTATATCAATGATTAGATAACTAGGGTAGCATGAAAACAAGTGTAAAAAAGCAATTGCAATCAATATATGTTTCCAACAATGATGTGGGGGCTTTGGGAAGCTTGTTGTGGGATTGTTTGAGGGATTTTATACCACATTTCAGCCTTGTGAACAACAGTAACCTTTAGTACTTGTTTGTGACTACATCTAGGGTCATTATAAGAAAATTATAACCAACAGTAAAACTCTAAATACTCATCATTCAAAACAATAGTCATTGCAATGGTTCAACAAGCTATGAAATGTATTCATGAGACACTTGACCTTGATACATGGAATAATGTCTCAACTTGGAAGGTGTGCATGTTTGGCCTTTCTTTTTATTCTTGTTCTAGAGTTGTAGTGTATTCTATTGTGCAAATGCTATAATTTATCATTGTTGATTATTTCATATTTATGTTGAAAGAGAAAGGGCTCTCCTACCTTCCCAAAGTGCACTTACCCAATGAGGAATTAAGGGGCCTAGAGCACCTTTATATTTGGTTTCAAACCCTCAACTTCACCTCCCCCTATAAAAATCGTGAAATAATTCCAAACGTTATGTTTACACTCCATTGTGTGGGGGATGCACTAAAATTCCTTCAAACAATGGGGACTCCATACTTATTGATTTTGGGGGTTCCAACCTTTGGTAAATCTGGATTTACCAAGTTACTTTCCCAATATCTACAAATCTTTTCCATTCCATGGTATTTTAAAAATTTCAAAAATGTGGGTTATGGAATTGATCTTTGGGTATACAACACCACACCAGATGTATGCATGGTGGATTGGAGAATCGCTCCTTTTTCTTTAAAGCTAGCAAATATCCTCTTTGGCCACAATGTGAGCTCTAAATGGGGAGAGGGGGGGAAGTGTGTTTTCTAGAGAAAATAGAATACCCCTTAATTATCAAGAGAATAATTTGATCATGAATCATGCCATGCTTGATAACCAAGCTCATCATACAAATCCAGTGGCTAAATGATAAAAAATGATGTCCAAGCAGGATGAAATGTTCTAGTCATCTTTTAGAAAAGAGATAACCCAAAAGGAATATATCATATCAAGTGCACAGTCATGCTCATTATTAAAGGGCGGAGATACAAAGCCTTTAGGAAACTCCAAGCATGGGGAGGATTAATGTAAGAAACTCAAAGTAAGGAGTCCCATTCCAAATGCAAGGTCTTACTTAGTGGCACACTCATGGAAACCAAGTAGTGGAAGAAGCACAAAGTTTTTGGGGGACTAGCCCAAAGAGGCTAATCCAAGTTACAATGTATTCCTTAATTGCACACTCATGGTCATAACCACTGCCAGTGGTCTAAATTCCCATTCTTCCAATACATAAAGAAATAAGGATGAATTTATTAAGCCAAGAGAGGTTATTGTCCCCATCCATTCTCATTTGCGCTAGATCAACCATTTCCTTGAATGAAGAACAGGTGCTCAAGATCGCCATTCATTAATATTGGAAAAGGTTGGGCTATTATAATCAAACAAAGTTCATTGGACAAGATATATCATGAAGAAAATCAAGCCTAAGAATATGTCATCAAGAGAGCCAATGGAGAGGATGAAAAAGATATCAAAGAAGTAGATAAATTCCAGAAGAAAAAATGCAAGATACTTATGTCATAATTTAGGCTCTCAATAATTTGATGGGTTTGAAAGAAGAAAAAGTGGAAAAGAGATTGGTACCTTTCAATATTTACAAAGAAAATGCTTCATAAGAAGAAATAATTTTCCCTGCAAAAGACTAGCAAAGATCATGGGGCTACATCAAGAATAAAGTGCTTATGTAAAGGAAAGTATAAGAGAAAAGAAAAGAAGGTAGAGGCAAGGAGGAGTACCAACAGAACAAAACGACAAGAATTTCAAAAGGAAGTCATAAAGAGAGCCATGGAGAGAATGAACAAAATATAACAGAAGAAGATGGACCCCTAAGAAAAGGAAAACCAACAGTTTACCAATTTTATGGAAAAAGAGATGAATATTTGTTCAAGGGTGCCAAAGTAAATACTTCATAAAAAAAGACAATATTCCCTCAGAATAATATTGAAATGATCTTGGTCTTCATCAATAGTAGGAGGCCTATGCATAAGAGAAGACAACAATAAGAGGATTCAAGATAAAATAAGTAATGGACAAAAGATAAAGAGGAGAAAAGGACAAATATCACCATTAGAGACTCAATCAAATGGCATGTGACCATTTTTCATTTTTTAATATTAAATTATAAATTAGTTTTAGAGTTTTAGGAATTATAATTTCAGGAAATTATTAAATTAGAAATTCCAAAGGTCACTTGGAATGCCAAATGTCATTTGAGAGATGAAGAGTTACTCAGAGTGTCAAATGTCACTTGAGTTGTAAGGAAAGTAAAAACAAGTGTCACTTGTCTCATGAGGAGTTATAGGAATGTGGAAGGCCAAGAGCCACCCCTTGTGCCTATAAATGTAACCTCGTTACAAAGAGAATGGGCTTTTGGATTTTGGAGAAAAGGTGATTCATTGAATGATAAAGTGTTGTTTCTTAGTACAAGAGTGGATGGGGAGAAAGTTAACAATGTTGATGAATGAGTGAAGTGCTTCCTTATTCATGCTTATTCTTTTGATGTGTTTATTTGTGTATTTTAATTTTTGATGAAGTGTTTATGTACTTAGTGAATGCATTGGTTACTATGTATTTAAATTCTCTCTCCATTATTTTACATTACAAGTACAAGTATTGAAATCTTGCTTGCTATGAAGTGTTTTTAACATTTCTTTTCTCTTGCAACATTTAAAGTGATAAAGCCTCCAAGCTTTCTCTCAAGATTGATTCTTGGGAGCCCTTCGAGTCTACTTCATGAGTGTTTGTGATCTAGTATTCATCTACACTCCCCGGGGATAGGTTAGAACATATTAGAATAACTTGTTATAAATATGCTTGTAGTTAGTTTTAGGACATATCCTTTGGGACCTTTTAGAAACTCAAGTCTTCTTGCGAGGAGAACCCAAGTCTCCATCCAAGGAGTAACCCCAAGTCCTTCATGTAGGAAGGAAAATTTTGTTGATGGTAATGGGGCCAATCGTTATCCCAACAACCCCCTTATTTTTATAGTTATGCCATAAACAAATATATTTTCACTATTAACAAATACCTTATTGCTTCATGCCGAGTAGATACAAGAAATTCATGGAGTATAAAGACATACAAGATAGTGTTGTGTACCTAAATAAAAACCAACTTAGTTTATGATTTAATGATTAGCTAACAAACATAATTCTTATCCTAAAATGTCACATGCTTGTATTTTAAGCAAGACAAATATATATTGTGCTTATTTCAAGCCTACATGTAAACTGTAGTGGATATTTCACTGGATAGTTCACCACAACAAATCTGATAATAATATATTAAAATACTCAATTTTTTACACTATTATAGTTTTATTTGATTTCTAGATTCGTAGATTTTACTGTAATTAATGCATGCATGTGAATATAAATTATGCAGAAAAGTATAGAATGAAAAAATAACCTCTCACACACAAGACACAAGATATTCTCTTTGGGAAACCCTTTCAGGAGAAAACCTAGGTAGAAGGTGAGGTTGCTTTGCTCTCTTTCTCTGTCTGGAAATATGGCTGCAGGTACAAAGAAGTAATGTATGTGGTCCATGGGTTGCTACAGTGCACAGATCCTCTTTTATTTCTCTACTTGCTATCTCTCCTGGCTATCTTTTCTCATCTATGGAACAAAATTCTCTCAAAAGAATGGAATGCCTCTTCCTCCTAGTGGCCCGGTTATAACACAACCCAATAGCCTACTAGTGATTAATTTTGACTACATCAACTCTTAACTAGAGTTGAAATATAGAATCTTCTAGAGTGTTTTACATCACAAACACGTGGATAGCCCCTTTTCCATAAATAATAGGGGATGACGCGACATCCTCCGAAACTATAGGTGTGAAAACAGGAAGATCAACTTCTAAGTGGCATAAATTTTGTATATGGTCTCCAGTTGATGTGCTTCTTGTGCCATTGGAAAGGTATTTATGTGAAGAATAACATGAAAATGTGTAATCTAATGCAGAGAAATTTTAACCCCAAAAAACATCGTTTGATGCCTCAAAACGCTCTTGTAAGGTTTCAGACCCCATTTCACCAAACTGCGTCCCGCTGGTAAAAACAGTCTTGTGAGTTAACTCCTCCACTTTTTCCACTCCAAATGCATCGATATGGATGACAAACAATATAATATGTCTTATGTCATAGTCAATTGTCACTTGCACAATTGAAATAGGTAGATAAAGAAAACTAAGGGTTTTTTCTTTTAAATGTCTTTTATATTATCACTATAGTCTACACTATATTTTAGTATATGTGTTGTTATGTTGTAAAGAGAAGCAATAGAGCGGATATTGCAAAATTTACAAGCATATCCAAATACATGGTTTCAAGTTGTTACATTCTGCAGAACTCACATAATCTTAATACGAAGTTCTTTTCACTTTAGGTATCATTGTGCTATCACCTTTTTAGTCATAGGTACACTTCGAAATTGATACCTCATCTTTGATGCAATGACTTCAGAATTATTAGCACGTAACTCTAACCCAAGATGACTATATTGGATGACAATTGAAAGTGCATAATATTTTTTCTTTGTAGACTATGTAAAACCTTTTCACATGGTTCTTAGGTACTCTCTATGGAATTTAGTTACATTAGTAAAGCATATAGTTGTTAGCTTAAATTCATTTTATTTCTTGTGACTTTAGGTGATTGAAGGTGCCTATGGCTTTTAGTAACATTAGTAAAACTTCTAGTTGTTAACTTAAGTTCATCTTATTTCTTGTGACTTTAGGCGATTGAAGGTGTAATAAAATATTGATGGAATGATTTTCCCATTAAACAACGGGATGGGATACAAAATTATATATTAGATCTCATTCTTCAAGTCAATATAATGCATGTGTCTTAAGTTATTTTCATAAATCTATATTATTTTTATTATTCGATGCATCTTGTTTACATTTGTATTTCATTATTTTTTCCCATTGGATACAGTAACTTATACATGTATTTTTATTCATATTTCATGTAATGTAGCTTCTTTTTGCAATAAGAGGCTTTATGTAAACAAGCTTAATGCAATATTGGTTCAAGAAAGTAATAGAATTTTGTCTTGGTGTTTCTTTTTCTTGACATTTTTGTTTATGAATTCTTAAATCTATACTCTAGTGACTGAAGTTTTGTGTGCATGCTTTTGTTTCCTTTGATCATGTTGGCTTAGGGGGTCCTGACCCAAGTTCAGAGTTAGATGTGCCAACCAACAAAACCCTACACTACTGGCCCTTTCGGCAACAACCTGCGTAGTGTAGGTTGCAGTCTCACCTGAAGCAGTATGGGACGATGCAAGAACCAAGTTTCTGCATCCAGATACTAGTGTGATGTCTTTTGGATCTTCAAATTTTCCTTCGCACAGATCTATACACTCTTAGGGCACGTTATTGCAACTCTGTTAAAATAGTCTTTAGAACTTCGGGAAGGTCTATGATCAGTATTTGCGAAACTTTAACAATTGATTTATCCACTTACGCGCATCAGAGAACAACCCTAAATTAGTGTTCGCGCATATATACTTAGGTTATTATAAACATCAAAGAATGCATCAGAGTCTTTGTGAAAATACTTAAACATGCATTGCGTACATCATTAATACTTATTTAAGAGAATCGTGCAACATTCAATCAATATTTCCTAATACACATCATTTATCGACAGCATATGGCATTAACAGAAAGAACAGAAATATGAAAAATTTCTTCAGAAACTGTCTTTATTGATCTTCAATTCAAGGTTACAGACTCAAAACTACCCTGCACACACAACTGCAGGGGTCCGCGCACTCAGCTGCGGACTCTACCTAGGCCTCTACGCACTTAGTTGTAGAGCCTTTCTTTTATCTTACCCACTTTTCCTCGCTATCACTTTTCACCCTTTCTACACTTAATTTTCTTAGACTCTCTAAGACATGCCTATTTATAGCCTTTTTCATACAATGCCATGGTCCGCAGACCATGGGTGAATCTCAAAACTAACTCAAACTTTACATAAAACAAGGGGCTAAACCCCTTTGACTCCTATTCATTTATGCGCTCTGCATCCACAAATCGCGGAGACTTTACATTATTTACACAAAAATGTACCAAAACTTGGGTTATCTTAACCCCAAAACTAACCCAGGGGACCCCATCCCAACAGGACCCTAACACAAAGATCGTGACTCACCCTCGAGTCACTCTGCTGGCGTTGCGATCTTACTGTGAAGATCTCCCATCTCCACCTGAATCACTGCGACTTTGACAGCGCTTTGCATTGCTGCCTGCTTGACTTCCTCAACCAATTTTTTCGTGGATGTTGCAACCCTTTAAGCTTATCCTGAATGGTCGTCGTGACTTAACAAGCCTCCTCTAACCAAGGCTGCAACCTGGCCTTTAGCAAGGCCTCCTTCTTCTGTGCTTCATCCACCTATGCTAGGAGTTGCTTTCCTTCCTGTAATTTAGCAAGGCACTGCACTGGTGCTATGGAGCGCACAGTCACCTTGACTTCATCATATTGCCGTTGCAGCTCCCTTACCTCTGTGTTCAGTGTCTGCAAGTTCAGATCCTCTTGAAGATTGGTCACGAGCTCCATAGCTTGCTCAAACATTTTCGCAGAGTCAGCGACTGTGGCATCCAATGTAGCCATGCCTTCCTTTATCGTGGCTTTGCACTGCTCCCAAACCTCAGGCCGAGTCATGGGATGCAACTCTGTAATCTTCATGTTGAGCTCAAATGCTACCTGTCCAACCTCTGCTTTAGCCGCACGCACACTAGCTGCTAGTTTTCTGATCTTTGCTTCTGGTTGTGCATCCTCTGGGATGTGAAGCTCAGACACTATCTTGCATGCCTCCGCTATTTTTGACTCCAGACTGGAACTACGCATTTGAAGTGCCTCCCTTTCCTTCAAATCCAGCGTCTTTTCAGCAAACATATGTTCATTGTTCACTTTGTACCCAATCCATCTGCCACCCCCGTATGCAGTGCGTGGAGGGTCTTGTTGGAGAGCGCCACCATATTTAGTCCCATGTTCTTTATTGTACTCAGGATAATGCGATCATCAATGGACTCTGCATGAATGGACTTTTCTGGTAATGGTATAGTCCTGAGGTTGAGGGTCCTTACTAGCTTTGTTGCTTGGCTTGTCCCAGACGTCAGGCTCGCTTGCTCCACACTCACTTGTTTGATGCCCACTTGTATTCCACTTGCTTGGATATGTAGCTCATGCAGATCCTTTTGGATGATCCCCAGCATCTACATGTACTGCTACTCAAACTGTTGCAACACTTCCATGGTGGTATCCCGAATTTTATTCCCGATCTCATTGAGATCGCCCTCTGTTAACACCATGGGATCACCCTACGACTTATCTGATTTTTTCTTCTTCCTTGTACCACCCTGTTGCTCCTTGTCACATCTCTTTAGAATAAATGGGATGCTCTTCCCCTCATACCCACAGCCACCATGTCCTGAAATTTCTTCCTCCTTTGTTTCTGGTGAAGGTGACTTGACACCATTTTGTGGCTCGCATCGTTCTTGTTCCACCTACTCCTTCGCAGCGCATTCTTGTTCCATACGAGCATTTTCTGCTCTACGAGTGTACGCGTAGCTTGCTTAGCTGCCTCCTTTTTTTTGTGTAGTAGAACTTCCCACACCCGTGCTTGTTCCAACATCTAAGTCTGACAGGGCGCGCCATTCTGTAGACCATTTCTCTACCACCTCTTGCACATCCATTTCTATCACCAAATAGGGTAAGTCGTGCCATTTCTTCTCTAGATCCTCCACACCTCGATATATACCCTGTGGAAGTTAGCCTTGAATTCCGCGCAGGCTGACATCTGCGTGAACAAGGTTGGGGACAACCTCGAAAATTGATTGAGGCCATGCAAAGAGACATTTCCATGATAACCAAGAATATCTTCATCTTTGTAATCAACGCGGAATCCTTTGTAGACCATAAGGAATCGAATTGCGCTGCTTCTGGCAATCCTTCCTCGAGTGGAGGAAATTAGCTATCCTTCAGCAATACCCATGCAATAAGCACAATCGATAGAAACAACCAAGCATAGTGGAACGGCTTGGTTTCATCTTGGGCCTCTCGGTAGTTCTCTAGGAACTCCTAACAGAGGTATCTTGACCAATTAAACTGTATGCCTTTCGCGCACTGTGCAGCCAGGGAAACTACTAGCACTGAAACTTCATCTGCACGGCATTTTCACATCAACTTCCCTGCTAAAAGTTGGGCATCCAATTGAACTATTGGGTCTGTTATATACATAATTGAATACCATCGTGACTTCTTCATGAGGTCGTAATCCCTCTTCATTCTTTCTGCAAGGTATTTTTCCCCAGGCTTACAGCCAAACTCCTTAGCTGGGTTCGCGCCCTTATAAGGCAGGTGCATGATTCTGTGAATGATCATGTATGGAATGGGGATAGGCCCTCCCATCCATAAACAATTGTTGTGCACCAATGTGAGCATTTGGTGCACACATATTGTGTTAATGGGGGTGCGGTGATAGTGGGGCACCCACAACAAATTGAGTAACCCTGAGTGCTCAACACTACAGACACATTCCTCTATTTCCAACATTGTAATACCTAATTCTCCATGATAGACCCCGCGCATATACTTGTCTGTCGCATAGTGTGGAAACCTAGCATGATTTGTGAGGTCCCAATCCTCCATTTTCAACAGCGGGATCCTCATGAGTCACGGACCTTCAAAAGCGAGCTGCTTAGGTAGCAGAGGTGTAGATATGGTGAACTTCTCAGAATTTGGATCCTTCGTGACCTTTGCTCTTCCCTTCTACGAAGGGATATACTTAGGGAGGCTTGTTATGGGCTCCACTCCTTCAGCGTCTATATCCTTTGTTCCCTAGACTTCTTCTGCCTCCATGTCCACTACCTTCTCTGGTTGTTTATCTTCTTCTGCTTCTATGTTTCGGTATACTTCCTTGTGGAAGCATGGATCGGCACTGGATTCTTCGACTTATCCTTCTTTGATTTGGATGGTTGGGTTTCTCTAGTAGGGGTAGGCTTTGGCTACGTGACCTCGACATCATAGGCACAGGAGCTGGAGCTTCCATACTTACAACTTCCAGGGCAACTGTCTCAGAGGCAACATCACTAGTACTCATGGTGTCAACGGGACTTGGGGCAATAATTTTGTCAAGAATAAAAATCTGGTTTATCTCAGAAAACTTAGCAAATGTGGGGCTCATGACTAAATCTTCCAAAGTCAATCGGTTCATAGGCAACAGACATCGAATTTCACTAACAATTCTGAGAGTGCAAAGTGTTCTCTATTGGATCGACACGTGTAATTTATAGGGGTTTTAAAATCAAATCCGACTGTTCCCAACAATTTCTGATAATAAATGTTGTTTTGGTAGCAGATCTTCAAATATTTTTGCCTTAAATGTCGTCACCCTTCTCCATTTAACCCTCTTCTGGCCGTCAAGTTATGAACAGTAACTCCAATGATCACTTTCTTTTTGTGTTGCGTGGTACCTTCCCTCATATTGCAACTTCCTAGGTTGTGTCTCCATCATTCTCCACATAACCTGCCCACTGCATTATTGATCTAAAAATGGGGCACTTAGGCTTCGTGTCTAACTTACAATAACCTCTCCCACTTCCAAAGCTTTAAATTATTCCCAAGTCTTTATGATTAACTAAATGTGGAATTAATAAGTGCTTGAAAATATAGGTGTATGATTATGTCTCTTTTAGAACTGTTTATGTGTTGTAAGTTGATGTGCTTAAACTGATATATAAATACATATAACAGTAAATAATGCAGTAGTAAAACAAACACATAAAACAACAATTTAATTAGGAGTTCACCCAAAACTCTTGGGCTACGTCTCTGTGAGCTCTAGTCAACTCAACTAGGCTCTCTGGGATTATGGCAAAGTCCTTTTTACAAGCTCTTGGCTCAACTCCACTGTTTTACACAGAAACAATGGGTTTAGACACCATTTTATCCCTGGCTCTTGAAGCTCTTAGCTTTCTGGCCCTCGGCTCTCACTCTATCTCTTGGCTCTGGCTTTGGCTTTCTGCAACTTATAGCCCTCTGGCTTTTCACTTGACCTCCAAGTGACTCCTTTGGCTGCTTTGCGCGTTCCGCTTTTTTTGCTCTCTCTGCCTCTTTTGCTTCTTCCCTCTCTCAATTGAGCTCTCTGCCTCCTTTTAGGTACTTTTCCGGCTTTTTGGCTACCCCAGCCGTTTTTCTGTGATTCATTATCCCTCTGCGGCTCTGCGGCTTCTCTGCTCCCTATCAGTTAGACTAGCCATCTGGCTCTACGTCTCTACGGCTTCTTTGCTCCCTGTCAGTTAGACTGGCCATCTGGCTCTACGGATCCATGGTTTCAAAATGCATCATTGCCTGTAAAAACGCCTGCTTGCAGTGTGGCATAATGATCAGGAGTGGTTACAGAAGTAATAGGGGTCATTTCATAAGCAAAAACCCGAAAACTGAAAAATCCATTACATAGAGTTTTTTGGAAAATACACTATCGGACATGAAATCCGGATGTGAAATTCCATTCAATCGCCCCTAAAATCCCTATCGGGTCCACCATTAGGTAGTATATCACATCACATAAGCGTTTTGGGTAAAATCCCAAATACACGGGAAATACGTGAAAAACTCGACAAAATCCTTTTTTATCGGACATGAAATTATATCGAAATCACCCTAATATCGCCTCGTGTCTGCCTTTGGCTGCTATCGCAATCCCCACCTTCGATCTACGGGATCTCCAATCAACGGTCGATATCTAATTTTGGGTGGCTTAGGAGTAGGGAGGTTACCCGCCCGAAAAGGCAGTTTTCCTCTCTCCTCCCCCAGCCACGTGTCAAACAGTGTGTGGGCTCGGGCGGAGCTAGCCCAATACATCTTTTCGCCTAAGGCACGCCCGAAATCCCACTTTATCGAAACCCAAATAACATGGCGCTATGTTATAAATCCCTTTCGGTTCCACTTTATCGCTTCGGGTAATTTTCTTTGTATTTCGGTTTTTACACCAACACGTGCTAATACATAGGAAATCCCTTTACGATGGAACTCAAACATTATGAAGCTAGGGTTATAAAACCCATCGGGTCTGGCGATCGCATGTGCATGTATTATCGCTCCTTTTACATTGCTACGAGATGATGTTGCAATGCGATATATCACAATCGCAAGTCGTGTTGGCCTGAAAGTCCATCCTTTGCCTCATGGCATCGCCGATGCTGATCAGCCAATATTGTCGATCACAACATCGCATTGCATGGGGTCTGGCCATCGAACACAGGCCTATCTCCGACCCGATATGTTGGGGATCGGTAATCGGGGGTTTCTCCCCTTTCTGCTTAAGTATGCCTTTAGGACCTCCTCCGATGCGATTTCCCTTTATAAGGGTTTTTTGCCCATTTTAGGGGATTTTGCCTCTTTTTCCAAAGAACAAAGGGCATCTTCTTTCTGTGATAACTTCTTCATCCTAAGTCCATTCTTGCCCATTCAAGTTGTAGTGGATTCAGAAGGAAAATATATTTGCAATGGGGCTATTTCCAGGGAATTCCTTGGACTTTCATTTTCCTCTGTGAGGAACACTTAGACTTAGGAGTCTATCAAAAATCCATTTTGGATCACGCCTTCCCACTAAAATAACTTTTGGTCTCCAAAAGTCTAATATATTGATTTGAATAGTAAATGAGAGTAACAGCACCCTCTTCTTTCAGCCTCCATACACTTTCCTTGCATAGTGCCTATGAACCAAAGTCTTTGACCACTTTCCTTCTTGGATATGCTGGTCCTCCTGGAAAGAATTGTCTTCCTCCTTGCCTTCCTGCAGAACTCCTGCTGAAATGGTCACAGAAGGTAGTTTGAACTTCTCTGCCTTGACCATTGATCCAAGGTGGCTCAAACAAATGTGAAGTACATATAATCCACAAAACTTTGATTTGTACCTGTTTGACAAGATGTCAACAACAACTGTTATAGATAACAACTAGATGGTCTAACTCCTTCTTCAACAAAAGAAACAGGTTTCACATCTTGTGAACACCTCAATGTCTTACATCTGCATACAAATGATGGACTAGACAACAAGCCCACAAAACATGCCCTTAAAGCAAATGATCCTTTAAGTCAAGCATGTAGAAAAGACCATTAGGACTCTTTTTCAAAAGATGAAACACTTCATTATTATCTCCATCTTGGAGACCAAGTTAAATTCTCCCAAGTCAACATTGCATCACATGCATGTCAAAGAAATCAACCCTACAAGTTAATTACACATACATGTTCAAAACAAGGAAATCATCAATATCCCTGTGTTCATGCACATCAAGCTCATGCATGCATTGCATCCTTCAACTTTCACTTAAGCACATTGTACTTTCAAAGCTGAAGTGAAATATAATGTTGCAGCTACAAAGTGGTCTCCCACTCAACTTTTCCATTCACCTTCTTGGTAGAAACCTGCAACTTGCATTCCATTAACAAAGAAATGAAAATAGATGCATCACTAGACATGCAATCTTAATTGGATAAGAACTCTAACCATTTCTCACCAATCCCTTTCAAAGATACTGCCTTTGTCTGCACATTAGCATCAACGTGTGATTCATCCTGAACCACATCATCCATGGAATCTTCCTTTCCATTTTCTTCAACTTTTGTGGAAGCATTGTTGGATTCAGAGTCCAACACTTTTCAACAAGATGCCCTTGCTTATGGCAGTAAGTGCAACAGATGTGCATCCTCTTGACAACATGATTTGCCTTGTCTAATGGACCTTTGGCTTCTTGCTTCTTTTCCTTCAAAAGTTTCCTGTATGTGGCCATTCTCTTCCAACATCTAGAAACATTATGGTTATCCAAACCACAAAAGGAACATGTAATTCTTTTCCCATGCTTATGTGGAAATTTATCATGCTTTGCAAAATCAAAAGGAAGATGATTAGAACCAGATTTATACATGCCCCTTTCACCTTTATTTCCTTCATGAGGAGGTGAATCAAATGAAGAAGTGTCTCCCTTTGGAATACCATCAATCTCTTCAAGGCTGTCAGAGTTTCCACAACTCTCTGGTTCAAGTGTGTGCTTCTAAACACTTGCATCCTGCAAATGATGTTTCAAGCTATTGCATTCCTCCTGAATACAATCTTCACACTCTTGAGGTGGAAGACCTGCAACGCAACTCCTTCTTGGAGTTGTTTCAATGGTCTTCGTGGAAGCTTTGGGACTTTCTCCATAAGCTTGTCCATAGCCAAGACCCAAATAATTAGGCTTTCCTCAATTATTATTGGCTTAACAATACCTTGTGCATGTCTACCCAAGCATTTTCCCTCATAGCCCATCTTGGACATTAGCTTGGAATCGATGCCTTTGGTCTATTTTTTAAAAGAACCAATATAAGCATTCTTAGAATAATTTGAAGACAAACTGGAATGGTTTACCTCTTCTTCAATCTGATACTTGATCAAGGCTTCTTTGGCAACTAAGAGTTGTGACTCCAACTCATGCATCCTTTTCAGGTTCATATTTCCAATATGAAGTTGCCTCTCCATTTCCTTCAATTTGTCAAAAATCAACTGCTTCTCTTCCTTCATGAAATTCAACTGCTCTCTAAGTATGCTGTTCTTCCTTCCCTCCTCACACATTTCTCTCACCTTGTCCATCATAATGCACAAGTCTTGTTTTATGTCTTCATCAAAGAGTCTTGTGATGTAAGAGGAGTTTGAGGACTCACTTGTAGAAGTTTTCATTATACCAATGAACAAAAGGACTTCAAACAAGATTACTAAAGAGCTTATTTAAGCAACCTTTTGCAACAAACCTCTTGTGCTTCAAGGATTGCCTTGAGGTCCTTTGGGATAGAAGAATGCCTTCAACCCTTCTTCCTTCTTGTCCCTCCTGGATTGAGCTATCAATAGCTTTCCCTTCACCTCTGCAAACTCAGAAAATAGTCAGTCTGTAACAAGCATACAATCAATCAGACAATCAATCCTTGACTGCCCAAACACCTTTGAGACAAGCAATCTTTGCTCTATCAATCAAGCATTCTGACATCCTTCTTTGAAGGTGGGGTTAATTAATCTCAAGCTCCAATACCACCTGATCTGAAAATGGGGCACTTAGGCTTCTTGTCTAACTTACAAGAACCTCTCCCACTTCCAAAGCTTTAAATTATTCCCAAGTCTTTATGATTAACCAAACGTGGAATTAATAAGTGCTTGATAATATAGGTGTATGCTTATGTCTATTTTAGAACTCTTTATGTGTTGTAAATTGATGTGCTTAAATTGATATATAAATACATATAACAGTAAATAATGCAGTAGTAAAACAAACACATAAAACAGTAATTTAATTAGGATTTCACCCAAAAATCTTGGGTTACGTCTCCGTGAGCTCTAGTCAACTCAACTAGGCTCTCTGGGATTATGGCAAAGTCCTTTTTACAAGCTCTTGGCTCAACTCCACTGTTTTACACAGAAATAATGGGTTTAGACACCATTTTATCCCTGGCTCTCGAAGCTCTCGGCTTTCTAGCCCTCAGCTCTCGCTCTGGCTCTAGCTTTGGCTCTTCGGCTCTAGCTTCTTTGGCTCTGACTTTGGCTTTCTGCAACTTACAGCCCTCTGGCTTTTCACTTGACCTCCAAGTGACTCCCTGAGCTGTTCTGTGCGTTCTGATTTTTTTGCTCTCTCCGCCTCTTTTGCTTCTGCCCTCTCTCAATTGAGCTCTCTACCTCCTTTGAGGTACTTTTCTGACTTTTCAGCTACCCCAACCATTTTTTTGCGATTCATTATCCCTCTGCGGCTCTACAGCTTCTCTGCTCCCTGTCAGTTAGACTAGCCATCTAGCTCTGTGGCTCTGTGGCTTCAAAATGCATAATTACGTGTAAAAATTCCTGCTTGTAGTGTGGCATGATGATCAGGAGCGATTACAGAAGGAACAGGGCCGTTCTATAGGCAAAAACCCGAAAACTGAGAAAAATCCATTACATAGAGTTTTTTGGAAAATACACTATTGGATGTGAAATCCGAACGTGAAATTCCATTCAGTCACCCCTAAAATCCTTATCGGGTCCGCCATTAGGCAGTATATCACATTGCATAAGTGTTTTGGGTAAAATCCCAAATACACGAGAAATACATGAAAAACCCAACAATATCCTTTTTTATCGGACTTGAAATTATATCGAAATCGCCCTAATATCGTCTTTGGTCGCTATCGCAATCCCCACCATCGATCTATGGGATCTCCGATCAACGGTCAATATCCAATTTCGAGCGGCTTAGGAGTAAGAAGGTTACCCGCTCGAAAAGGCGGTTTTCCTCTCTCCTCCACCAGCCACGTGTCAACTAGTGTGTGGGCTCGAGCGGAGCCTGCCCAATACTGCTTTCCGCCTAAGGCCCACCTGAAATCCTACTTTATCGGAACCCAAATAACATGGCGTCATGTTTATAAATCCCTTTCAGGTCCGCTTTATCGCTTCAGGAAATTTTCTTTGTATTTTGGTTTTTACACCGAAACGCGCTAATACACAGAAAATCCCTTTATGGCGGAACTCAAACATTATGAAGCCTGGGTTATAAAACCCATCGGGTTCGGCGATCGCATGTGCATGTATTATCGCTCCTTTTACATCACTGCGAGGTGACGTTGCGATGCAATATATCACAATCGCAAGTCGTGTTGGCATGTGAGTCCGTCCTTTGCCTTGTGGCATCACCGATGTCGGTTCGCCGATATCGGCGATCACAACATCGCATTACCTGGGGTCCGGCCATCGAACACAGGGCTATCTCTGACCTGATATGTCGAGGATCGACAATTGGGGGTTTCTCCCCTTTCCGCTTAAGTCCACCTTTAGGACCTCCTCCGATGTGATTTCCCTTTATAAGGGTTTTTTGCCCATTTTAGGGGATTTTTTCCCTTTTCCAAAGAATAAAGGGCATCTTCTTTCTGTGATAACTTCTACATCCTAAGTCCATTCTTGCCCATTCAAGTTGCAGTAGATTCAAAAGGAAAAGACCTCTGCAATGGGGCTATTTCTAGGGACTTCCTTGGGCTTTCATTTTCCTCTGTGAGGAACACTTAGACTTAGGAGTCTATCCAAAATCCATTTTGGATCAGTTGTCCTCCAAACTGGGCAGTGTAGTTTATAGTCCCGCACTCCCTTGAAACTACTTAGAGCACTAAGACTATCCTGCTATCATATAGTCATTATGCAAGATGCCTTGTGTACAATTTCAATCTGCCTCCATTCACTCTTCCTAGAAAAGGTTCCCCATTCAGCTTTGTGAGATGAACTCTGCCTCCATCTGTAATTTCTTTGACAATATACGGTCGTAACCAATGCATCTAGAATTTATCCTGAAATTTAGTGAATTTCCTATCATATAACAGGACCAAATCGTTTACCTTGAAAGTGTGAAGCTTTATATGGCGATCATGTCATGATTTTTCACATTCCTTCTGTACTTTTTGATGGAATCCTGCCAAAAATTGATCCTCTTCGAGCTCCATCAGTTGCGCGAGTCGTTCCTCCAATACCTCGAGATCTACCATTCCTGTCAAGGCTTTTATGCGCAAACTAGGCACGATGTACTCCATCAGCATTACAACTTCAACCCCATATACTAATCTGAATGGCATTTTCCATGTCATCTTCTTACAAGTAGTCTTATAATCCCATAGTACTACAGGTACGCGCACATCCCAGTCATTTCGCTACACGTTGTATATCTTCGTCAGTGCATTCTCCAAAATTTTATTGAAGGCTTCAATAGTTCCATTGGCCTATGGGTCATATGGCGTACTCCTCTGTTGGTAGACCTAGAATTCTTTAGTCATTGCATTGATTGTTTCATTCAGAAAGTGCGTACCTTTGTCACTCATCAACACTTTCGGGTAACCAAATCTGATTAATACATACTCAAACAAGAACTTTGCTACCATAGCCCCTGTACAATCCTTATCCAGTTGTGCTTCCACCCATCTGGTTAGATATTTCATTGCGATGATGATATAACGCCCACCTGTTTTCTTTCCTGGGGGTTGAATTGGCCCAACAAAATCAATAGCCCACTTCTCATATGGCTACAAAGATACTTTAGGATGTAATGGCAATTCATCCCTTCGTGGTGGTCTTCCAGTTCTTTGACATGCATCGCATGCTTTACAATGCACCTTGGAATACTTATGCAGCGTTGGCTACCATAGACATGCGCGCAAAATATTTTGCGTAGTTTCCTTGCCTGCATAATGACCTCTCGCAGCTCCCCCATAAGCTTCAGCAAGAATGCTATCCTACTCA
Source organism: Pinus tabuliformis (assembly GCA_031772625.1). Taxonomy (NCBI): domain Eukaryota; kingdom Viridiplantae; phylum Streptophyta; class Pinopsida; order Pinales; family Pinaceae; genus Pinus; species Pinus tabuliformis. The sequence continues at coordinate 903,783,803 of CM062817.1, read as the reverse complement.
AAATCCAGCACATATCTTCGTAATATTTCATCCACGCCCATCTTATATAGATGTCCCGCAAAAATTGAAAAATCTGTTGCGCACACTACTAACCCCTTCTTTTTCTTACTTTTATATCCTTCTGGTGTCGTCAAGAAGTGAATAATATCGGAAAATTAATTATTTTCTACTCGAACCGCAAATAGTTGTGCATCTGGTAACCCTTTTCCAAATTATTTTGCTCCTCGCCTGTTTCAATCAGTGAAATATGGTCAGGTCCTGCATTTAACCTCCCTTGTTGGGTTGTGTTATATTCTTTCCACGACTAGCCCATGTAGTTAACTGGGGGGTTAGAGGGGGGGTGGAACCCCCCTTTGTTGCGCCAATTGTGTAGCGGGGGGGGGGGGGGGGGGGGGGGGGGTCACAGGCGGTTTGAGAGGTGCAGGACCTACCTATGGTTTTGTGCGTGATTTTTGCACATGGCTTTGGATGCTACGGTTTTCGGTCCATGATTTTGGACGCGCTTCGGCATGTATAAATATGTATTGTAAAATTGAAAGGAACATAATGAAAAATCAAGCTGGTAGTCCTGGTTTTAGGATCCAGGGGAAAATATCTGTGTATATGTGTTTTATGTGTTATGCTCTCGCATTTTTTATTTTCTGTGTTTTATAATTCTTATGCAGGTAATTTCTGTATGGGGTTAAAACCTACATTTGGTATCAGAGTTGTTTTGGCTTCAAGGGGACGCCTTTGCTGCTGAGGGGTTTCGCTTAGGCTTGTGGTAGACCCTATTCAATGGGAGATCTGCGGGATCGCTTCTGGTGGTGAAAGAAGATGGCGAGCAGTGGAAAGATAGAGATTGAGAAATTTAATGGTCAGAGTTTTGAGTTATGGAAACTCAAGATGGAGGATATGTTGGTGGATAAAGATCAGTGGATCGTGGTAGATCCAGGTACTAAACCAACGGGAGTGTCCGATGAAGAATGGAAGAAGTTGGATCAGAAGGCAAAGAGCACAATATGATTGTGTGTCTCAGATTCATTATTGTTGAATGTATCAGGGGAAGCTACGGCGAAGGCTTTGTGGGACAAGTTAGGGACTTTATACCAATCTAAGTCTTTAGTGAATAAACTGTTCCTATAGAAAAAACTGTATAACCTGAGGATGAAAGATGAAGACTCGGTGATAGAGAATCTGAACGCATTTAATATTGTGGTAAGTCAGTTATCATCTGTTGATATTAAAATTTTAGATCAATATAAGTGCATCAATTTGTTGTGTTCTCTACCAGATTTGTGGGATAGTCTGGTTATTGCAATAGGTAGCAATGCAACTTCCTTCCAGTTTGATGAAATAGTCTCATCCTTGTTGACGAAGGAGATGAGATGGAAAAATACGGAGAGCCAAAATGGTGATGCCTTGTCTGTACAAGGACGGTCCCAGAAAGAAACAAAAATAGGTCATCGATTGGGAGATCTAAATCTAGAGGGAGATCTAAATCTCCAGGAAAACTTGTAAAGGTGGTGTGTTGGAAATGCGGAAAGAAAGGGCACTACAAAAGGGACTGTAAATCTAAAGCTCCTGATAAAGGAAAGGGATCTGATGATGCTCCTTCTATAGAGGTGAAAACCACCTCAGATGAAGGTGGGGATGTGTACTTGGCTTCTTCAAGTACACATGTAGATCATGAGGCATGGTTGATTGACCTAGGTGCATCCTTTCACTTCACTCCCCATAGAGAGTGTTTCTGTGAGTATGAGAAATAGGATGGTGGTGATGTCTTCTTGGGGGATGACAGGAAGGCTAGAATTGTTGGTCGTGGAAAAGTAAAGTTGAAGTTGCAAGGTGGAAGGGTTAGAACACTTTCGGGTGTTCTACATATTCCTACATTAACCAGAAATCTAATTTCTGTAAGCAAGCTAGATGATGCAGGTGTAAAAACAATGTTCGAGAAGGATACTTGCAAGATGGTTCATGGGGAACTAGTATTGATGCGGGGAGTTCGAATTGGAACTCTGTACAAGCTACAAGGTAACACTGTTGTTGATGGGTGCAACAGTTCTGTGGTTCCTGAAAGTGGAGCAGAAAATCTAGTGGTCTCTGGAGAGAAGACCATGTTGTGGCATCAAAGGCTTGGAAATATTGGAGAGAAGGGCCTTCGAATACTTCATGGTAAAGGTATGGTAGAAGGTATGAGTAATAGCTCTCTGGATTTTGATTTCTGTGAAAATTGTGTATATGGGAATTAGAATCGGGTGAGTTTCCCCTCTTGTGGTAAGAGGGCAAGACAGATATTAGAGCTTGTGCACAGTGATGTGTTTAGACCTGTGAAGGTTCCATCACTGGGTAAGTTTGTCTACTATGTATCATTTATAGATGACTTCTCAAAGAATACATGGATATATTTCCTTAAGAAGAAATCTAAAGTCTTTGACAGGTTTAAAGAATTTAAGGCTCTAGTGGAAAACCAGACAGAGAAGAAGATAAAGGTGTTGAGGACAAATAATGGTGGAGAGTTTGGCAGTAAGGAATTTGAAGAATTCTATAAGAAGTGTGGTATAGCACAGTAGAAGACTACTCCATACACACCTGAGCAAAATGGAGTTGCAGAAAGAATGAACAAGACGTTGATGGAAAGGGCAAGAAGCATGCTCAGTGGTACCAGGTTAGGACAAGAATTCTGGGTAGAGGCAGTGGAGACAGCATGTTACCTAGTCAATAGATCACCTTCATCAAAGTTGGAGGATAAGACTCCACAAGAGGTATGGACTAGTAAGAAACCCTCTCTTTCACATCTGAGGATATATGGATGTGATGCATATGTACATGTTCCAAAGGAGAAAAGAACCAAGTTGGATAGTAAATCTGAAAAGTGCATCTTTATTGGGTATAAGGATGGTTTAAAGGGTTATAAGCTTTGGAACCCAGTAATAAGGAAGGTTGTGTACAGCCGAAATGTGGTGTTCAGAGAGGTGAAAGATGTTATTAAACTTGAAGTCCAACCAAAGGAACCTAAGAAGATAGATTTTGAGCTTAAGGAGGAAGAATCAGACTCTACAAAAGAGGTGGAATCCTAAGATTAAGAGCCACAAACTCCGGGTGTGAGAAGATTAGTTCAAGAAAGAAGGCAGCCAGAAAGCTATAGTCCATATGCTTTCTGTTCAAACTTTGCTTTATCAATTACTGATGATGATCCTAGAACTGTGAAGGAAGCAATAGATTCAAAGGATGGAAAACTCTGGAAAGAGGCCATGGTTGATGAAATGGCATCTTTGCACAAAAATGAGGCTTGGGATCTAGTGGAGTTTTCGGTTGGAAGGAAACCCATTGGTAGCAATGGGCGTTCAAGAAGAAGACAAATGCAGAAGGAAAAGTGGAGAAATACAAAGCTCGATTGGTAGCAAAAGGTTATTCCCAGGTGCCGGGAATTGATTTTGGTGATATTTTTTCTCCTGTTGCCAAGGTAACTTCTATTAGATTACTTTTATCTATTACTGCTGCTTTTGATTTTGAGGTAGAATAGATGGATGTGAAGACAACATTTCTTCACGGGGATCTGAAAGAGGAGATCTACATGAAGCAACCTGAAGGCTTTGCGGTGAACGGTAAGAAAGAATTGGTATGCAAGTTAAAGAAGTCTCTGTATGGGTTAAAACAGTCACCAAGGATGTGGTATCAAAAATTTGATACATTTATATGGGGATTTGGCTTCACCAGAAGCAAAGCAAATCACTGTGTGTGTTTTAAATTAATTGGTGACCGTGTTATTTATCTAGTATTGTATGTGGATGATATGTTGCTGGTTGGAGATGACAAAGAAAATATCCAGGATTTGAAGACCCATTTGTCCTCCAAATTCAACATGAAAGATCTTGGTGTTGCAAACTAGATTTTGGGCATGGAAATTAAAAGAGATCGAACAAAGAGGAAGCTCTGGTTAAACCAGAGGAAGTATGTCGAGACAATATTGCAGAGGTTTAATATGTAGGATAGTAAACCGGTGAAGGTTCCTATTCATGTAGGTGTAAAGTTATATGCTAAACAGTGTCCCAAGACACAAGAAGAGGAAGAGGACATGTCTCGTGTTCCATATGCAAGTGTAGTCAGTAGCATGATGTATGCAATGGTTTGTACTAGACCAGACATTGCACATGTAGTGGGAGTATTGCACAGGTTTATGTCAAAACTAGGGAAGGAGCACTGGACAACAATGAAGCGGGTTTTCAGGTATTTGCGTGGCACTAGTGATTATGGTTTGTGCTACCAAGGAAGACTAGGATTGGATAGAGTGTTGGATACTTGTGGCTTTGTTGATGCAAACTGGGCTGGAGATCTGGATCAGAGAAGATCTACAAGTGGGTATGTGTTTAACCTATTTGGAGGTGCAGTCAATTGGATGAGTAAGAAACAATCTATAGTGGCACTATCAACTACAGAGGCAGAATACATGGCAGCCACTCATGCATGCAAGGAAGTAGTTTGGTTGCAGAGATTGTGTTCAAGTATGGGGTTAGTACAGGGAGCTATAAGGATAGACTGTGACAGCCAAAGTGCATTTTTCTTGGCAAAGAACCCTGGATATCATTTAAAGAAAAAACACATTGACGTTCAATATCACTTTGTGAGGGATATGATAGAAGACAAAAAGGTGTTGCTAGTAAAGGTGGACACTTCGAAGAATACTACAGATGCATTGACAAAATCTGTGAGCTCTGAGAAGTTCTCTTGGTGTAGAGAAACAATGGGCGTTGCAGGGCTGGATAAATGACTAAGTTCTCTTATGGTCCCCTATGGAAAGAAAACAACAAGTGGGAGAATGTTGGGTTGTGTTATATTCTTTCCACGACTAGCCCACGTAGTTAACCGGGGGGTTAGAGGGGGGCTGGAGCCCCCCCTTCGTTGCGCCAATTGTGTAGCGGGGGGGCTCACAAGGGGTTTGAGGGGTGCAGGTAACCCAATTTTGTTTTAGGACCCTATATTAGTTTGGGCGGACCTACCTATGGTTATGTGCATTATTTTGGTACATGGTTTTAGACGCGATGGTTTTCGGTCCATGGTTTTGGACACGATGGTTTTCGGTCCATGGTATTGGATGCTTCAGCATGTATAAATATGTATTGTAAAACTGAAAGGAACATAATGAAAAATAAAGCTGGTAGTCCCGGTTTTGGGATCTAGGGGAAAATCTCTATGTATATGTGTTTTATGTGTTATGCTCTCGCATTGTTTATTTTTTTGTGTTTTAGAATTCGTATGCAGGTAATTTCTGTACAGGGTTAAAACATACATCCCTGGCTTCACAATGACTTCAAAGTCATATTCCTGAAATAGTAGGAACCATCTGCAGATCTTCCCCCCCAACATAGGCTTATTGACAAGGTATTTCAAGGCAGAATGATCTGTGTACATTGTTAAATGTCCTCCTAACAGATAATGCCTGAATTTCTACAGCACGTACACCATGGCCAATCCTTCGCTCTCAGTCGTTGAATAATTCTTCTCAGCCTTTGATAACTTATGACTCGCGAAGGCTATAGGATGTTCCATTTCTCCTTCATCGACTTGTGTTAGCACTGCACCCAACGCAATGCAAGATGCATCCACATGTACATGAAACTCCCTTTTCCAATCAAGGAATACCAAAATCAGCATAGTGACCATGTTTTCTTTCAATACATCTAATTTGTGCTGACATTCTTTGTCCCAACAGAATGTTGCGTCCTTCTTCAGCAGTTTCTCCATGGGTGCAGTAATTTGAGCATAAACTTTGATAAATTTTCGATAATATCCCGTATGTCCCAGTGTCGCTCGCAGCTGCTTGAGATTCCTTGGGGCCTCCAAATTCACAATCACTGCAATCTTTTAGGGTCCACCATCAATCCTTGATTTCACACCACATGACCCACCAAGATCCCAAAGGGAACACAGAATATGCATTTCTTCAGATTCAGCGTGATTTGGTATCTACGACACGTATCCAACATCAGGCACAGACTTGCTACATGGCTCTTTACTAATCCAAACATCGTCCAGTCATTAAAGTATACTTCTAAGAACTTATGAATGAACTCCTTGAAAGATGTTATGACTACGCAAGAAAATATCGCAGGTGCATTCTTAAGTCCAAACGGCATCACAATGTACTGGAAACAACCCCATTCCTTTGTGAAGGTCATTTTGCTCCTATCCTCTGGCGCGATCTTAATTTGATGATACCTAGGAAACCCATTGGTAAAGGAATAGGCATACTTCCCTCCAACATTGTCTAGCACTGCATTTGTAAACGGCGTTGGGAATGGGTCATGGACACATGCATCATTAAGCTTACGCAGATCTATGTAAATCCTTATTTCACCCTTTTGCTTCTTCTCCTAGACCACCATCAGGCTCACCCAGTCAAATTCCTCAACTGGTTCTATGATGCATGCCTCAAACATTTTATCTAGCTCTTGGCACACCTTTTCCTTGTATTTAGGATTAAGGTAATATGGCCTTTGTTTGATAGGCTTCAATTCTGGCTTCAGAGTGATCTTCATAACACCCAAATCACCAACTATGCCCTTCAAATCTGAAAACTTAGTAGGGAAGAGATCCTGGTATTCACAGATTAACTCAGTAATTTTATCCACGATAGCGTCATCCCACTAATCTCCAATTTTCATGAAATTTGGTTCTGCTTCAATGCCAATGTTTACTTTCTTTGTTTTCAACGGCGCAGTGATGTCCAGGTTGTCTATTTGTGGGCCTTCAACTTCGCGATGCCCTTCTGCCTTTGGAATATTAATGTTTCTCAAATCTTCATCCTCCTCTTCAGCGGTCACATTATAGCATTCCAACACATGGCGCAGCTGGGTGCTCGAATCTGGTTGGGCCCATTCCATAGGTTCTTGTGGCATTTGTAGCGTTTCATTGATACTTGTGAAGTTTTCTTCAAAGTTGAAGGTCAATAAAAATCCTTCCTTCAACACATACCATTTTGTAGTACCATAGCGAAGCTTCGTTTCCAGATACCAGTTCATGGGAATTGCATTCAAAGTATGGCAAAAGATGTGTAACCATTCTGGTTGTGGTTTTGTTCCCCATGCTTTAGTCCATTTCACTAGGTGATCATGCAGATCATCCCTTCCATTATATTTCCCAGTAATTATGGTGTTAACACGCCCAAATCGTAGCTTCATCATTCTTCTGTAATCTCGTCAGCCAACAAAATTATCCTTATGTGTACCCCACCATCGTGCAGGCATAGTGCGTAGTGCTAACTCTAATGCTTGGAAGTAGTGATCCTCAGGGACCTCGCACTCAAATTCATCCAAAAACAGATCAACATCAGTTAAGCCATCATAACAGGGTAATTTCCTTACCTCCAACAAAACAAAATGCAGCGAATTCTTCATCATATTGCATTGAAATGTAGACACTTCATGCAAGTGATTCTTCCAATGCTCCAAATCTTCATCTGAAACCGAGGTGCGGGAACTCTCCCGGTCCCATGCAATCCATCCATCCACCATCGGATTGATCCAGTCCTGATCTCACACTGTTATTTTGTAGATTTGATCTGGTTCATCCTCACTTTCTTCATAATTGCGGATTGGTTCAATATAGCACGCCCCTTCTGCAGGGTCCAACGGTACTACAACCTGAAGCGATTTTCTTTCAAATGACATTGTCCTCTTCTTCAAATTGATAACCCCATTCATATCAATGGCCCAGTTAATTCCCAGGAACACGGGGTATGGACTAATGTCATTGACGATCTCTATAACCTCAAAGTTGGCCATCACACTCGCACCTTCTATATCAACTTTTACTCCATATAATCGTCCGATGGGGATGATTTTCTGTTGGTTCAGCATTCTAAGCTGAATTGGAGACCACTGCAGTGCAGGTATCCCCATTCGCTCCCATGTTTGTTTTGGTAATACGTTCGCATCGAACGCCAGATCCAAGATGACCTGGTCCATCTCGTAATCACCTATCTGCGTGGTGATCCTCATCTTGCGCCCTGTTCGAGCCTTATGTTTGGAAATTTTTCTGACCACCTGGTGTCCATCAGGGACCTTCTCCTTGCTGGCGCATTTGTTTATTAATCACTTCAGGCCTTCCACAGCTTTGCTATCGCACAATAGTTTTATGCAGGTCTCCAAAAACGTAGTGAGGATAAAGGGATCAACCTCTGCAGGTGCGCTGGTTTCTTGCATCTTGTCTTGGCTTCTTGAGGTGGATGCCTCAGCGAAGCTTTTCTTGGCTTCCATAAAAGTATCCTTAGTGTGATTTAGATCAAAGGCAACTTTCTTCTCTGGGCCCTTTCAGACACATCCGTCCTCTTCAGGTTGTTTACCTTTATCATTGCCAATTGTTATTCCACTTCTCAGCACTATATTCACGCTTTGATCCTTTTCAAGGGGCCCAACTCTCATCATGTGTAACTTCTGCGTAGGTTGCTAAGGTTTTGCTTTCTTCTCTTGCATTTTAGCTATCAGCGACGGAGCCATTTGTTGGCTTAGGGGGTCCCAATCCAGGTTCAGAGTTAGTTGCGCCAACCAACAAAAGCCTACACTACTGGCCCTTTCGGCCACAACCTGCGTAGCGCAGGCCGTAGTCTCGCCCGAAGCAATATGGGGAATGCAAGAACCAAGTTTCTGCATCTAGAGACTAGTGTTATGTCTTTTGGATCTTCAGATCTGCCTTCGTGTAGATCTATACGATCTTAGGGAACGTTATTGCAACTCTGTTAAAAAAGTCTTCAGACCTTTATGAAGGTCTACGATCAGTCTTTGCGGACCTTTAACAGTTGATTTATCCACTTGCGCATCAGAGAATAACCCTAAATTAGTGTTCACGCAGATATACTTAGGTTTAGTAAACATCAGAGAATGCATCAGAGTCTTCATGAAAATACTTAAAAATGCATTGTGTACATAATTAATACTTATTCAAAAGAATCGCACAACATTCAATCAATATTTCATAAAACACATCATTTATCGACAGCATATGGCATTAACAGAAAGAAAAGAAATATGCAAGAATTCTTCAGAAACTATCTTTATTGATCTTCAATTCAAGGTTACAGACTCAAAACTACCCTTTGCACATAGGTGCAAGGGTCTACGCACTCAGCTGCGGACTATACCTAGGCCTCTGTGCACTCAGCTACAGAGCCTTTCTTCTATCTTACCCACTTTTCCTCGCTATCACTTTTCACCCTTTCTACTCTTAATTTTCTTAGACTCTCTAAGACACACCTATTTATAGCCTTTTTCATACAATGCCATGGTTCGCGAACCGTGGGTGAATCTCAAAACTAACTCAAACTTTACATAAACAAGGGGCTAAATCCCTTTGACTCCTATTCATCTACGCACTCCGCATCCACAAATTGCGGAGACTTTACATTTTTTACAAAAAATGTATGGGACCCCATCCCAACAATCAATGTGTTATTTCCCTTGTCTTTTATATTCATTTGAGTCAATCTTAAGGGAGTTGGGTGTATTCTACAAAGACAAGATTAAATGTGGTATTGTGTATGGTTTATTTGATTAGTTAGTTAAACCATGGTGCATGTTCATTGGGTCTATTTGTTTTCTTAAATATTTATCACCTTTTTTTTTGTAACTTATTAGCTTGTCCATGCTCTTTGAGAGGGTATTAGTATGTAACTAATTTCTAGATACTAACAGCTTTTCTTTGTATGTTTCGAACATGTATCCCATTTTCTAGGGTGTAGGTGATTGAAAAGTTAACACTAGGATGCTTATTCTTTTATTGATTATATAGGTAATGCTAAAACAATGCTTCCAATTTTGTAGGTGTTGACTGTTAATTTTTTTTTTAATGACTACATGTTCGTCAGATATCTGAAAAACCCATATATGCCAGATATTCGATGTAAATATTCATTGTATATCCAACGAGCATGTCTATCAAAATACTCGTCAGAGGCATGGCACCTCCATCGAATAGCATAATTCAATGTCAAATATTCAACACAAAGTTTTGTCAGATATCTGACGCACTTTCATAGATTATCTAATATTCTATGTAGGAAAAATGATGAAAATGTATGTTGAATTTATAAAAATATGAATAGTAGAAACCACTTTTCTTATCATATAATTACTTCATAATGATATTCAACCATTTTATCTTATGGCTCTAATATCATTGAGAAATTATACATAGAAAATATCAATAGTAATGCAGTGAAAACAATAAGATCATAAAGAGACAACCATGCACAATAGAGACAACAAATTTAACCGGGGAAACCCAAACTTTGGAGAAACCCCAATAACTTTTCTTATAGGAGAAATTACCCTTCAACGATATTTATAATTCCAAAATTTTTCTAGAAATTTATGCCGAAATCTAATTCTAATACTAGTCAAACTTGGTCAAAGTTTCAACCATTCAATGTTGGTCAAACCAGCTAAGAAATCAAATCTGGTCAAACTTTTGGTCTAATCACTTTAGCCCCTATGGTCAACTTGAACCTGAAGTTGACTCCTAGCGTCAAAACCATGGTCAAACCTACGGTCAACTCTACCTGTAGTCAAATATGTATTGTGGTCAATTCTAGTCAAAAATATGTGGTCAAAGTTTGCATGTGAAGCCTCATATTTCTTAGTCAAATTTGATCAAATAATAGCTTTGTAAACTCGGTCATAGGTTGGTCAAATAGTCAAGAGACTATCTCGGTAAAACCTCCAAATCATCTTCTTTTACTTCGCACGTGTGGCTGGAATAGAAGAGAGAATATATGGTGAATCTCAATTGGTCAAAGTGGAGTAGCACATCATGCATTTATATAATTCAAATGAGTTTGAATTTTACCAAGGGATATGCTTTTTCATGGTGGGGTTGACTTGACTTCTTAAGCCTACAGATGCCCAAAATAATAAAAAAATAAATAAATATATATATATATTTTATTTTATTTTTCACAATTCTTCTAAGCCTACTTTAGAGACCTCTTGGCATGTGGGAATACGTACCAATGCTACATAAATAAATCAGCACTCCCTCTTAGCGAGGGAGGTATTCTCCTTGGCTATAAGAGATTTCCCGCTAGCTTAAATTTCTCTATCATAAAAAAAAATTATGAGCTTTCCATGTTGATGCATAAATATAGATAAATCCATCCTAAAGTGGGAAATGTGAGTATCCAGATCCTTTTATCTCTGGCAAAAATCCTCTATGGCTCCTTAGGAAAATTTATTAATCTCCTATGGTAAAATTCCTTTATGACCCACCCAAGTCCTTATGGATTCTTAGGAGAGGATCTACCTTTGAACCATTCACCCTTATCCAAAATCCTTTATGGCTTATCAGGTGAATTACATCTATCTCCTTTGGTCAAAGTCCCATCTGACGTATCCAATCCCTTTTGGTAACTAATTACTTCTAGATTCTTAGGAGAAGATATGTCCAATCTTTTAATTTCTCAGGGATATTGACCTATGACCTAGCCAAGTCCTTATGGATTCTTATGTGAATGTATCCATCTCCCCTAGTCAAAATCCTTTATGATCTAGTCAAAATCCTTCATCAAGAGATAGTCTGCCCAATCCTATAAAGACATCATAACTCCCTTTCAATAAGGAAAACATTCTATATCATTCCAAGCTTGTCTATGAAGTATACAAAACTTAACCCTAGACAAAGGCCTAGTGAGAATGCCAAAAATATGCTCATCTATGGATATATACTAGAGCTCCATTGTCCCTCTTTGCACCATTTCTCGGATGAAGTGATATTTGATCAAATCGTCTTGCAAGAAGCTTCAGAAGTCACATTGCTTCATGACTTGCAACACAGGCTACAATATACTCTATTCCTTTTCTACTGAGTCTGACAAAAGTTTTCTTCCTACTAAGCCAATATATCATGGTTGAAGTAGCACGCTGATTGATCTTTCTGCCCTTTGCACTCTCAGCCCAATTTGAATCTATATATCCTATACTCTCACTTCATTAACTAAGAGATATCTCAAACCGTATCTATTGTACCACATAAGTACCTTAACCATGCTTTGCTACGATCAATGCATATGCCTTAGCTAAACCATATATTGGCTTTTGGTGTTCACATCAAAGAAAATATAAGGCTTGGTGTTAACCAGGTACATCAAGGATCCAATCAACTTCATGCACATCATGATATCCACCAAATCTGACTCTCCAATCCTAAGAAATGGTGTATTTGGCTAGAAAGGCTTCATTGTAATATTTGAGGCCAATTCCCTCTGACACTGAAGTAGGTCTTCCTGTGGTATTCTTGGCTACTCCCTCTGTCATAGAAGAAAATCCTCCTGCCATTGTTTTTGTCTTTGCGATGTAAGAAAGTATTTCTAATGTTGTTTCTCCCTATACTCTCCTCCAAAAATTGGAAGCTCTTCTGGTAATCTAGGACAGTCTTAGATGTCTCTTAAATTTCTCTCTTTCGAACACAAATCACTCTTGCTAAGTCTATGCTCGATCCCTTAGGCCTATCTATCATAGACTAGAGAAAAAATATCCCTGTAGTCCACTCCCTCTTCGAGGGATATTCTTCTTGCCACAACCTTGTCATGTACTTCCTGATGTTTCCACCTATGTAATGGAAGTCTTCACAATGGACTTGTTCTTCCTTTCTGTAAACCTCATTCAGGAGGTCATGGAAAAAGAAAATTCATAATGGAAGTAAGAAGGAAATATCAAGGCCATAAAAAATAAAAATACTAAATAATAATAATAATAAAGAGAGAGAAATATGAAGTACTTATCTCGTAATTTAAGAAGAAACAATTGAAAATTGAAGGGAATTGTCAACTCCCTCTTAATATTTTCCTCCTTAATGAAGTCCATATGGAATATTATCAAGCCTAGATTCCTTTGTTTCTTTATCTTATAGATTAGGCTTAGAATGTCATTCATTAAGCTATCTAGCCACACCAAAGGCTTAACAACAAGCTAGCATCAACACAAAGTCATTCCACATGTTATCAAGGAGATAAACCAAGTATGGATCACACCAACTCCACTTGCATTCAGCACTCCGAGTCTTTCTCTAGGGTTTCATCCCACAAACCCTAGTAATTTATTATGCAATATTTCAATACAAGTCATAACGTCTAAGTATTCTCTAGGGTTTACAAACCCTAAGTATTCCAACTCGTATACTAAGTTGTCATTTGCCTCCAATGCTCACACATAGATCAATTCCTTTTGATTACTTTCTACTTATTTCTCATAGGTAGGCTTCTCCTTTAATCGCCTATACTATATCAATCACCTTGGTTTTAGCCCCCATACATCACTTCTCAACCTTCTCTTCCTTTTTTCCCACAATAGTTTGCTACAACCACCTTCTACTAGCCTTACCACAGGCTTGAGGGTACTCAACCCTCCTCAAAAGGCTCTTGGACTATTTTTTCTAATAATGAGGCCTTTCAGCCTACCTAAGAACACTTTATGAGGCCCTTGGCCCTCTTATAGGGCTATGGCCTAGCCACAGATTTACTGCGACCCTCATAATATAATTTCCTTGTAGCCTTTTCACCTCAGTTGTCCTTAAAAACTTCTCACAAACATCAGTTTAGTCCTCTTCTTGACTTTGGTCAGCACCTAACTATCTCAAGCCTCCAAGAAAAGGTCTACACTGGGTTTTAAACCCCTTTTATTTGGTTGTGGATCCACCTTACATACTCTCCTTGACTTGGCCCTCCACAAATAGCAGATTAGATGCAAACTCAAACTCTTTAGAATAGATTTCATCCATATACTTCTTCTACTTTGCCTCTTCAAGACAACTATAGTTCCTCTAGCGATTGTTCTCTTACACCAGTGAAGTGACATCTGATTATTTCTTAGGCTAACTTCAATGGCTTCTCCTTTAACAAGCCTTTGATTCCATGTTGAATTTTCTACAAGATGAATAGTAAAAGCCAATTTTTTGATATTATAATTACTTCCTAATGATCTTCAACTAGTTTATCTTATGCAACTGATATCAGTGAGAATTATACATGTAATATCTCAACAATAATGCAATAAAAATAGTAAGATCGTAAAGCAATAGCCATGCACAATAGAGACAAAAAATTTACCCTGGGAAATCCAAAATTTATCTATGAAATTATTCTTCAACAAGGTTTACAATACCAAAAATTGTCTAGAAATATATGCCAATATCTAAGTCTAAATACTAGTCAAACATGATCAAAATTCCAACCAATTAACACTGGCCAAACCAGCCAAGAAATAAAATCAGGTCAAACTTTGGGTCTGATCACTATAGCCCCTATGGTTGAATCCTATGATCAACTCTTCCTGTGGCTAAATTTGTAAAGCGGTCAATTCTAGTCATAAATTTGTGGTCAAAGTCTGCACGTGTGGCCTCTTATTTCTCAGTCAAATTTGGTCAAATGACAACTTTGTAAAATCGATCATAACTTAGCCAAATAGTCAAGAGACCATCTCAGTTATACCTCAAAATATTCTTCTTTGACTTTCATGTGTGGTCGGAATAAAAGAGAGAAAATATTATGAATCTAAATTGGTCAAAGCGGAGTAGCACTTCATGTATTTATATAAGTCAAATGAGTTTGAATTTGACCAAGGGACACACCCTTTCATGGTAGGGTTGACTTCAATTCTTGAGCCTACATGATACCCAAAATAAAATTTATTTTATTTTAATTTTTACAGTTCTTCTATGTCGACTTAAGAGGCCACGTGCCACGAGGAAATACCTCCCAATGCTACACAAAAAATTAACATTATACGTCAGAGATCTGATGCACTTCTAATAAGAATTTGTTGAATATCCAATGATTATCTGTTGAAAATAAGGATTTATTTCAATGAGGATATCAGATGAAGGGGTGTCAGAGATCTGATGACAACATTTTCAATGGATTATTTGAGAAATTACACCAATGAAACTGGAAGCCACATTTTGTTAGAGTGCCTACATATTTTCATTGAAAAAATGATAGACAATCGTACGAGGATATTTGATGAAGGGGTGTTGGATGAAAATATGTTTTTTTCAGATTATTCAACGAAATTACACCAACAAAACTGTGAGCCATGTTTTGTCAAAGTACCTAAGTAATTTCGTCAAAAAATCGACAGAAAACCATCAAATTTTAGTCAATTGGGAAGTAGTGTCAGGATATCTAGATTTTATCATATGTTTTAGAAATATGCATTACTATATCAATACCATCAACCTCAAACTACCACGTCATCACTCGCATCATATACCATGTCATACTTTGCGTTATGTGTTTCCACATGTCCACTATTTGTTCTACCCTCCTGGCATCTGGATTTGAATTTTTCATAAAAACAAATTTTAAATAAAGTATGTACTTTTCTAACTTCTGCATCTATAAACAAACAATCTCCATATATATCTAGATTTTGTCAACAAATAGGAAGAATGTAAATAACTAGTAGAAAGGAATTATTTATTAGATTCTAAATTTTTAGGGTATCTAGATTCTATCATATGTTGCCAAAATATGTGGTAACTCGTAGAAAAGGGTTATTTGTTGTATTTCGGTTCAATTGGATATTTGGAATCTATTATCTAATGGGGAAATATAAGGTAATTTAAGGCAAGGGGTCACTTGTTGGATTCTTGATTATTCATATATCCATATTATTTTCTTTGATCCCTTTCCACTAAGCCATAGTATGTAGCTAGGGCCAAGGCTAAAAACCTTTAATCATTGATTTTTCTAAAATTGTTTATAGAATTTAAGGTTAAATTGTGATTGTAGAAGACTTATCCAACTTGACATTATTCAAAGGAATTATAGGCTATTATCAAGTCTTATTTTCACAACTAAATAGAGTTTTTAATTTAATAATTATGTATGCAACCAGTATTTATTCCTCCTTTAGAAGGAAGAACTTTGGAACCCAAAACTAAACAACTTGATAACTTTCATTAATAATTTAAACTCTAGAACAAGTAATTTTCATATGCATAGTGTTTAAACATATCACAGGGAAAGCATACAAAGATCATTGACAACTACCAAGAATGGAAATACCCACTTCTATAGGAATTATCAAACCAAAAAAGAGAAGAAACTGCAAAGTTATATAATAAGCATTCCTTCTAACGTCATATAACAAATTTAGTAGATTTAGTAAGTCAAATTATTACCCATTAATTTTTCTATGTATTTTCCCATAGCATACTGCGAAATGATAGCTCCAATAACATAATGCATTAAAAAATTTAGAAATAGAAATTTATCTAAATATGATAAGCATGCTTAACAACAACCATCAAACTAAGTGATTTTTGTAGGGAATTTCTTATAGAATTGCACCACCTAGCCAGGTTATGATACCAGGAAATAGCTAAACTTAGGTCCATTCTCTATACATTAATATAATGATATACAATAACCAACATAACTACAGTACCAAGAACCCAATCCATATTTAGGTCCCAATCATGATAATCATCATCAAAATCAATACTACACATGGAACACAAATCTAAGACCAAAACTCTTGTTGAATGTTTATATTCATATTAGTCAATAAAAGAACAATAGATATAATATACAAGTTGAGAGTAGAACCTAAAAAACTCATGTTCAATTAATACTTTTAGCCAACACAATAGGATTAAAACCGATACAAGAATTCATATGAAATGTTATCTTAGAATTCTTCACAGCATTTCTCAACAGACTTAGAACTTCTAGCCATCGCAATACGATTCAGATCGATACAAAATTTAATACAAAACGTTATCTCAGAATTCTTCACAGCATTTCTAAATAGACTTGGAATGTACAAAATAGGATAAACTATACTTGAACAGAGTATTAATTAGACAACAAAAAAATAAACCAGGATTCCCACCAAAGCACTAGAACTAAAGTTGAAGAGGCTTCTGAACCCCTGATTTACGATGATAAACCTTTTTATTCTGGAGGTTGCTGAAATTCAAAACTAAGAATATTTTGCTAGCTCAGCATACTAGGTCACCCACTATGCCATTTTCACACATTCCCTTCTCAACTATTTGTCACTCGATTCCGTAAATTAGCTACAAAGGAAAAGTTGTAAAACCTAGTTTCAAATATTCCATGATGCCTAAGATCAAAGTAAATGATAAACTTGGATCTAAATGATAAATAATAAATTTGTGGTCAAAAAATTAAGCAAACACAATTAATGATTATTTATCATCAAAGGGAAGGCATGTGCATAGGTAAGGCATGTGTGGATATTTAATCGAAAAAATAGATGCATTCATCTCAAGGAGGGTTGGGATTCAACTCCATGAACTATAATGTAAATAAGATACATGGAACAAAAAGGCTTTCATAGTGACATTTTTTAATGAAATGAAACAAAAAATATGCACAAAGAGAGGGTAAAAAGACTGCTAATTAGGAGAAAACTATGCAAATGGAAAAATCAAAACCAAAATCATGCTTATTTCTCCTTTTTCTTTCTTCTTATTGTTAAGAGCATAATGTAATTGAACTTACATTTAGATATTAAATTATGTCTAATTTTTTTGACGTCGAAAATAATGAAGCACTCATCAAAATTATGATACGTAATCGAAAAAATAAATGCATTCATCCCAAGGTGGACTTATATTGGGCCCCCATGAATTGTAATGTAAATAAGGTACCTCGAAAGAAAAAAAATAAACTGCATTCAAAAATTGACTTTAGTCATGCATAACACAATAAAAAAATTTGAATGATCAAAGACCGGAAAGAAGAAAAGTGAGTGCTTTAAGATTTGATAATACTCAAAAAATGTGAAAGGACGGATCGTGATTGTTGAAACGTCAGATGCCTTTTATCGCTACTATTGAAGTCCTTAAAATAAATAGTTAACAATTAAGTATGATAAATGATTTCTTGGAGGGATTGCTTTAGCATATTTTGAAAGTAATCTTTGACCATAGGAGCCATAATGTCCATTTTGACATGTCGGTTTAAAATCTCCTCCTGCAATTGAGCAATCAAAACATACTGATATTCATTAAAATTAACAAAACTAACTAACCATTTCTTAATTTTCTCCTCAGTAAAATCAATTATATTATCAAACTCTGCTCCCATTGACTCTTTTAAAGTGTCCAATCCAACCATTAACACATCCTTCAAAATTAACACAGGGTCATTTGTCATGAGTGGACCCTGTAGATCATCAATAATTTTAAATGCCTTGAAAAGGCATCACTTCTTCCATCATTTATCTTGTTACATTTAGAAATGATCTCTTCTAGTATGTTGATTTTCACATACCATCTAGTTTTGATATGCTTCATTAAATTAACCCTTACGGGTTTTTGATGTTTTCTCTATACTTCACAGTGAATTAACCTTCTAAATGAAAGTAGATAAGTCATTGTCCACAAAATGCTTGTTGTGCACAAGGTCATTTTTAACCCAGTCAACAAAGGATGTAATTCTCTATGCTAAATTCCTCATATGGGAAGCTACTTCCCATGCATCTTCAATAATTTTCAATATTTTTCTTATATTATTGATAATATATGATTTTACTCCATTTAGGAGGTGGGTCGATTTCTTAAATCTATGGGGTATGTCAAGGGTAGAAATTGTCGATGTTGGTGCTTGTATTGTGAGTGGAGTCATAAACAAAGGAACTAGATTTAGAGTTTCTTCTAGCTCTTTTATTCTTCTTTTGAGCCTTGGGTTTTCTACTTCCTGCTCCGTAACAGAGTCTATAAATGCATCTCCAACAGTTTGATGCAAATTTATGAGTCTCAAACTTCAGACACATCAATATCCATTTGTATTTTATCAATAAACTTTTTATTATGAACCTTTACTCTTTCAACTTTCATTTTTTTACTACCTTTTGTCATATCTTTCATTTCACAATGTGATAGGGCAGTCATCAAAAGTAATGAATTCCTTAGAAATTTATTCCATTATACTTTAATTTTCAACTAAACAAGAACTAACCCAATCAGGTGGTCTAGTGTTGTCAACTTCTATGTCCATAATTTCTTCTACACTTGTTGTTTCTTTGGGACTTCTGACTTTGGATAATTGAGCCATGTGCACTCTTTCTGGGATGAATTTGGGAGGGGAATCTTCCTCATATCTAGCACCCGAGAGCCTATCATTATTCAATATCCCACTTGAAGTAATGTTTCTCTTCCTTTTAGTGGAAGATAAAATCGAGCGAGTCTCAGGTGTGGAGGTTGGAGGTTGCTCCGTAGGATTTTTTCCTCTCTACTTATATTTTCCTCCCACACTTGTGTTGGTTTCTTCAACAAATTCTTCTGTATGTATTGGAAACTATTGGTTTCTAGGTCCACCAATGTGACTCTCTTCACTTCCTATGCAACTCTTGTAAATAAATTGATGTATCTAATAGTAGCTAGGTGTCTGAAAAATATAGCTTCTGGATCAAAGCTTTGAACAACTGCAGCTTCACTTAAGTTAAAAGGTTTTAAAGACTATGCAAACTTTGAAATATGGGTTGTGTTCTTCACATTCACTTCTCCAACAATAAATGACAAAGAAATAAATTGTTTTTTCTTTTTGTGTTCAATCAAAATATCCATGGGCAGTATTTCCTATAAACTTCAGCAACAAAACAATTATCCATAACAAATTTGGGCAACATTAGAAATGAGACCAACCTAGTTGAATACACAATCTCTTTTGTAAGAGTAGTAGAGGACATAAAACATGGATTTTGGGACATTTGTTGTAGTTTATCACTTGATCATGTGGGTGAAAAGCCAAGAGAAGTCTCTAAAAGGTCATATAAACAAAAAAATATCTAGAAAGGAAATATTAGAAGGACCCTGGGAAGTTTCCGAAATGAATTATTGAACGATGTCCATCTTGCCTTCTTTGACTCCAAGAAATTTTCCACTTCTAACAACATTAGGCACTTATTCGACTCTGGTAGCTTGAATATCCTTTTGAATGCCCTGGGAATGAGAGAAATTGGGGTCTTCTTCACTCCTAGCATGATTTTTCTTGTTGTTAGATCAAAACTCCTTGCACACAAATAAATAATTTCTTTGAAATCAAAAACCTCTCGCACATATGCAGCATTTTCTAATCCACTAGTCCAAATTTTTTTGTTGTTATTTTGTTTGGTTAACAAGTTCACATACCACTAGTAGGCAATTTCCCAGTGAAAGTTCTTATCAATACGGGAAAGTGAGTTAATTGTATCAATGCAAATAGATTATTTCCTTCCTCTGTTAGCCATCTATGCTTTATACTAAAAAACACTTGCTTCATAAGTGATGTTCTAAATGTCTCTTAAATATAAATTCCTTGTTTTCCTCTATAATCAACACTTGTTACTATTTAGTGTGTGAACTATATTAGGCAGGACAGTGCTAATAAATATAAATTTAATATATACTAAGACCATCATTTATGGGACATAGTGGAGATAAATATCGAAATTGCAAAACCATCTCATCCATTTACTTTGCAACTTTCTCTTGTTTTAATATCATCAATATAAGTATCGTTGATTGCTTCCAAACATGGCTTACTTCAATTTTAGACCTAATAATATTATTGAACCTATGATACTTATCACGTTGTTAGATGTGGAGCTTGATTATCTTCTCTGTTGAGAGGTCTTATTTCAGCCGCATTTGGATCCCAATCCCCGACAGGGGGGTGTGGTGGGGACATGCCCCCCACTATTGTTGTTTGGAGGGTCCAGGGGGGCTACATGTTTGACCTGCCCCTTGGTAGGGATTCGGGGGCAGCACCCTCGAAGCTAAAAATAGATCAAGAATTACCTTGTAAAATATTGTAATTTCGTAGTCAATCTGGGTCGTTCATTAGGCAGATGATCTCACAATAGAAGTTATGTTTAATTTAGGGTTTTTTTCCCTAGAAGGAAACCCCTCATTTTATATGAGGGAATTGTATTGTAGATGTGTATTATTATTCTGAGCGAGAAAGAGAGAGGAGAATGTGTAAGAGCGAAGAGGAAATTATAGCGGATCTGTTATAGGTTGTATCTCTTCATTTTGCTGGATAATATAAAAGGAAGGACTGCTTGTTTCTCCGTGGACGTAGCCCAAATTGGGTGAACCACGTATATATGTGTCTCTCTTATTATATGTGTTTATGTCCACATTAATAAATAAAATAGAACAAAGTTTGAGGCAAAATCAAAGAAATGTGCCTTTATTGGATATGGTATAAATGATTTTGGTTATCAATTATATGATTATGAAAAACACAATATCATTAGGAGTAGAGATGTCAGATTCAATGAAAAGGTCTTGTATAAGGATTAGATGCAGAAACAGGAAAAGGAAAACAAAGAATACGAAATGCTTGATGAGTGTTGAAATGTGGCAACAAGAATATTCCAATTTTAATTTGTCCTTGGATTAAAATTGTGAATTAAAATTCGAATTTAGTCTCACCAGCTGCTTGAAAATAATTAATTAATTCATTATGGATTAATTAGCTGGATAAATTCAAGTTAGAAGTCTTTCTGAAGTCATGCAACAGTTATCCCTTAAATTAAGGATATTATCCCTTAATTAAGGAGATAAGATTGAGTTATATTTGAGTTGTAATTAATTAGCTCAGTTTATTGAGTTAAGTCCAGTTAAATTAGTTCCAAACTATTTGAGGAACTAATTGTGAGTTATCAGTCAATTGACGCATGCATGCACTCAACCAATGTACTCCAGATAACTGAAGATTCCCTCATCAATAACTCATGCATGATTATTCTGAGAAATACCCAGTTGAACTAAATGTCAAGGATAGTGTACTATCAGTTGCATGTGTTTTCCTATAAAGAAAACTCATGCATGCAGAAGGAATCATTCCTTGAGGATTGCGCAGTTTTGACAGTGTGTTAGAGCAGTGTGTGAGATCAGTGTTCCACTTGGTAACAGGAGGATCACCTAGGAGAAACTGCGCAAGGAAATAGGAGCTTGGAGGGTAGAGGAGAAGGTTTTGTGAGAATCCAAGTTTGCCTGTGAGTATCTGTGAGGATTGTACTATGAGCTCGCTAGCTGTGAGAGCTAAGGCTTTGTATAATTCTGATATATTTCCACTTTTTATGATAATACAGATAGTGGGGTTTTTAGCTAAGGCTTTCCCTGAAGTATTCTTCTGTGTATTGTGCATTGATTCTTCTTCTTCTGGTTATATTTTTTAGCTCGATCTTTAAGCTTCCACAAATTGATAGTAGAAGTAGATTATAGTATTTTGCTTTGGTTATATTGCATTATCGGGTTAATCTACAGTCAGAATTTCTACATGGTATCAGAGCTGTGAACAATATATGGAGAAGAGAATTCGAAGTTTGAAGTTCGGGGTTGTAGGTACAAAATTGAATTCTTATCATACTTCAAGGTTGGCCAATGGCATTCAATGGCTTGAGACTCGAGTATGCCTTGGAAGGTAGCTCGAATTACATAGCATGGAAATATCATATGGAGGCTGTATTAGAAGATAATGGCTTGAAGGAATTCATTGATCAAGAAATCCAAAAGCCAGCTTCAACTAATGCACAAGAATTGGCTGAGTGGAAGAAGTGTGTGGCAAAGGCGAGACGGATCATCCTTGAGGGAGTTTGAGACCATATTGTCTCGAGTCTCCATGGGAAGGATACTCCATTTTCAATGTGGAAGACATTGAAGGACCTCTACCAGAACAGTAGCGACCAGAGGAAATTGGCACTCAAGGATAAGCTTCGAAGAATCAAGATGGAGAAGGGTGATACTATTTCCACATATCTGAACAAGCTCACCACCTGCAGAGATGAGCTTAGCAGTGTGGGAATAACTACTGCCGATGATGATATGGTGAGCCTCGCTCTCCTTGGCCTTCCAAAAAGCTAGAATAGTTACCAGGACTCTGTGAATGGAAGGGAGAAACTGTTGGATTAGGAACGACTGTGGTCGGATCTCATGCAAGAGGAGATTAGGAGGAGCACACGAGATGGTTCTTCATCCAAGAATGATGATGAAGAAAATCTGGCCTTAGCAAGTAAGGCAAGGAAAGGGAAGGGGAAGGCTTCCCATTCCAAATCGAATCCTTCTCAAGGAGGGAAGAAGGTTGAAAAGTCTAAAGTGATATGCTTTAATTGTCACGAGATGGGACATTATGCGACTAATTTCCCATCGAAGAAGTCCAAGAAGGGATCCTCGAAAGGATCAGAAGGTGAGGCATTAGCCTCTCAATTCGAAATGGACTTTACCCTGATCGCATGCATGGTGTCATTGATGATGAGTTGTGTCTGGTATCTTGACAGTGGAGCCTCATTCCACATGACAAGTGATAAAAAATTATTTAGTGCCTTGGAGGAGAAAGACCTAAAGATGCGCACAGCGATGGGTGACGATGGAAGGTATAGTGTTTCAAGAGTGGGCACAGTTTCTTTTTAGAGGGAGCATGGAGCTCCTCTCACCTTGACAGATGTGATGTATGTGCCTGGACTGAAGAAGAACTTGGTATCGGTTGCAATGTTGGAGGACAAAGGCTACGACATTGCCGTCAGTAATGGAAAGGCGTTCCTAAGACACATAGCCATGGGTCAAACCAAGAGGATTGGGGTTTGAGTGAAGAATCTCTATAAACTAGAGGTAGATGATTGTGCAGCATTGAGTACGAAAGCAGAATTGGTGCAAAGCCAAGACAATGGCGAGTTGTGGTAGAGGTGGTTAGGCTATTTGCATCATGGGGCCTTAAAGATAATGTAGTAGATATCTACAGGACTTCCCAAAGGTAAAATTGAGCAAGTTGACACATGCAAAGGTTGTACCTTGGGAAAGTACACCAAGTCTTCCTTTCATGATCGAGACAGTCGAGCAGAGGCTATCTTAGAGCGAGTTCATACTGATTTGTGTGGACCATTCTTGACGGTATCCACAATGAAGCAAAGGTATTATGTGATTTTCATTGATGATTTTTCTTGTAAATGCTAGATTTATTTCATGCAGAAGAAGTACCAAACCTTCACAAAGTTTTGTGAGTTCAAAGCTTTGGTCATGAAAGAGTGAGGGAAGAAGATCAAGGCCTTGAGAAGCGACAATGATGGAGAATATGTCTCTCAAGAGTTTAAGGAATTTTATGCAGTGGAAGGAATTAAACGAGAGTTGACGGCACCTCATAATCCACAGTAGAATGGGGAGGTCGAGAGGAAGAATAGAACTATTGTAGGGGCAACACGGGTGATGTTTCATAACCAAGGCCTACCACTTCACTTGTGGGCTGAGGCATGCAACACAGCGATCTATTTGCATAATAGAAGCCCGCATCGCATACTTGGGATGAAGACACCAGAGGAAGCTTTCTCTGGTAAGAGACCAGATGTGGGTCACTTCGGGATCTTTGGCTCATCGGTATATTTCCATGTGACAAAGGATGCATGGAAGAAGCTTGAGCCGATAGAAGAGTTGGGGATACTTGTGGGGTACACTCGTACACCTCACAACTATCGGGTGTACTTGCCTACCAGTCGGAGGACAGTGGTTCACATAGATTTCAATTTTGATGAGTAGAAGGCCATGTGAGTTTCCCTTGAGAGGGAGATCCAACTACAGGCTGTGGAGGAACTGTTGGTTCCCAAGGAGGAGGAGCCTCAGACTAATGCGGAGCAACTGCATGCAGAGATTCCAAGAGTGGAAACATCCACTCAAGCAAAGTCTTCCAGAGATGGACAGAAACACACAAGATAAGCTAACAGATTGTTGAAGGATGTGAGAGAGAATGTGAGAGAACCATATTCTCAGTGCAGAAAAAGGAGGTCACCTAAGAGGTACACTGGATACATGGCCCTTATTGGGGAATGTGTTGATACCGAGCCATCTTCCTTTGAGGAAGCAGCGCAACAGTCGAATTGGGTTGATGCTATGGTGGAGAAGTATGACTCCATAGTTTGTAATAGTGTTTGGGACATGGTTCCAAGACCGGAGAATAAGTTAGTTGTGAGTTCCTGTTGGCTTTATAAGGCAAAGCAAGTTGCTAATGGTAGTGTGGAGAAGCATAAGGCAAGATTTGTTGCCCGTGGCTTTTCAAAGGTCGAGGGGATTGACTATGATGAGACGTTTTCTCCTTTCACAGGGTACTCATCTATGAGATCGATGTTGGCACTATCAGCACAGATGGGTTGGAAGATCCATCAAATGGATTTGAAGACTACATTCCTCAATGGCAAGATTGAGGAAGAGGTGTACATAGAGCATCCGGAAGGTTTTGAGACCTTCGATCGAGAGACGCATGTGTGCCGACTCAAGAGAGCATTGTACAGGCTGAAGCAATCACCTCATTCTTGGTACACCAGGATAGACAACTACTTCACAGGGTTGGGCTTCACAAAGAGTGAAGTGGATGCGAACCTGTATAGTATCGTGGTGAAAGGTAAGTTTTTGATCTTCATACTTTATGTTGATGATCTCATATTGACTGGTGATGATCAGTTGATCGTGTCTTGCAAGGAAGACCTTGCAAGAGAATTTGAGATGAAATACATGGGTCTCATGCATTACTTCCTTGGAATGGAAGTGTGGCAGAAGGATGGGGTGTTGTTTGTGTCTCAGGGCAAGTATGCCAACGAGTTACTCAGGAGATTCCACATGGAGAAGTGCAAGCCCATGCAGACTCCTCTAGCTGGTAATTGGAGGAAGGAGGATGCTACTTCAGGAGAAGTAGTAGAGGATATTGTGTATAGGAAGCTTTTGGGTTCACTGATGTACTTAGTGAACACACGACTAGATTTGTGCTATGTGGTGAATCAACTGAGTTAAGCCATGTTTTAGCCTACCAAGATGTTTTGGAAGGTAGCAAAGCATGTATTGAGATACCTCAGAGGCACATCTCAGTATGGATTATGGTACAGACAAACAGAGGGAGTGAAGCTATAGGGCTTCACTGATGCAAATTGGGTAGGGAGTCCATCAGATCGGAAGAGCACATCAAGAGGGATTTTCAACCTTGGGTTAACTACAGTTTCTTGGTACAGCAGGAAACAGAGGTCGGTTGCACTCAGCTCGGTAGAGGCTGAATACATGGCTGCAAGTCAGGAAACATGTGAGGCCATCTGGATGCGGAAAATCCTAGTTGGTTTATTTGATTAGAGGATGGATCCAACTGCGATCTATTGTGATAATCAGAGTTGTATCAAACTCTATGAGGATCCAGTATTTCATCATAGGTCTAAGCACATCAACATCCGGTATCATCATCTCAGATACTGTGTAGCAAGGAGGATCATGTTACTGTAGTATATTTCGATAGAGGAGCAAGATGCTGACATTTTGGAAAAGGCATTGTCAAAGTGTAAATTCGTGTTCGATAGAGACAGGATCAGGGTGGCAGATAATCCCTTTCTTGTTGAGAGGGAGTGTTTGAATGTGGGAACAAGAATATTCCAATTTTAATTTGTCCTTGAATTAAAACTCGAATTTAGTCTCACTAGCTGCTTGAAAATAATTAATTAATTCATTATGGATTAATTAGTTGGAGAAATTCAAGTTATAAGTCTTTCTAAATTCATGCAACCGTTATCCCTTAAATTAAGGAGATAAGATTGATTTATATTTGAGTTGTAATTAGTTAGCTCAATTTACTGAGTTAATTCCAGTTAAATTAGTTCCAAACTGTTTGAGGAACTAATTGTGAGTTATCAGTCAGTTGATGCA
The DNA here is from genome assembly GCA_031772625.1 of Pinus tabuliformis. Classification (NCBI taxonomy): domain Eukaryota; kingdom Viridiplantae; phylum Streptophyta; class Pinopsida; order Pinales; family Pinaceae; genus Pinus; species Pinus tabuliformis. The sequence continues at coordinate 903,757,151 of CM062817.1, read as the reverse complement.
TGCATGCACTCAACCAATGTACTCCAGATAACTGAAGGTTCCCTCATCAGTAACTCATGCATGACTATTCTAAGAAAGACACAGTTGAACTAAATGTCAAGGACAATGTACTATCAGTTGCATGTGTTTTCCTATAAACAAAACTCATGCATGCAGAAGGAATCATTCCTTGAGGATTGCATAGTTCTAATAGTGCGTTAGAGCAGTGTGTGAGATCAGTGTCCTCTTGGTAACATGAGGATCATCCAAGAGAAACTGCGCAAGGAAATAGGAGCTTGGAGGGCAGAGGAGAAGGTTTTGTGAGAAGCCAAGTTTGCATGTGAGCATCTATGAGGATTGTACTATGAGCTGGCTAGCTGTGAGAGCTAAGGCTTTGTATAATTCTAATATATTTCCACTTTTTATGATAATACAGATAGTGGGGTTTTTAGCTGAGGCTTTCCCCGAAGTATTATTTTGTGTATTATGCATTGATTCTTTTTCTTCTGGTTATATTGTTCATCTTGATCTTTAAGCTTCTGCAAATTGACAGTAGAAGTAGATTATAGTATTTTGCTTTGGTTATATTGCATTATCAGTTTAATCTACAGTCATAATTTCTACAATGAGATCACAAAAAAAGTAAAGGCACCTGGAAATCAAAATGATCAGCGACCACAACAACAACATCAACCACTATAGCAACAGGCACCTCAAACACCTAAAACTGGTGTTAGAGGATCTACCAAGATAAATAGAACCCTTGAATGATACTCTCCTTAATTATATTATATATTGTTGAGGGATTCTGGTGAACCAAAAATATATGAAGAAGCAATGCAGGTAGAAACCAAGAAGAAGTGGGAGAAAGCCATGGAAAAAGAGATGGACCCTTTGATGCAGAACCTGACTTGGGACTTAGTCAAGTTTCCTTCTAGTAAAATAATATTGTTGAATAAATGGGTTTATAGGTTGAAGGAAGAAGATGGAGGTAAACAAAAGTATAAGGGTATACTTGTCGTGAACGGATTTGCACAAAATAAAGGTATAGACTTTGATGATATTTTTTTCTCCTGATGTTACAATGACTTCAATTAGAACTTTTTTAAGTGTAGTGGTAGTAGAAGATTTGCATCTTGAGTTGTTAGATTTAAAGACAACCTTTCTCCATGGGGATTTGGAGGAAGAAATATATATATATATATATATATATATATATATATATATATATATATATATATATATATATGTATGTATGTATATATGTATGTATATATATATCTATATCTATACATACATATATACATACATACATACATACATATATATATAGATAGATATATATATATATATATATATATATATATATATATATATATATATATATATATAGATATACATATATATATATATATATATATATATCTATATATAGATATATATATATATATATAGATATAGATATCTATCTATATATATATATATATATATATATATATATATATATATATATATATATATATATATATATATATATATATATATCTTCCTCCAAATCCCCATGGAGAAAGGTTGTCTTTAAAATTGAAGAAGAGCTTGTATGGATTAAAATAGGATCCAAGGTAGTGGAATCTCAAATTTGATATGTTTATGTATGAAAAAGGTTACACTAGATGTCACTCTGATCATTGTGTTTATTTTGAAATGAAAAATGATGGAAGCTATATTATATTTATATTGTATGCAGATGACATGCTTGTTGCACGGTATAACATGCAGGAAATAAATATGTTCAAAGGAAAATTGAAAATTCATTTTCAATGAAGGATTTCGGTGTTGAAACTAGATCCTTGGTATGAGAATAACTAAAGATAGGAAAAATCACAAATTAACATTGTCTCAGAGTGAGTACATAGCAAATATGTCAAAAATATTTAATATGAATAATGAAAAACTAATCAGTACACCTTTGATTAGCCATTTCAAACTAAGGAAGGAGATGTGTCCCAAGACCCAAGAAGAGATGGATTATATGTGTAAAGTTCCATACACATCATCTGTTGGAAGCTTAATGTATGCAATGGTCTACAAAATACCTGATATTGTGCATGCAATGGGAGTTGTAAGGAGGTATATGAACAATCCATGAAAAGAGCATTAGATGGAAGTGAAGTGGATTCTCAGGTATTTGAGAGGTACAAAAAATCAAGCATTATGTTTTGGAGGTTCAAACATTTCTCTATAGGGATATGTTGATGCATATATGGAAGGTGACAAAGATAATAGGACGAGCACCACAGGGTATGTCTTTACTGTAGGTGGAACAACTGTTAGTTGGATTTCAAAATTGTAAAACTTTGTTGCACTTTCAACAACGAAAGCAGAGTATGTTGTTGCTATAGAAGCTAGTAAAGAATGATTTGGTTACAAAGGTTTATGGATGAATTGCACCAGAAGAGGGAGATGAGAATTTTATATAGTGATAGCTAGTGTGACATTCATCTTGCAAAGAATCCAACCTTTCATTCTAAGACTAAACATATACATCCCAGGTATTATTTCATATGGTCAGTTTTATATGACGGACAGTTGAAGCAGGAAAAGATACACACTAGATAGAATCCTATAGATATGTTGACAAAGGTTGTAACCATGGAGAAATTGAGTTGTTTCTCAGCTTTAATTAGCCTTCAAGAAAGATGATGAAGATTAGAAACAACCAGGTCCAAAGTGGAAGCACTGTCAAACAAGTGAAGAATCGATGGAGTTGATAAAATCAGTCTCCAAGTGAGATATTGTTAGATGTGGAGCCTAATTATCTTCATGATTCAGAGGTCTTATTTCATCTACATCTATATCCCAATCCCTAGAGAGGGGTGTGGGTGGGCTTCCCCCCCCCCCAACTATTTTTTTCTAGGGGTTCTAGGGGGGAAGCTGCATGTTTGGAGCCCCCCTTGGCAGGGATTCGGGAACAACTCTCCCGAATCTAAAAATAGATGAAAAAATTCCTTGTAAAATATTGTAATTTCGTAGTCATTATCGCTCGTTCATTAGGGGGATGATCCAACTGTATAAGTTATGTTTAATCCTAGAAGGAAACCCATTGGTTTATATGAGGGAATTGTATTGTGGATGTGTATTATTATTCTGAGTGATAAAGAGAGAGGATATTGTGTGAGACTGAAGAGGAAATTACAACAGATCTGTTGTAGGTTGTATCTCTTCATTATGCTAGCTAATGTAAATGGAAGGAATGGTTGTTTCTCTGTGGAAGTAGCACAAATTGGGTGAACTGTGTATATTTGTGTCTCTCTTGTTTTATGTGTTTCTGTATTTGTGTTTCCGCAATATTTTTTGTATTTTATTGCTCTATTAATTAATTTCTAACACAAAAGCATATAGACTTTAGTATATGCACATACATATTTTCGTCAATGAACTTAATAATAAAAAATTCCAAAAATTAGAAGTTTATCTTTGAAGCATAAATTCCTCTTTAATTCTTCCAAAGTAAAAACATGATAATTATTGTTGGAGGTAGTAGATAAACCACTTGCACAACAGACTCCTTGCCTTGATTATCTATTAACAAAATATTGTTGTAAATTACTTTCAACACTTAACTCCTTAGATTTTGAATCCAAATTGATAATGGTCAATTGCACTAAAGTTGCAATGAAGTTGACCTGAAAATGGTGTTGCCAACCATTTTTAGATACACATAAGAATATTTGTTTGTGCATATTTGCATTATGAGTTGTGACATTATTTGTTGTGTTTTTGGCTAATGCATGGTGATGTATATTCTTGAATGAGTAACGACACTTTTCCTCATTTGCTAGAAATATTTTATTTTTCTCCTACGTTTTTGGTGGACTACAATTATTCTATGTGTGAAAGAAGATAGTATGTTCAAATGTAATTCTCTTGTTTTTACTTGGAAACAATTGGAGAATGATATATACTTACGAGATAAACTTTTAATTTCAAAGAACAATATTCACTAAATTTCGTTAATGGAAATACCTATGTGCATATATTAATGTTTATAAACCTATGTGATAAGTTTACTAATTGGAAAAATCTTAGTAATTCTAAAACTGGTGCAACAAAGGCATGTGTGGAATTAATGCATTACACATGTAAGACATGTACAAAGCTAATTTTTTCATTTTTCCCCACCTTGTGCAAAGCTAAAATATGCATTTTCCCACCTTGTGTGGAGCTAAAATCTACCTTTTTCCCCACCTTGCGTGGAGCTAAAATCTGCCCTTTTCCCCACCTTGTGTGGAGCTAAAATATGCCTTTCCCCACCTTGCACAAATCAGTGAAACTTACCCTATTACCTTCATACATGCTTTACCTCCATACGTAATTTACTACTACATGGACTCTACCTCTACACATTCTATCCATTTAATTCAAAGATCGATTCACTTTTAACATCCTTGATATTAGTGTCATTGAATGATAGGGAGAGTTAACGAGGAGAGGTAAATATTGCACCTTGAAATGTTGTGATCATGACAATTGGCATGCAAGAAATCAATAGTGGGGAGTGGAAGAACGTGTGAGAAGTAAAAACTGTGAAAGAAGTAGCTTTAAAGAATATGCAAAAGAGTTAGAGATGTGTGCAGAATAAAGAATATGAAAAAGAGGAAGTTTGTGCAAGAGAATGTGTGTGCTAAGGAGATGTGCGTGTGAAGCAAGGAACACAAACATTATTCTGCACACATGAAATTTGTCGAACTGTAAAAACACTTAACAGAGCAATTTTGAGGGTCAACATGCATAAGGCGGGGCCAAAAGGAAATATTTAATTTATAATTATGTTGGGAGATAAAATCGGAATAATCAGTGTAAAACATAATTGTGACAAATGTTAAATGATGTACCTGCCTAAGCTATATGATTAAACAATGAAGTTGTAGGAATGGCCAATGTGCATCCTTTCATGCGGCCCACATTTCATCATGTCCTCACTCCCAAACATAGGAATTTGGAAAAAAAACTCTCCACACTATGTAGTTCAGTTAATTTCTCATTTTTCATTTGTGTTTCCTAGTTCACTCTACATAGAGAAAATGCAAAATGACCTTGGTTGTGCCTTCGATGACTATAGAACTATCTGAGAGGAGCTAGCTAGCAAGAATTTATAGTCAGCAAGAACATATTACAATAGTCTACAAGTTCATTTCTCTTAAATCACTACACTCTCTATTTGTAATGCATATTATCAGCCTTTCTCTCCATACATCTTTGTTTTATTAAAGATTTCATCAGCAAAATACCTAAATAGTTGGCTCTTCACTCCTGGGGTACTTAATTGAAAAAACCAGAAAAAAAAGTAGCCACATAGTGTATTCAACCTGCTAAAATTGAAGAATACATTACTAAACCTTTGGTGAATCTTTGTATTTGATTCTGGTTTGCTTAAAGGTTGTCTATTGCAATGTAGTTAGCCTAAAAATGGTGTTGCCAAGTAATTTTAGATACATAGATAAGTATAATAGTTTGTGCATATTTGAATTATGAGCTATTAATTTTCTTTTTTGTCGTTATTTACTGATGCATGGTCATGCATATTCATGAATGAGTAAAGACACTTTCCCTCTTTTGCTAGAAGTCTTTTTCTTTTTTTCTACTTTTTAATGGGCTGGAGTTATTTTGTGTGTGAAAGAAGATAGTATGTTCAATTGTAATTCAACAATTTTCACTAGGCAAAAATGGAGAGGAATTTATACTTACTAAATAAAGTTTTAGCTTTTGGGAACAATATTTATTAATTCCATCAATGTAAATATCTGTGCATATATTAATGTTTATCGACCTTTGTGATAAGTGTCCCACCTGCAAAGATATTACCAAGTCTAAAAATGGTGGAACAAAGGCATGTGTGGAAGTATTTGCATTTTTGGCTAATGCATGGTGGCGTATATTTGTGAATGAGTAATGACTCTTTCCCTCATTCCCTAGAAATATTTTATTTTTTTCCTACATTTTTGGTGGACTAGAATTATTCCGTGTATGAAAGAAGATAGTATGTCCAAAAGCAATTCTCTTATTTTTACTTGGAAATATTTAGAGAAGAATTTAGACTTACGAGATAAACTTTTAATTTCTAAGAACAATATTTATTAAATTCCATTAACAGAAATATCTATGTGCATATATTAATCTCTATATACCTTTGTGATAAGTGTACTACTTGGAAAAATCTTAGTAATTCTAAAACTGGTGCAACAAAGGCATGTGTGGAAGTAACGCGTTTTCACATGTGAGACATATACAAAGCTAAATTTTTCCTTTTTCACCACCTTGCGCAAAGCAGTGAAACTTACACTATTACTTTTAGACATGCTTTACCTCGGTACATAATTTGCTTCTACATAGACTCTACCTTCGCACATTCTATCCATTTAATTCAAAGATCCATTCACTTTTAACATCCTTTATATCGGTATCATTGAATGATAGGGAAAATTAACGAGGAGAGATCTCGAAATGTTTTGATGATGAAAAATGGTGCACAAGAAATCAATAGTGGGGAGTGGAAGAACATGTGAGGAGGAACAATTGTGAAAGAAGAAGTTATGAGGAACAAGAGGCCTGCAGATTTGTAGATGTGTGCGGGATAAAAAAATATTCTCAAGAGGGAGTATGTGTGAGAGAATATGTGTGCTGAGGGAATGTGTGTGTCAAGCAAGGAACACAAACATTATTCTGCACATATGAAAGTTGGCTAAGTATAAAAACACTTAACAAAGAAACTTTAAGGTTCAACATGCACAAGGTGGAGCCAAAAGGAAATATTTAATTTATAATCATGTTGGGAGATTAAAATTGAAATAATCAATGTAAAACATAACTGTAAAAATTCTTAAAATAAAATAAAAAAGGATCACAATATTTAAAAATGCACATATCTAAACTATATGATTAAACAACAAAGTTGTAGGATTGGCCAATGTGTAGCCTTGCATAATGCCCACGTGTCCTCATGTCCTCACTCCCAAACATAGGAATTTTGAAAAAAAACTTTCCAAACTATGCAGTTCAGTTAATTTCTCATTTTTTTCATTTGAGTTTCCTAGTTCAATCTACACAGAGAAAATGGAACATCACCTTAGTTGTTCCTTCAACAATCGTAGAACTATTTGAGAGGAGCCATCTAGGAATCATAGATAGTCAACATGAACATATTACAATAGCTTGTAAGTCCATTTCTCTTAAACCACTACGCTCTCTACTTGTAATGCAAATTGTCATCCTTTCTCCCCTTACATCATGTGTTTTGTTAAAGACTCCATAAGAAAAATACCAAAATAGTTGGCTCTTGAATCCTAGGGTGCTTACGTTGAAAAACCCAACCAACAAAGTAGCCACATAGTGTATTCAAATTTCTAAAACTGAAGAATACATTACTAATCCTTTGGTGAATCTTTTTATTTGATTATGGTTTGGTTAAAGGTTGTCTATTGCAATGTAGCCAACCTAAAAATGGTGTTGCCAACTATTTTTAGATACACAAATAAGTATAATTAGTTTGTGCATATTTGAATTATGAGCTATGACATTCTTTTTTGTTTTTTTACTGATGCATGGTCATGCATATTCATGAATGAGTAAAGACACTTTCCCACATTTTCTAGAAATATTTTTCTTTTTTTCCTACATTTTAATAGGCTAGAGTTATTTTGTGTGTGAAAGAAGATAATATGTCCAAATGTAATTCACCTATTTTCACTAGGCAAAAATGGAGAGGAAAATTATACTTGGTAACATTTTAGCTTATGGGAACAATATTTATTAATTGCATCAACGGAAATAAATGTGTATATATTCATGTATATAGACCTTTATGATAATTGTCCCACCTGCAAAAATGTTACCAAGTCTAAAATTGGTGGAACAAAGGCATGTGCCGAAGTAACAAAAATCTGTAGGAAAAACAAGTCTGAAGCTGAAGTGTTCGCAACTAAAGTCTTCCTTTTAGCCCCACCTTATGCAGAGAAATGGAACTTACCATATTACCTTTGTACATGTGTTACCTTCATACATACTTTACTTTTGCACAAACTCTACCTTCACACATTGATTGCTTCCACACATGGCTTACTTCAGTATTAGACATAGTAAGATTATTGACTGACTAGAATTATTCCTACATTTTATTTTTTTCCTACATTTTTGGTGGACTAGAATTATTCCGTGTATGAAAGAAGATAGTATGTCCAAAAGCAATTCTCTTATTTTTACTTGGAAATATTTAGAGAAGAATTTAGACTTATGAGATAAACTTTTAATTTCTAAGAACAATATTTATTAAATTCCATTAACAGAAATATCTATGTGCATATATTAATCTCTATATACCTTTGTGATAAGTGTACTACTTGGAAAAATCTTAGTAATTCTAAAACTGGTGCAACAAAGGCATGTGTGGAAGTAACGCGTTTTCACATGTAAGACATATACAAAGCTAAATTTTTCCTTTTTCCCCACCTTGCGCAAAGTAGTGAAACTTACCCTATTACTTTTATACATGCTTTACCTCGGTACATAATTTGCTTCTACATAGACTCTACCTTCGCACATTCTATCCATTTAATTCAAAGATCCATTCACTTTTAACATCCTTTATATCGGTATCATTGAATGATAGGGAAAATTAACGAGGAGAGATCTCGAAATGTTTTGATGATGAAAAATGGTGCACAAGAAATCAATAGTGGGGAGTGGAAGAACATGTGAGGAGGAACAATTGCGAAAGAAGAAGTTATGAGGAACAAGAGGTCTGCAGAGTTGTAGATGTGTGTGAGATAAAAAAATATTCTCAAGAGGGAGTATGTGTGAGAGAATATGTGTGCTGAGGAAATGTGTGTGTCAAGCAAGGAACACAAACATTATTCTGCACATATGAAAGTTGGCTAAGTATAAAAACACTTAACAAAACAACTTTGAGGTTCAGCATGCACAAGGTGGGGCCAAAAGGAAATATTTAATTTATAATCATGTTGGGAGATTAAAATTGAAATAATCAATGTAAATCATAACTGTAAAAATTCTTAAAATAAAAGAAAAAAGGATCACAATATTTAAAAATGCACATATCTAAACTATATGATTAAACAACAAAGTTGTAGGATTGGACAATGCGTAGCCTTGCATAATGCCCACGTGTCCTCATGTCCTCACTCCCAAACATAGGAATTTTGAAAAAAAACTTTCCAAACTATGCAGTTCAGTTAATTTCTCATTTTTTCATTTGAGTTTCCTAGTTCACTCTACACAGAGAAAATGGAACATCACCTTAGTTGTTCCTTCAACGATCGTAGAACTATTTGAGAGGAGCCATCTAGGAATCATAGATAGTCAACGTGAACATATTACAATAGCTTGTAAGTCCATTTCTCTTAAATCACTACGCTCTCTACTTGTAATGCAAATTGTCATCCTTTCTCCCCTTACATCATGTGTTTTGTTAAAGACTCCATAAGAAAAATACCAAAATAGTTGGCTCTTGAATCCTAGGGTGCTTACGTTGAAAAACCCAACCAACAAAGTAGCCACATAGTGTATTCAAATTTCTAAAACTGAAGAATACATTACTAATCCTTTGGTGAATCTTTTTATTTGATTATGGTTTGGTTAAAGGTTGTCTATTGCAATGTAGCCAACCTAAAAATGGTGTTGCCAACTATTTTTAGATACACAAATAAGTATAATTTGTTTGTGCATATTTGAATTATGAGCTATGACATTCTTTTTTGTTTTTTTATTCATGCATGGTCATGCATATTCATGAATGAGTAAAGACACTTTCCCTCATTTTCTAGAAATATTTTTCTTTTTTTCCTACATTTTAATAGGCTAGAGTTATTTTGTGTGTGAAAGAAGATAATATGTCCAAATGTAATTCACCTATTTTCACTAGGCAACAGTGGAGAGGAAAATATACTTGGTAACATTTTAGCTTATGGGAACAATATTTATTAATTTCATCAACGGAAATATATGTGTATATATTCATGTATATAGACCTTTATGATAATTTTCCCACCTGCAAAAATGTTACCAAGTCTAAAATTGGTGGAACAAAGGCATGTGTGAAAGTAACAAAAATGTGTAGGAAAAACAAGTCTGAAGCTAAAGTGTTCGTAGCTAAAGTCTTCCTTTTAGCCCCACCTTATGCAAAGAAATGGAACTTACCATATTACCTTTGTACATGCGTTACCTTCATACATACTTTAATTTTGCACAAACTCTACCTTCACACATTGATTGCTTCCACACATGGCTTACTTTAGTATTAGACATAGTAATATTATTGACTGATTTGCACCCCCCACCCCCCCCCTTGGCAGGGGTTCGGGGGCAGCGCCCTCGAAGTTAAAAATAGATCAAGAATTTCCTTGTAAAATATTGTAATTTCGTAGTGAATCTGGGTCGTTCATTAAGCAGATGATCTAACAATAGAAGTTATGTTTAATTTAGAGTTTTTTCCTAGAAGGAAACCCCTCGTTTTGTATGAGGTTGTATTGCAGATGTGTATTATTATTCTGAGCGAGAAAGAGAGAGGAGATTGTGTGAGAGCGAAGAGGAAATTATAGCGGATCTGTTGTAGGTTGTATCTCTTCTTTTTGCTGGATAATATAAAAGAAAGGACTGACTGTTTCTCCGTGGGCGTAGCCCAAATTGGGTGAACCACGTATATTTGTTTCTCTCTTATTCTATGTGTTTCTATCCACATCAATAAATAAAATATAACAAAGTTTGAGGCAAAATCAATGAATTGTACCTTTATTGGATATGGTATAAATGATTTTGGTTATCACTTATATGATTATGAAAATCACAATATCATTAGGAGCAGAGATGTCATATTCTATGAAAAGGTCTTGTATAAGGATTAGATGCAGAAACAGGAAAAGGAAAACAAAGAATACATAGTGCTTGATGAGATCACAGAAAAACTAAAGGCACCTGGAAATCAAAATGATCAGCAACCACAACAACAACAACAACCACTATAGCAATAGGCACCTCAAACACTTGAAACTAGTGTTAGAAGATCTACCAAGATAAATAGAACCCCTGAATGATACTCTCCTTAATTATATTATGTATCATTGGTTGATTCTGGTGAACCAAAAATATATGAAGAAGCAATGCAGGTAGAAACCAAGAAGAAGTGGGAGAAAGCCATGGAAAAATAGATGGACTCTTTGATGCAAAACCTAACTTGGTACTTACTCAAGTTTCCTTCTGGTAAAATAACATTGCAAAATAAATTGGTTTATAGGATGAAGGAAGAAGATGGAGGTAAAAAAAAGTAAAAGGCTAGACTTGTGGTGAAGGGATTTGCACAAAAGAAAGGTATAGACTTTGATGAATTTTTTTTCTCCTGATGTTACAATGACTTCAATCAGAACTATTTTAAGTCTAGTGGTAGTAGAATATTTGCATCTTGATTTGTTAGATTTAAAGACAACCTTTCTCCATGGGGATTTTGAGGAAGAAATATATATGCAATAGCCACAAGGGTATGTGGTCAAAGGGAAGGATAAATTAGTGTGCAAATTGAAGAAGAGCTTGTATGGATTAAAACAAGATCAAAGGTAGTGGTATCTCAAATTTGATATGTTTATGTATGAAAAAGGTTATACTAGATGTCACTCTAATCATTGTGTTTATTTTAAAATTAAAAATGATGGCAGCTATATTATATTTCTATTGTATGTATATGACATGCTTGTTATAACATGCAGGAAATAAATATGTTCAAATTAAAATTGGAAAATTCATTTTCAATGAAGGATTTGGGTGTTGAAAAACAAATCCTTGGTATTACAATAACTAGAGATAGGAAAAATCATAAATTAACATTGTCTTAGAGTGATTACATAGAAAATATGTCGAAAATATTTAATATGCATAATGCAAAACTAGTCAATACACCTTTGGCTAGCCATTTCAAACTAAGGAAGGAGATGCGTCCCAAGACCTAAGAAGATATGGATTATATGTGTAAATTTCCATACGCATCAACTGTTGGAAGCTTAATGTATGCAATGGTCTACACAGTACCTAATATTGTGCATGAAATGGGAGTTGTAAGGAGGTATATGAACAATCCATGAAAAGAGCATTGGATGGAAGTGAAGTGGATTCTCAGGTATTTGAGAGGTACAACAAATCAAGCATTATTGTTTGGAGGTTCAAACATTTCTCTATGGGGATATGTTGATGCATATATGGAAGGTGACAGAGATAATAGGACGAGCACCACAGGGTATGTCTTTACTGTAGGTGGAACAATTGTTAGTTTGATTTCAAAATTGTAAAACTTTGTTGCACTTTCAACAACGGAAGTAGAGTGTGTTGTTTCTATAGAAGTTAGTAAAGAAATGATTTGGTTACAAAGGTTTATGGATGAATTTCGCAAGAAGAGGGAGATGAGAAGGTTATATAGTGATATCCAGTGTGTCATTCATCTTGTAAATAATACAACCTTTCATTATAAGACTAAAAGTATACATCTCAGGTATTGTTTCATATGGTCAGTTTTATATGACGAACAGTTGAAGCTGGAAAACATACACACTAGATAGAATCTTATAGATATGTTGAAAAAGGTTGTAACCAGGGAGAAATTGAGTTGTTGCTTAGCTTTAATTGGCCTTCAAGAATGATGATGAAGATGAGAAAGAACCAGGTCCAAAGTGGAAGCATTGTCAAACAAGTGAAGCATCGATGGAGTTGATATAATCAGTCACCAAGTGTGGAGCCTGATTATCTTCATGATTCATAGGTCTTATTTCATTTACATTTGGATCACAATCCCTAACGAGGGGTGTGGGGGGGCTTCCCCCCCTGCCCCCACACTATTATTATCTAGGGGGCCTAGGGGGAGAGGCTGCATGTTTGGAGCGCCCCACCCCCCCCCCCTCCCCTGGCGAGGGTTCGGGAACAGTGCTCCTAAAGCTAAAAATAGATGAAAAAATTCCTGATAAACTATTGTAATTTCGTATTCAATATCGGTCGTTCATTAGGGGGATCATCTAACTGTATAAGTTATGTTTAATTTAAGGTTTTTTTTCCCTAGAAGGAAACCCCTTGGTTTATATGAGGGAATTGTATTGCGGATGTGTATTATTATTATGAGCAAGAAAGAGAGAGAATATTGTGTGAGACTGAAGAGGAAATTACAACGGATCTGTTGTAGGTTTTATCTCTTCATTATGCTAGATAATATAAATGGAAGGAATGGTTGTTTCTATGTGGAAATAGCACAAATTGGGTGAACTGCATATATTTGTGTCTCTCTTATTTTATGTGTTTCTGTATTTGTGTTTCCGCAATATTTTTTGTATTTTATTGCTCTGTTAATTAATTTCTAACACACAAGCATATAAACATTAGTATATGCACATAAATATTTTCGTCAATGAACATAATAATAAAAAATTCCAAAAATTAGAAGTTTAATGGAAATATTTATGTGAATATATTAATGTTTATAAACCTATGTGATAAGTGTACTACTTGGAAAAATCTTAGTAATTCTAAAAGTGGTGCAATAAAGGCATGTGTGGAATTAACACATTTACACATGTAAGACATGTATAAAGCTAATTTTTTCATTTTTACCCACCTTGTGTAGAGCTAAAATATGCATTTTCCCCACCTTGTGTGGACTCGATAAAATATGCCTTTTTCCCCACCTTGTGTGGAGCTAAAATCTACCTTTTTCCCCACCTTGCACAAATCAGTGAAACTTACCCTATTACCTTCATACATGCTTTACCTCCATACATAATTTACTCCTACATAGACTCTACCTCTACACATTCTATCCATTTAATCCAAAGATCGATTCACTTTTAACATCCTTGATATCAGTGTCACTAAATGATAGGGAGAGTTAACGAGGAGAGATAAATATAGCACCTTGAAATGTTGTGATCATGACAATTGGCGTGCAAGCAATGACTAGTGGGGAGTGGAAGAACGTGTTATCACTCAAGAAAAAGTTCTAAATTGTTCACATCAGTTCGATTGTTTGCCAAAGGCACATAAATCCTTTTCAGCAGTTTCACAGCGCAATATGTTTTAGATGATTTCGTAGCGCATAATTCATATTTTGCACTGGCTGCGCTACGAAATTGGGTATTTGTTCGAATCCATAGCCATTCTTTCACAGCTGTCATATCCATCAAAATCCATCAACAGTTGTCGGCCTATACACCTCGTCTATCATATCCGACCGCTTATCCTCATCATTAGGTCGTTAGGTGTCTTGGTACTGGCACATGTTTGCAGTTGTATTTTACTCAGCGGTTTTGGTCGATTCAATCTGGGCGCGCTAGTGGTTACCGGGAGAGCAAAGTGATAATACAGGGCAAACATGACAGAGAGCACGGGGTTTCAGCTGGGAACTGTTTGAGCTTTAAATCTCTCTGTGATTTCCTCTGTTTCTATAGTCATCTGCAATAAGGCGCTCATCAGCACTCTCAGATTTCGCTTTGCCACGAAATGGATGCGTTGAGGAATGGGAACTATGTGGAAATGAAAGGAAGTAATAGTAAGAAAAGCAAAGGGCAGGTTATGCATATGGGTATGGAACATACATATCCTCCTCAACACTTTGCAGTGGCTACCGAAGACCAATATATTGCCAAGGGTTTGAAACAGGCTGGTGGAAGCAATTCTAAACAGGCAAAAAATTGGAATCGTTTTAAAGCTAAAGACAGTGAGAACCACAGGTTTGTGAATAATCATGATTATCTATCTGCTGTCCTCGCTGCTGAGCTCACTGATCGTGAGCTACTCAAAGGGAATCATGATATTGTCGAAGACCCTTATGTTTTTTTATCCCAAGAGCGATCGTCGTTGCAGAGTGGGAGTTCAAATATCCCACGGAATCGATGAAAGCTAAGCTCTCCAGGGAGTTGGGATTGTCGTAGAAGCAGGTCCAGCACTGGTTTCGGCACAGGAGGCTTAAGAACATTGAAGGGTTAGAGTGGATTTCACCTGATGAGATGATGAAAGTTCCTTACTGTGAAGCTGATGTGGAGGAATTGTCAGTTTCCCATGATCTCTGTGTAGGTGGTGATTGTTTCATGATGTTTCAACATACGAATGCTATACATTCAGTGATCCCATATGTGAAGGTTTTTGCAAGAATTTCCCCTGAGCAGAAAAACGCTGGATCAAGGTCGACTCAAGTGTTATCTGGTGCCTTGAGGGAAGAAGAATTATTTGATACAATGGTGTTGCTCTATCATTTGGGTCTAGCTCCAAATTTGAAGCAGGTACATGCTTGCATCATGAATGTTGGCCTAAAATCAAATGTCTTTATAGGGAGTTCCCTTCTTGACATTCCAAATGCGGCAATGTAAATTTTGCACGCCGAGTGTTTGACGAAATGGTTGAACAAGATCTGGTTTTGTGGAATGCTATAATAGCTGGATATGCCCTAAATGGGAGTAGCAAAGAAGCCCTCGAACTGTTTGAACACATGCTACAAGCTGGAAAGAGGCCAGATTACATCACATTCATCGTTGTCCTTAATGACTGCATCAAAAAACGTCTCGTTCATGCAGGATGTCGCTATTTTGAGTCAATGGATAGAGATCATTATATCACCCCAAGAGTGCTCCAATGAAGAGGTGGCCTACAAGGATTCTTCTGATTTTTTTTTGGCAGAAGAGAAATTGAATAAAGATGCATCTGAATCTGCTGAGGTTGATAGGGAGAAGGAGGTCAATGTTGCAGAGGTTCGAGAGGTTTCCGTTCCGGCGGTGAATCACAGATCCGGAGCTGGAGATGAGAAAACAGAGGATGTTCCAACTACAGTCGTTCATGAGACAAGTGATGGAGAAAAGCCTTCACCACACCGTTCAGGGGAGATCTTCCAAAATGTAGGATCCAAGATGATTCAATCTATGCAGAAGCTTAAGAATGTCATCACTGGAAAGTCATCTAATGGAAAGCCATCTAAATCAACAGATTGAAGCCTTTTGCTGCGGAGGCTGAAAGTTCCAACAGACTAGGGAAAAAAGAGAGCCGCTGGGCTTGAACATCTAGAAGGAACTTTGTTTCTATAAAGCATGGATAGGCATTATGTAATTCAATGTATGTATTCTGGTTATCGTTGTTGGATTTTTTTTTGTCATTTTTGCCTGTGACCTGAAAGCTTCATAGTGAGACAAATTTTTAGGCCTTGAGAGATATATCTCTCAACCTTGTCATGGTGGGGGTTTAGAGTTGTCGGAAAATGAATATTGTGCTGACTGTATTAAGGACGAGGCCAAAATGGCAGTTTCAGCTAATAGTTACCGAGATAAAAGGTTATCTATGAAAGATGCGGTGGAAGCTGTGCTTGCAAGACGTTATTTAGATGGGAATCAGTATTATGTTTCTAGAACATGGTTGATGCAATGGTTGCGGCGAAAAATTGTGGATGCACCTTGTGATGGTGATGCTGGTCCAACAACTTCCCTTAAATGTCCTCATGGAGGCCTTCTGCCAGAACAGGCAACTGGTGCCAAGCGGCAGTTGTTGCCTGAGAATATCTGGAATTATTTTCATGAAAATGCATTACAAATTGAACCTAATAATCCTGTAGGCTATACCCCCTTTCCATCGGATTCAGAGACTTGTGAAGTTCCTGTATGATTAACCTCCTTGGTAGTACCGGGCACATGGATGAGGTAGAGAAATTCATCGACAACATGCCATTTGAACCAAATTCTATTATGTGGAAGTCACTGCTTAATGCCTGCAGAATTCATGGTTGAATGAAGCAGCTGAGGTGATCAAAATGATGAATCAAAGAACGTAAAAAGGTACAAAGAATGCAGCTTGGTTAAAATTTAAGGAAAGGGAGCTTGCATTTGAAGTGAAAAGATCACACTTACAGCCAACCGAGGTCCATGTAGTGCCTAAATGCGTGCCACAGGTCCTAATGATGGTTTTGACAATTGTAACAGTTACATTGTCTCTGTATAGCATTTTGGCAGAAGAAACATTACACACTTTTCTCAAGTGTGATGGTTCAGTGAATTCCAACTTTGGACCTAGAACAACAAAATGAAGTGGCCCAGATTCTGGCATGTTTGGCTCACTGAGAAATGGTTGTTGGTTCTTAATATGTATATTTTGTGATGATGATACCTCTAGAATGGAACCTTGGACAGGAACTATGTCAGCCATTGTATTTTTCTATGAAGATTAACTGCAATACCTTTGATGTATGTTTCTACTCGTATATCTCCTACAAGAAGCTCAAAAGAATTCACAAATTACACTCCAGAGGAGATTGCATTTCCAGGTAACATTACAGAATGTAAAAAACAGTCAAGGTTCAGGGAAAAACAACTGAATTTTGACTCTGATATTAGAGACCATGTCCAATGGGCAGGGAGTGATTCACCTAGGTAGGTTTCTGGAATTTCGGAAATGTCATATGCTGACCACAAGTTTACTCTCAAAAGGCATCACAAACAGGTGGCAGAAGCTCATATTCGAACCCTAAACTTTTTGTTATAAAGTAACCAGAGTTACTATGGTTCAAGATATGTCAAACAGCTTGGAGAGGATCTTGTCTTCACACATGGATAAAAGGTAGACAGCAGATCAAAGACGTGGCATTCTGATATGTTTTGGGTAATTAAAGGATAAAAGCATGCTTCTTTGGATTCGAATATTTTGAGGCAAACCAAGGACCGACAAACAGGAGCAGTTTCCTATATTTCAGGGTATTGGAAAACATGTTACATTAAAGGCCAGTAAGCAACTACAGACACCTATCACAGCCAAACTAAAAGAGACCACTTGTCAGAGAATGAGCCTGTTTTCTCCTTTTTCTTGTAGGAGCACCATCTTGATTGTAATAAATGCTATGTTCAGCATGATGTCGAATTAGAATCCTAATTGTTTTAGGATTCCAGAGCTGTCAATTAGTAATCTGTTGTATTTATTAGTTAGTTTCAAATGTTAGTAGGTGTCATCATAGGCAGAATCGAATTCCCCTCATGCTGGAGGAGGAATCTCGATTAGTTAGAATAAGAGTTTTATATATAGCTGAAACAACAATGTAATGGGGGTTGGAGATTTTATAAAAAACAGAGTGTTGTTTTCGCTTATGTAAAGAACAAAGTTCAGTAATATAAGTTATATGCTTTTCTTCTCAGGATTCATAAAGCATTTCCATGTTCAAGATGTGTTATTTTACTTTGTCCTTCATGTCTTTTTTCAGTTGCTTAGATGAGTAATCACTCAGAATTCACTTATGTTGCTCTGACTTCCTGTACTCATCTATGAACTGTGGTTTTATAAGAGTTGTGTTTTGAACATTTAAATGTCACATGCCCTGACTTCTATGTAAAAGCAATATCATTATTTACTGAGGTTTGATTGACTCCATAAGCCCAATGGAAAATTATGTAATGTTTTTCCAACCTTCATATTTGTTAATGTTATTTCAAGAGAGTTAGCCATCTTATTAATAGTCAAAATCAATAACCCTTTAAGAGAGCCCTCTCAGGCTAAGGAGGCTAAGCCTTAGTCAAAAGATTGGTCTGAAACAATTACTTGAAGTCTTCCTGGTCAGCAGCCTTCCAGGGCCTGATTTTGAGATAACATTTTGGTGCGTCTGTCGGGAGTATGAAGATTATTCATTCCTGAAATCATGAAGCTGAACTTCTGAAGGTAGCAGGAGCTCAGAAGGTTTTCGAGGCTGCAAATCTACCTAGGCGACTCCATTGTTGAAGAATTCAAAATTCATAGATTCATGGTGATTCCACTGGAGTTATGAAGGACTCATATGCTACCATTCTTATCTCAAGGTATGCATGCATAGATTTTTCAGGAATTCATGGTTTCCCAAATCATTTTCCCAAGGATGCATATTTTCTAAGGAATGGTCCAAAATTCAACGGAGAAGATCTGAGTTTAACTTTGAAGCATATATCAGATTTTTGTGATTTTACAGAGCTTCTTAGAGTTAAGCATGAGGATGTTTGCATTATGTTGTTCTATGATTCACTTCAAGGGAAATGTAAACAATGGATTGAAAGCTTTCCTGCCAAATCCATTAAGTCATTTGAAGACTTTTGGCTTATGTTTTTGGAGGAATGGATAGATAGATCAGATGCGGTGGCAAACTCTCCTTCAATTCAAGGTTTCAAACAATGGAATAATGATCATAGTAATGGAGAAACAAACGAAAATTTTTCTTTGTCCTTGTCCTCATATCTAAAGTCATTTGAGTGTAAGGCAGAGGATAAGATGAAATTTTTGGATGAATTTGCTAAAGATATTGAGAAAGACATTGAAGGTTTACAAGGTCAAATTCAGGCATATAGTCTTCATAATCATGATCATTATTTTCAGCAGCTTTCTATGGCAGAACACAAGGAGAGAGTGTTGCTTCCTTTCTCTTTCACGATTGAGGAAGAGTACACTGTTGTTGAAGATCAGTTCGCACAACCAGAAAGTTACGAGAACCATGTATTTTGGGATCCTATAGTTGACTACATGGAAGAGTTTTACTCTCCAGTGTTTCAGTTTTTCTATGAAGATCAGAGGCAATGTCAGCGGCAGTGGTCATCGCCATATCATAGTGGCTCTGAACTCCGATGCAGTCAAAAAACTCAAATATCAGATAAGACAAATGATTGGCTACATTGGAAGTTTCACATTGATTGAGCTGAAAGAAGTTTGAATTGATAGGGTAGGTAGGTAGGAAAATGCAAATAAGCTCAAGGTTGACTGAGCATTTATTTTTCAGTAGAGGTAGATTTCTTTTTCCCACAGTGATCATCAGGTTTAAGCCCGAGGTGAAGGCCCAAGAAGCTGGAAAGGGATGCTTGTCAAGCAAATTTCTGTTTGTCATAAATGGATAAAGCACTGGACCTGCGAGTTCTTAGTGTACTACAGGAGCACACTATCCCAAGTGGAGCCACTGTTATCACTCAAGAAAAAGTTCTAAATTGTTCACATCAGTTCGATTGTTTGCCAAAGGCACATAAATCCTTTTCAGCAGTTTCGCAGCGCAATATGTTTTAGATGATTTCGTAGTGCATAATTCATATTTTGCAATGGCTGCGCTACGAAATTGGGTATTTGTTCGAATCCATAGCCATTCTTTCACAGCTGTCATATCCATCAAAATCCATCAACAGTTGTCAGCCTATACACCTCATCTATCATATCCGACCGCTTATCCTCATCATTAGGTCGTTAGGTGTCTTGGTACTGGCACATGTTTGCAGTTGTATTTTACTCAGCGGTTTTGGTCGATTCAATCTGGGCGCGCTAGTGGTTACCGGGAGAGCAAAGCGATAATACAGGGCAAACATGACAGAGAGCACGGGGTTTCAGCTGGGAACTGTTTGAGCTTTAAATCTCTCTGTGATTTCCTCTGTTTCTATAGTCATCTGCAATAAGGCGCTCATCAGCACTCTCGGATTTCGCTTTGCCACGAAATGGATGCGTTGAGGAATGGGAACTATGTGGAAATGAAAGGAAGTAATAGTAAGAAAAGCAAAGGGCAGGTTATGCATATGGGTATGGAACATACATATCCTCCTCAACACTTTGCAGTGGCTACCGAAGACCAATATATTGCCAAGGGTTTGAAACAGGCTGGTGGAAGCAATTCTAAACAGGCAAAAAATTGGAATCGTTTTAAAGCTAAAGACAGTGAGAACCACAGGTTTGTGAATAATCATGATTATCTATCTGCTGTCCTCGCTGCTGAGCTCACTGATCGTGAGCTACTCAAAGGGAATCATGATATTGTCGAAGACCCTTATGTTTTTTTATCCCAAGAGCGATCGTCGTTGCAGAGTGGGAGTTCAAATATCCCACGGAATTGATGAAAGCTAAGCTCTCCAGGGAGTTGGGATTGTCGTAGAAGCAGGTCCAGCGCTGGTTTCGGCACAGGAGGCTTAAGAACATTGAAGGGTTCGAGTGGATTTCACCTGATGAGATGATGAAAGTTCCTTACTGTGAAGCTGATGTGGAGGAATTGTCAGTTTCCCATGATCTCTGTGTAGGTGGTGATTGTTTCATGATGTTTCAACATACGAATGCTATACATTCAGTGATCCCATATGTGAAGGTTTTTGCAAGAATTTCCCCTGAGCAGAAAAACGCTGGATCAAGGTCGACTCAAGTGTTATCTGGTGCCTTGAGGGAAGAAGAATTATTTGATACAATGGTGTTGCTCTATCATTTGGGTCTGGCTCCAAATTTGAAGCAGGTACATGCTTGCATCATGAATGTTGGCCTAAAATCAAATATCTTTATAGGGAGTGCCCTTCTTGACATTCCAAATGCGGCAATGTAAATTTTGCACGCCGAGTGTTTGACGAAATGGTTGAACAAGATCTGGTTTTGTGGAATGCTATAATAGCTGGATATGCCCTAAATGGGAGTAGCAAAGAAGCCCTCGAACTGTTTGAACACATGCTACAAGCTGGAAAGAGGCCAGATTACATCACATTCATCGCTGTCCTTAATGACTGCATCAAAAAACATCTCGTTCATGCAGGATGTCGCTATTTTGAGTCAATGGATAGAGATCATTATATCACCCCAAGAGTGCTCCAATGAAGAGGTGGCCTACAAGGATTCTTCCGATTTTTTTTTGGCAGAAGAGAAATTGAATAAAGATGCATCTGAATCTGCTGAGGTTGATAGGGAGAAGGAGGTCAATGTTGCAGAGGTTCGAGAGGTTTCCGTTCCGGCGGTGAATCACAGATCCGGAGCTGGAGATGAGAAAACAGAGGATGTTCCAACTACAGTCGTTCATGAGACAAGCGATGGGAAAAGCCTTCACCACACCGTTCAGGGGAGATCTTCCAAAATGTAGGATCCAAGATGATTCAATCTATGCAGAAGCTTAAGAATGTCATCACTGGAAAGTCATCTAATGGAAAGCCATCTAAATCAACAGATTGAAGCCTTTTGCTGCGGAGGCTGAAAGTTCCAACAGACTAGGGAAAAAAGAGAGCCGCTGGGTTTGAACATCTAGAAGGAACTTTGTTTCTATAAAGCATGGATAGGCATTATGTAATTCAATGTATGTATTCTGGTTATCGTTGTTGGTTTTTTTTTCGTCATTTTTGCCTGTGACTTGAAAGCTTCATAGTGAGACAAATTTTTAGGCCTTGAGAGATATATCTCTCAACCTTGTCATGGTGGGGGTTTAGAGTTGTCGGAAAATGAATATTGTGCTGACTGTATTAAGGACGAGGCCAAAATGGCAGTTTCAGCTAATAGTTACCGAGATAAAAGGTTATCTATGAAAGATGCGGTGGAAGCTGTGCTTGCAGGACGTTATTTAGATGGGAATCAATATTATGTTTCTAGAACATGGTTGATGCAATGGTTGCGGCGAAAAATTGTGGATGCACCTTGTGATGGTGATGCTGGTCCAACATCTTCCCTTAAATGTCCTCATGGAGGCCTTCTGCCAGAACAGGCAACTGGTGCCAAGCGGCAGTTGTTGCCTGAGAATATCTGGAATTATTTTCATGAAAATGCATTACAAATTGAACCTAATAATCCTGTAGGCTATACCCCCTTTCCATCGGATTCAGAGACTTGTGAAGTTCCTGTATGATTAACCTCCTTGGTAGTACCGGGCACATGGATGAGGTAGAGAAATTCATCGACAATATGCCATTTGAACCAAATGCTATTATGTGGAAGTCACTGCTTAATGCCTGCAGAATTCATGGTTGAATGAAGCAGCTGAGGTGATCAAAATGATGAATCAAAGAACGTAAAAAGGTACAAAGAATGCAGCTTGGTTAAAATTTAAGGAAAGGGAGCTTGCATTTGAAGTGAAAAGATCACACTTATAGTCAACCGAGGTCCATGTAGTGCCTAAATGCGTACCACAGGTCCTAATGATGGTTTTGACAATTGTAACAGTTACATTGTCTTTGTATAGCATTTTGGCAGAAGAAACATTACACACTTTTCTCAAGTGTGATGGTTCAGTGAATTCCAACTTTGGACCTAGAACAACAAAATGAAGTGGCCCAGATTCTGGCATGTTTGGCTCACTGAGAAATGGTTGTTGGTTCTTAATATGTATATTTTGTGATGATGATACCTCTAGAATGGAACCTTGGACAGGAACTATGTCAGCCATTGTATTTTTCTATGAAGATTAACTGCAATACCTTTGATGTATGTTTCTACTCGTATATCTCCTACAAGAAGCTCAAAAGAATTCACAAATTACACACCAGAGGAGATTGCATTTCCAGGTAACATTACAGAATGTAAAAAACAGTCAAGGTTCAAGGAAAAACAACTGAATTTTGACTCTGATATTAGAGACCATGTCCAATGGGCAGGGAGTGATTCACCTAAGCAGGTTTCTGGAATTTGGGAAATGTCATATGTTGACCACAAGTTTACTCTCAAAAGGCATCACAAACAGGTGGCAGAAGCTCATATTCAAACCCTAAACTTTTTGTTATAAAGTAACCAGAGTTACTATGGTTCAAGATATGTCAAACAGCTTGGAGAGGATCTTGTCTTCACACATGGATAAAAGGTAGACAGCAGATCAAAGACATGGCATTCTGATATGTTTTGGGTAATTAAAGGATAAAAGCATGCTTCTTTGGATTCGAATATTTTGAGTCAAACCAAGGACTGACAAACAGGAGCAGTTTCCTATATTTCAAGGTATTGGAAAACATGTTACATTAAAGGCCAGTAAGCAACTACAGACACCTATCACAGCCAAACTAAAAGAGACCACTTGTCAGATAATGAGCCTGTTTTCTCCTTTTTCTTGTAGGAGCACCATCTTGATTGTAATAAATGCTATGTTCAGCATGATGTCGAATTAGAATCCTAATTGTTTTAGGATTCCAGAGCTGTCAATTAGTAATCTGTTGTATTTATTAGTTAGTTTCAAAGGTTAGTAGGTGTCATCATAGGCAGAATCGAATTCCCCTCATGCTGGAGGAGGAATCTCGATTAGTTAGAATAAGAGTTTTATATATAGCTGAAACAGCAATGTAATGGGGGTTGGAGATTTTATAAAAAACAGAGTGTTGTTTTCGCTTATGTAAAGAACAGAGTTCAGTAATATAAGTTATATGCTTTTCTTCTCAGGATTCATAAAGCATTTCCATGTTCAAGATGTGTTATTTTACTTTGTCCTTCATGTCTTTTTTCAGTTGCTTAGATGAGTATTCACTCAGAATTCACTTATGCTGCTCTGACTTCCTGTACTCATCTATGAACTGTGGTTTTATAAGAGTTGTGTTTTGAACATTTAAATGTCACATGCCCTGACTTCTATGTAAAAGCAATATCATTATTTACTGAGGTTTGATTGACTCCATAAGCCCAATGGAAACTTATGTAATGTTTGTCCAACCTTCATATTTGTTAATGTTATTTCAAGAGAGTTAGCCATCTTATTAATAGTCAAAATCAATAACCCTTTGAGAGAGCCCTCTCAGGCTAAGGAGGCTAAGCCTTAGTCAAAAGATTGGTCTGAAACAATTACTTGAAGTCTTCCTGGTCAGCAGCCTTCCAGGGCCTGATTTTGAGATAACAGAACGTGTGAGAAGTAAAAACAGCGAAAGAAGTAGCTATGTGAAACAAGACGTATGTAGAGTTAGAGATGTGTCCAGAATAAAGAATATGCAAAAGAGGAAGTTTGTGCAGGAGAATGTGTGTGCTGAGGAGATCTGTGCGTGAAGCAAGGAATACAAACAATATTATGCATACATGAAATTTTTCCAAGTGTAAAAACACTTAACAGAGCAATTTTGAGGGTCAACACGCATAAGGAGGGGCCAAAAGGAAATATTTAATTTATAATTGTATTGGGATATAAAATTGGAATAAGCAGTGTAAAAAATAATTGTAACAAATCTTAAAATAAAAGAAAAAAGATCATAATATTTAAACGATGTACTTGCCTAAGCTATATGATTAAACAATGAAGTTGTAGGAATGGCCAATGTGCATCCTTTCATGGGGCCCACATGTCCTCATGTCCTCACTCCCAAATGTAGGAATTTGGAAAAAAAAACTCTCCACACTATGTAGTTTATTTAATTTCTCATTTTTTCATTTGTGTTTCCTAGTTCACTCTACATAGAGAAAATGGAAAATGACCTTGGTTGTGCCTTCAATGACCGTAGAACTATCTGAGAGGAGCTAGCTAGCAAGAATTTATAGTCAGCAAGAACATATTTTAATAGTATACAAGTTCATTTCTCTTAATCACTACACTCTTTACTTGTAATGCAAATTGTCAGTCTTTCTCTCCATACATCTTTGTTTTGTTAAAGACTTCATCAACAAAACACCTAAATAGTTAGCTCTTAACTCCTGGGGTACTTACATTGAAAAACCCAGCCAACAAAGTAGCCACATAGTGTATTCAACCTGTTAAAATTCAACAATACATTACTAAGCCTTCAGTGAATCTTTGTATTTGATTCTGGTTTGGTTAAAGGTTGTCTATTGCAATGTAGTCAGCCTAAAAATAGTGTTTCCAAGTATTTTTAGATACATAGATAAGTATAATAGTTTGTGCATATTTGAATTATGAGCTATGAATTTATTTATTTTTGTCTTTATTTACTGATGCACAGTCATGCATATTCATGAATGAGTAAAGACACTTTCCCTCTTTTGCTAGAAATCTTTTTCCTTTTTTTCCTACTTTTTAATGGAATGGAGTTATTTTGTGTGTGAAAGAAGATATGTCCAATTGTAAGTCACCAATTTTCACTAGGCAACAATGGAGAGGAATTTATACTTACTAAATAAAGTTTTAGCTTTTGGGAACAAGATTTATTAATTCCATCAATGTAAATATATGTGCATATATTAATGTTTATCGACCTCTGTGATAAGTGTCCCACCTGCAAAGATATTACCAAGTCTAAAAATGGTGGAACAAAGGCATGTGCGGAAGTATTTGCATTTTTGGTTAATGCATGGTGATGTATTTGTGAATGAGTAACAACACTTACCCTCATTCGCTAGAAATATTTTATTTTTCTCCTACATTTTTGGTGGACTAGAATTATTCCATGTATGAAAGAAGATAGTATGTCCAAAAGCAATTCTCTTGTTTTTACTTGGAAATAATTGGAGAAGAATTTATACTTATGAGATAAACTTTTAATTTCTAAGAACAATATTTATTAAATTCCATTAACAAAACTATCTATGTGCATATATTAATGTCTATAGACCTGTGTGATAATTGTACTACTTGTAAAAATCTTAGTAATTCTAAAACTGGTGCAATAAAGGCATGTGTGGAAGTAACACATTTTCACATGTAAGACATATACAAAGCTAAATTTTTACTTTTTCCCCACCTTGCATAAAGCAGTGAAACTTACCCTATTACTTTTAGACATGCTTTACCTTCGTACATAATTTGCTTCTACATAGACTCTACCTTCGCACATTCTATCCATTTAATTCAAAGATTCATTCACTTTTAACATCCTTTATATCTGTGTCATTGAATGATAGGGAAAATTAACGAGGAGAGATCTCGAAATGTTGTCATCATGAAAAATGGTGCACAAGAAATCAATAGTGGGGAGTGGAAGAACATCTGAGGAACAATTGTGAAAGAAGTAGTTATATGGAACAAGAGGTCTGCAGAGTTGTAGATGTGTGCGGGATAAAAAAAATATGCCCAAGAGGGAGTATGTGTGAGAGAATATGTGTGTTGAGGGAATGTGTGTCAAGCAAGGAACACAAACATTATTCTGCACATATGAAATTTGGCTAAGTACGAAAACACTTAACAAAGCAATTTTGAGGTTCAACATGCACAAGGTGGGGCCAAAAGGAAATATTTACTTTATAATCATGTTTGGAGATTAAAATTGAAATAATCAGTGTAAAACATAACTGTAAAAGTTCTTAAAATAAAAGAAAAAGGATGACAATATTTAAAAATGCACATATCTAAACTATATGATTAAACAAAAAAGTTGCAGGATTGGCCATTGTGTAGCCTTGCATGGTGCTCAGGTTTCCTCATGTCCTCACTCCCAAACATAGGAATTTTCAAAAAAAACTTTCCACACTATGCAGTTCAGTTAATTTCTCATTTTTTCATTTGAATTTCCTAGTTCACTCTACACAAAGCAAATGGAACATCACCTTAGTTGTTCCTTCAACGATCGTAGAACTATTTTAGAGGAGCCATCTAGGAATCGTAGATAGTCAACATGAACATATTACAATAGCTTTCAAGTCCATTTCTCTTAAATCACTACGCTCTACTTGTAATTCAGTTTGTCATCCTTTCTCCCCTTATATCATTTGTTTTGTTAAAGACTCCATAAGAAAAAATACCAAAATAGTTGGCTCTTGAATCCTAGGGTGCTTACATTGAAAAACCCAACCATCAAATTAGCCACATAGTGTATTGAAATTTCTAAAACTGAAGAATACATTACTAATCATTTGGTGAATCTTTTTATTTGATTATGGTTTGGTTAAAGGTTGTCTGTTGGAATGTAGCCAACCTAAAAATGGTGTTGCCAACTATTTTTAGATACACAAATAAGTATAATTGTATGTGCATATTTGAATTATGAGCTATGACATTCTTTTTTTTTTTTTTACTCATGCATGGTCATGCATATTCATGAATGAGTAAAGACACTTTCCCTCATTTTCTAGAAATCTTTTGCTTTTTTTCCTACATTTTAATGGGCTAGAGTTATTTTGTGTGTGAAAGAAGATAGTATTTCCAAATGTAATTTACCTATTTTCACTAGGCAACAATGGAGAGGAAATTATACTTATTAACATTTTAGCTTATGGGAACAATATTTATTCATTCCATCGACAGAAATATATGTGCATATATTCAGGTATATAGACCTCTATGATAAGTGTCCCACCTGCAAAAATGTTACCAAGTCTAAAACTAGTGGAACAAAAGCATGTGTGGAAGTAATGGATATGTGTAGGAAAAACAAGTCTGAAGTTAAAGTGTTCACAACTAAAATCTTCCTTTTAGCCCCAACTTATGCAGAGAAATGGAACTTACCATATTACCTTTGTACATGCTTTACCTTCATAAATACTTTACTTTTGCACAAACTCTACCTTCACACATTAATTTCTTCCACACATGGCTTACTTTAGTATTAGACATAGTAAGATTATTCACTGATTTAGGCCCTCCCCTTGGCGGGGGTTCTGGGGCAGCGCCCTCGAAGCTAAAAATATATCACGAATTGCCTTCTAAAATATTATAATTTCGTAGTCAATCTGGGTCGTTCATTAGGCAGATGGTCTAACTATAGAAGTTATGTTTAATTTAGGGTTTTTTTCCCTAGAAGGAAACCCCTCGTTTTATATGATGGAATTGTATTGCAGATGTGTATTATTATTCTGAGTGAGAAAGAGAGAGGAGGATGTGTAAGGGCGAAGAGGAAATTACAGCGGATCTGATGTAGGTTGTATCTCTTCGTTTTGTTGGATAATATAAAAGGAAGGACTAACTGTTTCTCTGTGGACGTAGCCCAAATTGGGTGAACCACATATATCTGTGTCTCTATTATTCTATGCCTTTATGTTCACATCAATAAAGAAAATAGAACAAAGTTTGAGGAAAAATCAAAGAAATGTACCTTTATTGGATATGGTATAAATGATTTTGGTTATCAGTTATATGATTATGAAAATCATAATATCATTAGGAGCAGAGATGTCATATTCAATGAAAAGGTCTTGTATAAGGATCAGATGCAGAAACATGAAAAGGAAAACAAAGAATACATAGTGCTTGATGAGATCACAGAAAAAGTAAAGGCACCTGGAAATCAAAATTATCAGCAACCACAACAACAACAACAACCACTATAGCAACAGGCACCTCAAACACCTAAAACTGGTGTTAGAAGATCTACCAAGATAAATAGAACCCCTGAGTGATACTCTCCTTAATTATATTATATATTGTTGACTGATTCTGGTGAACCAAAAATATATGAGGAAGCAATGCAAGTAGAAACCAAGAAGAAGTGGGAGAAAGCCATGGAAAAAGAGATGGACTCTTTGATGCAAAACCTGACTTGGGACTTACTCAAGTTTCCTTCTGGTAAAATAACATTGCAGAATAAATGGGTTCATAGGTTGAAGGAATAAAATGGAGGTAAACAAAAGTATAAGGCTAGACTTGTGGTGAAGGGATTTGTACAAAAGAAAGGTATAGATTTTGATGAATTTTTTTTCTCCTGATGTTACAATGACTTCAATCAGAACTATTTTAAGTCTAGTGGTAGTAGAAGATTTGCATCTTGAGTTGTAATATTTAAAGACAACCTTTCTCCATGGGGATTTGGAGGAACAAATATATATATGCAACAGCCCCAAGGGTATGAGGTCAAAGGGAAGGATAAATTAGTGTGCAAATTGAAGAAGAGCTTGTATGGATTAAAACAGGATCCAAGGTAGTGGTATCTCAAATTTGATATGTTGATTTATGAAAAAGGTTATACTAGATGTCACTCTGATCATTGTGTTTATTTTAAAATGAAAAATGATGGCAACTATATTATATTTCTATTGTATGTAGATGACATGCTTGTTGCACGATATAACATGCAGGAAATAAATGTGTTCAAAGGAAAATTGGAAAATTCATTTTAAATGAAGGATTTGGGTATTGAAAAACAAATCCTTGGTATGAGAATACCTAGAGATAGGAAAAATCACAAATTTTCTATTGTCTCAGAGTGAGTACATAGAAAATATGTCGAAAATATTTAATATGCATAATGAAAAACTAGTCAGTACACCTTTGGCTAGCCATTTCAAACTAAGGAAGGAGATGTGTCCCAAGACCCAAGAAGAGATGGATTATATGTGTAAATTTCCATACGCATCAATTGTTGGAAGCTTAATGTATGAAATGGTCTACACAATACCTGATATTTTGCATGCAATGGGAGCTGTAAGGAGGTATATGAACAATCCATGAAAAGATCATTGGATGGAAGTGAAGTGGATTCTCAGGTATTTGAGAGGTACAATAAATCAAGCATTATGTTTTGGAGGTTCAAACATTTCTCTATAGGGATATGTTGATGCATATATGGAAGGTGACAGAGATAATAGGACGAGCACCACAGGGTATGTCTTTACTGTAGGTGGAACAACTGTTAGTTGGATTCAAAATTGTAAAACTTTGTTTCACTTTCAACAACGGAAGCAGAGTATGTTGTTGCTATAAAAGGTAGTAGAGAAATGATTTGGTTACAAAGGTTTATGGAAGAATTGTGCAAGAAGAGGGAGATGAGAAGGTTATATAGTGATAGCCAGTGTTCCATTCATCTTGCAAATAATCCAACCTTTCATTCTAAGATTAAACATATACATCTCAGGTATCATTTCATATGGTCAGTTTGATGTGACAAACAGTTGAAGCTGGAAAAGATACACACTAGACATAATCTTATAGATATGTTGAGAAAGGTTGTAACCAATAACAAATTGAGTTGTTGCTAAACTTTAATTTGCCTTCAATAATGATGATGAAGATGAGAAACAACTAGGTCCAAAGTGGAAGCATTGCCAAATAAGTGAAGCATCCATGGAGTTGATATAATCAGTCTCCAAGCGAGAGATTGTTAGATGTGGAGCCTGATTATCTTCATGATTCAGAGGTCTTATTTCATCTATGTTTGGATCCCAATCCCAAACAAGGGGTGGGGGGGGGCTTCCCCCCCCCCCCCCCAACACTATTGTTGTTTGGGAGGTTAAGGGGGGGAAGCTGCATGTTTGGAGCTCCCCTTGGTGGGGATTCAGGAATAGTGCTTCCAAAGCTAAGAATAGATGAAAAAATTCCTTGTAAAATATTGTAATTTCGTAGTCAATATTGGTCGTTCATTAGGGGAATAATCTAACTATATAAGCTATGTTTAATTTAGGCTTTTTTCCCTAGAATGAAACCCCTCGATTTATATGAGGGAATCGTATTGCGGATCTGTATTATTATTCTGAGCAAGAAAGAGAGAGGATATTGTGTGAGACTTAAGAGGAAATTACAACGGATCTGTTGTAGGATGTATCTCTTCATTATGCTAGATAATATAAATGGAAGGAATGGTTGTTTCTCTGTGGAAGTAGCACAAATTGGGTGAACTGTATATATTTGTGTCTCTCTTATTTTATGTGTTTCTGTATTTGTGTTTCCACAATATTTTTTTTATTTTATTGCTTTGTTAATTAATTTCTAACACACAAGCATATAGACATTTGTATATGCACATACATCTTTTCGTCAATGAACTTACTAATAAAAAATTCCAAAAATTAGAAGTTTATCTTTGAAGCATAAATTCCTCTTTAATTCTTCCAAAGTAAAAACATGATAATTATTGTTGGAGGCAATGGATAAACCACTTGCACAACAGACTCCTTGCCTTGATTATCTATTAACAAAATATTGTTGTAAATTACCTTCAACACTTAACTCCTTAGATTCTGAATCCAAATCGATAATGGTCAACTGCACTAAAGTTGCAACGTAGTTGACCTGAAAATGGTGTTGCCAACCATTTTTAGATACACATAAGAATATTTGTTTGTGCATATTTGCATTATGAGTTGTGACATTATTTGTTGTGCTTTTGGCTAATGCATGGTGATGTATATTCTTGAATGAGTAACGACACTTTCCCTCATTTGCTAGAAATATTTTATTTTTCTCCTACGTTTTTGGTGGACTAGAATTATTCTGTGTGTGAAAGAAGATAGTATGTCCAATTGTAATTCTCTTGTTTTTACTTGGAAACAATTGGAGAAGGATTTATACTTACAAGATAAACTTTTAATTTTAAAGAACAATATTCACTAAATTTCATTAATGGAAATATCTATGTGCGTATATTAATGTTTATAAACCTGTGTGATAAGTGTACTACTTGGAAAAATCTTAGTATTTCTAAAAGTGGTGCAATAAAGGCATGTGTGGAATTAACGCATTTACACATGTAAGACATAGACAAAGCTAATTTTTTCATTTTTCCCCACCTTGTGCAGAGCTACAATATGCATTTTCCCCACCTTGTGTGGAACTAAAATATGCCTTTTTCCCCACCTTGTGCAGCTAAAATTTGTCTTTTTCCCCACCTAGCAAAAATTAGTGAAACTTACCCTATTACCTTCATACATGCTTTACCTCCATACATAATTTACTCCTACATTGACTCTACCTTTGCACATTCTATCCATTTAATTCAAAGATCGATTCACTTTTAACATCCTTGATATCAGTGTCATTGAATAATAGGGAGAGTTAATGAGGAGAGATAAATATTGCACCTTGAAATGTTGTGATCATGACAATTGGCATGCAAGCAATCAATAGTGGGGAGTGGAAGAACGTGTGAGAAGTAAAAATTGTGAAAGAAGTAGCTATGCGAAACAAAAGGTATGTAGAGTTAGAGATGTGTGCAGAATAAAGAATATGAAAAAGAGGAAGTTTGTGCAAGAGAATGTGTGCTAAGGGGGTGTGTGTGTGAAGCAAGGAACACAAACATTATTTTGCACACATGAA
This sequence comes from Pinus tabuliformis, assembly GCA_031772625.1. Taxonomy (NCBI): domain Eukaryota; kingdom Viridiplantae; phylum Streptophyta; class Pinopsida; order Pinales; family Pinaceae; genus Pinus; species Pinus tabuliformis. The sequence continues at coordinate 903,724,561 of CM062817.1, read as the reverse complement.
ATTTCTTAGTGTAAAAACACTTAACAGAGCAATTTTGAGGGTCAACATGCATAAGGTGGGGCCAAAAGGAAATATTTAATTTATAATTGTGTTGGGAGATAAAATTGGAATAATTAGTTTAAAACATAATTGTAACAAATCTTAAAATAAAAGAAAAAAATATCATAATATTTAAATGATGTACCTGCCTAAGCTATATGATTAAACAATGAAGTTGTAGGAATATGTGCATCCTTTCATGGGGCCCATGTGTCCTCATGTCCTCACTCCTGAACAAAGGAATTTGGAAAAAAAAAACTCTCCACAATATGTAGTTCAATTAATTTCTCATTTTTTCATTTGTGTTTCCTAGTTCACTCTACATAGAAAATATGGAAAATGACCTTGGTTGTGGCTTCAATGACCATAGAACTATCTGAGAGGAGCTAGCTAGCAAGAATTTATAGTCATCAAGAACATATTACAATAGTCTACAAGTTTATTTCTCTTAAATCACTACACTCTCTACTTGTAATGTAGATTGTTAGTCTTTTCTCTCCATACATCTTTGTTTTGTTAAAGACTTCATCAGAAAAACACCTAAATAGTTGGCTCTTCACTCCTGGGGTACTTACATTGAAAATCCCAGCCAACAAAGTAGCCACATAGTGTATTCAACCTGCTAAAATTAAACAATACATTACTAAGCCTTTGGTGAATCTTTGCATTTGATTCTGGTTTGGTTAAAGGTTGTCTATTGCAATGTAGTCAGCCTAAAAATGGTGTTGCCAAGTATTTTTAGATACATAGATAAGTATAGTAGTTTGTGCATATTTGAATTATGAGCTATGAATTTTTTTTTGGTCTTTATTTACTGATGCATGGTCATGCATATTCATGAATGAGTAAAGACATTTTCCCTCTTTTGATAGAAATATTTTTCTTTTTTTCCTACTTTTTAATGAGATGGAGTTATTTTTTGTGTGAAAGAAGATAGTATTCCAATTGTAATTCACCAATTTTCACTAGGCAACAATGGAGAGGAATTTATACTTACTAAATAAAGTTTTAGCTTTTGGGAACAAGATTTATTAATTCCATCAATGTAAATATTTGTGCATATATTAATGTTTATCAACCTTTGTGATAAGTGCCCCACCTGCAAAGATATTACCAAGTCTAAAAATGGTGGAACAAAGGCATGTGCGGAAGTATTTTCATTTTTGGCTAATACATGGTGATGTATATTCGTGAATGAGTAACAACACTTTCCCTCATTCGCTAGAAATATTTTATTTTTCTCCTACATTTTTGGTGGACTAGAATTATTCCATGTATGAAATAAGATAGTATGTCAAAAAGCAATTCTCTTGTTTTTACTTGGAAATAATTAGAGAAGAATTTATACTTAACGAGATAAACTTTTAATTTCTAAGAACAATATTTATTAAATTCCATTAACAAAAATATCTATGTGCATATATTAATGTCTATAGACCTGTGTGATAAGTGTACTACCTGGAAAAATCTTAGTAATTCTAAAATAGTGCAACAAAACCATGTGTGGAAGTAACACATTTTCACATGTAAGAAATATACAAAGATAAATTTTTCCTTTTTCCCCACCTTGCGCAAAGTAGTGAAACTTACCGTATTACTTTTAGACATGCTTTACGTTCGTACATAATTTGCTTCTACATATACTCTACCTTCGCACATTCTATCCATGTAATTCAAAGATTCATTCACTTTTAACATCCTTCATATCGTTATCATTGAATGATAGGGAAAACTAACGAGGAGAGATCTCGAAATGTTGTGATCATGAAAAATGGCACACAAGAAATCAATAGTGGTGAGTGGAAGAACATGTGAGGGGGAACAATTGCTAAAGAAGTAGTTATGCGAAACAAGAGGTCTGCAGAGTTGTAGATGTGTGTGGGATAAAAAATATGTCCAAGAGGGAGTATGTGTGAGAGAATATGTGTGCTGAGTGAAGGTGTGTGTCAAGAAAGGAACGCAAACATCATTCTACACATATGAAATTTGTCTAAGTATAAAAACACTTAACAAAGCAATTTTGAGGTTCAACATGCACAAGGTGGGGCCAAAAGGAAATATTTAATTTATAATCGTGTTAGGAGATTAAAATTGAAATAATCAATGTAAAACATAACTGTAAAAATTCTTGAAATAAAAGAAAAAGGATGACAATATTTAAAAATGCACATATCTAAACTATATGATTAAACAACAAAGTTGCAGGATTGGCCAATGTGTAGCCTTGCATGGTGCCCACGTGTCATCGTGTCCTCACTCCCAAACATAGGAATTTTGAAAAAAAACTTTCCACACTATGCAGTTCAGTTAATTTCTCATTTTTTCATTTGAGTTTCCTAGTTCACTCTACACAGAGCAAATGGAACATCACCTTAGTTGTTCCTTCAACGTTCATAGAACTATTTGAGAGGAGCCAGATAGGAATCGTAGTTAGTCAACATGAACATATTACAATAGCTTGCAATTCCATTTCTCTTAAATCACTACTCGCTCTACTTGTAATACACATTGTCATCCTTTCTCCCCTTACATCATTTGTTTTTTTAAAGACTCCATAAGAAAAATACCAAAATAGTTGGCTCTTGAATCCTAGGGTGCTTACGTTGAAAAACCCAACCAAAAAATTAGCCACGTGGTGTATTCAAATTTTTAAAACTAAATAATGCATTACTAATCCTTTGGTGAATCTCTGTATTTGATTATGGTTTGGTTAAAGGTTGTCTGTTGCAATGTAGCCAACCTAAAAATGGTGTTGCCAACTATTTTTAGATACACAAATAAGTATAATTATTTGCGCATATTTGAATTATGAGCTATGACATTATTTTTTGTTTTTTTTTTTTTTATTTATGCATGGTCATGCATATTCATGAATGAGTAAAGACACTTTCCCTCATTTTCTAGAAATATTTTTCTTTTTTTCCTACATTTTAATGGGCTAGAGTTATTTTGTGTGTGAAAGAAGATAGTATGTCCAAATGTAATTCATCTATTTTCACTAGGCAACAATGGAGAGGAAATTATACTTAATAACATTTTAGCTTATGGGGACGATATTTATTAATTCCATCTGTTAGCACTCGAATCTGCCTCAGGCTGAATGAAGGCGAGGTTCAAGGCAACATCAAACCAAGCTCAGCCTCGTAGCTAGCCCTACGAGGACAGGAGAGGGCTCTCTCCGGGTCTATCTCGATAAAATGATCAATAGAGTCCGAGATGACTTAAAATGGGAACTGATTTAGGCTAGTAAAATGAATTTGAATGAGGGATATTTGATTTAATGACTAAGTTGTTGGGCTGCATGGGACAAGGACAGCGTGAGCAGGGATTTAACCAAAGGCACAGGATATTTCATAAGGCGAGATAAACATGAGGTTTTAGCAATCGAATTGAATTTAAATGGGGTGAAAAGACTGTTTAAGAAAGCTGAAAAGGGCATTAATGTATGAATCCTTTCCAGGCAGAAGAAAACACATAAAGGCTGAACACTTCCTCAAGGCAGAGCAATGACTGATTTCTACCTTTCTCTCTTAAAAGTATTCAGCTGGAAACGATCATGAATGAAATGCGAAACATCATAGGATACATATGAAACAGAGAGAAAAACACATGCCAAAACTCATACCACAAGAATCTTATAAATCAGAGCTGCACCATTTAATTATTTCTCTGTCAATATGTACAGCCAAATGCTGAGTTATTCCTCCACCGTTTCCCAGAACTCAGAACCATTTACACATAATTTTCATACAATAAATAGACTCAGGAATGGGAAAATAGATCGATTTGAGAATAGGAACCGTTTCACCTAAAATCATGAGAATAAGAAAGGTCTGCCCTAAAAAGGAGCAGTGTTACATTTGTTTGTTGATGGCCAATTAAAAGACATAATCTGGAGCGTAGACCCTTTGAATTGCAACTGCAGTTAAAAATATACCATCGGTTCCAATATTTCTGCTGTGGTGACTCTTCACCTTACGCTGGCCCTTTGAATCAAAAACTAATTTTTCAATAAACGGTTTTCCACTAAAATTTTGCCTTTAATGAATGCACCCAGCTGCAATTTGCTAAGCTCAACATGTGTCTCCATTTTGCAGAAATTACTTTTATCACTGGTCTGAGAGAGCTGGTCTAATGAAAGCGTAACAATGACCACCCAGCACACCTCCGCATGCCAAGGAAAAAACCCATCAAAGTCCATAGCATCGACCACCATCACTAGTTGTCTTCATCATTTCTTCTGACTCAGCCCTTCTTGTGATTCCAGATCTGTTAGACCATTGCACCTGCAGAGCGATAGATTGTCCATGCTGGTGTTTGATTCTTGGTGAACATCCACTTGTTCGACATCCCAAGTTTTTATTTTTTTTTTTTTTCAAGCGACAACTATTTTTACCAGAAAATCTCTGCAACTCATTAGCTTTGTGACTGTCTTGGTCGCTTGCTTCAAAATCCTTTTTTTTTTCTCACCTTCACTATCGCACTTGAAAAACCATTTGATCAATTATAAGATGGTATTTTCATGTAATTCACACGAGAAATCTCCTATTAATTGGGCAGCACTTGATTCATCATTGACCCATTGATATGCGTAGGTACATCAAGAACTTTCAATATAGGTAACATATTTTAACACCCCCTTCGAATTAATCAAACAAACCAATACCACTTAATCTGTTCATATCTATTTGGAGATGGATTAACCATTTTTGGACCAAGTCAATCGAGCAATTGATTTGACGATTCATTTGCACCATTAACATGACCGTTAATCATAAGCAAGTCTTTCTACTATGTTGAGAATCACTATTAACGACCATATTAATACGATGAATGCTCAGAGAAACAGAATCACTATTAACGACCATATCAATACGATGAATGCTCAGACAAACAACTGATGATGATTTTTTTATATTTTATACGTACATCCAATCACACTCTTTCATTTGTTTCTTTGCCATGGTAGATGTCTTTGTGGCATTTCGGGCTTTGACTTATCACCTTCCCCGTTTGAATCAAAACCAATTTTTTATAATCAGCATCCAGATGTCTAGTTTTGCAAGCATATCTCCCAACGTGTCCTAAGAGCATTTCATAGCCGCTATATGCTCTATATTATTTCCATTCTTTCTGCTGTGGAAATGTTGTAGCTTCTCCAAATTCCTCTGGAAATTCAACACATCTGTCATTGTGCGACAGCTGTAGTCTTCTCAAATTAGGAAATTTTTTGCAGTCCTTTATAAACATTGGCCATGGAGTCATCGTATTGTAACTCCAGGTCCATGAGGTTCTGAAGTCCAAATATCCATTTGGGTACCACGCATTTAGTCAGACTAACCGTTTCAAGGTGTTCCATGACTTCCAAGCAGAAGGATTCTTCCAAAGCTAGGTGCAGTACTATTACCGGTGGCATTGAGGAATACTGTAAGCTTCTGGGTCTCTCAATGTGAAACTGTAAATGATGTGGGTGCAACAGAAACAGAAACACCAAATGGCGCACTCCAAAGAGCCTTGTAACTCTCATTTACTGCTATATTCAGAAAGCTCCTCTCAATGGTACGAGAATTGATCAAACTAGCTACTGTGATTGAAGGAACGTTGAGGTCAGAACTAATTCCAACGTTTGAACTACATACAGCACCGGTGTAATTGAGAACAAGAGGTGCAGATCCATTTATGGTACATAGGAATGCAATATAATTTTCATAACCTGCATCGAAGATGAGTCCGGGATCCAAGGCAGCAGTTGGATTCACAAATCCACTTCCCATGTCAAAAGGTGTGGCTGGAATTGCATCGGCATCTGGATTGCTGTAGGAATGTTGTGCCATAATTGGTAACCCTTGATTGTCATTGAGTGATGCAGTGGTGGATAGTACAGAAGCAATGGCTGCTGGGTTAAATTTGGGGTATTTTTATTTCACTAGAGCTGCCACTCCCGCTATATGAGGTGCTGCCATGCTTGTTCCCGATAACATTGCAAAATTCTCGCCTTCAAATTCAGCTGAATCTGTGCCAACAGAGTTTCAAGCAGCCCAGATGAGATTACCAGGAGCTATTATATTTGGTTTCAGTATATCTGCTGCATCTAAAAGATTGTCCTGCGGATTGGGCCCCCTTGAAGAATAATACACGACTTTGGGTGCTTTCTCGCTGTAATCTGCTTTCAATCCTCCAAGGACTCTGGAAACTCCTCCAAACTTAACAATGTTGTTAGATTCATCTCTAGTTATGGAGTCACTGTAGTATTTCAGAAAAGTCTTAGAATCATCTGAAGAGGAAATGATCAATCCCGGCATCGTCAAAGGGACTGGATTGAACGGAAACCCAACCACAAAAGGGTCTGTGTAGAAGATGATGCCCACTGCACTCAAATTGTTAGCAGTCATAACTGCTTGTCTCACATAAGACAGACCAAGGACAAACCTTATTGTGTAGCTACAGATCAAGATGTTTCCTTCAACTAGATGTTGTTCCAACTCACTGGGATCTTGGCATTCATTGGCATACATATCATCAGTTCCATTCTTCTGGGCATGAGTTGCAGCAACTAGACTGTACATTTGGGTTTACCCTAAAGGGATTTTAGAATATCTCCAGTGCTACAGGCCTGACGCCCCTTCGTATAATGTTTAACACCTGCCATGGATGCCGGCGGCTCCAACTCTCGGTCTCTGATAGGGTAGAACCACTACGGGAAGAGACCTGAATCGGCATGGATTAAGTCGGAATTTAGATTTGAAGTTAGCGAGACCTGGGGCAAAGGAGAGACTTATATTGAATTTGATCAGATCTTACTTTTCGAGCCGCAAGATCTAATCCAATGCGTAGGCCACTGCTTGATGCTTTGCAGATCAAGCGGTATTTTTGAAGGTAATTCCATTCCCCTTCACAGCTAGGTTTTAGATCTAATTTTTTGTGGCTAGATCTAGATCTAGGCGGCTAAGTTCTGGATCTAATTTTCTGCAGCCAGATCTAGATCTAATCTTATCTTCTGCCTTATTTTTCTGCGGCTGGGTTCTACGGGCAAGTAAAATATGGCTCCCAGCTTCGCAAAAATAACTGGTGGTTCATCCGCCTCTGGAGGGCAATCTCCTGCCCATATCGTCAGTGAAGCCCCAGCTCCCACTATCCAAGTGGTCCAGGCCTCACTCGATGAAGCTTTGAAGTTTTCTGAAAGTGCCCTAATCTGCTGGTTCAATGGTTTTTGGCTGCGGCTGACAGCACTCCACAATTGGATCTCGAAGGTATGGAAGCCTGTCATTTCTGATGAAATTAATATCTACCTATGTGCTAGGGGTTTCTTTATAGTAGATTTTGAAAATCCTGAAAGCAGACAATGTATTATAGATTCTGGCCCTTGGTTTTGGGAAAAATCAGGGCTATTCATGAAGTCATGGAACCCATCATTCGATCCCTCTACAGCAGTGATAACCTCAGCACCAGTTTGGGTGAGATTGCCAAGCCTACCCTTACATCTCTGGAATCTCTCCTCGCTAAAAGCCATCGGAAATGCAATTGGGAAATTTTACTGCAGGTGCCCAGAAATAGAGGAATATGCCAGAACCACCTATGCACGCATCTGTGTGGAAATGGACTTCAGCGTCGGATTCCCAGCTGAAATAAACCTAACAAGTAAAGACTATGTGTGGAACCAGAAACTTGATTATGAAAGTGTCCTCTTCAGATGTCGATCCTGCTTTGAGACAGGGCATCTAGCCAAAAATTGCCCAAAAGCCTCTGAGAAAAATTTTGCTAGAAAAAACCACCACAGATCTACATGGTGGGAAGGAGCACAAAAAGAACACTACACTGTCATCAAAGAAGAATATTCTAGAGAAAACTCTGAGTCACAAGAAATCAGGGAAGAAAGAGACAGCTCTCAAGACAAGCAAGGAGAAAGCCCGCCCCAACAAACCAACAATTATGAGGATTCGAATACCGCACAAAATAAATCTTCATTTAACAGCAAAGCAGATCTCCTAGACCAAACTTCTTCTCCGACTATCTTCAAAAGAACGAACACAATAGATTGCGAAGCTAAGACACCAATGTCCCAAGAACCAGAAGAGATGAAGGAGATGCAAGATAAAGGAAGTTGGAAGACTGTAGAGAAAAAAAAGAAAGCTACAACACCAATCTCGCCAAGAAAGACGAGGAGCCAGATAAGTAAAAATTAAGAAAATTGTAGGTCCGATAGACCAATTTGGTCTCAGTGGACGTTAACCATCATCATCATCATCATCATCTGTTCCAGGAGCAAGTCCAACTCCTGAGATTGTGAGATTGTTGCCAAGAACTATAGAATTATTATAACTACGATCATCGGCAGCAGCTCCCGCTGTGAATATCCATGGGCTGAAGGACCAAATACTCTTTGGAGAAGGTCCAGCGTTTCCTGCAGCTTGAACGACAAATATTCCAACTTTCACAGCGGACAACAAAGCCATGTCTATTGGGTTAAAGAAAGTCACAATCCCAGAAGGTGGCCTGTTAGGTATGATTGACAGAGACAGTATATCAACCCCATCTTGAGCTGCCTGGAATAAACATGTGCAAAAAACTCGCCAATTCATACTGTTGTCTGTCAAGAAGACGTCTACTGATCTATAGCTGCCACAATATCTGCATTCTAATTTTGGCTTTCGGTCCTTTCACCATTTAAACTCCAATGTTTTCGCTTCTAAACACATCATACATGAATAAAATCACTGAACAGGCCCTATCGACTTATTTGGAGAAGAATTGAGCTGAAACAAATTGAGTTTTTGATGAATCGATGATGAATTTCGGCCTTAGGGCTCTGTGCGCCACGCGCACTCCCAGTGCGCCGCGCCTGGTGAGTGCGCCGTGCCAGTGTTAATTTTACACTGTGGAGGAGCGCCCCATGCGCCGCGCGGCCCATGTGCGCCGCACCTTCTTCCTATGCGCCGCGCAGCTCCGTTTCAACACAATCGGCCTCTAAAACTTTGTTTTTTTTTTTTTTTCCCTTCACAGCTTTCCTCTTGGGTTTTGGCAATTTCTTGCAATTCAAATGGATTTGATAACTATGGGAAATATCTCATGTATCAAAAGGATTTTAATTCTCGCTTTTGTCTTTGGACTTTGATGGGTCAATATAACCAGCAACCACAACAAGGTTAACCGGCTCCCTCAAGCATTTGTTCTTTGCAAACCATTCAACTAATCCTATCATATTTTTCACTCGGTCGAGTCTTGCCATAGAAAATATAATGGGTTTTTATGGTCATTCAAGGCACACATATGTTTCCGCTGTCTGCTCAGGATTAAACAAGAGTTCCTCAATTGAATCATGTAAAGCAGTAAGGCGGCACTGCTTTTCTGTGTAAGGGAAATAAATCTGCATGTCTACTCCAGGAGAAGCAATGTTGAATTTTGGATCAAAAACATTAATTCCATTAACCACATGGTAGAGACCAGGAAGGGTGAAAGCAATGTGGCTTTCATTCTGTCCAACAGTATCCTTACTTCCTGCAATCTCTTGATATGTTAGTGATAATGAAATCTGCGTGATTTATTGCAATTAGATCTGCAGTAAACTGGCAAGAAAAGTAGTATTTTTCCTCAAAATCCCTCCAATATATGTCTGAATCTGGGTATTTCGTCCTCTCCAAAGCATGAGCAATGTTGCACTGAGTAATTCCTTGCTTATGTGCCATCAAAGAGTCAACTAAATTCCCATCGCTGTAATTTCCAATAATCAGATCAGGTTGACCTTTCAGCCTTGCACTTACTTCATTTGACACATCCTGTGCATTTGACAATGTTTCGGTTGTCAGTGAATTTGGTCTCAGATTTCAGATTGTCCAACTTCATTCTTGTATAAGGCACTTCTGGACAGCTACAAGCCACACAGGGTTCACTTTCAAGATAATAACCATCAAACTCCACCAAACTGTTGAGCGTGTTGTATATTCGACAATTAGGATGATCTGCCAAGAGTTCGTTTTGTGAATGGAGCGTATCATAAAACAAATTTGACAATTTCTTTTTCAAAACAGAGTTTTGAAGAAGAAATATCTTTGAGCATAAATGATGATGAAACTCTTTTCAATAAGAAACTTATTGAACCTCCCTCTGGCCTGCAAGCGTTATTTCACACTTCTGGAGACAAAACCCTGGACTCAAGAATTAAAATGACTCTTTTTTACCAAAATGGCATTTGATGACTGCAAATGACGAGAAATGAACCTTGGTGAATTTGATTCTGACAGAGGACTGACAAGATTGAGTCTAACACCATCAACGGAAACATATGTGCATATATTCATGTATATATACCTCTATGATAAGTGTCCCACCTGGAAAAATGTTACCAAGTCTAAAACTAGTGGAACAAAGGCATGTGCAGAAGTAACAGATATGTGTAGGAAAAACAAGTATGAAGCTAAAGTGTTCGCAACTAAAGTCTTCCTTTTAGCCCCACATTATGTAGAGAAATGGAACTTACCGTATTACCTTTGTACATGCTTTACCTTCATACATACTTTACTTTTGCACAAACTCTACCTTCACACATTTATTGCTTCCACACATGGCTTACTTCAATATTATACATAGTAATATTATTGAACCATTGAGGCTTATCACACAGGCATGTAGACATTAATATATGCACATACATATTTTTGCCAATGAAATTAATAAAAATTGTTTCCGAAAATTAAAAGTTTATCTCCGAAGCATAAATTTGTCTTTAATTCTTCACAAATAAAAACACGAGAATTATTGTTGGAGGTAATGGATAAACCACTTGCAAAGCATACTCTTTTCCTTGATTGTTTGTTAACTTAATATTGTTGTAAATTACACTTATAGTCATCCCTGATGAAGAACTAGAAGATATTGAGGGAGCAATGGAGAAGGTTATTGATGACCTCCTAAAAAATAGAATTATTGAGAAGTTGTTTCCAAAATCAAAATGTATTAGGAATGTGATGAATTTCTAAATTCTGCAGTAAGCACTCTTGAACAATTAAGGGCTCCTGAAACTCCTCATGAGACTTCTACTCCTAGACAACCTCACAGCAACAATGTTGGTTGAATTATATGTATTCTAATTCCAACATTTAATTATTGAATCCGGGATCATAAGACTTAGAGATGCAAGCACACGAAATGCAGGACTAAAGCCTATTCTAGCCTATGCTAACAATTAACACTAGAAAGAACTAATCACTAAGGACTATCACTTGTCACTGGATTGTGGGACTCTAATGCTTATCAAGTTTCGAACCACAATCTTTCATTAAAAATGTTCATGTGCTTTTATATATGTAGCTTATTAGGTCTTGAGACTTCAATGGTTTTAATCCAATAGCGATGAAAACCCATGTAAATTGCAGAAATTAAATGTCAGCAACTATAAGCAAAAGCGTGCGAGGCAAGTAAAGAAAACAAGTCAATAAACTACAAGAAATTCATTAAAAAAATATAAAAAATAGATGCTAAGAAGGCTTAGAGATATATTGTAGGTTCTTATTCGTTGTAGGAATCTTTTACCAAGTAGCTACAAAGCTCCAATCAATTAGAGAATCCTAAACTGCAAATTACATATTTTTTAATACCCTGTTCTAGTATAGAACCTAGTACCAAATTAAGTACAGAGAGGTTCAAATTTGAAATTGTGAATAAGTACTGAATTAAGTACAGAAATTCTATAAATTGAAATTCTGAATAATTACCGAATTAAGTACGGAAATTTTGAATATATATTTTTTGTAAGCTTGGTAGGACTACATCTTCATCATGTCCAACTTCTCACCTCGATCGAGGGGGATAGCACAAGATTTGAACCCAAGACTTCTAGTTCAGGGAGATTCATTTCCACGGCCATTGTCAAATGAACTATCCCAAGCAGACGAAATTTTGAATTTTAAAACGCATTAAGAAACCAATTTTAAATTTGTTTGACTCTTAAGCATGAGAAAAACCAATTTTAATTTAATTGTAATATGTTCTATTAACAAATTTGAAAATAGGTAAAGTGAATTTAGCAAAACTAAAAACTAGAATAAAACATTACACAAAATCTGCAATTAAGAAAACTAAATATTTTCTGAATATTACTCTACTCTACAAATAAAAACAGGACATTACCTTAGTCGAGGGGCCCTTCTTGACCTAGAAACGTGCCTGGAGACTTAGATCAGAATAATGTGCAAAGCTTCAACAATTAAATCTCCATTACAATAGTCTCAACTTCAACTTGCAAATGAAAGTTCAAATTTATTACAAAATATCAACTCAAAATAATGATTACCTCTATGCATCCACACTTTCTAGTTGTGAAGATGTATTCTTTATATTACAATGGAGAAGAAGTGATGATTCAAAGGATCATATCAACTTCCATAAAACTCTAACTCTCGTACTATAATTGAGATAACAAATAATATTTAAAAATGGTCTTGTTATGATTTTGGAATGTATTAAATTATTGTTGCAGACAGAAACGATGCCACTTAGCATTATTTTGAATTTCCTCCAAGTTTGGACATAACTGCAAATCTAGACGTAAATGTTTGTAGTTGTTGATGCGCGGGTGCATAATCAGGTACCGAACTAAGTATAGAATTTCTAGAAAATGCCAAACTGGTATTGAATTAAGTACCAAATTTCTGTAGGTGGAATTTAGGTTTGAATGTAACTTTGAATAACGTCTTGGGCTTCACATGTGAGCTAGGTGTGAACATAAATCCATCCATAAACATATAGTTGCAACCCATGCCATCTCAAGAAGTGTCAATGTGTGAAACTTTACTTAGTACCGAAACTGATGTAAGTACCGAATTGTCAAATTCCAGTACTAGAAATTATTGTTTGGGCACATAAACATATTAGTAAAATGTCATTGAAAAACCATGTTAAAAACTCATTTAATCATTAAAAATATAAGAAATAGTTAATAATTAACCACAAGGTAAAATGAATTCATTTAGTGAAAAATGGTAATATGATAGTTGCAGAATATGTTATGAAAGTATGAATATGGCTTGTAAATGAAAGGTTTAGATAGCCAATATGATAACATATCTAGGGCCCAACAAACAGTAAGATGCTCTTAAACAACCTGCGCAGCAACATTCAAATACTCTTTTCCATATTGGGACTAGCCTAGTCACTTCTAAAGTTCTACATGATTGATTGCTAATTTGTAGCAATCCATTTCAGTTAATTTGAATTATTGTTAGTGTAACTAGTTCACACTGTTAGTATAACTAGTGGAGGTTCAGTCAAGGGTGTGTAACTTTTTTCACACTGAGTGACAAGGGTGTGTAGAATTTTTCACACTAAGTAATCATCTAGTTAAATGATCAATTAGCCTAAATTAACTCATGCATGCAAAGAATTAGAGTTACCCATTTGAGATTGGAGTTCAAGGGAAGTGTATTATAAGTTGTAAACTAGTTAAAGTTGTACAATTCATGCATGCAGTTAGAGAAGGACCTATAGGAATTGTGCAATCCAAATTGAGGAATTTCCTAATTAATAGGGGGGTAATTACTTGAGGAACAATGCAAGGAAATAGGGGCTTGGAGGCTTGAAATTTTGGCTAAGTATTGGCCAAGTTCGGTCAGTCAGGCAGAGGATAGAAGATACAGGTGTAGGTTGAGCTCAAGCTTGAGTAGAACATATTGTATTCATCCAAATTCTTTGATTAATGCAATACATATGGTAAGAGGTTTTGAGAAGCTTCTTTCCCTAGATAAATCTTTGTGTATGTGTGTTAAATCTTGATGCATGTTAATTATTTGTGTTCTCGATCATGAATTTACTTCCACAAATTAGTAGAGTAGCTTCTAGTCTTGTGTTTTAGAAAATTTCATGAGAAGTTTAGAATCTAAACATTAATTTCTACATGGTATCAAGCCTAGATTCACAGTAGAGAAGAGAATTCGAAGTTTTCATTACAGGAGGTTTGAATTTGAAGATCAGTGTTACAGCTTTTCTCTAGGACTGAGAATATGGCTTTCAATGGAATCAAGCTCGAGTATGCTTTGGAAGTGACCAAAAAATTTGTGGCATGGAAGATCTAAATGGAGACAGTACTGGAAGATAATGGTTTTCTAGAATACATCAATACATATGTAGCAAAACCCCCAGCATATGATGCCCAAGATCTTTCTCAGTGGAAGAAGGATGTGGCTAAAGTGAGGAGGATCATATTGGATGGAGTTTAAGACCATATTGTCTTGAATCTCCATGGGAAAGAGACTTCGTTCGTGATGTGGAAAACACTGACAGAGTTGTTTGAGAACAATAGTGACCACATGAAGCTAGAACTCAAGGACAATCTTCAACGAATTAAGATGCAAAAGAATGAAACAACTCTGGAATACCTGAGTAGGTTTACACAGTATCGTGATGAACTTGGTAGAGCCGGTATTATTGTCCCTAAAGATGATATGGTAGCTCTATCCCTCTTGGATCTTCCCAAGAGATGGCATACTTATCAAGATTCGATAAATGGGATAGATAAACTACCAAGATGAGAGTGATTATGGTCTAATCTAGTGTAGGAAGAAATAAGGCAAAGCAATAGAGACGAGACTTCATCCAAGGTCAAGGATGAGGAGATTTGTGCCTTGAATGGAAAGGCAAAGAAAGGGAAAGGGAATAAATCCTAATCTAAATAATAGTCTGATCAAGGGGGAAATAATAAAGACTTGTCCAAAATCAAGTGCTTTCACTGTCATGAACTAGGACATTATGCCAAGAACTTTCCACACAAGAAAGAAAGCAAGAAGACCACAGGAGGAGCAGTGGGTGAAGCCTTGGCTTCATAGTTCGAACTTGATTTTACCCTCATTGCATGCTTGGAAAGCATAGTGATTGGTAGTGTGTGGTATCTTGACGTAGGTTCCTCATTCCACGTGATGGGAAACAAATAATTTTTCAGTGACATGGAGAAGAAAGATATCTAGATGCATGTCGAAATGGGAGATGATGGAAGGTATAGCGTGACCACCATTGGTACAATTACTTTTCAGAGGGAGTCTAGCTCCCCTCTAAGGCTCAAGGATGTGATGTATGTATCGGATCTGAAGAAGAATCTAGTTTTCGTCAGTGTTGGAAGACCCTGGCTATGATGTGATATTTAGAAAAAGGAATGCTTTCTTGAGATACATTTCCATGGGACAAGTGAACCAAATCAAGGTTCGACTAAAGAACCTATACAAATTAGATGTGGAATATTGTGTAGCATTGAGCACAAAAGCATAGAAGGTGCAGAGCTGATATGTCGGTGAATTATGGAATAGAAAACTTAGCCATTTGCATCATGGAACTTTGAAGATCATGCAAAAGATTTCTACAGGCCTCCCCAATGGGGCACTAGAGCAGTGGGATACATGCAAAGGGTGTACATTGGGGAAGTACACAAAATCCACCTTCAATTATCGGGACAACAAGGCGCATGCAATCCTTGAAATCATCCACTATGATGTATGTGTACCTTTCTCGATAGCCTCCACAACCAAGCATATGTATTATGTTATATTTGTAGATGATTTCTCATGAAAGTGTTGGATCTACTTCATGGAGAAGAAAGACCAAAAGTTCTCCAAATTTATTAAGTTTAAAGAACTTGTTAAGAAAGAGATTGGTAGGAAAGTGAAGGATCTTAAGAGTGATAACGGTGGTGAGTACATGTCGAATGAGTTTAAATGTTTTTGTGCAAATGAAGGAATTCGAAGGGAATTGACAACACCTCGTAACCCACAACAAAATGGGGTGGTTGAGAGGAAGAACAAAAGTATTGTGGGAGAAACACAGGTGATGGTGCATGACCAAAGCCTACCTCTACACTTATGGGCTAAAGCATGCAACACAACGGTCTATTTTCATAACAGGAGTCCTCACATGATTCTTGGCACGAGTACACCAAAGGAATATTTTTCAAGGAAGAAACTAGATGTGTTACACTTCAGGATCTTTGGATCATCAGTTTACTGTCATGTTTCCAAGGAAGCAAGGAGAAAGTTAGAGCTGACAACATAATTGGGCATGTTTATGTGGTACACTCATACACCTCACAACTATCGGGTGTACTTGTCATCCCTCACGATGAGAGTGGTCAGACGGGATGTGAAGTTTGATGAGGAGAAGGCAATGAGTTGTTCTCTTGAGACGCAGCTTTAGTTATAGCCTAATTAAGATATTTTTGCTCCAAAGGAAGAACCTAAGGAAGTTGTGGAGTAGCCACAAGCAGAGGAGGAGAGAGTGGAGACATACACTCAAGAAGAGACATCTAGAGAAGGAAGGAAGTGGACTAGGGAAGCTAACATATTATTTTAGGATGCTAGAGAGAATATGAGAGCACCCACATCACAGCACATGTAGAGGACGCCACCGGATTGGTACAATGGGTACATGGCTCTGATGAGTGAGCTAGTTGAGCTAGAACCATCCTCATTCGAGGAAGCAGTGCAGTAGCTAGTATGGGTTGATTCCTTGGTAGAGGAATATGATTCCATTGTGAGAAACAGTGTTTGGGAAGTGGTCCCAAGACCAGCAAACAAATAAGTGGTTGGTTTGATATGGCTTTACAAGGTAAAGCTTGCAACATATGGGAGCATAGAGAAACACAAGGCCAGATTTGCGGCTAAGGGTACTCTCAGGTGGAGGGAATTGACTATGATGAGACCTTTGCTCTAGTAGCAAGGCACTCATCCATTAGGTCAATTCTAGCACTGTCAGCACAGTTGGAGCGGAAGATGCACCAAATGGATGTGAAGACAACATTCCTCAATGGAGTTATTGAGGAATATGTGTATATTGAGAAACAAAAGGGGTTTGAGACTTTCTCTGGAGAGTTGCATGTGTGCAAACTCAAGTGAGAATTTTATGGACTCAAGAAAGAACCCCATGCTTCGCATACCAATATTGATGGATATATCACTGGTTTGGGCTTCACCAAAAGTGAAACAGACACAAACCTTTATCACATTGTGGTAGAAGGTAAATTATTGATTATTGTTTTATATGTCGATGACTTGATCCTTACTGGTGATGAGAAGTTGATCATATATTTCAAGGAGGACCTTGCAAGAGATTTTGAGATGAAGTACATGGGACTGATGCACTATTTCCTCAGTTTGGAAATATGGAAGGGAGATGGGGAATTGTTTGTCTCTCAAGGCAAGTATGCCAACGAGATACTAAATAAGTTCTGCATGGAGAGTAGCAAACCCATGGACACTCCTCTAACATGTAACTAGAGGAAAGAGGATGCCACTTCAGGTGAGGAAGTGGAGGCTACCATTTATAGGTGGCTTGTGGGTTCACTTATGTATTTGGTGAACACACGACCAAACATGTGTTATGCAGTTAACCAACTTAATCAAGCCATGGTTAAGCCAACCAAACTATATTGGAAGGAAGAAAATCATGTGTTGAGATACCTCAGGGGCATTACTCAATTTGGTCTTTGGTATAGATAGATAGAGGGAGTGAACCTTCAAGGCTTCATAGATGAAAATTAGGTAGGAGTCCATCAAACAGAAAGAGCACTTTAAGAGGAATTTTCAGTGTTGGATCAGTAGTAGTTTCTTGGTACGGTAGGAAGAAGATATTTGTGGTACTGTTACACAGTATTTTGTAACGCCTCTTGCACTTCCTTGTTTCATACCCCGAAGTGCCCGAAACTTGGAAATCATGTAGTGCACCCATCCTGATATGCATCTCAAATCCTCCCTAAAACACTGATGAAAAATGCCTTGAGCCTTCCTTGGAGAAAAGGGACTCTAAAACCCTAATTTGAGGATCATCACTCCCCTAACATTGGCAACCCATGTTGGTTGCTAGCTACACTTCACTAGCCTCGCATTGCCAGCGCGCTTTTGGCTTGGATACCCGCGATGATCCCTAAAAGGCAATTTTTCCCAAAGAGGACAAGAAGCTTCGTGATCTAGAGGCTTCCATAATGACGAGTTGGAGGTTGTTCGACATGGATGAGGTCGAGTTCTCTCAACTTGGCCCTTTGGTCTTATCCCTATGAGCTACCTCCTTGAGATGAGGGCCTTCTCCTATATTTGGAGAGATCCTAACTCCCTTTCCTTTCCTATATATTCATCTTTTCCCATTCCCAAATGGTTGGTCTTTGGTTGTTTTCACCCTTATGCTGAGATTGTGCCTACATGCTACTCATTTGGCTTGGAGAAGGAGTTCTTGGAGAGCTTGAGCTTGGACTTAGACATTCACTCAAGGAGAGCTTATTGACATCAAGGCTTGGTTGTATGCTTCCTCCTTTATTCTATTAATATATACAACTGTTGGTTCACTTTCCATAAATGTGTGTGTTAATGCATCATTTATCTTAATGCTCCTTGATCTGTTAAGTGGATTACTTTCGATTATGCTATTTGTATTTGTATGCTTTGTTGTGTCTTTGATCTCTTGTGCAAGCATTCAAATGTTGTGAGCAGTAGGACTGAGCTCGAGGCACAAGTGATTCGAGGTCTTCAACAAAGGATGATGTTAGAGCATCAAAACGAGGTAGGCCATCTTCCTCTTCTCTCATTTCAATTGTAATTTAGGAAAGTGTCTTGTAAATTGTCACGTGAGTTGCTAGTCCCACTCATTGGGCTATAGGGATTGTCTTTGTCCGTAGAGAGGATTTTCCTAGACAACAAAATGGTGACTCTGCTCGGGAAGCTATAACCCTTTCCATCCATTCCTTCAATCAAATTCTTTGATGAGTTTGACCAACCATCAGTTTCTTGGCATGTTTTCTTCACTGTTGCTATTTGAATTCACTGATTATTGCTTGAGGACATTCAATTTGTTCTGGTCTTGAAGATTTTTTATTTTTTCCCTATTCTTCTTGCCCATCGTGTGTTTTTCTTTAACAGGCATGTTGTCATCACTTATTTTTAATTACAGATGCACTAATTACCCTTACAACGCCTTTTTTCCTATAACAAGTGTGCTGATCCCAGAGGATAGAAGAAAAATTAGGGTTTCTTCTTGTTTTCAGTGTTTTTGGCCTCTGTCAATGATTTTCCATTGTGTCTACAATGTATTTGTCTTGATTGTTATGCTTGTATGACTGCAATTATATCTTGACTTTGTTCATTTGTGTTTGAGGCTTCATTTCTTTCTAGGGTTTCTAGGGATTCTAGGTCACCCTCCACTCATTGTTTGGTCTGCTTTTTTGAGATTAATTGCTTCCATTCAGGATTTTTCCTGCAATCAGGACATCTTTTTCAAGTTGCTTTTGGTTCATTAAGGTGAAGTTGTTTTCATTAGTGTCAAGTCACATTGATGCTTTGAGGATTATGTTAGTTCCATTATCAAGCATAGATTACAAATTGTTTTCTTTGGTTGGCCTGAAAGAGAGTACTTGTTTTCATTCTTATGTTTCGGAAAGAAAAAGTGAAAGATCTCTTCATTTAAGTATTTTTGAGACATTTTTTTCATTCAAGACCATAAAAGTGAAAGAATTTTTCATTTTCATTGAGTTAGATTGCATTTTTTCTTTACTCGTTGCATTAGTTTGCATTGTTGAATCAAAGTGAAAGAAAATCATTAGTGCATCTTAGTGAAAGGAAAGTAATTTTCGTTTCTTATAGAATTTCGTCTTGGCATTTCATTTGGAAGACGAAAGTGAAATTTAGTGGAAGGAATTTTGCATGATGATTTTTGTTTGATGCATTATTGATTGAAATTTATTCCCTTGATTAGTCTAGCTTTCATTGAAACGAAAAGTTTTCCTTTTCTCATATAGTTGCATCATGGGTGTTCAGGTGACATCGTTTTGAGCCTTAAAACCAAAACTTAATTGAAGATAAACATTAAAATTTACCTCAATTAACCTAAGGATCATTTGGAACTTAACACAAATATCTAGAGGTCTAGGCTAGAGACGTGTTCTGACGTCTTTAAACATAGCAGTTGTCGTTAAATGCCTACAATGTATCCCAGGGGTGAAATTTCGTCCCAATATGGAAGTATATAGAAGGTTCTTCAATACTTTCGGGTATATAGGAGGCACTTCAATATGATAAGTATATATGGACGCTCTTATCGAATGGATCTACATTAGACAATGCTAACATGGACTTGTGCTCCCCATACCGTCGAGTATATATTGGGAGACCCCATTAGGTTTCTATCCTTTAGCCACAGCTAACCGAGTCAGCCGCCTTGTAAACGTGATACATCGAACAAAGCATTTGGGGAGATTGTCCCTCATACATTAAGTCATTGATTTCGGCTAAGGTGTATATAGCGGTTCACAGATACTTGGTAAACCATTTTACCTAGATTAACCCTTTTTTTATTTATTTTTGTTAAAGTTATAAAATCAATTAATTGACTGCAAAAAAACATCCTTCCTGTGGGAATACTCCTTAGTAGATCTTAGGTTGATACCAATGGCAATATTTCCTAAGTCTACCAACCAAGGAAACCCCCCTGATGGGAATCCTGGGCCTTTTCCTTCTTTTGGAAATATTGGTGCTCCTTATATGGCAACGTTGCCCCTTCTTGGATTGACCATTGGTCTGCTAGTTTGGTTATTTTCAACCTCGGTGGTTGCGAGTGGCCAAACTTCTTTTTAACTGAGTTCTCCTCCACCTGAACAACATAATCCTCATGTTGATCCTAAAGTTGACCCCTTTCCTTCTTCACCTATTTCTTCACCCATTCTTCCTCTTCGCCTAGTGAAAGTCTAGATTATAGTAACCAGGAAGCTAAAAAGAAAAAGAAGAGGACGAAGAAGAAGAAGCAAAATAAGCAAGGGGGCAACTAAACAACTATTGTTATCAATGCAAATATTGTAGAAAAATCTTCCAACCAGCCCCAAAAAGTAAAATTCCCTTGCATGTTATGTAAGAGTGACCACCTTCTTCAGAATTGTCCTAGCATTCCCAAGGTCTTAGAAGTGTGGTCCACAAGTTCATATCAACCTTTGTCATCAGCCTATGGAGATCATGTTGGTGATAAACCTTCAACTAGTAACAGTAAAGCTCATGGGAAAAAGGGAAAAGTACAATTCCCTTATAAGTTGTGTGAAGGTAATCATCCCATTCACCTTTGTCCTCTTATGGATGAAGCTTCCAAAGAGTTGGAAAACCTTACAACTTCTCAAGCTTTTCTTCTGGTTGGTTATCAGAAGCTTTCCCCTGATCCTTTGCTAGTTTATCAAGTGATTGAAAAAAATTCATCTTTGGTCAACCCTGCTTTCTTTGAAATTGGGTCTCATGATTCCATTCTCGATCAACCATTGCTTAAGAAAACAGTAGACTTTGCTCCACCTTCAGTTAAATGTACTTTTGTGGTAGAGAATGAACCTCATATTGCTCAGGTTCTTCTGGTTTCTTTAGTTTCAAATGAACTGGAGGGAAATCCTCCCACTCCCGAGGTGCATGAAAGCAGTTCTCCTTTCCCCATAGTGCAAGAGAGAAGCTCTCATGTTCCTACGACACCCTCTCCTAGTAGTTTAGTCACTTATTTTGATTGGAGTCGACTAGCAGGATATTGTCTTCCATCTTATGTGCCTTTCCAGATTACAGTACAAGATTACCATATGGCTATACGTAGCACATTCATAGATGAGGGCGCATCTGTTAGCATTTTGTCCTCAACTTCTTAGCAAGATTTAGGTCCTCCTCAGCTTGTCCCCGTCACCCAGAATGTGTTAGCTTTTAATAGAGGAACCAGTCAACCATCAAGGATCCTTCCTAAGTTACCTATTACTTTGGGAGGAAAGACTATCTATATAGATGTGATGGTTGTCCAAGGCCCTTTAGATTTTAATCTACTTCTTGGTCGTGACTATGTTTATGTCATGGTAGCTCTTGTCTCTTATCTCTTTCGTGTGATGTATTTCCCACATGAAGGAAGAATTGTGATCATTGATCAGCTTACATTCATTGGTCCTAAATCAACTCCCGATCAATCATCATCCCTAAATAGTTCTTATGTGCGAGCAGTATCTCCCTCGCCACAAGTTAATTACGTGGCCACTTTTTCATTTCCCACATCTACTGATGATCTAGTAGGTGATGTAGTACACCATGTACTGGGGACATTGGAGCCCGAATTTTCCATTGGATCCCTGGACATGTATTTCTTCCAGAGTGTTGTTCTCCCTTATGATGAGAACCTCTTGGAAGCCATGGCCTCTTTTTGTCTGTGATCAAGGGCTTGGAGCAGATTTCCTTGTCTTGTGTCAAGCTCATTAAAAAATGAAACAAGGACCATGAGGATAGTTCTTTTACTATGTCAACCTCGTTAAAAAATGAAATAGGTCCCATGAGGATAATTCTTTTACTATGTCAACCTCGTTAAAAAATGAAATAGATGTCATGAGCATGGTTCCTTTACTTTTTTCAAGCTCAGTAAAAAATGAAACAAGGTGTCATGAGCATGGTTCTTTTTCTGTGTCAAGCTCATTAAAAAATGAAACAAATCCCCTTCCAGTTCGAGTCTTTGATTAGATCTCGTAAAATCTTAGTCAAGTCTTTCACTTGATCTCGTAAGTGAACCTTCATTCCATCCACTTAGGTGAATGAAATGAAGCTTGGGGGGAATGTTCCTCAAATTGAGTCTTTATTTTGGGGGCATGCAAACTTAGCTCAAGCATAGTTTATCTTTGTTTCAAGCTTGTGTAAAAATGAAACCAAACTCAAGCATAGTTTATCTTTGTTTCAAGCTTGTGTAAAAATGAAACCAAATCCAAGCATAGTTTTTTCTCATGTTTCAAGATTTTGAAAAAATGAAACCATCCTCAAGTATACTCAAGCATAGTTTCCCATGTTTCAAGCTTATGTAAAAATGAAACCATTCCCACCTTACCTCTCATGATTGTTGTTTTTATCAGCCTGTTTTTCCAAATGAGCCTTCGTTTTTTCATTCCATCGTCACCATCTCTTTGGCTGGTCATTCACTTTCACTTGGTTGTTTTACCTTTGCCTGAGGAACATCTGCAATGAGTGGTCTTATTAGCCAGCTTCTTGACCTTTACATGTTTTGAGCAGTTCCATCATGACTGGAACCAGTTGTTATCCTTTTATACCACTTGTTTCTCTAGGAGGAGTCATCTTTTCCGAGTAATTATGTTTTCAAACTCGTTAATTATGAATTTACGTCATATCAGTATACGTTTACCCCTTTTTTGGGCTGGGATTGACTATTTATGAAAAAGGAACACCTTGATCAACATGGTCAAGAGGTTCTCTCGAATATTGTTTTCTACATTTTCAGGTTTGAGAGACAAATTACAAAAAGGTACCTGATGGAGTTTTCTTTTTACGTCTCTTTTTCAAACTCTCTAAATATGAAAAAGACACTGAGTTACTCTTCCATCAGACTTGTAAAAATTAAAGGACGAAAGCAATGTCACTATGACAGGCCCGAGTTTCTCCTTCCTAGGAATTGTAAAACTTACTAGGATGGATTCATCCAAAGGGTGAACTTATACAACAAGCATATGGTATCCTCTTCAAGCTTGTGTAAAAATAAAGAGGTACTCACTAGAAATAGTGGGGAAAAATGAAAGTGAAATATCTCTTATATAGGCAGCATGTCGCTCTTGAACATGACACTCATATGTTTATCGTGTCAGGTTTGGGATATCCTCACTTAGTCACTTTTCCTTCTGGTTTTGGGTGATCCATTTTTCCTCTCATCTGACTATTCTACTTCATCATGATGACCCATGGTCCTATGTTGAGTCAAATGCTTCCACACTCTGAAGTCGTGTCACTGATATGTTCAAGAGAAGTCATATATGTAGTTTGTTACCTATACATTGTTTGACTTTTTACTACAGTCATGATCATACTCATTCATTTCACTTTATTCCTTGTTTTGTGTCGATGATGGGGGAATCATCATGGCCCTCCTTTGACAGGTCACTTCCTTTCATCTTCAGCTCATTATCTAGGAAGATGACTTAGGAACTCCCTTTCAGTACCTTATAGCTTGCATGCATTAATGGAAAGTTCTTCGCATTTGACGACAGGTTTACATCATTAGCCTTCGATCAGATGATTCCACGAGTGTTCAACATCAATTTCATTTTCACATTCACGGATTGTATTGTCGTACCTTGAGAGCCATTTTCATTATTGGTGGTTCCTCTCATGCCTGTTAACGGTCCACATCATTGGCTGGTAATCAGGTGGTTTTCTAGCATGTTCGACTTTGACACATACATTCGCATGTTAGAATTCGTACTTTGATCAGGTTGGGATGGAGCGCAAGACCCTAAGCTTTGTCAAATATGCCTCAGGTTGTGTGGAGTTATGTATTGTTCATGATTGTACACATGTTTCTACTATGCAGATGGTTGTGACCATACCATGGGACTTTATATTTTGATCCTTCTATATTGGATGGTTGCACCCATGCCTTGGATCTTAGATTTACAGATGATCCTTTCATTTGGATGGTTGCACCCATACCATGGATCTTTTCACACAGTCCTTTCTATCTGGATGGTTGCGTCCATATCATCGATTCATGTTTTGATATCAAATATGTATATGTATATGTGTCCTTGATTTGTAGGTCTCCTAACAGTGTTTGTTCTCGTCCTTGAAAAAGCTCGTAAATTAGCTCATCCATCACTCTCTATTCTGCCTTCATGCTTTAGGGGGCATCTGTTACACAGTATTTTGTCACGCCTCTTGCACTTCCCTGTGTCATACCCCGAAGTGCCCAAAACTTGGCAATTATGCAGTGCACCCATCCTTATATGCAGCTCAGATACTCCATAAAACATTGATGAAAAGGGCCTTGAGCATTCCCTAGAGAAAAGGGGCTCTAAAACCTTAATTTGAGTATCATCGCTCCCCTGACATTGGTAACCTGTGTTGGTCACTAGTTGCACTTCACGAACCTCGCACTCCCAGAGTGCTTTTGGCTTGGATACTCACGTTGATCCCTAAAAGGAAATTTTTCCCAAAGAGGACAAGAAGCTTCGTGATCTAGAGGATTCCAGAATGATGAGTTGGAGGTTGTTTGGCATGGATGAGGTCGAATTCTCTCAACTTGGCTCTTTTGACTTATCCCTATGAGTTACCTCCTTGAGATGAGAGCCTTCTCCTATATTTGGAGACATCCTAACTCCCTTTCCCTGCCTATATATTCATCTTTTCCTGTCCCCAAATGGTTGGTCTTTGGCTATTTGCAGCCTTATGCTGAGATAGTTCCTACATGCTACTCATTTGGCTTGGAGAAGGAGTGCTTGGAGAGCTTGAGCTTGGACTTGGACATTCACTCAAGGAGAGCTTATTGACATCAAGGCTTGGTTGTATTCTTCCTCCTTTATTCTATTAATATATACAATTGTTGGTTCACTTTCCATAAATGTGTGTGTTAATGCATCATTTATCTTAATGCTCCTTGATCTGTTAAGTGGATTACTTTCGATTATGATATTTGTATTCGTACGCTTTGTTGTGTCTTTGATCTCTTGCGCAAGCATTCAAATGTTGTGAGCAGTAGGACTAAGCCCGAGGCACAAGTGGTTCAAGGTCTTCAATAAAGGAGGACATTATAGCATCAGAACGAGGTAGGTCATCTTCCTCTTCTCTCATTTCGATTGTAATTTAGGAAAGCATCTTGTAGATTTTCACGTAGGTTGCTGGTCCCACTCATTGGGCTAGAGGGATTGCCTATGTCTGCAGAAATTATTTATAATGTCTTCAATAAAGGAGGACATTATAGCATCAGAACGAGGTAGGTCATCTTCCTCTTCTCTCATTTAGATTGTAATTTAGGAAAGCGTCTTGTAGATTTTCATGTAGGTTGTTAGTCCCACTCATTGGGCTAGAGGGATTGCCTCTGTCTGCAGAAATGATTTTCCTAGACAACAGGCACTCATCTCAGTGAAAGCAAAGTACATGGATGCAAGTCAAGCAACATGTGAGGTTATCTGGATGAGAAAGATTATTGTTGGGTTATTTTGTCAGAACATGGATCCTATAGTGATTTACTGTGACAAATAGAGTTGTATCAAATTCTTTGAGAATACAGTATTTCATGATCGATCCAAGCACATCGACATTTGGTATCACCATCTACGAGATTGTGTGCAAAGGCGGATTACGTTGTTGCACTACATTCTGATGGAGGAAGAAGATGCAAATATTTTGACAAAGGCCTTGTCAAGAGGCAAATTCAAGTTCCATAGAAGAAATATTGGGGTATCTGACGATGTACCACACTCGTTGGTTCAAAACGCGTTGACAAATGTATCATTATGTGATTTACATCGAAAAATATTCTCATAAAACTTGATATGGATCACAGAAGCCTCAATTCAACAATCCCTTTCTTGCTAAGAGCAAGTGTTGAAAATGCAACAAGAAATTCCTAATTTAATTTTACCTTGATTAAATTAGGAGAAATTTCAATTTCAATTTCAGCAGAATACTTGGAGGTAGTTAACTGAGGTGACATGGATCTTGTCACTCAGTTAACCCATTAAATTCAAGTTGGAGACACTTGATTTTAGTTCCACATGATTGATTTCTTATTTGTAGCAATCTATTTCAATTAATTTGAGTTATTTTCAGTGTAACTAGTTCTCACTATTAGTAGAACTAGTGGAGGTTCAGTCAAGGGTGTTTAACTTTTTTCACACTGAGTGACATTGGTGTGTAAGTTTTTTCACACTGAATAATCATCCAGTTAACTTATCAATCAACCTAAATTAACTCACGCATGCAGAGAATTCGAGTTACCCAGTTGAGATTGGAGTTCAAGGGAAGTGTTCTATCAGTTGTAAACTAGTAAAAGTTGTACAGATCATGCATGCAGACAGAGAAGGACCTATAGGAATTGTGCAATCCAAATTGAGAAATTTCCTAATTAATAGGGGGCTAATTCCTTAAGGAACAACACAAGGAAATAGGGGCTTGGAGGCTCAAAATTTTGGCCAAGTATTGACCAAGGTTGGTCAGTCAGGCAGAGGATAGAAGATACATGTGTAGGTTGAGCTCAAGCTTGAGCATAGCATATTGTATTCATCCATATTCTTTGATTGATGCAATACGGATGGTAAGGGGTTTTGAGAAGTTGTTTTCCCCTAGATAAATCTCTGTGTATATGTTAAATATTGATGCATGTTAATGATTTGTGTTCTCGATCATGAATTTACTTCTGCAAATCAGTAGAGTAGCTTCTAGTATTGTGATTTAGAAAATTTCATGAGCATTTTAGAATCTACAAATTAATTTCTAAAATTAATCATTGATAATATCTTGCAAGAATTCCCATGTATCGAATCACAAGTGTTTGAGTGGCAGGTCAATGTCTAGCTAGATCCTCCTTCGCAACATCAAACCTTCCAGAGATTCATGCACGCTGTAAATCATCCAATGAGGCTTCTCTGAACATTACTTCAACAAGCTGAGGGATTATTTTTATCTCAATATCAAAACAAACATTATTTTTTCTATTTTTATTATAGGTTGTTAATAAGAAAATTTTGTAGGAAAACTTTACTTTTTTGGACCACTAAGATTTCATGCTTGCTTCAACAAGTTCAAACGAAAAATGGTATTGTTTCCTTAATTCACTTACTCATTTCTCCATTGAAATCAAAATGTTTATTCTTTATTACGTTGATAGTGTATCAATGAAATTGGTCACTATTGACTAATTTCTCTCATTGTTATTGAGGCGCAAAGGTGTGAACATTATGTATGAACAATATTCATTTAACTGTTTGAATGAATCATAGCTTGTTCACAGTTGATTTCTTTTAGCTAATGAACGCGTAGATCTATATCATATGTTTCTCATTGATCCTTTCGTTTTGGGACATAAGAGATATAATGCTCGGAATATGCATAAATATTAGCTTAATGAGATAGTCGTAGTTTTAGATAAATTCTATTTATCTTACTCTCATTTTATTATAATTACAAAATTCTTTACTTCATTGTCCTTTTTAATCCATTTAATTCATTTTGTTACAATATCTCTCCATTAGGTGGAGAAATTTCCTTTACTGGCGACTGGGCCCAATTATTCACAATTTCTACTATTAACTTGCAACAAAATTGGGTATTTGAAATAAGATGACAAGACCAATGAAAGATATAATAGTTATATTGTTCATATCCATATACAACCGAAATCAATCAAATTATGATTAAAATCAGTTAGTATACAACCAAAATAGGTCCAAATAGTGTGTGTGTGTGTGTGTGTACACACACACACACACAAAATAAGCTAAAAATCCATAAATTCTAGAGTCTGAATAAGTTCAACTATTCATACATCCCTAAAAGAACAAAGAACAATCTGAAACAAAGACCACTAAATATTGTAATTGGCCAAAGAAGGACCATGTTCCAGCTACTATGTCACAAATATCAACCTCTATTAGTCATAATGGATTCTCTCCTTGTCCTAATTGTAGCATTCACGTTATCAATGGAATCTAAGCTTTCCATTGCCACAGTAGTTGTTTACCTATAAGGTTCTTTATAAATACCTATATTCTAAATTTTAGACAAAGTACCAGAAGCAAACTAAGTTCTTTCTAAATATTATAGTGGACCAAGGTCCTCCATCCATCCTGCAGCTGCTTATCAGTGAAGATAGGTCTCTACTAGTCAGTAAAAAATCCTTGTTTGTCTTGGATGTTGACCTTGATGTTGTCAATTGTGTCCACGCTCTCAACACCCAAAGAAAATGTCTTTCCAAACGTATGCACAATAAACTTGTCTAATCAACAATCTTGCACACAAGACATTTTACATAACAAAAAATAATGTTCTAAAACAACTAAATAAGTCAAATTAGTATAAATAAGTTAAGTTAGTAATTTAATACATCCAAAAAGTAATAAAGAACAATATCAGAATTTCCAAAACACTAGAATAATGATAGTTTCCATCCTCAAATTCAAAAACACGGACATTAAATACACAAATAAAAAACACATTGTGCAAGGATTGTAGAGAACAAGATTTAAATTTGATGAGTACAACTTAGTCTATGTCTATATGGCTCTGTTCCATTTTCCATATACACATCCAGGCTTAGCCATAATGTGCATTTGATTTTCCAAATTGAAATAAACTTTAACACAATAAGTCTATCTGATAAATTCCATGATACATAATGACATTTTCAATATTTGAAGTAAATTTTTTTCTTCAAATCATCTCATGGTGTTTCTCTCCATTTTACAACCAATGTTAATCACTTCATTTAAAATCTGAAAGGTCGAATAACCACCTTCTTGTGTGATTCTAGTACATATCATTTCATATAAGCTTGAACCATTATGTACAAGAAACAACACAAGAAGGATTACCGACGTTTACAATGCTACTTATCCATAATTTCCTCGTTTCCCTGTATAGTTACCAATGGTTACTCTCTCGCATGTGACTTTTGTTAGACAGGACAACCTAATCAATAAAAACTTAATCGATTAAGGTCATTTCTTATAGGATACGATTGCAATAAAACTTTAAGTTTTAAAACCATCTTTTCCTCTTAATTAAGAGATTCGTTTGAGTTTAACAACCTTGATATCAGTACCATTGAAAGATAAGGAAAATAAATAATGTCAGATAAATATTGTGCCTTGAAATATTGTGATCATGACAAGTAACATACATGCAATCAATAGTACATAGTGAGGGAAAAACTTAGAACTAACAAACACTGAACAAGTAGTTGTATGGAACAAGAGGTATGCGAGCACAATAATGTGTGCAGAAAAAAACAGTTGGGAAGAGGCAATATGTGAGAGAGAATCGATGTGCGCAACGAATACGTGTGATGACCAAGGAACACAGTTTCTTCTGCACACATGAAATTTGCCTAAGTATAAAAAAACTTGGAGTCCAAACATGATTATGAGTGGTCGTAAAAAAAACAACATTACAATATAGAGACAATGAAGCAATGGAGTCAAAATATGATTCTTAGAGATATCAATCTAGAGACAAAGAAGAAATAGAGTCTAGATATGATTTTGACAAATATTAAAATGGTAAATGGAGGCGCAAAGTACACAGTATAGTTAATCAATGTGACATGTAGTTACAACATATTTTAATATTTTAATCTGCATTGTATATGTTCTTCTAACAATGTAATTACATATGCAAATCAACAGTGGGATCTGCTTGTTACTAAGGAATTGTCCTCTAAATGAAAATATGCAATGAGATTACTACTATTAGATTTGTAATGAGATTTTCTCATCAATGTTAATATATTCTCTCTTGAATACAAATATTTTTTATTACATTGCATCAATTCACCACTCCTGACCTCATTCCACACATGGCAGCCAACCTTAGAAGATCGACGACCACCCATGAGTCATTAGTACATTCCTTATAAAGTTAGTGTTTGTAACCTGCGTTTAGACAACAACCAATAGGTTGGAAATATAGTCGACTCATCCAATAACAACATCACGCCATTTAGTCATTACTAAACTTTAGAAGAAAATTAAAATATCATGCCCAAATTGATGATTTAATAGGTGCATGGTCTAACATCAATCAATTATGTGTAATTTTTAAAATTTATTTCAATTTAATTTTGACTTTTTTAAACAAATGTCACATCTAACCACATGTAATTAGTCCAATCAACCTATGCAACCAATCAAAAGATAGTTTTTTTCATTTTTGAAAATTCTGAAAATCATTTTTAAATTTCAAAAAATATATATATATAATAAAAAATTATCCAAAAACATTTAAAAACATTAGACAAATTTTTGGTCCAAAACAAAAGTCAAAGCAGTTTGACTGAAAATCAATTTCTATCAGTCCATGTAAGCCTGAACTACTATGTCCCAGAAACAACATAAGAAGGATTACCAACGTTTGCAATGCCACTTACTTATAAATTTCTCGTTTCCCTATATGGTTACCAATTGTCACTCTCTCACACGTGACTTCTATTAGACAAGACAACCTAATAAATAAAAACTTAATAGATTAAGGCCACCACTTATAGGAAATGATTGCAATAAACCTCGAAGTTTTAAAACCATGTCGTCCACTTAATTCAAAGATTCATTCAATTTTAACACCCTTGATATTGGTACCACTGAATACAGAGAAAGTTAATAAGGCGAGATAAATAGTGTACCTTTAAGTCTTGTGATCATGACAATTGGCATACATGCAATCAATACTACACAATGAGGGAATGCATGAGATTGATTCCCTTTTAACACCCTTGATATTGGTACAATTGAATGACAAAGAAATTTAATGAAGCAAGATAAATATTGTGCCTCAAAATCTTATGATCATGACAAGTGACATGAAACCAATCAATATTACAAAGTGAGAACAAGTGAGAAGTTACAAATGTAGAAGGCGTATTTGTATGGAACAAGAGGTGTGTGATCATTTGTGGAATGATTGTGTAGAGGGAATGTGTGAGTGGAGCAAGCAACACAAACTTTCTTCCTCACACATGAAATTTGGCTAATTATAAAAACACTTAAGAGAGCAATTTTGAGGTTCAACATGCACAAGGCGTAGGGAAAGAAAATATTTAATTTATAATCATGTTGTAAAAGCAACTCAGGTATTTACAGTTGGGTGTAAACGACAAATAATAAAGTTTTGGTGAATAAATAAATAATAGGTAACAAATGATTAGTTATCCTCTACTTAGCATAACAAGAAAAATAGTGCTTAAGAGAATATACAACAAATCAGGTAAAGATGTTTTAGAGAACAAAAAATCACATTGTCAAACAGCGAAATAAGTATGCAACAACCAAAATCCATTTATTAAAATCTCAAATAGGACAAAGAACTTTAAATTGTTAAGACTTTACACAGTGGCTAAATAAAAACTCTTAAACTGAAATGTCGAAAGGTAAATATAACACAATAGATCTACAAAGGCCAATATTCTTGCAGAGCCCAAAGAATACAAGGAAATTATCATTGCTCTGGGAAAATTGCAATAAACAAATCACAAGGGAAAATATAAATAAATAAAAGCTTTTTAATAGGCCATGCCTTTCAATCAAAAGCTCTCTATGAAACTCTAATTTGTCTTAATGATTTGATGTATGCATGGTCAATATTCAAGCATTACATGTCAATTTTAGTCGAGGAATTATGTGTAATATAATAAAGTTTTATTTCATTTTTTTGAATGTCACATCTAACCACAAGTCATTAATCCAATCAAACTCGGTAACCAATCATAAAATAAATTAATAATAATACATTGTATTTCTATTTTTTTTAAACCAATGTCACATCTAATGGCAAGTAACTAGTCCAATCAAACTTTCTAACCATTTAGAAAATAGTTTCTTATTTTTTAAAAAGATTAAAATATATTAAAAAAAAAACAACTTTTATAAAAGAATATTACAAAACATTTGAAAACATTAGACTTTCTTTGTCGAAACATTAACTTTTTTTGTGGAATATAATTAAATGCATTTTGACTAAAAACCGATTTCTATATTCTTTGCTATGGCAAGGACTAATAACATTATTTTCATGTATTTCTAGCTTATCTATCTTTCCTTGGTAAACCCCGTTTCCTTGGGCGGACTCGGTATATCAAAAGTATGCAAAATAAGTACTTACTAGATGAAAAAAATCAGTTCCACATCTAATAAGTACTTGTACTTAAAATTCAAAAAAATCTTTAAAAAATTAAATTGAAAGCATAATTTAAAAATAAAAACAAAACAAAACCAAAAAAAACTAAAAAACTAAACTTTTTCTCTTTAAAAAATCATTATTATTTTCTTTAGAAAATTATCTTAAACAATAATTTTTCCCAATAATAAATCTTTTAAACACATTTTAAGATTTTATCATTATTATAGAAAAATTTAGATACACTCCCTAGATATCTTTTTTAACGAGCATGAGGATAATCTAATCTCTCATCTATCCTCCTTACCAAAAGATAAAAGATATTAGATTTAGCCATTATTTATTAGTCCCTGCCGGGGACTATAAGCGATTGATAGATCGCTGACTTTGGGTTGACCGCGGCGATATTGGGAAATATTTGGGCGTTTTCCTAAGTGAGAATAAGGTTTACGGGGCGGCAACGGTTGGGGGTCTTATTACGCGCTTCGCATGGTTCGAGGCGAGTGGCACGTGGCGCGCATGAGGGGCACGTGGTTGCATGCGGTCTGGTGGTGTGATCGGCGGCCAGGTGTCCGTCCTCGAGATGCTGGAAGCCATGGGGTGTGTTTTAGTGTGTTCGCGGCATTTGAGTTGGTATTGTTCTGTGCGATGTTTGGTCTGTGGTAGAGGTCCTGCCTGCCTGGGTATTGTTGCTTGCAGTCTGTGCGATTTTTCGTCTGTCGTGGAGTTGCTGCCTGCTGGGTGTGGCTTTGGTGAGTTCGGCGATGGCATTCTGGTTTGCCTTCTGGTTAGATACTGAGGGTTTCTCTTACGTGCATGCAAGAGTCCATGGTTAGTTGAACATTATAAGTTAATGGCATTCTGGTTGAATACCGAGGGTTTGTCTTGGCTGTCGTCGGCATGCGGTATGGTGGTCTGATCGGCGGCCAGTTGTTCGTGCTCGACATGCTGGAAAGTTCGGCTTGGGTTTTACTGTCTTCGCAGCCTTTGGGGTTTACTGTCTTCGCGGCCTTTGGGTTGGTATTGTTACTTGCTTGTTTAGCTCTGCAGTCTGTGCGATTTTTCGTCTGCGGTGAAGTTCCTGCCTGCTCGGGTATTGTTAGTTGCTTGTTTAGCTCTGCAGTCTGTGCGATTTGTCATTTGCGATGGGGTTCCTGTCTGCTCGGTGTGACTTTGGTAAGTTATTCTGGTTAAATATTCAGGGTTTCTGTTACCTGCATGCAAGAGTCCATTACTATTTGGGTTTTGCCCTGTTCGCGGCCTTTGGGTTATTATGATTACTTGGTTGTTTAGGTGTGCACTCTGTGCGATTTTTGCTTTCTATTTGTTCTATTGTGTGCGGTGAAAACACAATGCGGTTCCTGCCTGTTGTGTTAGCTGCATGCAAGAGTCCATGGCTGTTTGGGCATTATAAGTTAATGGAATTGTGGTTGAATACTGAGGTTTTGTCTTAGCTGCATGGGCTTTATGCAAATTTGGGTAAATGTCTGCGTGAAGTTATGATTGTTAGTTGTATTGTTTAGAGGTTAAGTTCGGCTACTGCATTATAAGTTAATGGCATTTGAATTATTGTTGTGAATACTCAGTGTTTGTCTTATGGTTGAATAGTGGGGTTTTGTGTTACGTGCATGCAAGTGTCCATGGTTATTTGAGCATTTTAAGTTAATGGCATTCTGGTTCGAGGCGAATGGCACGTGGCGCGCGTGAGGGGCACGTGGTTGCATGCGGTCTGGTGGTGTGATCGGCGGCCAGGTGTCCGTCCTCGAGATGCTGGAAGCCATGGGGTGTGTTTTAGTGTGTTCGCGGCATTTGGGTTGGTATTGTTATGTGCGATGTTTCGTCTGCGGTAGAGGTCCTGCCTGCCCGGGTATTGTTGCTTGCAGTCTGTGCGATTTTTCGTCTGTGGTGGAGTTCCTGCCTGCTCGGTGTGGATTTGGTGAGTTCGGCAATGGCATTCTGGTTGAATACTGAGGGTTTGCCTTCTTGTTACATACTGGGGGTTTCTCTTACATGCATGCAAGAGTCCATGGTTAGTTGAACGCTATAAGTTAATGGCATTTTGGTTGAATACTGAAGGTTTGTCTTGGCTGTCGTCGGCATGCGGTATGGTGGTTTGATCCGCGGCCAGCTGTTCCTGCTCGACATGCTGGAAAGTTCGGCTTGGGTTTTACTGTCTTCGCGGCCTTTGGGTTGGTATTGTTATTTGCTTGTTTAGCTCTCCAGTCTGTGCGATTTTTCGTCTGCGGTGAAGTTCCTGCCTGCTCGGGTATTGTTAGTTGCTTGTTTAGCTCTGCAGTCTGTGCGATTTGTCATCTGCGGTGGGGTTCCTGTCTGCTCGGTGTGACTTTGGTAAGTTATTCTGGTTAAATATTCAGGGTTTCTGTTACCTGCATGCAAGAGTCCATTGCTATTTGGGTTTTACCCTGTTTGCGGCCTTTGGGTTATTATGATTACTTGCTTGTTTAGCTGCGCGGTCTATGCGATTTTTCCTTTCTATTTGTTCTATTGTGTGCGGTGAAAACACAATGCGGTTCCTGCCTGTTGTGTTAGTTGCATGCAAGAGTCCATGGATGTTTGGGCATTATAAGTTAATGGAATTGTGGTTGAATGCTGAGGTTTTGTCTTAGCTGCATGGGTTTTATGCAAATTTGGGTAAATGTCTGCGTGAAGCTATGATTGTGAGTTGTATTGTTTAGAGGTTAAGTTCGGCTACTGCATTATAAGTTAATGGCATTTGGATTATTATTGTGAATACTCAGGGTTTGTCTTCTGGTTGAATACTGGGGTTTTGTCTTACGTGCATGCAAGTGTCCATGGTTATTTGAGCATTTTAAGTTAATGGCATTCTGGTTCAATACTGAGGTTTTGTCCATGGGTTGACGGACGGGATTTTTGCAAACATTTGGCATATTTCCTAAGTCGAACTAAGCTTTACGGGGCGGAAACAGTTGGGGGTCTTATTGTGCGCTTCGCATGGTTCGAGGTGAATGGCATGTGGCGCACGAGGGGCACGTGGTTGCATGCGGTCTGGTGGTCTGATCGGCGGCCAGGTGTCCGTCCTCGAGATGCTGGAATGTTCGCCTTGTGTTTTACTGTCTTCGCGGCATTCGGGTTGGTATTGTTACTTGCTTCTTTAGCTGTGCAGTCTGTGCGATGTTTGGTCTGCGGTAGAGTTGTTGCGCCAAATGTCTGTGTGAAGCTATGATTCTTAGTTGTATTGTTTAGAGGTTAAGTTCGGCTGCTGCATTATAAGTTAATGGCATTTGGATTATTATTGTGAATACTGAGGGTTTGTCTTCTGGTTGAATACTGGCGTTTTGTCTTGCATGCATGCAAGTGTCCATGGTTATTTGAGCATTATAAGTTAATGGCATTCTGGTTGAATAGTGACGGTTTGTCTTAGCTGTGGTCGGCATGCGCTGTGGTGGTCTCGTCGGCGGCCAGCTGTTGCTCGTCGACATGCTGGAAAGTTCGGCTTGGGTTTTAGTATGTTCGCGGCCTTTGGGTTTTACAGTCTTCACAGCCTTTGGATTGGTATTGTTAGTTGCTTGTTTAGCTTTGCACTCTGTTCGATTTTTCGTCTGCGGTGGAGTTCCTGCGTGCTCGGGTATTGTTCCTTGGTTGTTTAGCTCTGCAGTCTGTGCGATTTTTCGTGTGCGCTGGGGTTCCTGCTTGCTGGTTGTGCCTTTCGTAAGTTCGGCTTCTCTATGGCAATCTGGTTAAATACTGAGCATTTCTGTTACGTGCATGCAACAGTTCATGGTTATTTGGCTTTTGCCCTGTTCGCGGCTTTGGGTTGTTATTGTTACTTGGTTCTTTAGCTGTGCAGTCTGTGCGATTTTTGTTTTGTATTTGTTATATTGTCTGCGCTGAAAACACAATGCGGTTCCTGCCTGCTCTGAGGATTGCTGTTACCTGCATGCAGGAGTCCATGGTTATTTGAGCATTATAAGTTAATGGCATTCTGGTTGAATAGTGAGGGCTTGTCTTAGCTACATGGGTTTTATGGAAATTTCGGTAAATGTCTGCGTGAAGCTGTGATTCTTAGTTGTATTGTTTACACGTTAAGTTCGGCTACTGCATTATAAGTTAATGGCATTTGGATTATTATTGTTGCTTGGTTGTTTAGCTCTGCGGTCTCTGCGATTTTTCCTTTGTATTTGTTGTATTGTCTGCGGTCAAAACACAATGCGGTTCCTGGCTGTTCGGTTAACTCTATCGCAAACGTTTGGTTGCGGTTGTGTTGTTCCAGGTGCAGCTTCTATCGCTCGACTGTGTGCTGTCGCTTTGGTAAGTTGAGCTACTGCATTATAAGTTAATAGCATTCTGGTTAAATACTGAGGGTTTCTGTTACTTGGATGCAAGAGTGCATGGTTATTTCAGCATTATAAGTTAATGGCATTCTGGTTCAATAGTCAGGGTTTGTCTTAGTTGCATGGGCTTTATGGAAATTTGGCTAAATGTCTGCGTGAAGCTGTGATTCTTGGTTGTATTGTTTAGAGGTTAAGTTCGGCTACTGCATTATAATTTAATGGCATTCTGGTTAAATACTAAGAGTTTCTGTTACCTGCATGCAACAGTCCATGGTTATTTGAGCATTATAAGTTAGTGGCATTCTGGTTGAATACTGAGGGTTTTGTGTGCAGACTTCGTTAACCAATTACGTCATTTGCACATTTTCTCATGGTAGTGGCATAGGCTGCGTTGTGCATGCATATGCTCTAGAGGAGAAGGAATTCAAACGCTCAACTTCGTTGCAGGTACGGTGTTATTCTACTAATTGCATTTTGTCAATTTTTGTATTGCTTGCTTTTTGTCGATTTGTTAGTGTTTTAATTTTTGCGTTGTGTAGGTTTATGGTCCAGTTACTCTAGGTTTATAGTCCACTTACTCCGTCATCCCTGCCAGGGACTATATGCGATTGATAGATTGCTGACTTTGGGTTGACCGATGCGGTTGCTGGCTGCCGTGATACTATGGGTTTCTGTTAGCTGCATAGGTTTTATGGAAAATTCTGTAAATGTGGGTTTCAGCCACAATGTTGCTTCGTTATCATTTGAACCGAGTGGACCTGGGCGAAGCTATGGTTCTTGGTACAGATTGAGTCGCAGTATTTTGTAGTTTGAACTGTTTTTGCACATGAACATCTAAATAAATTGCAGATTTTGAACTGTTTGAAATGTTAAAATATTGAAGATTGCAGTCTGTTTTGTAACTGCACGGTTTCCTATCTTAGGCGTGTATTCAGCGTTTTTCGCTCGTATAATTTATGTATATGTTTGCTTTGGTCCTTAATGTTTGTTCAGGTCTCTAATTCTGTTATGGATGTATGAATATTCGACTCTGATATTACTGCTAGAACACAAGGTTGCTTTGTTAACAACTTTGTTAAGTTCATTTAGTTAGTGTTAAGTTCATTTGCTTTGTTAACAAGTGCTGAATTCAAGGTTTGCTATATTGGTACTAGATGTTGTTCGTTTGTTGTTGCTTATATATTGGATGAAATGTTTCGTTTGCAAAAATTATAAGCTTTTCTATGATACTGAGGGTTTCTGTTACCTGCATGGGTTTTATGGAAATTCCCGTAAATGTCAGTTTCGAGCACCATGTGACTTCCTTGTCATTTGGGCTGAGATGGCCTAGGTGAAGCTGTGGTTCTTGGTACAGGCTCTGTTGTGCATGAATTTGTCTAGACGAGAAGCAATTTGAATACTCGGCTTTGTTCCAGGTACGGTGTTATTCGACTAATTGCTTTTTGTCAATTTTTGTATTAATTGCTTTTTGTGAATTTGTTAGGGTTTTAATTTTTGCATTGTGTAGGTTTATGGTTCAGTTACTCTAGATTTATAGTCGAGTTGCTCTGTGATTGTTTTAAAAAACATAGATATTTAAGCTGTATTCAGTCATTGAGATCTTTTCTGTCATTCAATTATATTGGAATTCAAATCTGAAATTGTCATTGTTTATTTTGTGTTTACATTAATATTAATATTAATATTATCAATTGTTATAATCATAACAACAATATTATTTGAGATGATCCCAACAAGTACAAGTTGAGTAATGCATGCAAGTAGCTTTGTATAATGATGAATCAAGACATTTTGTCTATTTAAACCTTAGATTAAAATGTCATGTTAGCTAGTTATAACCAGATTGGTTTTCATATGATGTTCAACTACCTTATTCTGCTCAGACAGAAAAAATTATTTTATTATGAAAACAAAATTACATTTATTATATATGTTCCTGCATTTCACAGATATGCTTAAGCATAGGAAGTGATAAAAGTATTGCTGGGAACATATCTTGTTTCATAAACAGTTTCCAAAAATGTCAATATGACAGCCCTATCATAGTCATTCTAACATATATCGAAGCTTTGAAGCGAGTTTTATCTGATAACAGCCCTGTCATGGTCATTCTGACATACATCAGAGATTTGAAACCAGTTTTGTCTAATGAAGAATCAGGTCCTAGATATGTTCATAAACAGTGGCATAAAAAATTATACATAGATATTGGCATTTAAAAGACATTCCATCAGCTGTCCTTCCACTCTCTGTTTAATCAGCCAAGCTCATGCTACCAAGTGTAATCTTGCTTTTGACAGTCCATCAGTTTCCATGTTCCTGTCTTTGTGTAATCTTGCTTTTGACAGTCGATCAGTTTCCATGTTCCTGTCTTTGTGTAATCTTGCTTTTGACAGTCGATCAGTTTCCATGTTCCTGTCTTTGTAAACATGTTCAAACATAATCTGTTAAATACTCTGTTTAACGAAGTCGAATCTCCTGAAATATAGGTTGAAGTTTATAATTATCCAATCAATTTCTTGCATTCATCAAATTCACCACAATTTGTGAATCATCAAAGATCTGTAATTTTTAAGCATCTTCTTTCACATGCGACAATTGGCAATAGTCTTGGGACAATTTGCTTAGGCAGATTGTTGCTGTGTTTGCCAAACCTGCCCTTTGAATATATTACATGTTCATCATTTATATGGATCATAGCTGCAGTGTCCCATAATAATGGATCTTGTTGAGAAGCATTATGGAATTATGCTTATGCACTACTCGTATATGGTTCTCAATGCCTTGTTTGGGTTCCTTGATCCTTGAATTCTGTTTAGATTCATATACTGTCATGGTCATTTTGACATACATCAGAGATTTGAAACCAGTTTTGTCTCATGAAGAATCAGGTCCTAGATATGTTCATAAACAGTGGCATACAAAATTATACATAGATATTGGCATTTAAAAGACATTCCATCAGTTGTCCTTCCACTCTCTATTGAATCAGCCAAGCTCATGCTACCAAGTGTAATCTTGCTTTTGCCAGTCCATCAGTTTCCATGTTCCTGTCTTTGTGTAATCTTGCTTTTGACAGTCCATCAGTTTCCATGTTCCTGTCTTTGTAAACATGTTCAAACATAATGTGTTAAATACTCTGTCTAACGAAGTCGAATCTCCTGAAATATAGGTTGAAGTTTATAATTATCCAATCAATTTGTTGCATTCATCCAATTCACCACAATTTGTGAATCATCAAAGATCTGTAATTTTTGGGCATCTTCTTTGACATGTGACAATTGGCAATAGTCTTGGGACAATTTGCTTAGGCAGATTGTTGCTGTGTTTGCCAAACCTGCCCTTTGAATATATTACATGTTCATCATTTATATGGATCATACCTGCAGTGTCCCATAATGATGGATCTTGTTGAGAAGCATTATGGAATTATGCTTATGCACTGCTCGTATCTGGTTCTCAATGCCTTGTTTAGGTTCCTTGATCCTTGAATTCTGTTTAGATCCATATAGTATAACCATATCCAAATACCATTAACTTATAATGCAGTAGCTGAACTTAACCTCTAAACAATACAACTAAGAATCATAGCTTCACGCAGACATTTACCAGAGGAACTCTACCGCAGACCAAACATCGCATAGACTGCATAGCTAAATAAGCAAGTAACAATACCAACCCAAATGCTGCGAAGACAGTAAAACACAAGCTGAACATTCCAGCATCTCGAGGACGGACACCTGGCCACCGATGAGACCACCAAACCGCATGCAACCACGTGCCCCTCACGTGCGCCACGTGCCATTCGCCTTGAACCATGCAAAGCGCGTAATAAGATCCCCAACCCTTTCTGCCACGTAAACCTTAGTTCGACTTAAATGAAGACTTCAAAAATTTCAAGTGCATCTCAAGTTGCATTAAGCATGAAGTAATGATATTGATAAAGGAAAATATCATTGTCCTTGAACATACCCATTTTGAAGACTGCTTTCTAGAAGCATTGTTTGCAAAAATAAAAGTTGACACATTAGAAATTCCAATACTCAATATATATGCATTGCCACATGCAAACCTAAACAATATCCTCAACGTCATTGCAAAATCCTTTTACCAGTTAGATCTAAACAATATCATAGTTATACTAGGGGACTTGAATATTGACATGGCGCATTGCAATCAAAAAACAAAGCAGCTAGAAACCTACATGCAAAACTACAATCTTCATTTCCTAGTTGACAAAACTAATAGCATGCACAAATCATTGATTGACCATGTTTGGGCAAATGTAGGCAATATAAACTATAAAATTTTCGTATTGGATGCATATTGGTCTGACCATGATATAATATCTCTTCTCCTTGACCTATGATATACACATGAAACAGTTTACAAAATTCCAAATTTTGACATTTTTGCAATATCTCATTGCTTTTATCATATCTATTTTACTAAAGCATACTACAATATATTTTTGTGGTAAACGAAGTGATAACAGCATACATACTATGCATTCCATTCTACATTTGCATATATGGCGTTCTGTGTTGATCAATGCAACTTATGCCAGACACAGCCTTTTCAATTAATGAACAGAACTATCCTATCATAAATTTGCAGATATGACCCCATCTATTTATGCATGCAGATTCTACTAGTAAAACCCTTTTCAATTGAACAGAACAACCAAGAAAAAAGAACAACAAGATGCAACATAAACAAACACAGTATATTCTTTTTGCCTTTCCTTTTCCATGGATTATGCATCTTGTCTTCTTGTTCAAGTTTTACTTTCATATGTTCTTTTGACTTGTACTAAATATGTCTTGCTATTCTATAACATAGCATAAAACTTGAAAAAGGAAATGAAACAATTCAAGAAATAGAATGCATAAGCCAATTAGAAAGCGCAAACAAATCACTTGTTTTGCAAAGGTACGTCTATGAGAACTACACAAAAATGGTAATTTGTATTTAGAATATTAATGTCTAGTATATATGCATTCTATTTTTATTTTTACATATGTATGGTTCTATGGTTTTAATGTTCTTGTTCAGTTTTTTCTTCTAGTTTGCACTAGATATATGTTAGTATTCTATAACATAGCCTAAATCTTCAGAGACGAAATGAAACAATTGAAGAAATAGAATCCATAACGCAATTAGAAAGGGCAAGCCAACCACTTGTTTTGCAAAGGTATGTCTATGACAACTATACAAATATGCTTATTTGTATTTAGAATAATAATGTTCAGCAAGGTATGTCTATAACAACTATACAAATATGCCAATTTGTATTTAGAATGTTAATGTTTAGTATATATCCATTCTATCTTTACATATGTATGGTTCTATGGTTTTAATGTTCCTTGTTAACTATTTACTTCTATATGCTCTTTGAAATTGAACTAAATATATGTTCCTATTCTATAACATAGCATAAATCCTGGAAAAGGAAAACAAACAACTGAAGAAATAGATGACATAACTCAATTAGGAAAGGCAACCCAACCGCTTGCTTCGAAAAGGTATGTATGGCAACTATACAAACATGCTATTTGCTATTTAAAATATTAATGTTTACTATATATATCTCCTCCTTTTACATATCTATATTTAAATGTAGATATGTCAGATCACGCCACCAAACCCCCGTGAAGCTTCTCAACGCCAAAGCCTTTCCCAAAGAACGATCTCCCTTTTTCAACGAAACTCCAAATGTTTGCATTGGTAGTTTTGTTGAAAAAGGGACATTGTTCTTTGGGAAACATTTTGGTGTTGACAAGCTTCAGGGAGGTTTGGTGGCCTGTTGATGTCAGTCATGTTCAGTTTTTGCTAGCTTCATCAATATTTTTTTGCAAAGCTGTACAAGACAATTGCAAAAGGCAACCCTGATAAGCAATTGCACATAATGGAAGAAATAATAGATGTTGACAATTACAACTTCAGATTGCAATGCGTTTTGCCTGACAACATTGACATTGTATTAAAAAGAAATGGTCTTTTTAGACTAAATGCATTTTCATATACTGTAGCAGATTGTCTATTTGACTCGTTCGAAATGCTTCTACATTTTCGTTATACTTCAAGTGAATTGCGAAATGCATTAATAGACCACTTTCTTTTTTGCTTAAAGAACAATGACGTTGAAGCAATACACTCATATCAATATGAACTAGCACCTCAGTTCCTATACGAGTTACATCGTGTTAATGACATTGGTACATATCTTCATAAAATGCATTATTCTGCATCTACAAATATAAAGGAGTCTGAACGAGGTTTATGGGGTAATACCTTTTGCATACGTTGGTTAGCTAAATGGCTAGATATATCAATTGCATTAATGTTGGAAACCACTTTTATATCAGTTTCAATCTTCTGCTGCATTGTTGACATTCTGTTTTACTTGGTCATGCATCAGAAGAAAAACAGCTTCAATCAGGGTAGAAGCAGGCTCAAGTTAGCATGAATCTGAAGTTTGATTGCAAATACAATTCTGTAACCAGCAATAGCATTGCATACGATAAAACACGTTTAAGGAGCTTGATCTTATATTGAAATTGTGCTCTTCCCTGCTCACATAAGGCAAGTGCAATCTACAACTATTTGATGCTTCTTTCTGTTTGCAACTATTTCAGGTTTTTTTGCAAATACCTTATCCAAACATCTTTATTTTATTTATGGCTCAACATATTATTACATGCAAAATTGAGTTCAGATGTTTTAGATTACACTTCCATGTTATGTCAGTCTTGCATAACTTGACTACTGTTTTGACTCAACTAGTTTATTTGCATGAGCAAGTGCACTTGATGATACAAAGTGCAATTCGTCACAGAGCATCATGATGATGTTACATGTGTTTATTCTTTCCCAAATATTTCTGTTGGCTTACCTAAGTTGTCAAATTTTTCCATCGCATGGAGCACCGCATCAAATTCTGTTGGATTCAGATATAGATAGAAATGACTTTTTTGCAATTCTTTATCTTCTAAAACAGAACCGCTCACAGTTCACTGTGAAAGTACGTTTATTTTCTGCTTTACTTGCTTTTACATATATGGCTCTAAAACTTTGCTGCGTGTTAGTCTGGATTCTGTGTGCATTCTGTTTTAATTTAATTGCATTCATTTGACTCGACAATAAAAAACAAAGATCATGACACATAGTTACTAGTCCCTGCCGGGGACTATCGCTGTCTTTGGGTTGACCGCAGCGATATTTGGAAATA
Source organism: Pinus tabuliformis (assembly GCA_031772625.1). Taxonomy (NCBI): domain Eukaryota; kingdom Viridiplantae; phylum Streptophyta; class Pinopsida; order Pinales; family Pinaceae; genus Pinus; species Pinus tabuliformis. Next base: position 903,680,369 of record CM062817.1, on the reverse strand, counting down.
TTTGTCGTTTTTCCTAAGTCAAATTAAGGTTTACGGGGCGGAGAATAAGGTTTATTTGGCGTTTTAAAATAACCATGATAAAGAATGTCCAAGCAGTAAGTTTACCTCAACCCATTTCATTTTTTATATGATTTGAAGTGCACTTCACACACAGTATTGTCTAAAATTTCTAGTCGGTTCTTTGCATTTAATTGCCTACATCCTGAGCATTCTGCAATATTTCCAGCCAATGTTTCTATTAGACTTCATTGAAAAGCACATGCTACAGGATTTGTGCCAAAGGTTTATGGCTTTGTAGCCTCAGACTTTTGATCTTTCCTTCTGCATTCTCATGTTTAGCTAGTTAGCGTGAATCTGAAGTTTGATCGCAGATACAGTTCTGTAACCAGTAATAGGATTGCATATGATAAAGTACGTTTCAGCAACTTGATCTTATTTTGAAATTGTGTTGTCTAATTAGCAGGGATGCTGTACCGACTTCTGATATGAGGCACACAACAGCTGCCAATATTAGAATATTACAAAGAGAACAGCTTCCTCGGTCTGCTTTCGAAATTGATCAATTGGTTGAGGTATGTACAATACTCACTTTCTAATACACTGTTTTTGCAAATCAAAACAGATCTCGTCAACATTGCAAAGCTGCAACAAGCCATCTTAGGCATGTGTTTTCATCTTATACAGCTTTAGTCAACAAAGCAACCTTCCGTTCTAGGAGTAATATCAAAGTCGAATATCCATAATCCAAATGCCATTAACTTATAATGCAGTAGCCGAACTTAACCTCTAAACAATACAACTAACAATCATAGCTTCACGCAGACATTTACCCAAATTTGCATAAAGCCCATGCAGCTAAGACAAAACCTCAGTATTCAACCACAATTCCATTAACTTATAATGCCCAAACAGCCATGGACTCTTCCATGCAGCTAACACAACAAGCAGGAACCGCATTGTGTTTTCACCGCACACAATAGAACAAATAGAAAGGAAAAATCGCACAGACCACGCAGCTAAACAACCAAGTAATCATAATAACCCAAAGGCCGCGAACAGGGCAAAACCCAAATAGCAATGGCAGAGCTAAACAACCAAGTACCAATAATAACCCAAAGGGCACAAACACAGTCCGATTCATACCAACGTTACATAACGGCTTGGGAGTCACCGGACCACCTGCCCTTCACCTCCAACTATGCGAGGCCCCCAATAACACCCCAAAACCTTTCCACCCCCAATACCAACCTATCCAACCTCCAAAACCTTGGTTCGACTTAGCTTATATCGCTCATAAAAGCCATGCAGATAACAGAAACCCTCAATATTTAACCAGAATGCCATTAACTTATAATGCTCAAATAGCCATGGACTCTTGAGGGAAACGAAGAGACAATAAACCCAAGTCGAGTAACTCTCCTGGATCTCGACCAGGGACAGTTGTCTGCCCACAAGACCACCACAGACGAAAAGTTGCACAGACTGCAGAGCTAAACAAGCAAGTAACAATATCCGAGCAACCAGGAACTCCACCACAGACGAAAAATCACACAGACTGCAGAGCTAAACAAGCAAGTAACAATACCACCCCAAAGGCCACGAAGACAGTAAAACCCAAGCCGAACTTTCCAGCATCTCGAGCAGGAACAGCTGGCCGCCAATCAGACCACCATAGCGCATGCCAACCACAGTTAAGAAAAACCCTCAGTATTCAACCAGAATGCCATTAACTTATAATGCTCAAATAACCATGGACTCTTGCATGCTCGAATAACAAGCTCAATTGTTGATGCATTGTTATGAACACACTTTATTTACTGATCATGTTTTCTTTGTATGGTCAGATTTCTGATGCCAAAGTTAATCTTCTTGAAGTTAGCCCAGGAAAATCTGAATCACTGATTAAAATTTCAGGCAATCCACAGCAAACAAGTGCACCAATTTTGTATGCAGTTCTTGATCTCCCTCCAACATTTTCCAACATTTGCCAACAATTCGTCTACTGTCCCTCTGTTGCTACTTTATGATTTTGATTTCTTAAAACAAAAGCAGATTCCTTGATTCAATTAAATTTATATTTAAGATAATTAACCATAAATCTGTCTGCAAACACGAACCCCTGGAGTACTAACTATATGCTTTGTTTCAAAATTCAGTCAAATTGCAATATAAACAGTATTGGCAATTTCTCTGAGTTTGAGGACCCAATTCTTTGTCAACAGACTTCTGCCAGATTTGAAAGGTACATAACATTTGCAAAATTTTGTCAATTGCTACTATCATAGTGCTTTTGCTGATCAGTATTTCTGTGCTAATGTCCTTGACATTGTATATCACCTTTGGCAGTGTGACAACCATAAATCTGTCTGTAAACATGAACATCTGCAGTACTAACTAACTATATGCTTTGTTTCAAAATTCAGTCAAATCGCAATATAAACAGTATTGGCAATTTCTCTGAGTTTGAAGACCCAATTCTTTGTCAACAGGCTTCTGCCAAATTTGAAAGGTACATAACATTTGCAAAATTTTGTCAATTGCTACTATCATAGTGCTTTTGCTGATCAGTATTTCTGTGCTAATGTCCTTGACATTGTATATCACCTTTGGCAGTCTGGCTAAACAGTATTGGCAATTTCTCTGAGTTTGAAGACCCAATTCTTTGTCAACAAACTTCTGCCAGATTTGAAAGGTACATAACATTTGCAAAATTTTGTCAATTGCTACTATCATACTGCTTTTGCTGATCAGTATTTCTGTGCTAATGTTCTTGACATTGTATATCACCTTTGGCAGTGTCACAACAGCTGGTCAGCTTATCACAAAAGCTACAGTTGAAGTTGTAACATCTGAACGCACAGTTGAAGTTGTAGCATCTGAACGCACAGTTGCAGCCATTCTAGGAAAGTCTGGAAATGATCTTGTTAAAATTCAGCAGTTAAGCTAGTATAAAGAAGCATAAATTTCTGCAAATTCCATGGGATCCCCTTCAACTGAAATTTTTGAAACATGCAGACTTGGAATAAACTGCTGTAATTGCTGGCAAAATGACATTGTATTGAAAGAAGGTAAAATGTTGCAGCACAAATCCTATGTTCTTAAATGATCATCTTGTATGTGAACATTCATTTAGTGGAATGTTGCATTAACTATTAGTTAATAAAAATTGGCATTGGCAGTTTTTATTTTGTCTCTATGGCTCTTGATTCATTATGCTAATGTTTAATGCATTAATTATTACTTAATAAAAATTGCATTGGCAGTTTTTATTTTGTCTCTATGGATCTTGATTCATTATGCTAATGTTTAATTAAATTTCAATATCTCTGGTCCAATATTTTTTCATTATGCCAATGTTTAATGCATTAATTATTAGTTAATAAAAATTGCATTGGCACTATTTATTTTGTCTCTATGGCTCTTGATTCATTATGCTAATGTTTAATTAAATTTCAATATCTTTGATCTAATATAAAAATATTATTATTATTTATTTTTATTTAATTGTAATATCACACTCTATCTTGCATTGTTTAAATAAATAATGCATTTTATGATTTAAATTACCCATATAATATTAAATACTTCTTATTCATTTATATTTAATTATAACTATTAAATTATTTATAGTTTTAACTAAGCATAAATTTCCTATAATATTTTTATTATTCAGTATTCATGATGCAAAGACTACACTTCCAATCACAAAGAAATAAAATTCCTTGAATAAAAAGATTCGCACATTGAAATGAACTGTTATCTATTTCTTATTTAAAACAGTATTAATTGAATATGGCTTTCATAATTCATAACATGTAATATCATTCCTTCCAGTTGTATTACTTTCTTGTTACCAGGTATAAAGTTTAATAACATAATAACTTTTAAAAAATCAAGCTGTCAAAACATTATTTCTAACTAATAAAGAGTAATTTGAACTGTCAAAACATTATTTCTAACTAATAAATAGTTTCTAAGGTATAAAGTTTAATAACATAATAACTTTTAAAAAATCAAGCTGTCAAAACATTATTTCTAACTAATAAAGAGTAATTTGAACTGTCAAAACATTATTTCTAACTAATAAATAGTTTCTAACTAATAAATAGAATAATTTGAAGTCTCAAAACATTATTTCTGACTAATAAATAGAGTAATTTGAAATGCTATAGTCAATCTCCATTCTTTTATTATTTTCAATTATCCCAAATTTCGTCATTCTATATGACATCATATCTCCTATGCTTATGTTATGTCAAATAAATGAATTATATTAAACTATACTTCCTAATTAAGATAATCACAAAATAGAAAAACAACTATGTTTAATGGCATCTGTTTATCTGTGATGTAAGTGCCTTCATTATACTTTGAAAAAATTTCAATAAGAAAACTAACTTGCTTAAATGGAACACAGATATTGCAAAAAGCAACAGTATACAACACCAAAAGATAATGATTTTTTTTCTTGCAGCTCATGATCAATTTACATTTCAACTCGTACAATTTAAATGTTTTTTAATTTTAATCTCTTTATTTTAGTTTTTAATTTATAAAATAAACTTATCAAAATTGCTTTGCTATTGTACTTAGATACTATATTTACTAACCCAAAACTACAAAAAAGACCAAAAGTCATGTCCTTCTGCATCACAGCAAATTACTAATTAAATGCAACAAATCACTAATTAGGAATTAGATGCTGGGTTTATTTTCTTTGCTAATTAGTAATTGGACAAATTTAAAGTTCACATTAAAGTTATGGTAAACAATATTTTTAAATAAATATATGTTTTGTTCTTTTGATCATGGAATAATTCCCCAATCATTGACATTAACCCCAATGGAATCACTTATGTCCAAACATGTTACTAGATATCTAATCTTTCAATTATGGGTTCAAGACTCCATAATTTTTAAATGCTTAAGTTCCTCCTTGACTTTCGACAATCATAACACTCTCCACCACAGATTCAATTAACAAATTTATATTCATATTAATGTTTATTTGCTCATTATCATTTTATGGATATTTCCATAATATTCAAATGTAAAAAAAAAACAAAATTCTATCTTTTATGCACCATGAATTCATTATTATGCATTTAAATATATTTTATACCCCATGCTTATTAAAATACATTGCTTACTTTAACACTCTCTAATTCTTCGTATATTGTAATGCATTATTATTACCCTTTATAGTTTTTCCCCGTCAAGGTTTCCATGTTTCACTCTCAAATTTTATTACATTTTAATTATTAATCTAAACACTCTCTAAATCATGACACATTGGAAAATTATGTCTAAAACTATTTTTACATTTACCACAATTCTTAACAAACGCAAAGTTCATTATATTTCACTGTTTGCATAAAGTCAAAAAGTCCATACAACAATTTGCTATCCAATTCACTGAATCTTAATACAAATAAGCATGCCTACAACACACTAGTAATGCAAACTGGCTCTAATAATAATACAAATTAAACACCTATTAAATCTCATCATAATAACTCACCAAACACTTTTCTTAATTGGCAAGGACTAGCGCCACAACAGTCAAGGATAATCATTCTTTTACATTAATGTTAGGAATAAGTCAATGAAAAAGGTACATGTCCAAATTAAGTAAACATATTGACCATTTGTATTCAATAAATTTAGTTTGGAGGCTTAAAAAAACCTTATATTTATAATAAATTTTGTTCGAAGACTACACGAAAACTTTAATCCAAAAGCATACGCAATCGTCTTGATCAACTAAGATTATAAAATGCTTGCTTGCGTCCCAAATATCATGATCACACATGGACAACTATAATTCATTAGTTTTCAGAGAGAACCATAATTCATTAGTTGTGGATAGAAATAAGCTTCCCCATCATGGGAACATTAAGTATTGTTTAAGATTATATTGGGCGGTAAGCAAACCACACTAAATTATATTTTAATACCAAATCTATGAGTTTGAGATCTTGTATAGGAATTTTGTGACGATTGATTGTTTATGTGTGAGTAATCATCGTGACTCTTTGCAATTTTTTTGAAGTGTTCTATATTAATTAAATAAATGAAAATTCAATTTGCTTAATATGTTTTTATGCATTTACCAGATCAAGTGAGTTGATTTTGAAAAAAAAAATTTACTAATATTTCCTTGTTACATGTATAGAGAACGCAATGGTATTATAGATAAATTTTCTATAAACATATAAAATGTTAAAAGGTGATTTAGAAATGGAGTCTTATTTTAAGGGCCAAATGGTGATACTTTTTAGTTTAGCATTTCGAATATTCTTAGTACAAAGTGATTTTGATTAAAGATTTTTGAAGATGATTTTGAGTAAGATCAAAATATTGAAATTATTTAACTAACCAATACAATTTCTCATTTATTGAGATAATATTATATTTTAACTGTGCATTATAAAAATGAAAGTATAAATATTTTATTTTTTTTCGCTTTTAGTTTTAAAATTATAATATTTTTAGTGTCCATGCAGCTGGTAGGACTACGCATTTGGTTTTTGGTCAAACCCATATTACTTTGGGTTTGACCAAAAAATTTTGCAAAATTTCTAAAGTTTGACATTAGAAATCCAAATTTAATATTTTTAAAAATTACATTTAGTTATTTATTAACACTCTAATTGGTTATCAAATTCGATGTTTTATTGCTCATTACTTTGAAGTTTGTGTCATGCATTTATATTGTTCTAATCAACATTCAATCTGTTTGGGTAATTATACTTTAAACAAATAGATATGCACATTATTAAATTATTTATGATAAAATCAAGGCATTTTTGCTTGCACCAATCACATCAATTGAAATTAATGCATTAATTTTAGTATACATGCATCAATGCATTGATTTCAATGTGCATGCAATTGATTCAACATTAACTATAAATTATAATATAAATATATCTTACATTTTTTGTGAGTAAAATATGTATGTTTTTAATCTTAACTAAAAACTATGATTTAGCTACTCTACACCTCTTATTAATAAAAATAAAAAACTCTTTTGTGAAAGCAATATCCAAAAACCAAAGGGTTATACCAACTAATGTGGTGGGAGTGTATGTCTCCCTTGTGAAAGCCAAAGTGGTATATGATATGATATGCTTTAAAATTAGTTTTTTTTTTCAAATAACATTTTTTAAATACATGCCCAATTAGCAAATGAAATACATACATCTTCCACACAAAAAGACAACTAAACAGCAGGGATTAGCTACTATGTAGCCCTTGTTATGTATCATTGTGATAATGCCAAAGTGGGTTCTTTTGTATCTTATTTTTTGATATGTATAATTTTATTATTATTTGTATATATTTGATGGACATCTAAATTGTTTGGAATGGCTCCATACTTGAAGCTCGCACAAAATATAACCATTTTTTATTTTTATTTTTTCATAATAACATATTTTTTATTAGAAAAGGTTGTAGCTAAACAACTGTGTGATACAAAATTTAAAAGGAAGACTACAATGGTGGATGAAAAAAAGATCATAACTATCCTCTTTAAATAAGATTTTTATGTGAAGGAATGTGTACTACCTTACAAACTATAAAAGCAAAAATACTAAATGATAAAATATCTAAAAATATATAGATAAGAGTTATTATTATTTTTTCAATAAAATGGTTATGGAACTACCCAATAGAACTCGATTATATGAAATTTTTCACACTTTTCACCAAGTAGAGCATGTCTCCAAATATTTGAACCCACAATGGCTAGAAACACAATATGTGCTACTACCGTTTGAGCTCAACTCCTTCAACATAAGAATTATTGGTAATTGGGTCTATATTACATTTCATCATTGTTGGTTACTTGGACGTTGAATTGTCTTCAACCTTTAGCAACTCCTCCTTTACATTAGCTATAGGGATAAGAACACTTTCTTTTTTAATTAGTTTCAGAAGCATAGGATGTTCAAGTGCCCAATTTCCAATTGAGGTTGCAAAATGACCACACTATGATGAAATGTTAAAAGCAATAGTACCATTAGACTCAAACACGAAATTTTCTTTCAAAGGGATCCCGAGAAGGGCCATCAAGTAACCAACCTATTTTGAAGAGTTCATATTTATAAATTGTGTTCCAATTGTTCCCCTCTATACACAACCATGAAAACATATATTTCCATCTCCTATTCATGGATCTCTATAATGATTCTCACTACATCAATTGCACAATTATCATGAGCCATATTTTATTTCAAGATGTATTAGGTAAACTCATCCTTCTAGCAATTCCAATTGATAGTTGAATTCACTGCACTACATTAAGGCTTCAACAGTTTTCTTTTGACACCACATAAAGCAACATTGTAGCTCTTTCATCTCACATAAAAAGAAAAAAAAACCTTATGATAATGATGACATGTCATTTAATAGAGAAACTAGAGCATCCAAATCACGCACCTAGTTTAATGCACACAAAGGATCAATTATTGAGAAGGGTCTTAACTAACCATCAATGAATTTGCCCTAAAACAAGAAATACCAACATACCAACCTCCAGTAGACCAACTACCAAAGCAACATGTAAAACACAAAGGAACAAATTGGAGAATTTGGGGATAGGACAAGAGGGAGAACTACCATTTTACACATTCCACTTACATGTACCAATGGCCAAAATGCCAAACCAACTTCTATGAAGCTAGAAACAACATCTTTCTCCCTTTGATAGTTGTGAGTATTCCAAACCTAACCATTCACAATGAAATTTAAGATGTTAGGAGAGGCCAGCATATCCCCCTCTTTCCAAGGATCTATGCACCTTAATACACATTCAATTTGTATGTTCACCATTGCACTCCATATTAATGTTGACGGCTTGTGAAGGATAGCAAGGATTTATAGAGTCGAGCCATAATTTCCCTTCATTCCATTGTGGATGAATGTCATGCCAAGTTTTGAATGTAAAAGATCTCATGATATCACTATTAAATATATGTAGGGTGGTTGGATAGGGGAGTGAGGTCAAAGCATGTGGAGGCTTCCCCATTTTTCGATCCAATACCTTTATCCAGGTGCATTGCATTATTAGATTGTAAATCTACCAAAACATTTTGTCCATGCATAACATGGTAATACTCAATCCACTCAAAACCTTATGCTTTTTGAAGAAAATGTTGAGCCAAATGACATATAGGTAATCTCACAGGAAAGCGGTTAAGATAGATAGACTTAATGATAATTGTGAATTCCCCTACTATTATATCTTTGTGCATGCTCGTCTTTTACAATAATGAAATCCCTTGGAATAAATTCAATGCTTATGCCTCATTATTTGAAATTGTGTCAATGCCCCATGGAAACTCAATGACTTGTTTACTTTAGGGTTAAAGACAGCCTCCCCTACACTTGCCATCCTTAAATGCAACTATATTTTTACCTCTTTCACCTAAAAAAATAAATTTTCCTCAAATTTTTCGTTACAAAAAGGTAATCCTTCTGGCTTAAGAAGAGATTTTTCAATCAGTATGTGGTAATCATGTAATCTTTAACATAATGCATTAAAATTAAATCCTTTCAGGTGAAATGCATTGTTTTGTATTGTGTCATGTATAGCTTGAGCAGGCATAACGATGGACAACATGTGTTTCCTTCTTAGGATTTACAAGTTTAAATATGAAAAGAGGTAAGCAATGCATTCTTCTATTTGGTATCTTTATATGCCATAACTTTAAAATTAAATTGTTATTATTATTAGAAATTTGAAAATGATTGTCATGGATTGGTAGCTCAAGTAGTTTGGGAGCACAGTTTGATCTCTCATCCACCTAGGTTTAATTCCAAGAAACATGTTTAGCTCGTTGTGATAAATCTCGAAAAGTAAGCAACCCCACCTCGTGACATCTCAACTCTAATTAAGTCATAAATTATCGATACAGTTATTTAGTGTTAACCATTCACCATGTTTTAAAAAATAATTTGAAAACTATTATTTTAAATTTAAATTCCCGGCATATGTCATCGGTGGCGTTCTTCTTCGTTGTGTCCCGGGTGGTTGGGACGGAGCAATATTGCCCTCCCCACCAGGGTTCGAATCGTGCCTACATGCTGGGATGTTGTACGCATCATATGTTGACTATTGTTGGGTTGTTGTTAGTCTGACGCAACGGATTGTACAAATATCAGTTATATAGATATTGTAAATAATGTAATATATAATGCTCCTTCTATGGAGATCCTCCTTAAAAAAAACTCACTGGACCACTTTTGATAAGTTCCACTTTTGATATCAACTTATTGTTAATCTTTAATAAATTTCAAACAATCCCAAGAAAGCTAATTCGATAGTAAATTTGTGAACGAATTTATTATCAAGAAAGCCAATTTCGGTGTAAAGGTATGAACAAATTTATTTATAAAATAATATATTTTTATTTCCCCAATGCATTTTATGTCCTTTATGGGTTGCATATAAGAATAAATACATGTGTATCAATGAATCAAGCCACACATAGAAAAAGTTGATACTTTTGTCTTTGTAATGGCTCTTTGTTTTTCGATGAAGCTTTGTGTTCTATGAACAAGGATTATAAAGATGATTCACCATTTGATTGAGGCGGTAAGGAAAATAGGAACATATACATTTCTATTCGATGAATTAAAAAGTAAAAGCACTATGTGATTCTTATTTTCATGTTATCAGTTTTTTTTTCATTTTGAATTACTATGATTACTTTATTTGATATATTCCATCAATATGAAATTGTAAAATGCACTTAACTCTATAATTAAGATATTAAATAATTCTTTAATTATTAACATCTTATTTGCCCACTTATATTATATTCTATTTCTTGTATTATGTAGGTTTTTTTCGTTATTTTATTTTATATATTTCATTTATAGAGTGTAATTAACTTTATAATTAAGATATTAAATTTATTTAAATATTATATTTTGATTTTACAGTGTATGTATGTTATTTGTGAGAATTAAATTTGAGTGAGAAGGATAATAATTATTTTTTCCAATTACTCCAAAAAATTATTGATAATATTTTAATTAGATCAGTTTAGATTCATCTTAACTAGGGATCTACCAAGCTCTTAGAAGGATTAAATATATTTCCACTCTAAAAGAGGTATGCATCTCAAGAGATTTGATCCCTCTTGGAGCTTGGTAGATATGTAGCTGAGATGGATCTAGGTTGGTTTAATTTCCCCTTCTAAGTAGGTTATATTCCACATGAATACCATGGGTTCTCATAAACCTAGAGTCTCTTTTCACTCTAAAAGAGGTTTTCATCTCAAGAGATTTCATCCCTCTCGGAGCTTGGTAGATCCAGAGTTAAGATAAATCTAGGTTGGTTTAAATTACCCATTTAAATAGGTTATGGTCCACATGAATACCATGGGTTTCATAAACCTGGAGCTCAAAAACCATGGGTAATAATTTATAAAATTTAATAAAAAAAATATAATTTATTTTTATTTTGACTGAGTTAAAATGTTTACAGGACATTACATTACATTACAACATCTCTACCATACTGAGTTGGGGAGCACCTCTTGGCACAATTAATATTAATATTTTAATTAATATTTCTTATCAATTTATGCCATATCATCATTACATATTGTTACACATCTCATCCATACAGAGTAGGCTGGGGGAACCAAACCAAATTGCTCTAAAGACAAGAGGAAGGGTGAGGAAAAGAGAGGAAGGAGAGAGGATTTGGGTCTAAGCCCTACAGTAAGAGAGGCAATATTTCTTGTCTTGCTTGCTTCTTGGTCTTTTGGGAAACTCTTTGAACATCCTTGACCATGCCACCACTTTTCTTAGCATTCATAGCTTCTTCTTTTCTTCTTCTTTTTTGTTTCGGGGGTATCAACTACTCATCATCGAGGAGGCCTACGTCAAGTTGAAGGGACTACCCCTATACTCATATTCCCAGTGTAACTTCCCACAAGCATGCTAGGTGGGTTAAATGAGTTTTGAACATGGGCAGGGCCCCAATATTAGTCAGCAGACACTTTCAAATGTGAGACATTCACCATTTGACCTAGCCTGATGGGCTTCACATTCATAACTTTTTTTTTGGCATTCATAATTTTTAGATGGTCTAGGTTGGAAATGCTAAAAATAAAATAAAAGGCAAGAAAAAGAGTGAAAGCAAAAGGGAGCCAAGTCTAAGCCCAACTATAAGATCTAGGCAACCTCACTTGCTTCTTGGTATTTGGTAGGATCTTTGAACATCATTAATCATGACATAACCTTTCTTGGCATTCATAGCTTTAAATGTCCTAGCTTGCAAATACACTTCAATTATTTTATTCGAGGTCCAAAAGTAAAGGAGGCAAGAAAGGAAGGGAAATGGGCAATCATTAGAAATATAAAAGTTATCATTAGAGAGAGTCCAAAATAAAGGTAATAAATAGGAATTAGGGAAACTCAGAATCCTCTTTTGGAACTGCAGTGGTTTTCCATGGCATTAAGGGTCTATGTTAAGTTATATCTCGGGTCATATTGATCTTATTTTCTTAGTTGAAACATGGGAGCATGATGAATCTAGAGTCCCACAGATGGATGGATTCATTCTCTGGTCAACTTGGAACAGGAAATCCTCTCATCAAGGTTTTGGTGGTATATTATGTTATATAGAAGATATTGTTTCTTCTCACATTTTGCTTCATAAGATTTACCCCCTCAATCAATACTTGTGTATTGAAATTTCTAATTCCAACACCAATATCAATTTTTCTCGCAATTTGTTATTTTGCTTCTATCAACTCTACCTCCTATAAGAAAAATAATCTGGACAATAATTACCCTTTAAATACCTTAGCACGGGATATCAACAATCTAAGGAGTGAAGGTAATATCCTTTTTCTTCAGTAATTCAATGTTATAACCACTACTAACCAAGCTACTATCCTAAGCAATAACTATAACCCTAACCCCCTTATGGCTAGATGAGGGTTGTGACTTAGCTAATAGATTCAAAAGAAATTATGAAGAAGCAAATGAGAACCTATTTTCTATCGAGATTACCAAGCTTTGTTGTTCTCAAGACTTGATTATTTGTAATGGAATTAATAAGTGGCCTACCTCTAGCCAAATGACTTGTATTAATGGGTTGGGCAATAATGTTGCAGATTATGTGATATCCAACACCCATGTTCTCAACTGCATCGTAAAGTTCGACATTATAAATGACCACGATCTTGACTCTAACCACAGATCCTTATCCCTAACCCTAAATCCTTACATGCACACCAACCACATGCAAAAGAATTGTGATAGTCAAAGCCATATTTGTCTTGAAAAAAGTAGAATGGATCTTTTCTTACATGATTTAAAGAGGGATCTAGATTTCTTAACAAATAACAATAGCATTGATATCATCTACCACAATTTTACCACAACCTTTTCCACTATCATTAAGAAATTATCTACCGAGGTGTATAAAAATAATAATATAACTTCCAACCCTTGGTATGAAAACGATTGTAAAATTTCTAGAAAAGAAATAAGAGATGCTCCTAAATAAACTACAAAACTTGAAAAAATAAGTGTGTACAAAGATCTTATCAAAAGGAAGAAAAGGTCATATACTAATAAGAGGCAAGAGCTTCTTCTCCACCTTTCTCAAGTTGAGCCTAGAATGTTTTGGAGGAAAATACTTGTTCGTAAAATGGAAGAAAATAATTTGATCCCTTTAAAGAACTAGGATACTTATCTTAAGAATATCTACGACTCTCCCGACACCATGGGAAGCATCTTAAACACTCCTATAGAGGAGGATAACTTCTCTCTAGAAGACGTGGAGTTTGGGAATAAGAAACTTGATCATGGGAAAACCAGGGATATTGAAGGCTAACAAGCTTAAATTCTCAAAATGGGAAGGTCTATCCTCATCCCTCATATTCACAAGCTTCTCAATTTGGCAGTAAAACACAACTTCCCTAAGCCTTGGACACAAAGCCTGATTTTTCATATCTTTAAAAGTGGGGATAAAAATGTTCCCTCTAATTATAGGATTATTATGATTAGCCACATCTTAGCCAAACTTTACGGGCTCATTTTGGAAAAAAATATTAGTGTATGGCTTGAAAGTCATGGTAAAATATATAATGGGCAAGCCGGTTTTAGAAGACATCACTCAACTATTGACCATATTGTCACTCTTAGGATCATTTACGAGAAATGTTGCAATAGTAAAATTGATCTATTATGTTGTTTTGTTGACTTTAGAAATCTTTTGACACTGTTCTTCAGGATAAGTTATGGAAAAGACTCGAAGTAATAATGGTTCCTCTTGAGTTTAGGGTTTTTGTGACTCCACTATAAAAGAATGGTGTTGCCAAACATAAGACCATTGAGGACTGGTCTAAAGAAATTAAATGCAATATCAACGTTAAGCAAGGGTGTCCCCTATCCCCTACCTTTTTCGGCATTTACAGTGATAAGCTAGAAGTGTACTTGGAAGTTGTGGGAAGCATTGGCCCCAAGCTCGTTGGTATGGTCATCACTCTTCTCCTTTATGTTGATGATATTGTTCTTCTAGCTAGAAGCCATGAGGACCTCGACAAACAGCTTAAAACATCTATGATTACTGCTCCAATATGGGTATGATTGTTAATACCGACAAGGCTAAATTCATGATCAAATTAAACACAAAAAGATAAACCATGACAATTTCTTCTATGATAACAATTACATGGATAAGGTTTCTTCATACAAATATTTAGGTATTGACATTCATCATCGGCTCAAATGCATTTATAACATTGAGAAATGGATTATTGGAGGCTGGAAAGCTTATTATGAGCTTGAAAACAATTGCAAAGTGACTGATCATTGGGTTTAGAGTAAAAAAATGTTCCTCTTTGAGACCCTTGCCATCCCTGTTATATTATATGGATGTGAGGTTTGGGGTTGCAATATATCTAGAGAACTGTGGAGGAAGATCGAGTTGATCCAAAAACAATTTATAACCTACAATCTCAAGATTAAAGGCCATACTCCCTATCATATCCTCTTAATTGAAGAAGCTTTACAACATGGAAACCAAGAGGTTTCCCAAAATTTCTTCTAACTCTAGCCAAAATCCCCACCTCCGGGTTAAGTGAGGTTGCCATAAGGATGCCCAGTCTTGGATTTACTATTGGGGGTTAAAGCAGAAGATCATCTTGGAGAATAAAGATAATATTAAAAATACTATTACTTCCAAATATAAGGATAAATTGTGGGATGATAAGGAGTTAGAGGGGAAAATGAAGCTAAGGTACTATAAGGAGGTGATCAACCTCACTCTCGCTAACCAGAATTATCTTTCTGCCTTGACTAGTGCTAAGAAGAAAATGAACATTGGAAAGATAAGAGCTAACTCCCACAAGCTTCGAAGTGAAGCCAAGCGTTGGCCTATTCCCAAAACACATTTGGATGAAATAATTTGTCAATTTTCTGATACTAAGAGGATTGAAGATGAAAATCACTTTCTCTTGGATTGTTTGGCTCTTGCTCACATCTGTTCTCACTTCCAAAACATATGCCACACTACCAACATTCTTGACTTGTTCAGTCAGCAAAACTATAGTGATCTAGGAACACTTATTTCCCTTCTCTTTGATCATAGAAATAAAATATTAAAAGGTTTTAATTGATCTCTTACTTTCTTAAGGTGTGATAAACCACATTCGTCTTAGTGGACGTTAATCATCATCATAATTATTAAGAAATATTTTGATTTATCATATCACATAATAATAAAACATGAATTTAAAATATTATTATCCAGTTTTAATTTAAACTATTTGATGTCCTAACAAACTTCTTTTTTTGTGTCAAGTAAGAGTGGAGCCTTCAATTAACCGCAAGAAATATTACATATGTTACATGTCTTTACAAGTGTAAAGACCAGCAAGGGCCCCGAAACCTTACACCTAAACCTCCGCCCATTATCCAACCCGATGGCCATTCGATAAGACCCCCAGTGATCCAATGGTCGTTAAAGAAATCGCTTCAAAGATTTGTGCAACCCTTACCTGCTTTACGGAGCCGATAAGGAAAATAAACTGTCAATGTATAAAAATTCGGGTCTGTTCTTGGACTTAACCTCCTCCCATGTTGAAACCCAATATCCTTTCGATCCAGATCCCGTAAGATCTGACGGTCACTAACGATATCGCCTCGGCAACATGCGCCCCTTTTACCTGGTTCACGGATCCGATAAGGATTATAAGCCATTGGTTTATAAATGTTCGGGTCCGGTCTAAGACTTAACCTCCGATCACTTTTAGAACCCGATATCCATACGATTAGGCCCATGTTGATCTGACGATCCTCCGAGATATCAGATCGGAAACTAGCATGATCTTTACCCTCTTTATGGACCCGATGAAGATTATGAATTGTTGATCGATAAATCTTCGGGTCCGCTTGAATACTTAACCTTCGATCACTTTCCCACCCGATAGCCATTCGATGACGAAGGCTATCAAAATCTATGGTCGGCGACCTTCTAACAAGCTCGTTGTTTATCAAGTGCCCCTCCCCTATAAATAGCTTTGTTTTAAGCATTTTTGTGGGATCAACGATTAAGAATGACTTTTGCTTCCACTTTCTCCTGCTTCCACTAGTCTTCCTTCTTGTTCATTCCTCATGGTTTGGAAGTGCTCCATGTCTTTGGTCACCTGTCTTTGACAATCATCATGAAATTTCCCCAATGGTGTCGAATCCCAAGCATACCTACTATAACTTTCCTTGCAAAACACTCCTTCATTCGCCAAACAATCAGCTAGCATATTGGCTTTTCTTCGCACATGAATGAAGCTGACCATTCTCAGGGTTCGCAGGTGGGAATGAATACGCTGAAAGACCTGCAAAAGCCGCCAATGTTTTGAAACTTTTCCAGGTGATTTTCCATTACATATCTTCTTGGATGCATTAATAACCAATTCAGGGTCTGCTTCAATTATGGCATTGTGTAAATTTGACTCGATCAGTATTTCCAAGTACTGCTCTAAGGCCATGAGCTCTACCATGTTATTAGTGGCAGTCCCCAAATGACTATGAAAGATATCCTTTATGCACCCCTGCTCATCTCTGATGACCCCGCCAAAACCAGCCATCCCTGGGTTACCTTTAGAGGCTCCATCTATATTGATTTTCAAGAAACCATGAGGAGGAGGTTGCCAGAAGTCTTTACCAGCAGTTATCTGGCTCACACCCTTGTTTATGCTCTGGGGAACTAGTGAATGGAGACCCAACTGTAGTAGTATGCGAGCATCCTGGGGCAAAGTAGGGTCCTCAGGAGGTCTCCCTAAAAGGGCTCCAACAGTGTCTTTGAGCTGTCATAATATTTGTGCAATAATGTTCTGGGTTGAGCCAGTTTTGTTCTTGAAAATCTTGTCATTGCGTTCTTTCCAGACATCCTAGATTATAAATCCTGGAACCAGAGTCCAAGCTTTTTTGATGATTTCATTGCCTGAGAAGTATTTTCTCCAATTATTCAAATTGTTGGTAATATTGACTCTGTCTCTGTCAGTTTGCCTGAAGACTAAGGCCACCCAATCCCACAAGGTAGAGGTGAATGAGAAGAGGTTGAGTAAGTGTTCCATCGTCTCCTCTTGTGAACCACATAGATGGAATTTGGATAGGCCAACAAAACCCCTTTTCAGCAGATTTTCCCAAGTTAGAATTTTATTTTGTTGAACCAACCACATAAATAGCTTTATTTTCATCCAACGCGGGTGCTGCCAAATGTCCTTCCATACCTTATCAGGGTTTTGATAATCAAACCCTAGGGCTATTTGTTTAGCTTCTTTGATGTTAAAGTTACCTTTTGTGTTTCTTCCCCATCTTAGTTGGTCAGACGAGGATGATACCAAAATCTTCCTTTGTTCCAAGTCCAGAGCAAGAGAGCCTGCCTGACCTTTCAGAGGGCTCTCTTCACTATAGCCCAAATCCTTCCATATTCTCCATTTACCATTTTTCCTTACATGATCCCAGAAGTCACTTACCATACATAAAACTTTGTTGTCAGTGTCATTCTTGAGAGCGATTAGTTCTTCCCTAAATAAGTTTGGTTCCTGCTGCTAGCTGTCCTCCCAGAATCTTGTCAGGTTCCTAGCTCGAATCTCCCAGAAGCTATGCTGCTAGATAATGGCTCTATTTTACCAAGCAAGATTCCAAATGTGGGAGCCCTTGATAAGCCTGGACATTCGGATATGATCCCTCTCTTGCCAATTATTTGCATATTTCTATTTCCAAAGCTTGGCCCAAGGGATTGTCGATTCCTTAAGCCACCTCCACCAAATTTTTGCACCTTAAACTCTGTTGAGGGTTTCAGGGTCATGAAGCCCCAAACCACCATGGGCCTTAGGTTTGCAGAGCTTGTCCCAAGCTACCAAAGCCCACTTCTTTTTCTCTTCCCCTTTGCCCCAAAGAAAATCTCTTTGACTATTCCTGATCTATTGCATAACTCCTTTAGGATCAGGAAGAGCTGACAAAATGAAAATGGGATTGGCTGTAGGACAACCTTTGTAAGCACAAGGCACCTTGCCAAATTCAAAGATCTGCAAGTCCATTTCCTAATCTTGTCCTAAAGTTTGTTGCTGATTCCTTAAGCCACCTCCACCAAATTTTTGCACCTTAAACTCTGCTAAGGGTTTCAGGGTCATGAAGCCCCAAACCACCATGGGCCTTAGGTTTGCAGAGCTTGTCCCAAGCTACCAAAGCCCACTTCTTTTTCTCTTCCCCTTTGCCCCAAAGAAAATCTCTTTGAATATTCCTGATCTGTTGCATAACTCCTTTAGGAGCAGGAAGAGCTGACAACATGAAAATGGGATTGCCTGTAGGACAACCTTTGTAAGCACAAGGCACATTGCCAAATTCAAAGATCTGCATGTCCATTTCCTGATCTTGTCCTAAAGTTTGTTAATTACCGGCTCCCACACTCCCCTGCTTAGAGGTTTGTCCGTAAGAGGCATTCCAAGGTACTTAGAAGGTAACTGATCCCTTTGAAACCCTAGAATTCTGGTGAGGTTCCTCTGAATAGCAATGTCAGTGTTAAAAAAGAAAACTTTTGATTTGTCAAGGCTTACCTCTATACCAGCGACCATAGCAAAGTCGTTCAAGATTTGTTTAAAAGCTTTGGCTTCCTTGACCGTGGGAATACCCTGCAGCATAGTGTCATCCACAAATTGTTGATGAGTTGAAGCAGCTCCATCTATGGTAAGTTTTAGTCCCTGGATTCTTCCTTCAGCATTTGCCATTTTTATCGCTCTGCCTAGCCCTTCCATCATGAGCACAAAGAGGAAGGGGGAGAGTGGATCTCCTTGTCTGAGACCCCTAGAAGGCATAAAGGTTCTTGAGGGCGAGCCATTAAGCAGGATTGAAAAACTAGCTGTGGATACAAGGGCCATAACCCATCTAATCCAGTTGTGGTCGAAACCATAAGCTCTTAGCATTGCCCTAATGTAAGACCAGCTTAGCTTATCATAAGCTTTCGCTAGGTCAAGCTGTATGATCATACCAGCTTGCTTATTTCTCTTAAGAGAGTGTACCACCTCATGAGCTTGTATGATGTTATTGAGAATCTGTCTTCCTTCCACATAACCAGTTTGCTCCTCTGAGACAAGAGTTGGAAGAAGGGGCTTGAGTCTGTTAGCGATCACTTTGGAAATAATTTTGTACATCACATTACATAAAGTTATGGTTCTAAATCTGCCCGGTGTCATAGATTTTTCGTGCTTTGGAATCAAAGCTATGAAAGAGGCATTGAGAGCCTTCAAAACCATTTTGGATCTTCTTGAGTATTCCACTACATCAAGGATGTCTTATTTGACTTTTTTCCAGCATGCTTTGAAGAAGTCCACATTGAACCCATCCGAGCAAGGAGCTTTCCCATTTTGCATCTCATTGATAACTTCACTGACCTCATCTTCAGACACTGGCCTGTTAAGATTGTGATTGTCTTCCGTTGTTACAAGCTTGGGAATGTACTTTGTGAAATTGTTAATGAACCATGACCTGTCTAAGAGAGGCTCCTTTGCTATGCTAAGGACGTGTTGTACTGGGACAGATTCCATTTCTTTGTGGGAGATGTTAGTGTCATTCTTTCCAGCCTTCCTCCAGTGATCAAATATGCTCTTACAAAGTGGTATCAGAGTGTCAAGGTCAAATTTTGTCATTTCAGTGAGTCTTCAAGCAAAATTTGGTCACTAGGCATTAGATTTAGGGTTTGCTTTCACTCCTTCTAAAGTTGCCCAAATGCCAATCTATGTCACTATTCAGCTGAGTATATCATCATTCATAGGGTTTTCATTATCATGTCAGTGTCTAATGAGTCATTTTACACCGTGTTCATGCTTCAGTTGCGCCCAGGCAAGGTCATTTCCCTCTCCTAGGGTTTTGAAAGCTAATTTCTCTTGGACGATCAAATCATCAGCAAAACTTATATCCTGATGTTCATACACCTTCCCCTATCATTAAAGTACCTTATCAAACACTTCCCATCTCTGAGATCCCGCAAATTCCTCATTTTCACACAAACCCTAGTTTCTTGCTACAACCTGGCAATTTTCTAGGTTGGGCCTGTGTTTTGCCATTTTGGACCCCTTCCCCTCACTCAATCTCTGAGATTCCATTTTCCCCTACTTCCTAAAATCCCTCCCTACTCCAAAAAATTTACTCAAGAATTTAGAAGCCCCTTATCCCCTTCATTTCGCTTCATTTCGACAAAATCCCTTGTTCCACACATCGGGATAAGTATCATTCAAAAGATGTTTCAGAGCAATCAAAGATGAATTTTTGAAAACTAAGAGAGGTTTTTTTCCACCACATACCAAATAAGAAAACCCTCCTTCACTTTTTACATAGGTGTCATGGTTTTCGAGAAATGTCAAAAATACCGTTGCCTCAGGAGAATCGAAAGCACCTCTGAAGTGACCTTGGGAAAATCAATATTTATCCTAGCTTGGTTGGCCAAATGACTTTCTTGATGAGTCAAATGATAACTAGACACAAATATCTTTCCAATGAGCTATCATGAGCTCAATTTGGAGTTGAGGAAGACATTCAAAAGTTGACTGCAACAGCACTCTGCCTTGAGGCAGCCTCATTTGGCACATTTTGACCAGTCTTGGGAGATTTGATTTTTTACAAGGAAAATAAACTCCAAATTGAAAATTTCCAGTTGTGTTGGAAAGTCGACTCAGAAACCTTTCCAACGAGCTATCCTGCGCCCAATTTGGACACCGGTAAGGCCTCCAAAAAGCATATGAAAGGCGCGCTACGTGTCAGGAAGGGCGCGCTACGTGTCAGGGAGCTTTTCTCAGTGTTATTTTGCACGTGCGCTACGCGTCAGAGGGGCGCTACGCGTTGTGAAAGGCGCGCTACGCGTTGGGAAAGGCGCGCTACGTGTTGGGTTTTCTACTCAACAGACTGCCAGCAAGCCATCAAATCGATTTTTCTCTCAAGTACATTGCAGGTAGGCCTCTCCTTCATGGTTAGAATTGGTTTTGCAAGATGAAAGAGAAAAATAATATGTTCAAATGCTATGAAATGATAAATTCAAAACCCTATATGGTTGTGAAAAATTTAAAGTTTCAATGGTACTAGGGTTTCAAATTTCTCTTGCTGTCCAAGGTTGCCCATTTGTAAATCCCTTTTTCCCTCATTTTCATCACCTTTCTCCTTCAAATTTTCCCATGAAATTTTATAATTCTCCTCTCTACAATTCCTAAAACATACTTAAATTCCCAAACCCTACTTCACTTTAAAATCCCATAATTTTGTGATTTCCCATGCTTACCTTCCCTAAATTCCTTCTTTATGTTTATTTTCCCTAATTCCCTCATGTTCCCCTATCCCTAACAATTCCCTTGTCTTTATGTCCCCTTGGTAACAGCATTTGAAAAGTCATACAACAGTTTCACATATCAGCGTTCATCCAAGGCAGTCGTGCAACAACAGTTATGTCATCCGTTCATTCATCCGATTATGAAGTGGAAACCCAAAGTGACTCACCCTTGGAAGTACATGCACTCATGAGGCTTCATAGAGGTGGCAGAAATATCATTACTTGTCCCGAAACTTGGTGTACAAAGCGAGAATCGGAAGTTTGAAAGCAAAGGTAAAGAGAGTTTCAAGGAGGCAAAAAGTGGATGAAGGACTCTAGATATTGGTTGAGGCATCCTTGGCTCATCATTTCCCTTGATGAAGAACCTACAGTCCAAATTTCAAGAAATTTGGAGAAATTTTTGACATTTTGGAATTTTTGCACTAAAAAACAGGTTTTTGCCCTCAACGTGTAGCGCGCAGCGCGCTACCCTTAAGTTGGGGAGGTCCATTTCACGAAAACTCAGCATTTTTGGATTTTTTATGACAAAATACACTTGCTCAGCCACTGCTAAGAAGTTTCATGGAGATTTGAGCCCCCAAAAGGTCAAAAAACAAGCAAAAAATGACCTTCTGCCACTTTTTGGACACATAGGAAGCAGTCTTGGGAGATTGCAATTTTTGAGGGGCAAATGGCCACCAAATTGAGAAATTCCACTTGGTCTGGAGAGTAGACATCCAGACCTTTCCAACAAGCCCACTTTTGCCTCATTTGGATGCCGGGAAGTGCCTCAAAAGTGGCCTGAAAGGCGCGCTACGCGTTGGGAAAATTTGCCAGTTTTGCACCTTCCAGCTCAGGAATTCGCCCAGTTTGACTAGTTTTGACTTTTTGGTGGGATTTTTCATCCTCTTTGATGTAATTGATGTAATTTCTTGTTGAAATGACACTTTTTTACCTATTCTAGAAGATTAATTCATAAAATAGCAAAAAATTAATGAATGAATTGGTTTCCTAGCTTATAGAGGCAAGTTGTTTTGATTGCCTAGATTGTAGTGCTCAGTTTAGAATTGGTTGAAACAGCTCCTAGGATGATGAGCTCGACCCCTAGAGGCTAGGGAATGGGTTGGAATGGTCTATATTATGTATTTTCCAAATCATTTTCATGGTTGGAGAGGTTGGACTCTTGGGGGATAAGCTTAGCCTGTATTACACATTGTATCTCAGCAATTTTGGCAAAGGAAAGACTAGGGTTTTGCAGCACTATTTGGGA
Organism: Pinus tabuliformis; assembly: GCA_031772625.1. Lineage (NCBI taxonomy): Eukaryota > Viridiplantae > Streptophyta > Pinopsida > Pinales > Pinaceae > Pinus > Pinus tabuliformis. The sequence goes on along the minus strand of CM062817.1, from coordinate 903,657,267 downwards.
TTCCTGTTGAGATTTGTGTTGATGGTGTGTTTCTCTCATGTACTTGTAAGTTTTTTATGTGTATCATTTCCCTACTCTTCTCTTCTGCAAATTAAGTAAATGAAGTGTTAAGGTAGAATTCATGGTTTCTATGCTCAGCCTTTAAGTTTGCTTAATATCTATGTTTTCATCTATTTAAGGAGAACTCCTGAAGGTTTCTTGCTCTCCTTAGCTCCTCACCAGTCATACCTGTCCATTCACTTCCTTCAAAGGCATCAAGACAATCTCCTACCTTACCCCAAAAAGACCTCTGCAAAAACTGTGTCTCATCCCCGCACCCAAAATTGTTGTGCTCAGTTTTCCAACAAAACCCTAAAAATTTGAAATCAAACTTTCCCTATCAGTTTACTAGCCTAAAATCAGTGTTCTTTATTGGTCATCTCAGCCCTTTGAAGACCTTTTGCCGAGATAGACCCGGAGAGAGCCCTCTCCTGTCCTCGTAGGGCTAGCTACGAGGCTAAGTGGTTTTATGTTGCCTTGGATTCTGCCTTCCTTAGCCTGAGGCAAATTCGAGCGCTAACATATTGGCGACCATACTGGGGAGAAAAAACTTGTTTGTGGATTGATGTGTTTGTTTTATAAGCTACAGACGGAGCCTGAAGTTATGCCAGGTAGCCTTTGAAACACTTTTGCTTTGCATTAGCGGAAGTAGATAAACGCTGCTTCAGTCAATCTCCAGTCTAGCTTGTAAACATGACATTTAACTTGTTAATTACCCCAGTACATGTATCAAGTTCAGATCTGATTGTTGATGGTGGACAACGATCAGACACTGGCAAGGCTGAAATCATTCACCTGGCGACTCCTTTCATGAAGAGTCCAACAACCTGTGCTTCATGGTGACTTCACTGCAGAGAGATCAGTAGCTGTGAGATTTTCAAGATGGACCGAATCACAAGAAGATATGCTCCCATGAGCCGAGATCACATTCCAGGTTTTCCGAATAAAATTCCGAAGGTATATTGGTGAAGGAATTTGCCTACATTTAAAGATGATGGTAAGAAGGATGCTGCTTTACATCTAGTTAGATTTCATATGCATATTCGCAAGTTGAAGGTGGATTTTCCTGAAGATTGCTTGATGAAGATATTCCTGGCCACTCTGGAAGGTGCAGCTCAATCCTGGTATGAAAGTTTGCCGCCTGCTTGTATTTACTGTTTAAAGGATTTTCATGCCTTGTTTATTGAAAGATATCAAGCATCTTATCCATCATTAAATTTAGTTCATGACTGTTGCAAACATGCTTCAACTTTTATTGAAAACCTTGAGAAATATTATGAAGATGATAATTTTATGGATGTTGAGATCATGGAGGCTCTGTATGAGAATCCATTTCAGCAGCATAAAGAAAACTTAGAGAATTCCCATCAAGATGATCAGGACATTTTGCAGCAGAATCAAGATCAGCAGGTTGAAGATAATATGGCTGAAAATGATGAAAGGGAGAATGACATTTCAGATCTGCCCACAGAAGACAGCAACATGCAAGTAAGTCCAATGCTGATTGTAGATTGTGATAATGTCCAGTCAGCTACTCCAGGTTCTGTTGAAATCATTTGGAATGTAGAAGACACAGTAATTCATACTGTTAGTCCATCATTAGAACACAGCCTTCATGAAGAAGTAATCCAGTCAGTTCATGAACAGCAAGGTGAGATCTTTGTGAAAGTAAGTGATGAATCTCCTTTCAATAACTCAGTAATAAATGATAGTTTGAGTGCCCTATCATATGAAGATAATTACTGTTTAAGCAGAAGAGAACAAAAGGCATTGTCTCCTTTGTCTAAAGAGGAGATAGATCAGCTTTTGAAAGGTCTTGTTACAACCCAAGCTACAGCAGATTTGCAATGCACACATAGTCAAGAAAGTGTTGGGGAAACTTCTTCCTCTGTTGAAGAAGATGACTGTCTTGTAGATCAGCAAACAGATAATATTTTCCTTCACAAAGATGATAATCCGACTGTCATATCATATGAAGATGACCTACCATATTTTCATACTACCGAAGATCATAGCATACATGATTACCTTTCAGATTCTTCATATGTTTCATGTGCTGAAATGCTTTTCCAAGAAGAGATCTGCCCATCCATTTGTTCAGAGTTTTTTGAAGCCCATGAGCATACTTTTACCGAAGCACATGATGAAGGCAGATCAGAATTTGAAACAAAGGACACCTTCTTCTTTCAACAAGAGGTAAATCTTCATGTTTTTCAGGATCCAATGGCAAATTTGTTACAGTCAGTAGTGAAGGTGATTATTGCAGTATTCAGTGATGAAGGAGAATATGGTCGACTATATTTTTGGATGCCCAGTTACCAGTATTCAGTGTTGACCAGAAGATCTGATCAGGAGAATCAATCAAGAAGGCATCTGCTTGATTGGTCGCATTGGCATTTTGATATAGTTTGATGTATATTGTCTTGTAAGAAACAAGGTGGTTGTCATCATGATTTCAAATCTTGATGGACTACTGCCCTTCAATAAGCTTTGTAAGTTCTTGTTTTCGTTAAGTCAGTCATGAGTCATTTATGAGTCAGTTTTCAGTCATGTTGGTTTCATAATTGTGTCGGCTTGAGTCGGGTTTCAGTCAATAAATGAGTCAAAGTCTTGTGTCGTTTGCCGAAATAATGACTCCATCGCCCAATGGTTGAAAGCACTGGTCTGCTCTCCCAGAGGTCTGAGGTTCTTGGCACCTCTAAGGAGTTACCATCCCCATTGGAGCCAATGTTAGTGTCAGTCTTTCCAGCCTTCCTCCAGCGATCAAATATGCTCTTACAAAGTGGTCTCAGAGTGTCAAGGTCAAATTTTGTCATTTCAGTGAGTCTTCAAGCAAAATTTGGTCACTAGGCATTAGATCTAGGGTTTTCTTTCACTCCTTCTAAAGTTGCCCAAATGCCAATCTATGTCACTATTCAGCTGAGTATATCATCATTCATAGGGTTTTCATTATCATGTCAGTGACCGTGTTCATGCTTCAGTTGCGCCCAGGCAAGGTCATTTCCCTCTCCTAGGGTTTTGAAAGCTAATTTCTCTTGGACGGTCAAATCATCAGCAAAACTTATATCCTGATGTTCATACACCTTCCCCTATCATTAAAGTACCTTATCAAACACTTCCCATCTCTGAGATCCCACAAATTCCTCATTTTCGCACAAACCCTAGTTTCTTGCTACAACCTGGTAATTTTCTAGGTTGGGCCTGTGTTTTTCCCTTTTGGACCCCTTCCCCTCACTCAATCTCTGAGATTCCATTTTCCCCTGCTTCCTAACATCCCTCCCTACTCCCAAAAATTTCCTCAATAATTTAGAAGCCCCTTATCCCCTTCATTTCGCTTCATTTCGACAAAATCTCTTGTTCCACACATCGGGATAAGTATCATTCAAAAGATGTTTCAGAGCAATCAAAGATGAATTTTTGAAAACTGAGAGAGGTTTTTGTCCACCACATGCCAAAGAAGAAAAATCTCCTTCACTTTTTACACAGGTGTCATGGTTTTGGAGAAATGTCAAAAATACCGTTGCCTCAGGAGAATCGAAAGCACCTCTGAAGTGACCTTGGGAAAATCAATTTTTATCCTAGCTTGGTTGGCCAAATTACTTTTTTGATGAGTCAAATGATAACTAGACACACATATCTTTCCAATGAGCTATCATGAGCTCAATTTGGAGTTGAGGAAGACATTCAAAAGTTGACTGCAACAGCACTCTGCCTTGAGGCAGCCTCATTTGGCACATTTTGACCAGTCTTGGGAGATTTGATTTTTTATAGGGAAAATGAACTCCAAATTGAAAAATTCTAGTTGTTTTGGAAATTAGACTCAGAGACCTTTCCAACGAACTATCATGCGCCCAATTTTGACACCAGGAAGGCCTCCAAAAATCATCTGAAAGGCGCGCTACGTGTCAGGAAGGGCGGGCTACGCGTCAGGGAGCTTTTCTCAGTGTTATTTTGCACGTGCGCTACGCGTCAGAGGGGCGCTACGCGTTGGGTAAGGCGCGCTACGCGTTGGGTTTTCTACTCAACAGACTGCCAGCAAGCCATCAAATCGATTTTTCTCTCAAGTACATTGCAGGTAGGCCTCTCCTTCATGGTTAGATTTGGTTTTGCAAGATGAAAGAGAAAAATAATATGTTCAAATGCTATGAAATGATAAATTCAAAACCCTATATGGTTGTGGAAAATTTAAAGTTTCAATGGTACTAGGGTTTCAAATTTCTCTTGCTGTCCAAGGTTTCCTATTTGTAAATCCCTTTTTCCCTCATTTTCATCACCTTTCTCCTTCAAATTTTCCCATGAAATTTCATAATTCTCCTCTCTAAAATTCCTAAAACATACTTAAATTCCCAAACCCTACTTCACTTTAAAATCCCATAATTTTGTGATTTCCCATGCTTACCTTCCCTAAATTCCTTCTTTATGTTTATTGTCCCTAATTCCCTCATGTTCCCCTATCCCTAACAATTCCCTTGTATTTATTTCCCCTTGGTAACAACATTTGAAAAGTCATACAGCAGTTTCACATATCAGCATTCATCCAAGGCAGTCGTGCAACAACAGTTATGTCATCTGGTCATTCATCCGATTATGAAGTGGAAACCCAAAGTGACTCACCCTTGGAAGGACATGCACTCATGAGGCTTCATAGAGGTGGCAGAAATATCATTACTTGTCCCAAAACTTGGTGTACAAAGCGAGAATCGGAAGTTTGAAAGCAAAGGTAAAGAGAGTTTCAAGGAGGCAAAAAGTGGATGAAGGACTCTAGATATTGGTTGAGGCATCCTTGACTCATCATTGCCCTTGATGAAGAACCTACAGTCCAAATTTCAAGAAATTTGGAGAAATTTTTGACATTTTGGAATTTTTGCACTAAAAAACAGGTTTTTGCCCTCAACGCGTAGCGCGCCGCGCGCTACCCTTAAGTTGGGGAGGTCCATTTCATGAAAACTCAGCATTTTTGGATTTGTTATGAAAAAATACACTTGCTCAGCCACTGCCAAGAAGTTTCATGGAGATTTGAGCCCCCAAAAGGTCAAAAAACAAGCAAAAAATGACCTTCTGCCACTTTTTGGACACACAGGAAGCAGTCTTGGGAGATTGCAATTTTGGAGGGGCAAATGGCCACCAAATTGAGAAATTCCACTTGGGCTGGAGAGTAGACATCCAGACCTTTCCAAAAAGCCCACTTGTGCCTCATTTGGATGCCAGGAAGTGCCTCAAAAGTGGCCTGAAAGGCGCGCTACGCGTTGAGAAATGGCGCGCTACGCGTTGGGAAAATTTGCCAGTTTTGCACCTTCCAGCTCAGGAATTCGCCCAGTTTGACTAGTTTTGACTTTTTGGTGGGATTTTTCGTCCTCTTTGATGTAATTGATGTAATTTCATGTTGACATGACACTTTTTTACCTATTCTAGAAGATTCATTCATAAAATAGCAAAAAATTAATGAATGAATTGGTTTCCTAGCTTATAGAGGCAAGTTGTTTTGATTGCCTAGATTGTAGTGCTCAGTTTAGAATTGGTTGAAACAGCTCCTAGGATGATGAGCTCGACCCCTAGAGGCTAGGGAATGGGTTGGAATGGTCTATATTATGTATTTTCCAAATCATTTTCATGGTTGGAGAGGTTGGACTCTTGGGGGATAAGCTTAGACTGTATTACACATTGTATCTCAGCAATTTTGGCAAAGGAAAGACCAGGGTTTTGCAGCACTATTTTGGATTCCTGTGGTGATTTGTGTTGATGGTGTGTTTCTCTCATGTACTTGTAAGTTTGTTATGTGTATCATTTCCCTACTCTTCTCTTCTGCAAATTAAGTAAATGAAGTGTTAAGGTAGAATTCATGGTTTCTATGCTCAGCCTTTAAGTTTGCTTAATATCTATGTTTTCATCTGTTTAAGGAGAACTCCTGAAGGTTTCTTGCTCTCCTTAGCTCCTCACCAGTCATACCTATCCATTCACTTCCTTCAAAGGCATCAAGACAATCTCCTACCTTGCCCCAAAAAGACCTCTGCAAAAACTGTGTCTCATCCCCGCACCCAAAATTGCCGTGCTCAGTTTTCCAACAAAACCCCAAAAATTTGAAATCAAACTTTCCCTATCAGTTTACTAGCCTAAAATCAGTGTTCTTTATTGGTCATCTCAGCCCTTTGAAGACCTTTTTCCGAGATAGACCCGGAGAGAGCCCTCTCCTGTCCTCCTAGGGCTAGCTACGAGGCTAAGTGGTTTGATGTTGCCTTGGATTCTGCCTTCCTCAGCCTGAGGCAAATTCGAGCGCTAACAGGAGACGAGCTCTTTCCCTTGAAAATCTCTAAGTTTTTAAATTTTGTTATGTGACCTGTGATCCAAAGTTGACTTATGAGAAAACTTTGTGTTTCGTTCCCCTTCTCTAATCCACTGCACCCTCGATTTATGTCTCCAGAAAATCTCCTCTTGCATGCACCTATCTTCCCATTCCTTCTGAAGAGAATCAACGTGAGTTTTCCTTTCCTCGGTAAAACCATCTGTGATTATGATCTGATTAACCCCTGGAGTTTCTATTCAACCTCTCTTTTGGCTTTAAAAATATTACCAAACTCTTTTTGTTCCAAACTTTGAGTTTAGCTTTGATGTGTTTAAGTCTTTGTTGTAGCATGAACATTTTAGTGCCTTGAATGGGAAAATCTTCCATCCACCATTTGTCAATATTATTGGCGAAGTCAGGGTGAGAGAGCCGGACATTTTCAAACGTAAAAGGTCTGTTCCTCGATGTACCCATAAAAGTTGCTTCAAGCTGGACAGGCCAGTGGTCCGAACCTCCAAAGGGAAGGATTAAAGCTGACAAGTCAAGGCCTGTGAGAAGGAGGTCCTCTGAAATTATGAATCTATCTAGTTTAGAGGAAACTTGAGAATCCCCTCCTCTCTTGTTGTTCCAGGTGAAAGTGCCATTTATTGTTTCAACAACCACTACTCCCATGTTATATATGAAGTTTTGGAAGGCAATGGAGTCTCAGCCTAGTATTCTGGTGTCACCTTTTTTCTTTGTAAGAGATTGATCATATTGAAATCCCCTGCCAGAATCCAGGGCATATCAGGATATCTCTCTCTCAGCTCCTCAAGGGAGGTGAGAAGCTTGATTTTGTCTTCTAGTTTTTGAGGACCATAGACATTTTTAATCATGTAAATCTCCTTATCACCCAAAGGTTGAATCACCAACGATAGATAGTTCCTAGATGCTTCCGCATCCAGGATTCCAAGTTTCTGGGGATCCCAAAGCATAAGAATCCCCCCCCGCAAAGTTATTTGCCTTAACCTCTAGATGCTCATACTTTCTTAACCATTTGCTATGTATTTCTATGATCTTGTCCATCCAAAACTTTGTTTCCTGAATAAAAACCAAATCTAGTTTTTCTTCTTTTATTCTACTGCTAAGATTTATTTGTTTCCTTTTACTTCCTAGGCCCCTAATGTTCTAGGTTGTAAGCTTCATTAAGAAAGGTTTGTAAAGGAGTGACGGGTGAGATCTCTCATCTTACCTAGGTTAATCATGAGTTTTCCACATTCGGTCAACAGCTCAATTTGTATTTTCCTTCCTCTTTTCCTACCCGGATTCTTGGAAGAGTGCCCCGGTGTTTCCTCCATTGTTTTCATCCCTCTATTCTCTTGGATGTCATGGTTTCTTTTGACTCTAGAACCCTTCAATTGGGATCTCCAGAGGAAGAGTTGTTGAACCCTGTCAAACTCCTCTTTTGGCAGGGAGTCAACCCCTTTGGCAATACCCTACTCTAGAAACTTTTCTAGATCTAAGTTCTCCCTCTCTAGAATCTCCTACAGTTCATGGTCCTCCATTCCTGCCTCACTTGGGGTCATCTCATGGTCCCTACTAAGCTCCACAATGCTTGGTAGATCATCCTTTTGCTGGTTGTTCTCTAGTATATCCTCCATGCTAGCATCCCTATCCTTCTCAGTGGTATTAGTCTCCGATTCCTGGTTTGCCCCGTTATTTCCAACTTCTTCTTCTAAGATCTTGAAACTATTGTGGCTCGATTTCCCATCCTCATTGATTTTCTTTTGGTACCGCTTTCCTCCTTTCCCTTTACCCCCCACCTTAGTGAAACCCTCGGGATCTTTGCCTGTGGTGGTTTTTGTGTTGCTCTCCAGTTTGTTTGATGGGCAGTCTCTGTATAGGTGCCCGTGTTCATGGCACTTACGGCACCTAAATGGGACATGTTCATAGTCCACCGCCTGCACCCATTCTTCGTCATACACTTCTAAAATGATCTCGTCTGGAAGTGCCCCAGATAAGTCCATTTCCACACAAATCCAGGTGAAGGAAGTGTATTTGCCTCTTAGAGTCACATCTGATATCTTTATAAAATGCCCTAGCTTGTTGCCAATAGCCTTTAGAGACTCCGACAACCAATAATCTAAAGGAAGGGAGTAAAGTCTTATCCATACCGGTACCAAAGTGAACGTTTCTCGTTCTGGGACAAAATTCATCACCCATGGTCACATGTAAAGGCCTGCAGCAGCGTAAAAATAGGGTCCTCCCTCGAACACTTTGTCTTTATCTTCTAAGCTCGTGAACACCATCGTAAAGAAGCCCTTGGACCCAAGGTGAAGGTTTATTTCTCCCTTTGGTTTCCAGTGGTTCCTTATCCATGCGTGCAAGGCCTTCTCTGTCGGCCAAATCCCCATAAATTTGCATATAACCGCATGTTCCGCCATGTGATTTCTGTGCACCTGTAGTGTTGGGTCACTTAAAACGACCTGAGGAATAATGGTCGACTTGGGTTTACAGACCCCTGTTGCACTCATAGGTGCAGCTTTCTGGCTACTGCCCTCTTTCCTCTTCTCCCTGCCCTCTTTCCTCTTCTCCCTGCTATCTTCCTCGTGATTTTCTTCCTGTCCATGAGATTTGATATTTCCTGTGTTAATATCCTCAGTTATCACCCCTGTTGGTTTCTTGAAGCGATGCAAACCAGCTCCCTTGCTTCTGTTCGCGACTACTTGACTATAGGAGGGAGCAGAACTCCCTCCTCCATGATCCGCCATGGTTACTAGCGGCCAAACCCTAACTCAAACCCTAGTTTAGATTGTAGAGCCACCGCTTGATGTCCTAACAAACTTCATTTTAGCTATTAAAATCAAATTATATGAAAAAAGTTAATATTCTTATTAATTTGAAATTAAAATATAATTTAATTCAAAATTAACAAAACTTGCATCATAAAACTTTACGAGAGCGCTTCCCCATATTTCATGGATGGTAAATAGGATAAACCATCAGCCCTGATTATCAAGCCTTGCCCCAAGGGAATCAAAGAGAGTCGAACTGGTGATCAATAACAACTAGCAATAAGATCAAATAACTTCACATCTAACTCTAGACCAATTAAGCTAACCCTTGAGACTTCGTATCAAAGTATTATTAAAAATAAATTATTAATTATATAGTTATCCTTCTCCTTTTTGAGTTACTAATAAAACCCATATTCAATTAATTATAATTATATTATATATTATGATTCTAGGAGTTGCCTTGTCCACTAAGAAATGCATATTCAATTTTGTTAATTAATCACTATAGATCAATTAAACATTATTATTTATTATAGAATATATTTACTAATTCTATAAGGTTGAATTTCTAAATTGAATTACATATTATTATTAGGCATAGTCTAACTTATAAACGAAATAACATTTTTCATCAGAATTCGGGGATACAATTTCAAAGCAAGAATGTGATTTTTTATTGTTTAAAATATTTTTTGAATGCATAAATAGATTCAACACCATGAAAAACCCCTCGAGCACTTGAATTCTACAGATTAAACAACTTAAACTCAAGTTTTCAAAAATATTCGTTGGATTTTCGTTAAAAATAATAAGAAAAAGTGCCATTTCATCTATAAGTAAGACTATGCCATTAATATTATTTTATAAAGTACACATTATTAAGACAACATATATTGTTTTATATTTTGGTCAAAAACTTTGACTTTTAATTAGTTTTGAAATGTTTAAACAAATTATATAAAGTTTATTAAAATTTTGCAAAAAATAAATATTAAACTAAATATTTTGAAAATTAAAAAAAATGTAAATTGGTTTTTTTAATTGGTTGATGGTTATTTTTATGTCGTTTTAAATTGAACTAAGGGATATAAAAATTATATTAAAAAATATAAAAATATAGAGAAAAATCTATTGGCCAAGTGTCATAACTTTGCACAACATAATGCCATGTGGAAGGCTCCCCACGATTTTTTATGCAAAAAATATTCTCAAGATTAGAAATTTCAAGTAGAAAAAAATAATTGAATTTTTTTTGGTTTTTGATTGCTCATAAGTCTTTTTTCTTGCTTTTTCTATTTCAGTTTATTACCTTCTAGTTTTAAAGGAATTCCTAATTACATTTATTTTCACCATATGTTTACTAGTTGCTAATTAATTTCAAAATATGTTAAAACTCTCACATAGTGAAATGTTAATAACTATAAGATTTTTATATTTCTATAATTTTAATAAAATCCGTTCATTTTTTTAAACCAAAATGAGTAGTATTGGATTAAATATGCACCCGATCACAGCGAAATACACGGGCGTTACATCTTCAGAATTCAAATATGACTGTATACCATAGATAACACTGACCTTCTACGCATATGGACCCAAAAAGACAAACATGTAATATACTTAAATCCTAACTTCATAATTACATAGTAAAACCCAAAACAATTATTGAAAGATAGACTAATAATATGTCTACATCATTACACCATACATATAATTGAATCTAGCTAAAGAATGAACTTTCTCATGTCTACATAATTATAAAAGACAAAACTTCACATAATAAACTTGTAAGAGATGTTAGTCATTGGTTGGAGTTGGCTTGTTGAGATTGATCTCGGGCTTGCTTATATCATTCTAGTGTTCGTTAGGGTCTGCTGGAGCTTCTTTATTGAGCTTAAGATCCATAAAAATATTTTTGAGGGTGTCGAATTCATCAAATGGATGAGAGAACTAGAAGTGGAGAGACATAATCTTATCAGTCAGCTTAATCTGGGAATGAGACATCTAGCAGAACTTAACCTACAAATCATAATCAACCCTATGGAATGCTTCATGTGAAGACAAGCAATGAGAGCATGGAATTACTGTCGACGAGGAGTCAGAATCAGAATCATTGCTCATTGTGCTTCTATGAACAGGAACTAGACCCAGAAGGGAGACAGAGGGAGATGACACCAATAAAACTGTGATACCTTCCCATCTAATGGTGCAGGGAGGAAAGCAACCAATAGTAGGCTTTGGAATAGCAATATTGACCATAAAATCGACACAATTTCCAAATACAAGTGTTAGACTCGCATAAGCAACTAAACTAAACTTTATCACCTTTCCATTATCTACCTTTTAACCAAGGAGCCTAACTTTGTGGAATTTCCTTCCTGGCCCAAGCATACAGAGCTAAAAATTGGAAAATATGAAATACCTTATGTGAATAATATTTGTGTTAGATTGAAGCATGCAGGGTGAGCTTGTCCCGAGTTTTTTGGATTGTTCTCTGAACTAGCAAGTCTAGAGTGCTAAAATTCCCATAAGCAAGAATGCCCCACCCACCCCGACACCAACTTAATGAAAAATTGAAGTCTGAGTTGGAGTTCTTCGTAGAGCTTCCAGAAAGGAACATGTCTTAATGCCACAATTGAGACTGAGAGCCGAACCAGAACCAAATTCATGTTCGTTTGGGGAGATAACAAACTTGGGCAAAGGCATGGCTGCGGAACAAGGCGGGAAGACGGACTGCGACGCTGCGATGGAGCTCTGATCGATCGCCTGTGCCTCTGCCCTCGCCCCCAGGCTCTGCCTGGTCGGGCCTCTGCTGCATTCTCGTCGTTTAGCGCGGACCCCTCCTACGGGGAACCGGCCGCTTGACGGTTTGTCCCTCTTGCTGTTCTCAGCGGGCCTGCAATGGCAGGATCCGCTTCCCCTCCTCCAGCTTCAGCGAACCCAGAGGAAATCTTTGCCTCTCTCCTATCTGAGCCATCAGATGCCAGACCTCGCCCCTCATTTACAAAGTTCATAAAAAAGCTGGATGAGATCCCTGAGGTGAATCTACCTCCCTCCCTCCCAAGGAAATCGGCAATAGCTTTATCAGAAAGAGGTCTTGTTGGACAGTTCACTGGACTCTGGCCATCTCCAAGAACTGTCCAAAAATGGGTGGAGCGCAACTGGAGCACAATGATCCAAGGAAAGATCGCCATCAGATTCTGCGGGCGAGGATACTACACCTTCCTGTTCGAGACTAAAGAAGACAAGCACCTCATCTTCCGCAATGGACCTTACTTCATGGACACAAGAGGTCTCTATCTGAACAGATGGACCCCGGACTTCGATCCGGAAATGGACATTCCCAACGCGGTCCCTGTTTGGGTGCGCCTCCCCCATTTGCCCCTGCACTGCTGGGGGGATGAATCGGTCAAAGCGATCGGCAATGCAGTTGGAAAATATATAGACAGATCGGAACCAAGGGAGAATATGCATGCATGCGCAAGGATCTGCGTTGAAGTTGATCTTGGGAAAGGACTGCCAGAAGCCATTAAGTTAAAGGTGGACCAATGGATGCACATTCAGCAGCTGGATTACGAACAACTGCCCTTCAAATGCAAGGTATGTCACGAGTACGGTCACTTTGCCAATAGATGTAGCAAGTTAAAAGTAAATGAAGTAGAACATAATGAGGAAAATGCTGAAGTACCATGGGAACAAGTTAAAAGGAAAAAGTCCTCCTCTAACCCGGGCAATAGCTCCACAGCCCCTCCGGCAACAAGTCATCCACCCCCTCCTCCCCCTCCCTCCTCAGCTTTCCCTTCCTCCTCCAACCCCTTCGAATCCCTGACAGCTGAAGTTCCGCCCTCCCCTCCTCAATCCCCTCGCCCAGCCTCTCCGTGCTCCAACCCTCCTCCCTCCCCCCCTCCTACCATCGAAAGAATCCTCACTAGAAACAAAGCAAAAGAAGCCAACCAGCCATCCGATCCCCCGAGAAAAGTTGGTCGAAAATCGAATAAAGAACTAAGGGACGAAACAGCTGCAAAGGAGATGGCAACCCGTACTCAACAACCCATGGATTCATTCCTAGGCAAGCTAAAAGGAAGTGGCGAAAAGGCCAAGGAGAAATCAGGATCCCACCCCACAACTGGTAAATAATGAACTTGGTCTCTTGGAACTGTAGGGGGATCGGCTCTTCCTTAAAGCTGAAAGCAATCAAGGACCTTATAAATCAGGAACAGCCAGATATTCTCCTAATCCAGGAGACCAAAACCACTGAGCAGGACTTTCTGCATCAAACCCAAAGATTCAAAAACTACACAGGCATCTCAAAAGGTTCAGATGGGGCTTCAGGAGGTATAGGAACATTATGGAACAAAAATAAGTGGGAAATCATCAACTCACAGCTATGCAACTGGTGGATCAGAACAGATCTAAAGAAGAAAATCACCCAAGAAGTTTATTACATTTATAATATATATGCACCTAACCATTACAGAGACAAAGCCAGCTGTTGGAACTCTATAGAAGCGGACCTCACCACTATCCACAGCAGCTGGATAATTCTTGGGGGAGATTTGAATCTAATTAGGCAGGTGGAAGAAAAATATGGTGGGAACTACCATACAGACCCATCGAGAGACAAGTTAGAAGCCATCATCCAGCTCTTCAATCTGATCGACACTCCTCTGTCGAATGGCAAATACACATGGACCAATAAGAGAACAGGATCACACAATATAAAAGAGAGGCTGGACAGGTTCCTAATTCAGGAAGGTGTAGCAGGTAATTTCCAAGCAATCAGGAGTCATATAATTCACGGCACAGCATCGGACCATAAGGCCGTGGTCCTCACCTTGGACGAAGGAACAAACTTAGGTCCTCTTCCTTTCAAATATAACAAAGCCTGGGACTCCCATGAAGATTTTCGCACCCTTGTACGAAGACAGTGGGCAAATGAAGTATTAGGCTCGCCACATTTCGTATGGGAAACAAAGCTAAAACAACTTAGGACAATTATAAAGCAATGGGCAAGGGATAAGGCAACCTCGGAAAGGAAAAAGAAAACAGAGCTGATAACAGAGATGGAAAGCTGGCACAAAGAAAAAGAACAGATGCAATACACAGCAGAGGACTTAGAGAAGGAAAAAAATATGTACAAAGAGCTATATCGGCAAAATCGAGTGGAGGAAGAGGAGCAAAGAATGAAATCCCGCTGCTTATGGTTGAAAGCTGGGGACAAAAACACTTCCTTCTTTCACAATAATGTCAAAATCAGAAGAGCCAGCAATCAGATAGACAAAATCGAAGTGGAAGGGAGAGAGTTGAAGGAACAAGAAGACATAAAAAACGCAGCATTTAATCACTTCAAGGCACTTCTTTCCGCAGATCCCCAACAATATGACAGCGATGCATTTCTAAGTGTAATAGAGAGCAAAATAACAGAGGATCACAATAACAAATTGGAGCAAGAACCTACAGCAGAAGAAATCAAAGAAGCCACCTTCAGCATGCAGCAAGATAAGGCTCCGGGGCCGGACGGATTTACAGTTGCATTCTACAGGCAGCATTGGGAAACTATAAAGAAGGACTTTATGAGAATGGTTAAAAACGCATTTAAAAACCACAAGTTGGGGGACAACACAAAGTCTTCACACATAGCTTTGATTCCCAAGGAAACAAACCCCAAATCTTTTGATAGGTTCCGGCCCATTTCGCTCTGCAATGTTTCATACAAGATCATAACAAAATTAATTGCCAACAGGTTAAAGAAATTCCTCCCTCTTCTAATTTCAGAGAATCAGGGTGGCTTTGTCCCAAAGAGGAAGATCACAGATAATGTTATTTTAATTCAGGAAGCCATCCATAGCAGTCACAACAGAGGAGATCGTGGAATGATCATCAAACTAGACATGGCCAACGCTTTTGACCGAGTGGACCACTCCTTCTTATGTGCAGTCCTAAAAAAATTCGGTTTCGCCTCCAACTTTGTTAACATCATCAGAGGGTGTATCTCCAATCCATGGACTGCCCCGCTGATCAATGGTCGGCCCAGCAAATCCTTCAGAAGTTCTAGGGGGCTAAGGCAAGGCTGCCCCCTCTCCCCTTTCCTTTACATTATCATGGCGGAGACTCTTAGTGTTCATCTAGAAGATCTTCGCAACAAAAAAGAAATCACAGGCATACGCATTGAAAGAGGAATAAAGGAGATAAACCACTCGTTATTCGCAGATGACACTTTATTAATTGGGGGAGCCTCCAGTTTGATGGCTAGGAGGTCCAAAAGAGTTTTGGACGCATTCCTCCAAGCTTCCGGAGGCAAACTGAACAACAGGAAATGTAAATTGTACACTTGGAATGTGCCCTATCAGACACAGCAAAGAATAGCCCAAATTCTGGACATTCCACTACAAAAAAATTGGAGCTCATTTTCTTACTTGGGTCTGCCTCTGGCAAAGGAACACATCAAAGCAGAGGTCTGGACAAATCATATTGAAAAGATGAGAGGCCTCCTTCAGAGCTGGGGCGCCTCTTGGCTAAACCTAGCTGGCAGAACCATCCTTATAAAGGCTGTCCTCTCAGGCCTCCCAATTTACCAATATGCGGTAATTATGGCTCCTGCTAGTATCCACAAACACATGGAACTCATGATGAGAAGTTTTCTCTGGCAGGGAGGTAAACAGGACACAAAGAAATTCAGCCTCGTCAACTGGGACCAAGTCACTCTTCCTTATGAAAAAGGAGGTCTCTCCATAAAAATTCCAAGCCATTCCAACCAGGCGCTGGGGCTCAAACTAACCTGGAGGATTCTCACAGAAAATGGCTCGTGGTGGGTGGAGACAATAAAAAGAAAATATCTCAGAGGTCCAAATTCCAACATCCTCAATGATCCAATAGCAGACAGGCCTTGCACACCGATGTGGCGTCTCATCAAGAAAGTTTTGGCACACTTCAGAGAAAATGTCTCCAAGCTCCCAGGCAACGGAAAGAACACCAAGGTATGGTATGACAGAATAATGAACTCCAACCCAAGAAACCTTCTTCAAGAGCTCAGGCCCCTGCAAGATTGGATGGAGGAACGAAAGATAATCACCCTGTTTGATATATCTCTGTGGAACCAAAATAGATGGCTGGCTTGGAAAGACCTGCATCTCCCTCTGGACCTCAAAGAGCTATGGCTCACACTGAAGCTTTCATTATCTGGATCAGCACCAACCAACAAGGAGAACGAGGATAGATACATCTGGGATACTGGTGGAGGGTCCTTCTCAGTAAAAGAAGGATATAAATCTTTACAAAATACAACTCCTGCAGCAAATTGGAACCTTCACACAGCTGCCTGGAAGTCAGAATGCCTTCCAAAGGTAAAACACTTCAATTGGACCCTCTTAAAAGGGAAAATTCTAACAGCTGAGAATCTGAGAAAGAGAGGAATTCAAGGCCCATCGATCTGTTGTTTCTGCCGAGCAGAGGAGGAGTCTATTCAGCACTCCTTCCTTCTTTGCCCCTTCGCTAAAAGTTGTTGGAAACAGTTAACAAGCCCCTTGGAGATTCGAGGAACCCACGAACAGATGCACAATCTACAGAAGAACTGGAAAAAAGATTTCCCACATTCTAGAAAAGGCAAGAATAACCTAATCAGGGTGTGGAAGTGCATCCCTGCTTCCCTTTGCTGGAACCTCTGGCTAGCCAGGAATAATCACGTTTTTAACAACAAAATGCCTAAACTAGACAATGTCATAGCAAAAACAATTGCTAACATTTCTGAAGCTGTCAGCGCAAACTTCATAGCTTCCCCAGATCAGACGAGCTGGGCACAAGATGAAAGGGATTGGTACAGTAAATTCAACATCAGCCACTCTAAGAGTCCTCCCCCCCAGAGCAAAGCACATCAGAAGCATTCCAACTGGAAACTCAGGGGAACTAAAGAAGAGATAAGTCAATGGATTTCCAATCAAAATCGCCCCCTGCTCTTCTTTGATGGCGCATCAAAGAACAATCCCGGAGAAGCGGGAGCGGGAGGCATAATTAAAGATCATAAGGGGAATCTCATCTGCAGCTATGAATGGGGACTTGGAAAGGCCTCGAATAACGCAGCCGAAGCCTACAGCTTACTCCTAGGCACCGCAATCCTTTCCAGATTGGGATTAAGGAACGCCATCATTATTGGGGACTCGGCCATCATCATCTCAGCTATGAGCACAGACAAAGAATTCAGCAAAGCAGGCCTCAACAACATAAGGATAAGGATTAGGGACAACATCAGAAGTATGGGTGAAATAACCTTTAGGCACGTGCTAAGAGAAAATAACGTAGAGGCGGACTCCTTAGCTAGTAAGGCAGTCAACAGGCAGCATGGACAGGTCCGCGAGAACGAAAGAATATATGAAAGGGCGATACCATAAGAAATCAAACTGTCAGAAAGCACATCAGAACAGCCTCCCCGGATTCTGTCATATCAGCAATCACTTCATTGGTCTCTCATCCCTCGAATCTCCTTTCTCCTCCTCACCGCCGTCTTTCTCCTCTCCCTTCGATCTCAGAGCAATGCATTCTCAATCCTCTCGTGATCTCCCCTCTGACTTTTCAGGTAAACATCACTTCTGCCCATCTGGAGAGTGCACTTCGAATCTGAAGCAGGATCCGCTCCCAGTTCCCGCAGGAAAAAATATCCCGCTCTCTCATCATGAATGGTCCCCCCCTTCCCTTTATTTCCCCTCTCCCTTCCCCGATTTCCTCAGAAACTCATTGCCTCTTCAGTTTCAGATTGGTAGAGTTGGGCGTCCTGAGCGTGGCAACGCAGTTCACCACAGCGAAAGCAAACAGTGCGTTCACAGAACACTGTGGTTCCTTCCCTTTGATCTCCTCTTCAGCAACAAGCAAGGCAAAAAGCAGAGCTACTTCGATCAGCAGGCCATCCACGCAGTTCTCAGGTATAATCCAAGTCATTTCTCAACTCTTTGTTCGCTAACCCGCTTCTTCTCAGTCATGGCAGAGAACAGAGAGCAGCCAGCGGCACAGGAGGGAGCAGAGCCTCAGGGGAATCCTCTGGACAGGGTGCTAGGAAATGACACCTGCACCCTTTGCAAGGAACACTGTTTTTTGATTGCCCGGTTTGTAAAGCATCATAACGACCTCAAAGACGACTTTCATGCCGACAGTCGTTCCAAGCGAAAAAAGCTTGTAAAACAAAAGAAGGAAATCGAGGATCTTAAGGAAAAGTGCCAGCATTTGGAGGAGGCCATCAATCATATCAAGAACCTCACGGAGAGCATGCAGGCAGAGGCCTCTACAAAGGCAAGCCAAAAGGAACAGCAGAAGGATGATCAGATGGAAGACACAGTAAACCAATTCTGGTGTTAATCTTATGAATAGCAAAGTAAGTCTTATAGATGGCTTGTTCGTCAGACAGTACAGTAGATATCTATTTCAACATATTCTCCTCAAGTTAAACTCTCAGAAGTCAAGGGCTGCGTCCCGGTTTTGGACTTCATCTCTTCTTTCTCTTCTTGAATCTGATGTAATAGCTTTTGCATAGCGCAGTTTTATAATATATGAGTAGACGATCTTGTAAAAAAAAAAACAAACTTGGGCAAAGGAACACAGGATGGAACGACTATGAAAAGATGCATCTTGCCAATTTAGCTCTCCAACCCCTACCAATCCACATGAATTCCACCTCCATAACATTACATTTCTTTGTGCGTCAACCAAGGAGGTGCATCATTACTCTATGTAAAGGGTTATCCTAATGCTCAAGCAGGGAGCTATGATGCCTTGAGCATGCGAGCCAGGGAGAAATTCCCTTGCATGAAGATGGATGAGATAACTTGACACGTTTAATAGAGAGAATGTGTCATCGATAATTCACCCAAATGCCTGAATAAATAATGATCCATCATTACATGGAGCGGAGAATAATCTAGAAAGGGAATGAATGAAACGGGGAAAAAATAATTGAAACTAATTAATGCAACATCCATATTCCAATATAAATAATTCCTAAGAAGAATCCAATATTTAAGTGTCATTTGTGCCATTAGCGAACTGAACATTTGATTCTTTGATCATTGATCTCAAACTCAGATTCATCCAAAGAGCAAGCATAGTTCGCCTTCATATTAGCCTCAATATTGTTGGTTCTGAGAATATGGTAAGAATTCCTAGAGTGAAAAGTTGTCATTAAACTTATAATTCTATGGAGAATCCTATCCAGAGAGTTTCCTTTTGGATTATTTTCATTATTAAGATATTGGATTAAAATTAAGGAGTTGCCTATGATGATTAATTCTTCCACACCCTTATCTTTGACGATGAGTAAACCTTGTAGGAGCCCATACATTTCAACTTGATTATTTGATCATCTTCCTAGGCATTTCAACTTGATTATTTGATCATCTTCCTAGGCCCCAAGCAAACTTGACTTCAATTGTTCCATTGGGAATGATTAAAATCCCCCCCCCCCCTCCCCCCTTTTGCCACCTATTTAATAAAATCCATTCATTGCTCTATTTCTTTGGAGTTAATAAAAAATTTAAAAATGTTTTAAATACTATATATATATATCTATATATATATATATATAGAGAGAGAGAGAGAGAGAGAGAGAGAGAGAGAGAGAGAGCATTGTACTTTCATGCTTGAATAATAGAGAAACTAATATGGATAACTTATGCTATCAATAACTTCAATTGTCAATTACTTTCTATTTTTGCATCAGAGGCAAGTACTGAGCAACATTGGTGCATACTAGACTTGTTATTTATTATAAAATATATTTATTAATTTTGTAGTGTTGTCTTTCTCCATTTACTTGTATCATTTTTTAGGAGTTGGAATGTTTAATTTTGTTAATGAATTATTATAGATTAATTAAATATTTATTATGGAATATATTATTAATTTTATAATTATGCAATATGTTAGGTAATTTAAAAGTTTGTTTTTTTAACTAAGTGTTTTATGTCATCTTAAGCTAACTCTTTTATAGTATGTATATAATTTATAATTATTATGTATAAATTATTTTTGGGTGTATGTAAATTTTTTTGGCATAGTTCAATCATTTGACGTTTTTGCTATTTTGGTGGGAATTTGGTAATAAATTTTTAGTCTAAATTCACAAATATTTTATGTTTTTAATTATGATTTTTTCTTGTTTAAAATGTGTTTTTGAATAGATAATTGGATTGAGCACCTTGAAAAATCACAAGGGTAGTCAGATTGTGCATATTACAGAGCTCAAACTTACCATTCCAAAAGACAAAATTGACCATAAAATATATGCGAGAAAAAACAAAAACATTGTAATTCCATTCATAGGTATGAGTGAAATTTACATTCTTTATATACATAATGTATTCAGATATCAAAAGGTACCAAAAATGAGAGCACTTGTGTGAACTCAAAGATAAAACAATATACCTCCTGTTAATGTGAGAAAAATAAAATTTACAGCTAGGTACATCAGAAGAGATAGGTGATAAATATACACAAATAAATAAATAAATAAATAAATAAAATAAAATAAAATAAATAAATAAATTTGTAGCAGTCGCTCAAAATTATCAGTTGATCACGCTGAAAAATGAGTCCATCATTTGTGTGTGAAATTGAAATAAAAAAAGAGAGTTGGAAAGTTAGGACTGATTATGAAGCTACTAGTCGCTAGAAGATGTCCTCGTAGGGCTAGTTCTATAATTCCAAAAGTTGTCATCCCTGTATTCTAAAATACTCCAAAAATATTTTGTCATAGTGAGCCCTTCTTTTGATAGATTGTTTGTTTGTGTTTTTCTGTCATTGTAGATATGATGGCAAGAGAAACGAGTGAAAGAATTAATAATATGAAATATTTCTTCCAATATGGGAAAGAGGATGATATCCCTACAAACCTGTGATTTGTTTAAACAATTTATGGTGAGCATTGAATCCCCAAGGCTTTGAATTTGTGTGTAGCCTTTCTTCAAGGAAAATAAGAGAAGAAATTTGCAAGTGAGGAATTCAACCTAGTTGTTAGTCCCACTACCCAAACTGAATTTAACCTTATAATAACATGATTATCTGAGGTAAAGGACAAAACCTCCTCCACTCAACTATCTCATGTTGATTGAGGCACCATCGGAAAAATCCCATGGATGACATTTGTTTATGAGTTCCAACCTAGGTACACGAGGGGGGGTGAGGTCTTTTTCCTGAGGGAAATGACTTAGAATGGCAAGAATTTCCGCAACAGAGTAACTGGGAATCGGTAGTTGATCAAGGAAGATGGTCTTCTTTTGATCCAACCAAACCCCCCAACATATAGTAAGAGGAAGAAATTTGATTAAGTGGTTGTTAGGGTTGGAGGACTAGTCCCTCTAGACATCTTCCAGGTTCATGCCTTCCCATGGAGAGGGGTGGTCGAGAGCATTCTGGCATGCAGACCAGACCAACTAAAAAAAAGGGTAGGAAATGAACACTTGAGAGATGGATTCATCGTTGTTTTTGCATAGCAAGCACTAGTCCGGGCCATAAAGCACCACATGCACAATTTTTCTTTTATTGAGCAATTAGCACGCCAAACTGCCTTCCACCACCATATATGATTAAGATTTGCCTGATATTTTATAATTATTTTAATATAAAGAATAGAAATTTTAATTTTTTTTATCTGTAAACTTTTTTATTAATTTGATATAAAAGAATTTTTATTTTTAAATTAACAAGTGTTGTATGACACTTTAGTTTGTATCTTTTGTGTTTTATCTTATCAATTCTAGCTTAACCATAAAATAAAATGAAACCAAGTAAAATCATAGATATACACATTAAAGGAAAAACACATTGAATCATGTTCTTTACTGCAAAACTCGCTAATGATTTAGGAAAATTATGTATCATCATTGTTTATATAGTTTTAGAGCTCCTGCAAGTCATCCTAAATTATTTTGCAAAAGTTTGGGATTAGCATGTTCAAACCCATTAGCTCTAATGTATTTTGAAAATGAGCAATTGATCTCAACTTTCAACATGATAAGTTGATTGAAAAATGACCTTATAAATAATAAAACAAATTTGAACTCACTTTTACTTTTAAATAGGGATTTGGGAGGATTCTAATGTTTCAAGCAATAATAATATATAAGGTATCATTTTTAAGAAATTCGTATTGTTTAACAAGTATGGATAGATCTCTCTAGCATGCATTCGAAGATTTGAAAGGTCCAAACCTTAGCAGGCATCCCAAGATTTGAAAGGCCCAAACCTATTCATGCTCAGATTCAATTATGAATTTATAGAATGCATAGGAGCCATGGTAATTGTCCATTTGAGATTTTCATTTCCAACTACTAAATAGATCCATTTTATAAAATTTGGGATCTATCATGAGCATATTAACATTGAACAAATTACATGAAAACTCTCAAAATCAAACAAAAAATTTATTATGTCACTTTTATTATTTTATTGAACAACTAAAAGGCCCTTCAATCTAAGTGTTCTATTCCATTAGGTTTTTTATATAAGATATGGATGGCACATCGATTAGCACGTGAATTTCAACCTCTGGGTGCATGTTGTGAGATTGGATGATGTGAGTTAGGACAGAGACAAGTCTTTATCTAGCATGCCCAAAGACCCATAGTGGAGGTAGTGAGTGCAAATCTTGTATTTATCTTAGAGTCTATAACCACCATGCAATATGTGTTTATCTTGGAGTTTCTTCTTGTGCCTAACTCCTTTTATTTTCTCCAGTACAATTTGAAATTTCTTATATGTAAGATATAGAGTTATAAATATATATGTAATAGATATCTCTCTATCATGCACGCATACATCTCTCTCTCTCTCTCTCACAAATGAATATGGGTAAATTTTTGTCTCACCCATCAAATTGATGGATTTAAAAATTCCCAATATTTTACCATTATAAAGACAAAATATCGGTAAACACTCATCAAATCTAATCATTGATTGGATGTATTCACACACACACACACATAAGCTATTAATATCTTGCAATTAGTAAGAAGTACGAATACACGTTGTTAAAATAAAATCACAAGATAACTAGTTTTAAGGGAATAAACAATTGAAAAAAAAAAATCCATTAGTTAAAAATAATAATAGTAATAATAATAAAATCATCAATTTTGTATTGTTTTATGCATTAGTCTATATACTCGAAGTTTTGGACAGTTTTGTTTTATTTATATTTCATTTTATTTTATTTTTCCCATTTCTAATTTAGCAGTATGTCATTTTGCAATAAGACTTTAATTCTCTTCACCAATAAAATGATACAAAAATAAAATTTGAATGTATTATAAAAATAAATTTTATTTGCATAATTTTATACATTAGCAAATAGTTAAATAATTAATGCAATGCCAATGACCAAACTTTACTATAATCCTGCTCTGGGACAAAGAGTAAAAAAAAAAAATTATATTATAACAATTAGGTTTAGTTTGTAGAAATTCCTACTGTAGATCAACAGATTATGCAATAGATTAAAGCAAAATACAAGATCTACTTCTACAACAAACTTTGCGGAAGTTTAATCAATTTGAGCATGATCATTGAGAACACATATAACTAAGAATGAGAAATCAATCACACATAACACAGAAGAAATAACCCCGGGAAAGCCTTGGCCTAAAACCCCAATCTTTGTATTATCATACAAGTGGAAATCTTGTTTAAATTACAAAAAGAATCAGCTCTCGAGCTATCATTCTCTCTCTGCAATCAAACAATGCTGCTCATAGACAGTCAAAGGCTTCTCCAAACCTTCTCCTCTGCCCTCCAAGCCTCATATTTCCTTGCGCAGTTTTTCATGGGGTCCAGTTCTTCCACTTGTGTGAATTCCCACCTCACACTACTCACTTGGGTCAGAAATAACTGCACAAACCTGAAGGAGATAATTCCTTCTGCATGGATGAGTTTCCTATATAGGAAAAATCCTCCAACTGATAGTACACTATCCCTTCCTCTGATCTCAACTGGGTCTCTGACTGAACTGACATGCATGAGTTATTTATGAGAGAATATTCAATTATCTGAAGTGCAACAGTTACATGCATGCATGCATTAACTAACTGAACTCACAATTAGTTCAACAAACTATTTGAACTAATCTAACTGGACTTAACTCAGTTAATTGAGCTAACTAATTACAACTCAAATTACAAATCATTCTTATCTCTTTAACTAAGGGATAAATTCCTCAATCAATGGGATAACTATTGCATGTCCTCACATAGACTTCATGTTTGATTTTCACCAACTAATTAACTCAAGAGGAATTAATTAATTATTTTACAAACAGCTGCTAAGATCAAATTCGAATTTTACTTCTCAATTTTAGTTCAAGGACTAACTAAAATTAGAATCTATCCCGAAATGCTATTTATAGCAATGTTATTTTTAGCACTTCCATTTTTCATTCCTTGTTGCTATGTCCAACACTGGTACCCAAACTGCTATTTATAGTAGTGCTATTTTTATCATTTCTTGTTGCTATGTTCAACACTCCCTCTCAACAAGAAATGCATTCAACTCGAACCCGATCCTAAACCTTTAGAATGTTCTGCATGCAACACTTCTCCCAAGTGTTATTGCTCCAGCAACTATAGAAACAAAAAATCTCCCAACTGACCTCCCTGTTAGGCTAGAAACATCTTCTGATGTTGAAGCTTCCTCTGTCGCTGACAAGTGCTCCCTCTGTGACCTTTGAGATGCTGCAACACTCCACGCATCTCGCACTGTTGCACACCTCTCTGTGCCATCCTGCACTGGTGCAACACTCTTGTGCCTCTCACATTGTTGCAGCCTGCTAGCTCTGCTCTGTCTTAGGATTCCTGCACTGTAGCTCTCTCTGTCGTTCCATCTGCATATGCCTCTACCCACTCAGCCAGTCCTGCTACTCCTCATCGGGGCTCCCGTAGTAAGGTCTAATCAAAGAGGCTGGGTACCTCAATGATCATGCCCCTATTCCAGCCTACTTGGGGCTGTCACTCCACATCGCCCCACCTCACACCTGGAGGTATGGCTGCATGTGATCCCTCTGCCCACCTGGCTCAGAATTTCCCCCTATTGGAGGTCTCTGCATGAGTGGATGCCTCCACTCGGTCTCCTCTCTGCTTCTCTAGTTGTGGCTGCTCCACAACCTCCTGAGTTGCTTCACCAATTGTGGCTCCTCCACAATTGTCTGAGACTTCTTCTGGCGCTGCATGTTGAGAGGTAATTTACTCTCCCTTTCAACCACCAAGTATCTAACCTTTGCCTTGCTCCTCAAGGCTTTGCATGCATCTTGTACCTCAAGTGCATACAAGTTCTTGGCTAGCACACCAATCTGTTTCATCTTTCCCGCTGTCACGAAATTTTTTGGAAAAATAGCTGATTTTAAATTAGCGATATCTCCCTCATCCAAACTCCGATTCAGCCGATTTTTTTTTTGAATTTGGGTATTTTTTCGTAAGGAATCCAGATCTGATATCTGTTTCTGAAAATTTTGCACAAAAATTTTCAGATATGCTCTGAAAACTCGCGGCCCAATTTTTTTTTATTTTACTTCGATTTCTTCTTCGTATATTGTTCACTGCTTCAATCACCTTTGCTCTGATACCATGTAGAAATTTCTCTATGGATCATCTAGCTCTGATACCATGTAGAAATTCCCACATTAGATCAACATATTATGCAATAGACTAAAGCAAAATACAAGATCTACTTCTACAAAAAACTTTGCGGAAGCTTAATCAATTTGAGCGTGATCAATGAGAACACATGTAACTGAGAATGAAAAATCAATCACACATAACACAAAAGAAATAGCCCGGGGAAAGCCTCAGCCTAAAACCCCAATCTTTGTATCATCTTACAAGTGGAAATCTTGTTCAAGTTACAAAAAGAATCAGCTCTCAAGCTATCCTGCTCTCTCTGCAATCAAATAATGTTTCTCATAGACAGTCAAAGGCTTCTCCAAACCTTCTCCTCTGCCCTCCAAGCCTCCTATTTCCTTGCGCAGTTTTTCCTGGGGTCCAATGCTTCCACTTGTGTGAATTCCCACCTCACACTGCTCACTTGGCTCAGAAATAACTGCACAAACCTGAAGGAGATAATTCCTTCTGCATGGATGAGTTTCCTATTTAGAAAAAATCCTCCAACTAATAGTACATTGTCCCTTCCTCTGATCTCAACTGGGTCTCTGACTAAACTGACATGCATGAGTTATTTATGAGGGAATATTCAGTTATCTAAAGTGCAGCAGTTACATGCATGCATGCATTAACTAACTGAACTCACAATTAATTCAACAAACTATTTGAACTAATCTAACTGGACTTAACTCAGTTAACTAAGTTAACTAATTAAACCTCAAATTACAACTCATCCTTATCTCTTTAACTAAGGGATAAATTCCTCAATCAATGGGATAACTTTTGCATGTCCTCACATAGACTTCATGTTTGATTTTCACCAACTAATTAACTCAAGATGAATTAATTAATTATTTTACAAACAACTGCTAAGATAAAATTCGAATTTTACTTCTCAATTTTAGTTTAGGGACTAACTAAAATTGGAATCTATCCCAAAATGCTATTTATAGCAATTCTATTTTTAGCACTTCCATTTTTCATTCCTTGTTGCTATGTCCAACACTGGTACCCGAACTGCTATTTATAGCAGTGCTATTTTTAGCACTTCTATTTTTAGCATTTCTTGTTGCTATTTTCAACATAGTTAAAGCAGATGTAGAGAATGTTGTCATCTCCAATCAAATTTAATTGTCACAAATGATATATTAAGTTTTTAATGAGTATATTACTGTAATAAAATAAAGTTTTTTTATTATATAATTTTATATCCTTAAAATTTTACATCACATGAGCATTGAAGAGGTGAGGGTCATTGCAAAGATTGATCATTTTCATCACCGTAAGTTTAGGGAGGTCTTGGAAATTGAAAGGAGTCTTATCAATCTCACAATGATTGATCATTTTCATCAACATAATTTTAGGGAGGCCTTGGAAATTAAAAGGGGTCTATCAATCTGAATAGAAACGATGGTTGGAGTATTAGCAGGTGTTGGATCTTTTCCTTGTATTTCTAAGTTTTTATAATATTTAATTAATTAATTAATTATTTTATTTATTCATTTTAATGGAATTGTCGACATTCCATTATTTCTCATTCATTTACTTTTTATTTATTTATTGATGTTGACCATATTATTTTTTATCTAAATAAAAAAAAATTGAATTAATTCATTATTTTGATTTATATTTTATTTATTTTATTTTTCATTTTCTTATTACTATTTTTAAGTTTTATTGTATAGAATAATTAAGTTTGACCTTATTATCATTGACCTTCGTTTTGATTAAATAATAATAATAATAATAAATAATTTAATTCTTTATTTACAACTAATTTTCATCTATTATTTCATTTTAATTAAAAAAATTGTTTATTAAATAATGATAATTCCTTAGTCAAAACTAGTTGTTATATTCTAATAGCTAGAAAACATCTCTCGTCTTCTATTTAATCTAATGTCATCATCTGGTTCTTCATCTTGTCCTGAAGATGAACCATACTAGATGGTTCGAAATGCGTCAACTTAAAGTTTCTTTATGTGAATTTTACCGAAAGATCTCTCAACATTCATAATATGGACCACAAAACCCTGAAATCACGAATTTTAAAAATTATTAAACAAATTTTAAAATTAAAAAAAAAAAAAATATATATATATATATATATATATATATAAAATCTTTAAAAAATAAATAAAAGTAAAAACTATCTAATTTATTTCTATTTTAATTTCTTTTTATTTATGCTTTAGTATCTTTCTTTTATTGAAATTTCCTTTTTAGAAATGAATATGGATCGAATGTTTGGACCTTTATTTCTTTAAATCCCTAGGGATTTATCGGTATGCACATACCTATATTTTAAGATTCAAATACACAATGCATTTTCTTAATGTCATAGTTTAACGAGGCTTCAAATTTGCTCAAAAAAACATGGAAATTCTAGCAAGATTTTGGTAAAATTAGGCAAATTTTTTTGTAAATATAGGTTACAATTGTTAAGCTTCAAGATTCTGGGTGCTCTAGGGGTTTTTTATGGTGTTGAATCCATTTCCACCATCAAAAAAATGATTCAAACACTCATAAAGAAATTGCGGGATTCCGACCATTTTTTGTCATCACAGAAAATTTGTCGCCTAGGTAGACAACACCATTCTTAATGAAGAAGGGGAGTTGGATTAATAGTACACCATGAATCGGTTAAAAAATGTATAGCAACAGTTAAGATGCTAAAAGGTATCGAACCTATAGTATGATATGTTTTATCTGAATAAATAAGAAATAATTTCATGAGGCAACGAGTGGTTGGAATAATATGTTATTTTCTATATGTTGTTTCAAATTTCATGGGGGACATCTTTGGCCCATTGTGATAACACTCAAGGAGTAGGCTCCTCCACCCTCGTGGAGTCTCGTCTCTTGCTAAGTCATAAATTCTTGGTATATCTAGCTTACAGGTTGTTGGATATACTCTTGGTGTTATAGTGGACACACTTCTAAGCCATAAATTCTTCATATATCTGGCTTATGAGCTATTGGATATATTCTTGGTGTTGTAGTGGCAGCCACTAGGTTTGATCTTGGGCATCGCTCAGATTACTCCAATGAGTTACTGATTCACCATGGTTAAAAAAATATTATTTTATAATATGATATATTTTATTCGAATAGTATAAGGATTTAAAAATTATTAACTTAATCATTAAGTTTTAAAGGATTATAGTTTAATAAAACTTTTTTTAATTAGATGATCATTTTATTAAGCAGAGAAAAATTACATGAAACCTAGTTTTTCAAAGTCTAGAAACTGTCATTTATCATAAAAGCACTACAAATGTTATCCTATCAACCAAAGATTACAAAGGAATCTACAATCAACAACAAACTATCATAGATTGACAATAACAATAATTACAACAATGAACATACTTATTCTATGAAGATTTAGGATGACAACTTCAAAGTTTGTTGGATTGAGGAGGAGGAAATGCCTCCAATATTGGCATGACTTTCCCTCAGTTGACTTAACTTTTCTCCACCTTCTTTGACCAAGGCCTTAATGCTCTTGCACACCTTTTTTTTTCCTCCTTGACCATCTTGGGGGGATCTTTGAAATATTTTGTATGAACTCCTAAATCAGGATTTGAATAACTAGAAACAGATTGAGCATTATTTGTTTTATGGTCTGGTATGGATTGCAGATCTTTATTGAGGCAGGCCTTTATGATCTAGGAGGATCCAAAATTCAAAGTTCTTAAATCTCAACAAAACAAGCACTACGTCGTATATATCCTCAAGAAAATTCCAACTGCATGAATGACACCTCAATCTGAGTCTGTATGACAAAGTTATGCTCATTTGAAGTTTCACACAAACAACAAAAAGTCAAAGTCAAAAGTTTTAACACACTCCTCCCACATTTAATCAAGCTAATTGTTCCATCGGGGTAAACATTTGAGGAGAGACTATTATGATGTGATTCAACTCCCCAAGTATAGTTAAGGAAGTGGAACTAACAAAACGCAACCAAACTGACCTTCCCCGGGAGCTACAGACCCTTTAGGAGGGAACCAGTCTTCCAGGTTCTTAACCTATGATTAACTTATCCTTTTACTATCCTAGAGCCTTAGTCACTCCCATGATAAGGCATGCATGCAACAAAAGCCTTCTAATCGCTCCCACGGTGATCTGAAATGCCGAAATTAGATCGTTCACTCTAAAAGTGAAAGGTTAAACTAATGGCGATTGTCTTTTAAACGGAGCATTGAAACATGAATGAGAAAAAGCGGAATTTTAAGTTGCCTTAATGCTTTTAAACATCAGAATTAAATGATGCATAAACATCAAAATAAAAGACACAAACTCAATAAGAATTTGTTGACAGAGTTCGTCCCTCCTCAACTACGTCTCCGGGTCCGCTTCAATATGCGCGATCGTTCTATTAGAAGAGCTTCAAGAATTTCTTTACGTGTGGATTTACCAACTAATCTGTGCTCGCAGGTATTACTGGACACTTGTAGAGTGAATCCTTCTTCAACAACTTTCTAGGGCCTGCCTTCGTTCTTGAATAGGCCCACGCGTGGCTAGGAAATGCTCAAAAGAGCCTCTGCAGACAAATGTCGAACTCAAAACTGTCATTTGAAGTGCAACCTCTGTCTTGTGCTTCGACAATAGAAAAATACTTGATGGGCTCCAGACTGCCACTCTTCTTCTTCTCCTTTCCAAGACCTCGAAAGCCTGTCTTTAAAGAAACTTTTCTTTCTTCATATTGCTTGTATAAAGGATGGACTTTCACCTCCTTTTATACACCTCCAATGTGTATTTTTGGTTTTAAGTTGTTAAAACAACTTTGGCTATTTGAGATAGTGCTTATGCATTGAACTTAGCTTCAAAATATTTTGAATGGTAACAATACCATGATTTTCGAAATACATTAATGATTTGAAACCACATACATTAGCAAGTGGTTGTATGTTGTTAGGGTTGATGAACAATTTTGTTACTTGGTGCAATTAGATCTCACCACCAAACATAATCTTGTCATCACAAAACCCCACTTAATCCTAAGTTTTTCTTGGCGCCAATCAACATTTGACATTACAGTTCAACACTTTTAATAATCAAAACCCACTCTGATCCGGTAGGATTCATTCCATGGTGGCAATCCCAATGTTGATATGATCAATTGACTTCGTGGTTCTTTCATTCCCCATATTATTTGTGCTAACGTAGCCACCTCTCGTGGCATAGCCTTCACATAATTGGCTTCACCAAATGGGTTTCCATGCAACCTCTTGAATCCATTGCGCTTCAAACACATTACCTGTACTCCCGTGTTGGCATATCAGTGGACCCACATTGGAGGTTTTTTTTACTTTGACAAGAATCTACATACATTTAATTCCTTTGTTGGAGTTTCGTTGAGACTTTTACTGCCTTACCTCCTCCATGTATTGAGGCATTCATACAGTTTTCTGACCTATTGGAGCCACGTAATGGAACATGTCGTAACCACCTTCCTGATTTCACCTTCATGGAGCCTTTGTAACCTCACCACGTCGGAGCATTTTCAACGCTGGTGCAATCACAATTTGGTTGTGTCAACTTCGTTAGCATACATGACACTGATGTAATTACAATGTTGTTAGCATAAACGATTTTCCGATGCAGTCAACAACATTCTGGTGCTCCAAATCTAGCAGGATCCTTGTGCACGCAATCTTGCTGCATTATCTCACGATGTTGGTGCAATCTCGATGAATCCTCCATAGATGAATTGGTGTTGCAATGACTTCGATGTATCTCCACCTTCTAGCGGTCAAGCCATCACATCCTCGTTCCAGCGTCATTGGGTTGTCACATCTGGCATCAACGTGCTCGTTGTAGATCCACCTAGACTATCCTATCTCCGCAGATTTTGACCAGCAAATTACACCGTAGCTCTTACCATAGTGTTTCTGATGTAATTTTTCTCCACTATAGTCTTTGTGACATGGTTGTGATAAATTTAATATGCACCATAAACTTTGGTAATGTGCCATAGACTTTTAATACATTATATATATAGCGCCATATAACATTTATATCATATGGCCTTTTAATAAATATATATATATATGCATTCTTTTTGTAATAAAACTTCACCATAGTTTTTAGACATCAAAGTTGTGACATCAGAAGTTTGCAACAATAAACCAATCACGACCATGCTTTTGCAACTAGAATAAGAACCCTATGATCTTACCATCAACTGAATATATGCATGGTAAATGCAAGTTTGACACATGTCGATCTGCAAAAACGTCACATAGCCAACCAAGCCCTCTTTTACACTTCAACTTGGACAGAGGTTTTCTCCATCACCGAGAGACCAAATGGAAATCTAGAGACATCATCGAAATCAGTGTGTCAAACCCTTCATCCTAGCACTAGTTTCACAGACAATTGAGACAATCAAACTCTGCACAAGTCGAGAACAACTTTTCCATCTAGGACCATCTTGGTCGACAACATATGGTAAAATTATAACTTGACTTACAAAATCCATTCTGGATCACACAACAAGGCATGTTAGTGACTCTGGACTTTTCCAAACAGTTCTGAGCCAGTGACCTTGGATTTTGTGCCACTTTTTTAGGGCCTAGACTCAGGCCACTGCCAAGATTCATGAAAATTTCAAGAATGATAAATGAAATTGAAACAGAGGTACAAATGAAAACACTTGACTAAGGACTTGACCAGACCCCTAATAGCCATGACAGGCATTTTGTCAAACATGTCACAAATATGCAATCTACAGGTCATAAAAACATATCTAAGAAAAGGGGTCTCATAATTATCTGAAATTCGTAAAGAAGCATTGTTTCCATATCAACATAGTTGCATTATCATCTATTAGGTCATGTATTCATTGTGAATTCAATTACTAATCAAAACATGATGAGATCCATACATCAAGTTTGTCATAAAAATATTCCTAACCAACATAAATAACAAGGATATAACAACCATAAAATCCACATGTAATCCAATACATTTACACATGAAATACCAAGGAGAAGGAATTATTATTAATGAATGCAAATCCAACCAGATATGGGACTTCGACGAACCACCCGACCATAGATTAGCTTAACCAAATATTTCTTTCATCCAATCACCCCGTGCTATATTCCAAGCATGAATGTGGGACTCAAAACCAAACCAAACTAGGTTTCCTTAGGCTTTATCGCAATCCCCACTGGATCACAGGGCCCTAAATAAGCATGGATGCCACCGTATTTCTCCACCTACACCGTGAGTAATTTTCCTGCCTCCTAATCCTTAGGCT
Organism: Pinus tabuliformis; assembly: GCA_031772625.1. Classification (NCBI taxonomy): domain Eukaryota; kingdom Viridiplantae; phylum Streptophyta; class Pinopsida; order Pinales; family Pinaceae; genus Pinus; species Pinus tabuliformis. The sequence continues at coordinate 903,624,276 of CM062817.1, read as the reverse complement.
TTACTGTATATCTCACCACACAACAGTCGAGGATTCCTAGGCCTAATCAAGACTGCACCCTTCAGGCTTTACCATATATCCTGTTATTCACCGGTCAAGGATTCCTAGGCCCATCAAGGCAACAAAATCCAGATTTACCACAATCCCACCTTCTCTGGTCCAGGGATTCCTAGGCCTTGTGTTCTTTCTTTTAGAGACCACCTCACTCGGTTTTGAAACCATCCGGTAATCCAGCTCAACCAAATACAAGAGAACCCATCACACCATGGCTATCTGGAAATGGAAAGGCAATGCTGAACAACAGTATCACACTTGGAAAAGCCTATGCCAATGGAAACAAGAGAACCAAATACTCACATGCATGTACCATGCATGCCAAACCTAGAAAGGAAATCACACATGCAAATCTATACCTGCAAATAATCATGTTGTAGTTACTTGATCTTGCTCTTCCTTGGTTGATCTTTGCTTTCCTTTGCCTTCTTGATCCTTCCTTTGCATTTCTTGATCTAGTGCTAGAGTGCTCCAAGAAAACTCTAAGTGTCCAAGAGTGTGAGAGAGAGAATAGAGAGAGCTCCAAAACTGAACCGACAAAAGGTAGCAGTTGATCCTTAGAATCCTTTTTATTAATGAGGCCTCTATTTTCTTCATTTTCCTCCTCACATGAAACTTGTGACCTTTCACCTTCCTTTTCTCCCAATTTCCATTATTTTCATAAATAAAATGCCAATTAATGCCTCATGCCTTTCCAAAGCCTTTGTCATTTCCTTTGTCAATTTCCTTTAGCCATAATAAACCAAATGGACACCCACACTAGAATGTTTTTCCCAACGCCCAGCTTGGAATATGTGTCCCATGACCTTGGTTATTATTTTGCCTTTATTATATTTATTACATGGAAATTTTACCAAGGCTATTACAGAACCCTCTCCCTTGGGGGAACACCGTCCTCGATGTTCAATGACACCTACAACCAACAAGACTATTGAAAGAAAAACATACTTCCCATGGAGCTTTATAACTTAGCTTGATGCACTCTTTACAATGATCAACTTGTTGAGAAGCAAACCAACATGGCACATAACAACATAAAAACCATAACAACATAGCAACATTAACAACATGACACTCATACCACTTATTGGAGCTTTATAACATAGCTCATGGAGGTATTTACATCCATATACACATGCACATATACCAAAAAATATACCAAAAACATTCTCTCAAACAATGAATAGAGAAGGATACATAGCCCGCATCTGATCCGCCATCTCCCTTGTAGCTTCATTGGGCCCAAAGTGCTTCCACTACACTTTAACCTACTTGATTTCTTGGTTCCAGAGCATGAGCATCTTTCTCTGTGATATACACTAAGGTTTCGACTATAATTCTCCATCTAGCTCCACCTGAAATACAGACCAATCAATCACATGATCATCATCTTTAACATACTTCTTAAGTAATGACATGTGGAAAACATCATGGACTTTCATTGTCGGAGGCAGTGCAAGTCAATAGGCTACTGGTCCAATCCTTTCAAGAATCTTGAAAGGTCCACAAAACTAAGGTGCCATCTTGGCACATGATCCAATCCTCAAGGAGCTCTTCTTCAGCTTGATGCGTAAATACACATGTTCCCCAACCCGAAACTCCTTAAACAACCTGTTCTAATCTGCATAAATTTTATGTTTGTCTTGTGTTGCCTTTAGATTCTTCTTGATAATCTGCATTTCATGTTCCATCTCTGCCAACATTTCTAGTCATATCAATACTATGTTCACTGGATCAGTCCAACTGACCGGAGTATTACACTCCACCCAAACAGTTCCTCAAATGGACTCATCCTCAGTGACTCTTGATACCCATTGTTATAATCAAATTCAACCAACGAAAGGTACTCCTCCCATTTCCTTTGTTGATGCATCACATACATCCTCAACATGTCCTCCAATATCATGTTGAAACTCTTTGTATGTCCATCTATCTACATATGATAAGTTGTGTTGAAGGCCAACGTTGTCCCTAGACCTGCAAACAACCCCTTCCAAAACTTGGAAGTGAACTTAGCATCCACGTCTGACACAATCTTCCTTGGAACACCATGCAACCTAACTACATCTCTGATGAATACATGTGCCACATCACTAGCTCAATACATAGATTTTACTGGAATTAATTCTTCTACCTTTGTCAACATGTCTACCACAACCATGATGGAATCATGTTGTCTAGATGTCCTCGGAAAACCTGTGATGAAATCCATGAAAATGACCTCCCACTTCCACTTTGGAATTGGAATTGACTGTAATATTCCACCTGGATTCTTACATTTGACTTTCACCTGTTGACTGTCTAAACATCTAACCACAAAATCTACCACTTCCTTCTTCAGATTTGGCCAATGATAAAAATTCTTCACTATTTTCAATGTCTTTTGGTATCATGGGTATCTTGAATATGGTTTGGCATGAAACTCTCACAAGATAGTCTTCTTGAGCTCACTATAATTCGACACACATATCTTATCCCTAAATTTGACCAAACCATCTGTTGTAAGACGATAGTCCACATACTGACCACCTGTACGATGTTGTAACCTATGCATAAGATCCATGTACCTACCATCTTGTTGTCCTACCTACAAGATCTGATCCTGTAATTCTTTCCTATAAGAACTCATAGTTGTTATGTGATTCACATGTACTCTGATTCTAAGAGCATATGCAACCCTATTCTCCTTACCCTTGATGTACCTGATCTCAAAGTCAAACTCACTAATTTTGGCCAACCATCTAGCTTGCCTGGTATTCAGATTCATTTGGTCAAATAGATACCTCAATCCATTATTATCAATCATCAATAAGAACCTCCTTCCAAGAAGATATTGCGTCTACATCTTCAATGCATGGATGATCACTGCCAACTAGCAATCATGTGTCAGATAATTTTTCTCATGCTCATTCAATTTTCGTGATTCGTGGCATACTACATGTCCTTCTTGCATAAGGACTCCACCAAGTCCCCTCTTGCTAGCATCTGTGCACACCACAAATTATTTTTCTGGATATGCAATCTTTAACAATGCAACATTCATCAACAGTTGCTTCAACTGTTCAAAACTGGTTGCACATTCCTCTGTCCATTCAAATTTCTCACCTTGCCTCTACGGTGATGTAATAGGATATTCAATGAAAGAGAAGTTCTTGACAAACCTCCTATAATAACCTACTGTCCCCATAAATGACCTTACCTCATCCACATTTCTAGGAGCTGCCCATTTCATGATAGATCTTATCTTCTTTGGATCCACTGCTATACCTTCCTTGGAAATAACATGTCCCAAGTAATGTATCTTTGTTTGAAAGAAACTGCATTTACTAAGCTTTGCATACAATTGATGCTCTCTTAGCAATCTCAATTATGTTGCTAAGTGTTCGGCATGCTCTTCCTCATTTTTAGAATATATCAACATGTCATCAATCAATACAATAACAAACTTGTCCAGATAAGGATGCAATACACTATTGATCAAGCACATGAAAGTAGTTGGAGTCTTAGTCAAATCAAATGGAACTACAACAAACTCATAATTCCCATACTTGGTCCTAAAAGTTGTCTTGTATATGTCCTCTTCCTTTATGCGTACCTGATGACATCTGGATCTCAAATCGGTCTATGAGAACTGTATAAGTTTCTCTATAGATCAACTGGCTTTGATACCATGTAGAAATTCTGAAAATTCTCTACAAATCTACCTCGAAGACCATGTAGAAAATCTGACTGTAGATTAACCCGATAATGTAATATACCAAAGCAAAATACGATAATCTACTTCTACTATCAATTTGCTTTGTAGAAGCTTAAATATTGAGCAAGATCAAGCTGGACACATATAACCAAAAGAAGAAGAATCATTGCACATGAAACACAGAAAATAGTTAGGGGAAATCCTCAGCTAAAAACCCCACTATATGTATTATCATATAAGGTGGAAATACATCAGAATTATACAAAGCCTTAACTCTCACAGCTAGCCAGCTCTCAGTATAATCCTCCTGGATGCTCACAAACAATCAAAGCTTCTCACAAGCCTTCTCCTCTGCCCTCCAAGCTCCTATTTCCTTGCGCAGTTCCTCTGGGATGATTCTCCTTCACCTAGTGGAACACTGCTCTCACACACTGCTCTAACACACTGTCAGAACTGCGCAATCCTCAAGGAACCTTACCTTGACTACATGCATTAGTTTCCTTTATAGGAAAACACATGCAACTGATAGTACAATGTCCTTGACATTTAGCTCAACTGGGTCTTTATTAGAATAGACATGCATGAGTTTCTGATGAGGGAATCTTTAATTATCTGGAGTACACTAGTTGAGTGCATGCATGCATCAACTGACTGATAACTCACAATTAGTTCCTCAAACAGTTTGGAACTAATTTAACTGGAGTTAACTCAGTGAACTGAGTTAACTAATTACAACTCAAATATAACTCAATCTTATCTCCTTAATTAAGGGATAATCTCCTTAATTTAAGTGATAACTGTTGCATGACTTCAAAAAGACTTCTAACTTAAATTTCTCCAACTAATTAATCCATAATGAATTAATTAATTAATTCCAAGCAACTGGTGAGACTAAATTCGAATTTTAATTCAAGGACAAATTAAAATTGGAATATCTGGATTCTATTTTTATCATTTCTGTAGAAATTTTGAATAATTAAACACTTATTCTCAGAGATTATCCCGATTATACACTATTGTAGAATACATGCACAATACATAATCTCCTCTACCTTGAACATCAATTTAGTAGCATCAAACACAATGAAACATCAATCGCATGCACACATTAACACAGTATGTAACCCGGGGAAAGCATACAGCTGAAAACCCCACACTATTTGTATATTATAATGATAGAGAACATGTAACAATACATAGTACAATACTCCTCACAAGTACTCAGTACTATCTCCACCCATTACACACAAACTAGCTCAGATCTGAATCAATCACAGGTTCAAATATCCTCCATTGCTTGCATGCCTCCACTGCACAATCCTGCATGAGAATCATGATGAATGGCTGAAGAAAACTCGTATTTCCTTGGCTGAACCACGCAATCCTCATTGGCATTACTCAATCCCATTGATTGTGCAAGATCTCATGCACAACTATAGTCACAACTGATAGCAATCTCAACCTCTAACACCTGTCTCCACTGAACTGTCCATGCAATGAGTTAACTGATGTATTCTTTAGTTGCTTTATGAGTTAATAATTAGTGAATTAATTAATAATTAATTCACACAACTCATCACTAGTGTATTATTTAGTTAGACTAAAATACAACTAGTTTAACCAAGTCAAACTGAACACAACTCCATCAACTCCACAATCAACTCCACCAAAGTCAACCACATGAGTTCTCACTGAAGTCCTGCATGGAATAGCTCAACTGACCCACAAGAAAAGCGTATTTCCTTCTTACAATTGCATGTGCCACATCCGTAGCTCAAACTGAAGTGCTCCAAGAGGATAAGATAATGTTTATAGTCCAAATATTATTATGAGCTAATAATATTTGACTGTTCTATTTTTAGCCTGGCAATCTAAAAATAGAAACCGCCCATATGTCTAAAAATAGAAGTCCATCTATTTTTACCAACATGACCAATCATCCACAAATATCATCCTGCAACTCATAGACCATGAACCATATGTCTAAAAATAGACTTTGCGCCAAAAACAGCCTGCGGGCCCACTTAGTGAAGGCGACTCCTTTCCACTAAGCTCCATCATCTTTTTGCATTTTCAACACTCCCTCTCAACAAGATATGGATTATCTGCAACCCTTATCCTGCAACTCTGGAATGTTCTGCATGCAACACATTTTCCCGGTCCACTTGCTCCAACAACACTTGGAACAAAAAACACTCCCAACTGACCACTCTATTGGGCTAGGAACATACTCTGATGCTGAAGCTCTACCTGCTGCTGACAAGTGCTCCCTCTCTAACATCTGCGCTACTGCAACATCTCCATGCACCTCGCACCATTGCACACCTCTCTGTGCCACCTAACATTGTGCAAAACACTTGTGCCTCTCGCATTGCTGCAGCCTGCTAGTTATGCGCTGTCCTAGGATTCCCTGCATTGTCGCTCTCTCTGCTGCTCCATCCACATTTGTCTCTACCCAATCAGTCAGTTCCTGCTACTCCACATCGGGGCTCCCGTAGTAAGGTCTCATCCAAGAGGTTGGGTACCTCAAGGATCCTGCCCCTCCTCCTTAGGACTATCAATCCACATCACCCCAGAACCTACCTGGAGGTATGGCTGCATGCGATCCCTCGGCCCACCCAGCTCGAAGTTTCCCCCTACTAGAGGTCTCTGCATGAGTAGATGTCTCTACTCGATCTCCTCTCAGCTTCCCTTGTTGTGGCTGCTCCACAACCTCCTGAAGTTGTTGCACCAATCGTGGCTCCTCCACAATCGTCTGAGACTTCTTCTGGCTTTGCATGTTGAGAGGTAATATATGCTCCCTCTCAACCACCAAGTCTCCATCAGTTGCTTCGCTGCTCAAGACTTTGCATGCATCTTGAACCTCAAGAGCATACAGGTTCTTGACCCGTTAACCAATCTACTTCACCTGTCTAGTGATGATGTGTCTAAGGAAAACCTTTCCCTTACTGAAGACTACATCATAGCCTCTATCATCCAGCATCGCGATCGACACCAAGTTTCTCTTCAGTCCTGGTACATACTTGACATTGGTCAAAGGTAAGGTGAGCTCCATGCTCCCTCTGAAAAATAACCGTGCCTACACCTGAGACACTATACTTCTCATCATTACCCATCGCTATGAGTATCTAGAGATATTTCTCCTCCAAAGTACTAAACAAACTTTTGTCACCGGTCATGTGTGAAATCCAACTCAAACTGTGAAGCAAGTGCCTCACCTTCAGATCCTTCCCCGGATCCCTTCTTGGATTTCCTCTGTGGACAATTTGCAACATAATGGCCCACCTCATGACAACGAAAGCATCGTACTTTTGATTTGTCAACCTTCTTCCCATCATTGGAAGAACTGGATTCGGAAAGAGAACCCTTCTCCTTCCCCTTCTTTGCTTTGGCAGCCAAAGCACAATTTTCTTCATCAGATGCCTTTGATGAAGATTCGTCCTTGGTATTCCGCTGATCTCCCTTGCACAAGGTCCGACCAAAGTCTCTCCCATCCTGGCAATTTCTCCCGACCATTGACAGAGTCCTGATAGGAATGCCAACTCTTCGGAAGACCAAGGAGAGCCAAGCTCACCAAGTCCTCATCATCGACAGTCACCCTCACACTTCCCAGCTCATCCCGGCATTAGGTGAACTTCGTGAGATACTTGGGCATACTGTCTCCATTCTCACACTTAATGTTTCTGAGTTTATCCTTGAGCGCCAACTTCCTCTGGTCACTCTTGCTTTGGAATAAATCTGTCAACGCTTTCCACATCAAGTATGGAGAAGCCTTTCCATGTAGGCTGGACACAATGTGATCCTTCACACCCTCCAACAGAATCCTTCGACACTTTGTTGTCTTCCTTTTCCAAGCCACAGCTTCAGAAGCATCAGTAGGTTTTGGGACTTCAGCATCTATGAAATCCTTCAACCCATTGTCATATAACACAGCCTCCATCCTGTCTTTCCTCGCAATATAATTTGAGCTGCCTTCAAGAGCATACTCCAATCGCAATCCGTTGAAAGACATTTCAACTTTGACACCAAGAAAACACTGTTGCAAATTCGAATTCCACCAGCTCAAAACTCAGCTGCCTCTGATCTAAAACTCGTGAGAACAAGGTATTTCTCGTACAAAGATTGACTGTATGGTCTTTTACCAGATATCTCACCTTCCAAAGGAAGGATGAATCCAGAGGCTACCTGGCCCGATTACAGACTCTGCCTGAAGAAATAAAATGTAAACACTTTCTGAATAATAGATCTGATGATCAACAACTCTGATACCATGTAGAAATTTTGAATAATTAAACACTTATTCTCAGATATTATCCTGATTATACATTATTGTGGAATACATGCACAATACGTAATCTCCTCTACGTTGATCATCAATTTAGCAGCATCAAAAACAATGAAACATCAATCACATGCACACATTAACACAGTTTGTAACCCAGGGAAAGCATACAGCTGAAAACCCCACACTATCTGTATATTATAATGATAGAGAACATGTAACAATGCATATTACAATACTCCTCACAAGTACTCAGTACTATCTCCACCTGTTACACACAAACTAGCTCAGATATGAATCAATCACAGGTTCAAATCTCCTCCGCTGCTTGCCTGCCTCCACTGCGCAATCCTGCATGAGAATCATGATGAATGGTTGAAGAAAAATCGTATTTCCTTGGCTGAACCACGCAATCCTCATTGGCATTACTCAATCCCATTGATTGTGCAAGATCTCATGCACAACTATAGTCACAACTGATAGCAATCTCAACCTCTAACACCTGTCTCCACTGAACTGTCCATGCACTGAGTTAAATGATGTATCCTTTAGTTGCTTAATGAGTTAATAATTAGTGAATTAATTAATAATTAATTCACACAACTCATCACTAGTGTATTCTTTAGTTAGACTAAAATACAACTAGTTTAACCAAGTCAAACTGAACACAACTCCATCAACTCCACAATCAACTCCACCAAACTCAACCACATGAGTTCTCAACTAAAGTCCTGCATGCAATAGCTCAACTGATCCACAAGAAAAGCGTATTTCCTTCTGACAGCTGCATGTGCCACATCCGTAGCTCAAACTGAAGTGCTCCAAGAGGATAAGATAATGTTTATAGTCCAAATATTATTATGAGCTAATAATATTCGACTGTTCTATTTTTAGCCTGGCAGTCTAAAAATAGAAACTGCCCATATGTCTAAAAATAGAAGTCCATCTATTTTTACCAACATGACCAATCATCCACAAATAGCATCCTGCAACTCATAGACCATGATCCATATGTCTAAAAATAGACATAGTCTAAAAATAGACTTTGCGCCAAAAATAGCCTGCAGGCCCACTTAGTGAAGGCGACTCCTTTCCACTAAGCTCCATCATCTTGTTGCATTTTCAACAATTTATTGTTGCTATTTTCAACAAGAACACTAATGCTCCCTTCAACTGATCAAACAAGTCATCAATCCTAGACAACAGATCCCTGTTCTTGATGGTCACCTTGTTCAACTAACTATAATCAATGCATAGCTTGAGAGTACCATCCTTCTTCTTCACAAATAACATTGGTGCACCCCAATGCGATACACTTGGCCTGATGTATCCCTTGTCAAGCATTTCCTTCGACTACAACTTCAACTTTACTAACTTTGGAGTGCTCATCCTGTACAGTGCCTTCGATGTTGGTGTTGCCCCTGGTACCAACTCAATGGAAAATTCCACTTCTTTGTGAGGTGGAACTCTGAAATATCTGTTGGAAACACATCCTGAAACTAATGCAAGATCAGGTACCCACTCAATACCTCTGCATCCTCAACATTCTTACCTTTATCACTAGAACTATGCACTACAAATAACACACACCCTTTTCTATGATTGCGCTTTACCTTCATAGCTATCACCATTCTAACTGATGTTGCCTTCTTCTTACCTTGCAAGATCCTCTATTCTTCGTTGTCATCCAATCACTCAATGGCTTTATCATAACAATCCACCTTAGTCCTATGAATATACAACCAATCCATACCCAAAAGCATAATGTATGATCACAATGGAAATACATTCAAATGTGTTTAGGTAGGCATACCATTCAACTCAAATGCACAAGCTCTTACCCAATGATACACTCTCTTCTTTGTACCTATAACCAACTGCACTAACCAGGATTCTGCATGCACTTCTTTATTCAAACCACACTTATCAACCAGGTCAGGACTAACATAACTATAATTAGTTCTAGAGTCAATCAAAATGGAAACAACTTGATCACAAAGCTTGTCGTCCATCTCGATAACAATTGCCTTGTGATATGCCTGCTCGTTATCCAATGTTGCATAAATATGTGGAATGATCTGCCCAACATCCCCAACTGTTTGTGCTTCTTGTGCACTGTAAATCTAAGGCTTACCACCCTGATTCTGCAGGCAATCCCTCTTAAGATGCTCCTTACCACATGTCCAACACTACAACTGTCCTATACTATCACCTTTATTTTGTTTCCCTCCATGATGTGACCCATTAAACTTCTTGTAAGGTGTAACATTTTCTTTCTCACCTGCATCCTGAGGCCTTGTTCTTTTGGCCACCATATACCTTTAGCTTTGTCTTTCACTTTCTAATAGATTTTGTCTTAGGCCTTGACTACTCATAACAATGCTTCAATTTCTCAATAACTTCCTCAAGCAACCGAGGCTCATCATACTCAATCCGATCTCCAAATGTTATTGGAAATCCACTAACAAATCTCTGAAATTTGGCCTTCTCATCCTTAATATATGGTACATACCTCAATAACTCCAAGAACTTAGTCGTATACTCCTCATTTGTCATTCATCCCATATTTAGCTCATAAAACTCCTTTGCTTTACTGTCATAGTACCTTTCTTACAAGTACTTCTTTATGAAAACTCTCTTAAATTCATGCCAACTCAAGTCTTTTGTCCTGATGTCTCTAACCCACTTCACATCTTCCCACTAGATGTCTGATTTCCCTTTGAGATTGAAGATAGCTATTATGGCCTTCATATTCTCTATGTATTCATGCAACTCAAATAATTTATTTATCCCGAGTAGACATACTTTTTCATCCTTTGGCTTCTTCAAATCCCCAAAAAGGTAGGTGGTTTTCTTTCTTGAACTCACCTGGAAAATATCCCCTATTAGTCCTCCTGTAAAGATGATAACGATGACAATCATAGTTCCTGTTAGAACCATAACTAGAATAGAACACGTGTCCATCACCTCTCCTATTTGAAGTATCCAAGAGCCTTCCATCTTTGGTCGTGTCATCTCTATCTGACCTATGCCCACCATGAGATCATTGCCATATGCCCCATTTGTTCTGTCCTCATGCCCATGGTTGATCTGAAGTGGTACCTATCTCTGCAATTCTAACAAACTTTGAAGGATTACTACATTAACTTCTGCTTGTTTCTCCTGTGCCTGCATGATTCTGTCATTATCTGCCTTGCAACTTCTTATTTCTGCCTTCAAACTTCTCAATGTATCTGCTAAGTCAGAAGAGTGCCCAACACCTTGCTACTCATTTGATCCATAAGGAGAGTCTCATGAATTTTAGTCTACCATCTTTCTAGTCATCTTTGATCTCTTTCCTGCAAGTACATCATGTTAGCTAAAACCAAAACATAACATAATAAACATACCTCAGTATAGTTCAAGGTATGATATATCATCTGCAAGATCAACTAGGTTAGCACAATACATGTCTAATCATAATCACATCAGCATATAAAATCAGTTTAACCACTATCCAGGTTCAATTTCCGATCATACCAACCACATACCATGACCTCATTCATGACAAATACAACCATATCAATGTATGCATAACAATATATAAGCATTGAAATGCATAACCAACATACACTCATGACAACCACATCCAACAACACACCATCCACTTTCACATGGTGACACCACTGCAACCCTGACCACCACCATGCATACACAACAAGTACATAGACCACAAGCATAGAGAAAACATATATGCAACTGAAATGAATGCATGACCAACACATCGCCCATCCAATCCAAGGGGTGAACCTGGCTCTGATACCACTCTATAACACCCTCATCCCACATTTACCCAAGTTAACCAGTCCACTGGGGTAAACATGTGACGATAGGCTACTATGATGTGATTCAAATCCCCAAGCACAATTAAGGAAGTGGAACTGACAATACACAACCAAACTGACCTTCCCTAGGAGCTACAGACCCTTCAGGAGGTAATCAACCCTTCCAGGTGCTTAACCCCGAGACAACTTATCTTTTTATTATCCTAGAGCCTCAATTACTCCCATGACAAGGCATGCATGTGACCAAATCCTTCTAGTCGCTCCCACAACAACGCATGCCAACAACTGTGGACTTTTCCAGACAGTTCTATGCCACTCTTTTAGGGTCTGGACTCAGGCCATTGCCCATAATTTCATGAAACTTTCAGGAATGATAAATTAAATTGAAACAAAGGTATTAATGCGAACACTTGAGTAAGGACTTGAACAGACCCCTACAAGCCATGACAAGCATTTTGTCAAGCATGTCACAAATATGCAATTTACAAGTCATAACAACAGATCTAAGCATATGGGTCTCATCTTATCTGAGATTCATAAAGAAACATTGTTTCCATATCACAATAGTTGCATTATCATCTATTAGGTCATATATTCATTGTACTTTCAATTACTAATGAAAACATGATGAGAGCCATACATCAAGTTTGTCATAAAACATACTCTTGATTAGCATATAGCCAACAAAATAACAAGGATACAACAACCATAAAATCCACATATAAGCTAGTACATTACACATGAAATACCAAGGAGAAGGAACTATTATTAATGAATGGAAATCCAACTAGGTATGGGACTTCCACGAACCACCTAGCCATAGATTGGTTGAACCAAATCTTTCTTTTAGCCAATCACCCCCATGACATATTCCAAGCATGAATAAGTGACTCAAAACCAAACCAAACTAGGCTTCCTTAGGCTTTACCGCAATCCCCATCTGATCACTCAGCCCTAAACAAGCATGGATACCACTGGATTTCTCCACCTACACCGTGAGGAATTTTCCTACCTCCTAGTCTCTAGGCTTTACCATATATCCCGCCATACAACAATCGAGGATTCTTAGGCATATCAAGACTCCACCCTCTAGACTTTACTATATATCCTCGGTCAAGGATTCTTAGGCCTAATCAAGGGCACACACCTCTAGGATTTACCGTATATCCCGCCATTCATAGATCAAGGATTCCTAGGCCCACCGAGGCACACAAAATCTGGCTTTACCACAATCCCACCTTCTCTGATCCAAGGATTCCTAGGCCTTGTGTTCTTTCTTTCAGAGACCACCTCACTTAGTTTTGAAACCATCCGGAAATCCAACTCAACCAAATACAAGAGAACCCATCACACCATGGTTATCCGAAAATGGCAAGGCAAGGCTGAAGAACACTGTCACACCTGGCAAAACCCATGCCAATGATAGCAAGAGAACCAAATACTCACATGCATGTACCATGCATGCCAAATCTAGCAAGGAAATCACACATGCAAATCAATACCTGCAAGTAATCCTGTTGTAGCTGCTTGATCCTGCTCTTCCTTGCTTGATCTTTGCTTTCCTTTGCCTTCTTGGCCCTTCCTTTTCTTTTCTTGATCCAATACTAGAGTGCTCCAAGAAAACTCTAAGTGTCCAAGAGTGTGAGAGAAAGAATAGAGAGAGAGCTCCAAAACTGAACTGACAAAAGGTAGCAATTGATCCTTAGAAGAATTTTTATTAATGAGGCCTCTATTTTCTTCATTTTCCTCCTCACATGCAACTTGTGACCTTTCACCTTTCCTAATTTTCATTATTTTCATAAATAAAATGCCAATCTTTCCAAAGCCTTTGCCATTGCCTTTGCCAATTTCCTTTAGCCATAATAAACCAAATGAACACCCACACTAAGATGGTTTTCCCAATGCTCAGATTGGAATATGTGTCCCATGACCTTGGTTATTATTTTGCCTTTAATAACTTTATTGCATGGAATTTTGACCAAGGTTGTTACAAAAGTCAACAATAGAGTGCCACATGGCACTCCTAGATTGCCACATGGAAAACCAATCAACAAGTGGGGCCCACAGGTGATGTGGCAGAGCACAGTTGGAAAGTTGTGTTGATCAATGAGTCCCACCACATTTCCCGATCAAATGGTACCACATGGAAACCTAGTTAGTAGTCTAGTTATGATTAAGTGGACCAATCTAGGGTTGCCATGTTGTAGCACCCCATTGGCCAAGTCAACAATTATTAAACCAATATGAGGCTACCACATGGCAGCGCCCGGTTGGCCAATTAGAATTGGTAAATGAAAAATTAGTTTAGCAATCCACCATTTTTATACAACAAAAATACTAAGATGAGAGCCCATGGGGTTTGACCTTGAGATGTCCTAAACCAACAAATGACTTAACATAATTGTGCCAACCAAGTGAGCTAACAAAGTTTTGGTTAATTCCACCCACAAAATATTACTTAAAATCTTGTAATTCGACCATTGGGAGGAGGTCGAGACCATGGAGAGAGGAGTAGAACAATAGCACGATGGGTGGCAAGCTAAGGAGTACCACGCAAAATGAATCTCAAGGTAGATTCTAAGAATATTCTAGAGCATATTCCATGGAATATTCTAGGGGGATATTCCAATAATATTTTGAGTTATTATGGCATGAGATTTGAGGAGGAGGCGATAGTCCAGAACCTAGTCAAGTTTATACTCATTTTTCTCGAAATTTTACAAGGAATCCATTGGTGCGTTAGAATTTGGATTTGAGTAGCATATCTAAGGGTTCATAGCATAAGCTCACATGTTTCATTAAATGATTAACACAAACTTTGAGGCAACCTTGCACATGTCAGAAGGTGGTCATGTTTATACTCTAAAGTTGCAAAATGTTGAGGCGAAGTTGTTAGTACGGAGTATGTTGTAGTTTTAGCAACATATTTTTGTGTCATCCCCAAATGTGAGGTATTGTCATCTATTTTTCCATGTATTTTCCATTATTTTGTTGAGATAATATAGAGGCCTATCCATTTTAAGTTGGGCCTAGAGACATAGCTCACACATTATGAGTGAACTCCATTAAAAATTCTTGGTGCATTGTCTATAATGTCTTTCTTTTGTATTGCATCTTCATGGATGTTGCATTTACGAAATTTTCATGCTCTTTGAGCAATTATGTTTATCATCACCAAAGAAAAGATCCAGGATCATGTTGGTATCAGAGCAATCTTCTTTCATGTGGATTGTGAGTGTTGATCCTTACCAGGGGCCAACTCAAATAGGGTGAAGGAAAACTCAAGTCCTTTAACCCTAATATTAGATGTGCAAAACAAAGAGAGAAAATGGAGGTTATTGACATGCACACAGAGAATGGGTAGGATTTCCACAAGGCCCTCTACCAGATGGGAGATAAGGTGGAAAAGTTGTTTGCAGATTATGAAAGGAGAATGGCATAAGAGTGAAAGAAAGAGGGAGCTCCAACAGATGATAATGTGTTAGTACACTTAGGAGGTGGAGGAGAACTTCCTAAATCTCCATCTTCAAGTTCAATTCTTCCTCCTCCCCTCATTCTCATCATTCAAATAATCATCAAAGAAATGCTTCTAGAAAGCCATTTTTAAAGTTAGATGTGAAATTTGATTTGCCCATGTTTAATGGAGAAGCTAATGCAAAGAAAATAAACAATTAGATTAGGCAGATTGAAGTCTACTAATGTATACAATAGATCAAAGAGGACAATTTGAAGATCTAGTTAGCGTCTCTTTGGTTTGAAGGAAAAACTATTGTATGATGGGAGAGCAAACTTTAGAAAGGTGGTAACCATAATGGTAAACTCCTTTCATCATGGTCTGAATTTACATCTGCATTAGGAGGGAAATTTTTCCCATTGGGTTACAAGCAAAAATTCATGATGGAGTGGCAAAATTTGAGATAGGGTAAAGGTAAGAATTTTCAAAGCTTTACGAAAGAGTTTAGGAAGCAAGCATTGGCATTGAATACTCCCTTATACTCACTAGAAACTTTGATGAAATGCATTGGTGCTTTACACAATTATCTTCCCCACTCATTGTTGTTGTTTTATCCCACTAATCTAGATGAAGCTAGTGTCAAAGCAATTCATCTTGAAAACAGTGGAAAGCATGAACAAGATGACCATGCAAAGAAGGCAACGACAACAAATAAAAAGGAAGGAAATCCCTCTTGCACTCATTGCAAGAAAGAAGGGAACGATGAGTAGCACTATTGGAAATTACATCTTGAGCTAAAGCCTAAGAGATCAGGTAGCAAAGGGAAGCAGGAAACTATTGCTCCAATGCAACATGACTTGGGTTCTGATTCAAATGATGAGATGAAGATCACAATTGTTGTGCTTGCAGGTGTTATATTGAAGATGCGAAAAGAATCAAAGAATGCATGGCTCCAAGAACTTGAGGAAATCAACTAGAGCATTCAAGCAAAGAATGTTGAGTTGAGAATATTGCTACAAGAAGTAGAAGAGGAGAAGCAATGATTGTAGCTTCAGTTACAAGCCACAGAAGAGGCCTTGGAAAAATTGCAGTGCAATGAAGGCTTAACAAATCCATCCTCACCCAATCCAGAATTGGATACTGAGGTAAAAGTGACATTGATTCTTTAGTTTCATGTTCTCATTATGATGATGATTTTGGTGCTTTTGAAAAGCACACTACAGGCATTGGTTTGAAGTTAATGAAGAAGATGGGATATGAAGGAAAGGGCCTAGGAGTTAATGGCCAGGGCATTGTGAATCCCATCCAAGTCGTGGAACTACCTCGATATGCAAGACTAGGCTATGTTAGATGGGAGGTTGGATAATGCTCCAAGGCCACTGATGAAAGACACTCCAAAGCCACAGAAGCAAGAGAATATGAATCAGTTCAGGCTAAGAGCACATCACACCATTCCAACAATCATGATTGCTAGTCCTCCAAAGAGAGGTGAGAATTTCAAAGGATGAGCTAATTCAAGTACGCCTTGCTAGATCTGCACCAAAGACATCCATTTAAGGAAGAAGCCATGACGTAAAGATCCCTCTACACATTAGGAGAAAAAGAATTGCAAGAAAGTATATATGAAAAAACCATTGAACCTATTACAACAAGAGAGGACACTAGAGAGCTCATTTTGGAAGCTCCATGCAAAACTACATCCAAAGAAGAACCAAAAAGCACCTGTGAAGGAACCATTTGATGAAGCAATTCAGGAAGACAAACAACTACAAGAAGAGAGCCCATTAACCCGGTTAGGTAAGAGATTGGTAGCCTTTTTAAGCAGTTGAGTGTGACCACCATTGTAAATCACATGTTTCTTTTTAAAGACCCCATATATGGGTAAAAACTTGTAAAAGTGATGAAGTGTGTAATATCACTTGAATATGAAACATAATGATATTTTGGCCTTTTGTTGGATAAAAAAGGATATGGATTTTGTTGTGAATAAAAAAGCATGTATGGTCCCTGTATGTAAATTTTAGGGACAAAAAGTCCTTCAATAGGGAGGATTGATCCAGGAGGATCCAAAAAAGCCCAAAATTCAAAGTTCTAAAATCTTAGCAAAACCAACACCAAGTTGTAGATCTTGTTGAGACAATTCCAACGACGCGGACGACACCTCAATCTGAGTCCTATGACAAAGTTATGCTCATTTGAAGTTTGACACAAACAACAAAAATTCAAAGTCAAAGCTCACCCAAAGAGTGCCACATGGCACTCCCAGGCTGCCATGTGGTAGCCCAATCAGCAAGCATAGTCAATAAGTGGGGCCCACAGGTGATGTGGCATGCTGATGTTGTAGAGCACAGTTGGCAAGTTGTGTGGAACCAACGAGTCCTACAACATTACCCATTCAAATGGTGTCAAGCGACACCCTAGTTGGTAGTCGAGTCATGATTGAGTGGACCAATCTAAGGCCGCCAAGTGGAAACACCCAGTTGGCCATGTCAATAGTTATTGGACCAATCTGGGGTCGCCACATGGCAGTGTCTGGTTAGCCAATTATACTTGGAAAATGTCAAATTAGTTTTAACAATCCGGCATTTTTATATAACAAAAACACTAATATGGGAACCCATAGGGTTTGACCTCAGGGCCTCCCAAATCAGCAAATGATTTAACATATTCATGTCAACCAAGTGGGCTAACAGAATTCTTGTTAACTCCACCCACATAATATTACTTAAACTCTTGTAATTCGACCATTGGGAGGATGTCACGACTATGGAGAGAGGAGAAGAACAACAATGCAACAGGTGGCAGGCCAAGAAGGATTCTTGCACAGACAGGAATCCCAAAGAAGATTTTGAGAATATCCTAGATCATATTCTAGGGGAATATTCCAAAAATATTTTGAACTATTATGGCATGAAATTTGAGGAGGAGGTGATAGTCTAGAACTTGGTCAAGTTTATACTCATTTTTCTCGAATTTCACAAGGAATCCATTGGTGCAGTCAAAATTTGGATTTGAGTAGTATATATGAGGGATCGTGGTGGGTTTCCACATGTGTCATTAAATTCTTGGTGTGAACTTTGACACAGTCTTGCACATGTAAGAAGGTGGTCATGTTTATATTCTAAAGTTGCAAAATCCCAAAGCGACGATGTTGGTATGGAGTATGCTACAGTTTTAGCAACAGATTTTTGGGTCATCCCCAAATGAGAGGTATTTCCATGTATTTTTCTATTTTTTTGTCATTATTTTGAAGAGATAATATAAAGGTCTCTCCACTTTGAAGTTGGGCCCGGAGACACAGCTCACACATTGTGAGTGAACTTTGTTAACAAATCTTGGTGCATTGTCTATAATGTATTTCTTTTGTGTTGCTTCTTCATGGATGTTGCATTATTGGTATTTTCATGCTCTTTAAGAAATTATGTGTAACATTACCGAAGAAAAGATCTTGGATCACTTTTCTAGAGAAATAATGTGTGGAACTTCCAAATCCATGTTTCTTGGAGTTCTTCAATCTCATCCTCTTCCATTACTGAGCTAGTTGGCTCCTTAACAGAGAATTTTGCAAATTACCTTCTATATTATTTTTCTTGAGCTCTGTTGGGGGCGAAAAATACTTATGAATACCTCCAGTAGTTGACTGGAGGATTGATTGATTAACTTATTACATCAGGGTCTTGTCTGGAGAGTATAGAGACACAAACATGTTTCCAGATCTAGGGTTCTGACTGGAATTTGCGACTCCTTGAGATCTCAAATTCCTTGTCCTTTGGGAAAATTTTCCAAAACCCTCTTGTTCTTTATGAATTGATTGGTCTTCTCATAAATACTTTGCAATCAGAGGGCAATCTCTAAAAATATGTCCATATTCATGACAATGTGTGCGTCTAAATGAGACATTTTCATAATCTAATATTATTTCCAAAAAGTATCCTGATAATAAATGTTTATTAAAGCTTGAAGAGGTTGCAAAATATTCATATAAACACATATCCTTACATAGGATGTGTATCTCACTCTGTTATTTTCCTCAGAAACCTTGACAAAGCTACTAGAGACATTGCCAATGCTTTCAAGGATTTATTCCTCCCAATATTCCCTTGGAAGAGAAAAGTTTTGAACCCGACTGGGGTAGCAAGGAAGTCTTCCTTCTCATAATTGCACCACTCTTTCCAAAATCACATGAAAAACCCATCATTATTAAAAAGGTAAGGCCCTCATTAAAAAACCATCATTCTATCTTCCATGTTGGAAAAAAGTTACTATGAAGAACCTTTTTGCTCCTACCTCTAGATCTATTTGTCCCTTGAGGTTCCATTTATTTTGGATCCAACTAATCAGGGGCTTTTCATAGGGCCATAATCCAATGAACTTGCATATTAGAGCATCATCCTACATATATTGGAAGTATTCTACAATTTTGTTAGATATGACCTCATATTTTGGATCTTGCACTGCTTTTGGCAAGCGATACCCTTGAATTTCATTTTGCCAGAATGCTCCAAGCAGTGGTTTCTCTGAGTGACCAGAATCTCCATTACCTCCACTCCAGTTTTGAAAAGGACGCAAATAATAGGAGTTTGGGAGAGATTTCCAACCCATCCAACATTCCTACAAAATCTTGAGACAATTACTAAAGGAGGGAGTCGATCCCCATCGTATGAAACTAGACATGAACACTTATACAAAAGAAACCCTAGTAAAAAACACTAAAAAACTCATAGTTTAATAAACAGGGTTTAAGATTAATTGAATTAAGAGTGGATGTGTATTTACAACTTAAATAGATTATCATATACACAATATTAATAAATTAAATTGAAAAATAATAAATTCTATAAATTTAAAAGACAATTATAATAATGAAAAATGAGCCATGAAGCAACCTAATTGGGGATTAATGTATTATGAAGTATTGTGTAAACCATGAAATTGAAAGTTCAAATCCCCAATGGATCAATCCAACAAAAAAAATAATATTAATAAATGAAAAAAAATAATTATAATAATGATAAAATAAATTAACACCAATCTATTTTGATTTAAAAAATTTGAACACAAAATAATTATGTATTGATTTAAAAAAATATATACTTAGCAAATCTAAAATTAAAATAAATATATGCACTTACTTCCAACCTATCACTATTTTAATTTTACATGTGATATTCTATTCCTACTTTTTATAATTATATATATATATATATTTTTTTTTCACATAAAATTTTCTTCGACCTACTTTTTATAATTATATATATATATATATATTTCGTATAAAATTTTCTTCGACCATAAAAAAAATATATGTATTTAGAAAAAAATTATTATCTTTCAAAATTGATGGAAAACATTCCAAAGTTGATAACTTTGAAAATTCTTTGAAATTAATAGAATGAAAACAATTTGAACAAATAAAGGAATTTAACAAGGTTGAACAAATTTTTTTAAATGGATTGAAAACAATTTGAAGTTTAAAAAAAAAATTAATAATTTAAAAAAAATCAATTTCAAATTAATTGAAAACAATTTGAATGGAAAAATAATCCATTGTTACAGTTGGGTTACATCATGTAAAAAGTTATAGTAACTAAAATATTATGATAAAAGAAATCATAAAAACTTTACATAGATTTTTTTTAATGTGTAACACTATATTTTTAGAATTAGAATTTTATTTTTATTGTATTTAATTATTTAATTATTTCTCACACTCTTATGTGAAAATAAGAGTATGCCCTAAAACTGCGTCTGCTTGGCTAAGAGCTCGTCTTCCTCGGACGTAAGGAAACAGGTTAACGGCCCAAGACCCAGAGGCATCTGGCAGGAGTGAAAGCCTGCTCCCTTACGAACCACCAGCGGGTTATTTCAGGTGGCGTGGTTTTCCTTGATAACAGTGATGTGTCAAGTGACATTCGAGGATAGCAGCCAGAGATGGCTGTCCTCACTGTTGGTTTGACAAACTGAGTTTGATAGGTTTTTCCACCTTTTGAAAAAAAAAAAAAAAAAAAAAAAAAAGAAAAAAAAAAAAGAAAAAGAAAAAAATATATATATATAATATAAAGGAATTAATCAAATGTTTATGAGATTTAAGTACACAAATATTATAAATAAAAGAATTAATCAAATGTTTATGAGATTTAAGTGCACAAATATTATAGCTAAAAAATCATAAAAATTTGAGTTACATTATATTTTAAAATTTAACTTTTTAGTTGTATTTAATCATTTTTCATTTTAAAGTTTGAATTTTTGGTTGCATTTAATCATTTTTCACTATAGCAAGTAAAAATACAATAAAAAAGTTTAATAAGATATTCATGAAATACATTGTTAAGATTAGGCTAATCATGTAAAAAGTTATAAATACAACACAAAAACTTTAATAGGATGTTTATGAGATGGGTTATTAAGGTTAAGGTTAATCATATAAAAAGTTATCAATACAACACAAAAAGTTTAATAAGATGTTTATGAGATAGGTTGTTAAGGTTAAGGTTATATCAAGTAAAAAGTTATAATAACTAAAATATTATAATAATAAAAATTATAAAAGTTTAATAGGATGTTTATGAGATGGGTTATTAAGGTTAATCATGTAAAAAGTTATAAATACAATACAAAAAGTTTAATAGGATGTTTATGAGATGGGTTGTTAAGGTTAACGTTATATCAAATAAAAAGTTATAATAACTAAAATATTATAATAATAAAAATTATAAAAGTTTAATAGGATGTTTATGAGATGGGTTATTAAGGTTAAGGTTAATCATGTAAAAATTTATAAATACAATACAAAAAGTTTAATAGGATGTTTATGAGATGGGTTGTTAAGGTTAAGGTTATATCAAGTAAAAAGTTATAATAACTAAAATATTATAATAATAAAAATTATAAAAGTTTAATAAGATGTTTATGAGATGGGTTATTAAGGTTAAGGTTTTTTTTTCTAAGTAAAACTGAGCTATTTATAAAAACATAATATACAGAGAGGCTCCGACCTCAGCGGCACTCGGTCAATTGTATGACCATTCTGTGCATAAAACCTTGAAATCGTGACTGCCCCAGATGGGGAAACCAGTCTGAGAACAAAATTAGTACAGTTCAGTTTACCCTAGCAGGGGTTGTAGTTCCAAAATTCAAAAGTTCTAGCCAAACAACTGTGAAATCCAGTACTTAACTCAAAAATTCCCCTGTGAATAGACAAATGGGAACAAAAATGCAAAATTTTCTTCACCCGAGTTGGGGACAACACCAGAAAAAGACCCGACAAGAAACAAGGTATAAAGTGACAAGTATCAGAACTAATCAAAATGGAGTCAAGGCTCGCCACGTAACCTGGCCAGCAGCTGCAAGGTGTCTTCGGTAGGCTCTTCCTCCACGACCGAACACCATCCATATTCCTCAGAGTTGGCATTCGTTGCATGTTCGCCACTTGCACTGTCCTCAGTTTGAATGCCCTTATCCTTACGGGTGGCGTCGCTTCCCAACATTTGCTGTTTGCTGCTAGATGGGTTGCTCTTATCTTTCGGCGGGCGGTAGGAGCTCGGCTCCCCTGGATCAAAGCTGGAAGGAGGGACTTGGTTGATTTCCCGGCTGAGCGAAGGTTCGGGAAAGGAAGCAGGGACTTCCCTGAAATTCACCGAGATGGTGGCTATTATGAGCGGTTTGTTCAATGCACTTTGAAAATGGAAGTGCGCTTGCTGAGAGGGAGCAGAGGTCGCTGCGTGCTGGGGGATTTCTCTGGAGCGACGAGCCTCTCTGGTGCTTAATCTGCCATGGCCGCTTCGAGTGTCCGGATATCTGCCAAGGGAGCAGGAATTGGAGAGGCTTGGGGAAGGGGAAACAGAAGGGGAGGTAGAGATAGAGGGGGGCCGAGACACAGAACAAGTGGCTCCTCCCCGACTGCCACCGCGTCTGCTCCTCATTCTATGACGTTGTCGCATGGTTCTGAGATTGGGAGACTGCTGAGAGCTGTTGAAAACAGGGTCCAGGGTCAATCCAAGAGCTGCAGAAGGAAAGAGGGAGTGGTCCGGGGAATTCACAGTCGAGCTAGCGGAAGGAGCTGAGACCTCAAAGCGCAGGTGGCAGAATGAGGACTGGGAGAAATGGTTACCATTGCCCAGGTCGACGCAGCAGAAGAGCCTGCAACATTTTCTGGTGGTTGTGCGGAGATTCAGCTTTGTAACAACAAGATAGCAGGAGCAATTGAGAGGCTGAATGGGGGAATGAGGGGGACTCTGATCCATATCTCTGTAAATGCTGGGAATGTCTCGAATTTCCCAGCTAGTTAATGGCACCGTCCTGAGAGCCAGAACTTGCCGTGAGATCACACAAGTGAAAGTGCAGGTGGCCATACGGATAAGCCACTTGCTTATCCAGCTGCTCATGCGCATTAAATTGCTATCTTCCACTCACATCCGGGGTATTAAGGTTAAGGTTAATCATGTAAAAAGTTATAAATATAATACAAAAAGTTTAATAGGATGTTTATGTGATGGCTTTTTAAGGTTAATGGTTATATCCAGTAAAATGTTGTAATAACTAAAATATTATAATAATAAAAATTATAAATTGACATGTGTGTTTTTTTTAATTTGAATTTTAGTTGCATTTACTCATTTTTCATAATTATATGTGAAAACACAATAGAAAAGATTTAATAGAGTGTTTATGAGATTTGAGTGGATAAATATTATGGTAAAAGAAATGGTAAAAAATTGAAATAGATTGTTTTATATCTGACACTATATTTTAGAGTTTGAATTTTTATTTGTGTTTAATAATTTTTCGCAATGATATGTGAAAAAATATATAAAAGTCTTAATAAGGTGTTTGTGGGACTTAACTGTATAATTAGACAATAAGGTTTGAAGCCATCATAAAAAATACTCATTATAAGTTGAACATTTCACATAATTGAACTCTATTAGAGAAGATAACAATATTTCTCTAAATACTCAAACTAATCAAATTAACAATAAAATCAAGTGTTCGCATATTTAACTTACCAATATTTTAAAGACAATTACTCATAATTGAAAATTTATTATTTTATTCTTTGTAGAGAATTTTTTATATAATTGCATCTCATATACTATCATGAATTTACTAATAAATTTTAATTTCTTTATTAATCAATAAACTTAAAATAAATATAAAAAGTTAAATAAAATTAATCTATATGATTATTTATTTGATCATATTCCACATACTATTATGAATTACAATTAATTTTTACTTTATTAATTAAAATATTTCATCATATTCCACATACTATTATTAATTACAATTAATTTATACTTTATTAATTAAGAAACTCAATATAACTATGAGAAGTTGAGATTCTTCCATGGGAATTTATTAATTAATAAACTCTATATAAATAGGAAAATTTGAGATTTCGAACTTTGATATTTAGAATCATTTGAATAAAAAAGATGGCTTAATTTTTTATTTTTTTTAATAAAATTATTGTATTGTTAGATCTTAGGTTTTTGTGATCCATAATGTAGTAAGCATGTCTTTGGGATTAATCACATCAATATTATTTGGTCAACTTTTCGAACCAACTAATGTGATAACGTCGACCAAATAACATTGATGTGATTAATGGAAATACATGCTTACAAAATTATTATAATTTTATTGTTTAAAATAAAAATAATAATTTTTAAATATAAAAACAATTTATTTATATATTATGTTTTGTTAATGGGTTTTGGATTAGATGGTGATTGGGTACTTTGTTAAGGTATTTCTTGATGTAAAGTCACTTGTTTAATTTCTTGTCAATTGGGGTGATATATTGGACATGATGATGATGTAGTCCCACCCAAACTTACAAAAAAATATATTATATTATAATTTTTTTTTTTAAAGTGAGAAAATCTATCATAATTTAGTTAACTTAATAGTAGGATAATTATCAATAACACTAGCATGTTGACTCATCATTGTTCTTAAAAAAAACCACACCACTATATTACTCATTGGTAATCCAAAAAAGCAAAATTTGATACATGAGCATTAACCTATTTTAAGGAAAATAAACTCTTAGCAAAACAAAAACGATTTTAAAACATACCAAATCCTATCCGTATATGAGATACCTATTAAAATCAAATCAAAACCCAAAATTAAAAAAATCTAACATACACATATAATCTAACCCGAGCAAAATATATAAAACTATACACCATCACCCACAGAAAAGACGATGGATAATGAGATCCATCGAGTGGGTGAGGTCCCAATACTAAATATGATTGAAACATTTGTACCCATTTACATTCAGAGATCGGGTGATTTTTACCAAGTTACCCGCTCCGTGTGGCATGAAAGGAAAGGGTTAGCCCCACCTCTACGGCTCGTTGTTCAAATTCTAATCATGCACCCTATAAAAATATACAAAACACACGCTGTAAGTCAGAAAGCGTGCCATTAAATCTACCTGAATTTTCCTCTGCCTTTCGCGAGCTGAAATTTGTTTGGCGACTTCGAGCCCAATTCTGTCCTTTCAACCTTACACTGCCCCGATCTGCGAGCAGAACCAGGTATGAAAACAACTGATCCTTCTCAAATCTCGAAAATCAATGAAAAATGAGCTGAATTAATGTTTTCTTCCGATTTTTTTCCTTTATAAATAGCAATTTTGGTTGGTTTTTCTTGCTCTGAATTATGGGTTTGGATTCCGTGCACGGCAGAGTCTGGTCAACGTTTGAATTACTTGGAAAAACTAATGGATATATGCCGAGTCGAAAGAACTTTTGGGTAAATGTTTTTCTAGTGCAGTTTTCATTAGGGTTTGCAGACCCCTGAAAAACCTCTAAGAAGCTATAGCAATTCTGTAAATTAGCAGGGGAAAAGCATCTGTTTTTTTGGGTAAATTCTGGTTTGTTGTTGGAATTGCTCAGGGAGAAATAACGGTAGCTTAGATCTTTTGCTTCCCTCTTATTGGGGTGATGGGGGACAACAATTTGATGGAGAAGTTCAACGCTTTGGGAGAGCGGTTGAAGGTAGGTGGAGCTGAAGTTAGCCGGAAAATGAGTGCGGGCATGAGCTCCATGAGTGACAAAATGAAGGAGCTTTTCCAAGTTCAGACTCAGGCTGATAAAATTGTTGAAGAGGCCACATCAGAGACCCTGGAAGAGCCAGATTGGGCTCTGAATTTGGAGATTTGCGATATGGTCAACGGGGAGAGGGTTAGTAGCCAGGATCTTGTTCGTGCTGTCAAGAAAAGAATTATGCAGAAAACCCCCCGGGCTCAATACCTATCTCTTGTCTTGCTCGAGACTTGCGTTAAGAACTGTGAGAAGGTATTTTCCGAAATCGCAGCAGAGAGAATCCTTGATGAGATGGTGAAGATGATTGATGATCCGCAGACAATAGTGAATAACAGGGAGAAGGCTTTGATCCTCATTGAATCGTGGGGGGAATCCTCTGAGGAACTACGGTACTTGCCTGTGTTCGAGGAGACATACAAGGTAAAAATGTTTTATTTGAATATATTGAATTATCATGATTATATTCCTGCAAAACACGTTAACATGACGTTATGCCCCTGCTTTAGTTTGGTTTGGGTGGTTTTGCCTGCTGCTTAATAGCTGATACACATTTGGTTTGGCTGTTTCCCTTGTATTTTTCTAATTTCATCACTGCAGGCAGTCACGAAAGTGGAATTATAGAATATGTAGATGCTGTTGCGTAGCTTGTGTATTTTATATATGATATGAAATTTTTCTAAATATATTTATTTTGGCAGAGCTTGAAATCCAGAGGAATAAGGTTTCCTGGACGAGATAATGAGAGTTTGGCCCCAATATTCACTCCTCCACAGACTTTTCCTAGTGGAGAACAAGTTAATGCGTTGCCTGGTGTACCACCTTCTGATGTTTCTCAGATGCCAACTTATCGAGATGTTCTTGTCCCTCAGGACAATACTTTATCTGAGGCTCATGTAAAAGAAGTGTTTGATGTTGCTCGTAATAGTATTGAACTACTTTCTACCGTGTTGACTTCTTCTCCACAGCAAGATGTATTGAAGGTAATGACGTACCTTATTTCATTTTATTATGAAAGTTGTCTGGTCTCCATCAACTAATTTGTGTCTGTTATAAGTATGTAGTTGCTTTCCTGTAAAATTTAAATACACTTTTTTTCATTTTTTAGATAAACAAGTGCAAGCCAAACTATCTTATAGCAATTATGGGTTCAAAATTTCAAATTAATAGTTATTTCCAAGCTAGATTAATGTTTGTATACTTTTTATATACTTTATATACAATTTTGCAAGTTATTACTTCTCATTTTCATTGTATGTATGTGCTCTCATGGGCCAATGTAACAAGTTGATGATAATAACTATGATCATTTCTTATTTTATGCTTGTTAGCTTTCTCTTACCCCCATGTTATGGCGTGGCAATTCCAAAAAAGAATATTAATTGCTTCAAATGCTCATTTAGGCAGTACTCCGAACTTGGGCAAATGCATTAATTAAAAGAAAATATTCCATTCATGATGTGCATATTATTATCTCCTGGAACTATATTTCCTCTCTCTCTCTGGCATCTAGCCTGATCAAACTTGTGCACAGAATAACTACCTGACTCGAGTATAACGATTTCACCTCTCAAATTTAATTATGTGGATTTTTTCAAATTTATGGATTAAATTTACATGTTGTATTTATACAGGATGAACTAACTACTACATTGGTGGAGCAATGCCGGCAATCACAATCTACTATACAGAGGATGGTGGAGAGAGCCGGTGATAATGAGGCCATGCTTTTTGAGGCTTTAAATGTGAATGACGAGATCCAACATATCATTTCGAAGTTTGAAGAAATGATGAAAGCCCCAACATCTCAATCTGCACCTGAACCTGCAATGATACCTGTCCGTGTGGAAGAGGAAGAGTCGCCTCGAGCTGCTCCAGAAGATGCCCTTGTCAGGAACCGCACTACGAAGCCCTCAAATGCCCGGTCGTCTTCTGCAGAAGAAGATGCATTGGCTGATTTAGATGAGATGATATTTGGTAAGAAAGGAGGAACATCTGAAGAACATGGTCCTAAAAAGCAAAAGGATGATGACCTAATTTCATTTTAGGCCTTCTGCTATCCCATTCATTAACTATGATTGCTTCTAGCATCTACGATATTGTACATTTAGATGGTTAGATTCTTTTTTTAATTAAATCCAGTGTAGGATATCTATTTGTCCATGATAACATTCTATTTTGAGGCAAGAATTGTTTAAACCTTTTTTCGTTCTATCTCAAGATGGTTCAGTTTTTCTCCAGTCAAACATGAGTTGACTGATTTGTTAAAAACCTTAAATCCAATAAATGAGTATTCCTTGGAATGACATTAGTTTATATCTTTTGAGTAAATAAGGATTTTCTTGATATGTTTGGCATTATTATTGTAATGAATGAAGGGTACAGAGTTTCTGTTCTGATCCCCACAAAATTGCTATGCCAGGATAACGGTATTTCTAATACCACACATACACATCCATGCAAAAGTATGCCGACACTTAAAAGATTGCCAACTGCCTTGCTAACATTTCTCTAAGTATCGAAGACATGATGTTTAAATTCTGGTTTAACATATTTTATGATGAGAATTTGTTGTTTAGTTCACGTGTATTCCTGCAATGATTCTGGATACAACTCTTACACGGTTTTCAGCAAGTGATGCATTAATGGGCGTGTCTGTTCAAATGGATTTACTCTGGTTCTTTTTCTTGGGTCAATTTTCTAGATGTGAACTTGGTGAATAAAATACAACATAAATATTGTGGTTCAATGGATGGGATGAACGCAACTGTCCGTCAATCAGTGTTCTCATCGTTGTTTAGGATATATTATTCTGTTCAATGTTAGTTGATGGTTGTGGTCCGTGTGTATGTTGGGTTCAATCCCCTTTCTGGGGCGGGGTAGGTTGCCATGGCAACACGGCATTATGTGCTGAGATATGTTTTGCTCCCATGTTTCTGAGGTGGGATATGCTATGCACTGTTCATTTTCACATGAAATACACTTGAAACTTCTTGTCTCTGTTCACATGAAAT
Organism: Pinus tabuliformis; assembly: GCA_031772625.1. Taxonomy (NCBI): domain Eukaryota; kingdom Viridiplantae; phylum Streptophyta; class Pinopsida; order Pinales; family Pinaceae; genus Pinus; species Pinus tabuliformis. The sequence goes on along the minus strand of CM062817.1, from coordinate 903,594,891 downwards.
ACCCGTGAAACTTCTTGTCTCTTGATATTACATCTCTAGCAACGATATTACATCTTAGACAGTGATTTTACACACGTTTCTTGATTTTCACATAACTTATTGTCCACCCTGGCTCTTTTTAATCTCCCGGTTCCTAAAATTATACGGCCTCTTGATTTTCGCATCACTTATTGTCCATCCTGAAACTAAATGTCTTGATTTTACATCTTAGGCTGCTAGATTGAATACGTCTCTTGATTTTCACATAACGTCTTGTCCATTCTGAAACTTGAAATGCAAGATTTGGCTCATTTTAATCTCCTCGTCACTTAAATTATATGGACTCTTGATTTTCACATTACTTCTTGTTCATACTGAAACTTGAAATACAAGAAATGGATCTTGGAATGCAAGATTGGTATCTTTTTAATTTCCTCAGTACTAAAATTATAGGGTTTCTTGTTTTTCACACAACTTCTTTATCCTGAAACTTGAAATACAATAAATGGCTTTATTTTTTGAATGATAGCAGGAAAAAGAAATTGGATCCGATTTTTCTTCCCAGTTTATATTTTAGCCAAGGCTTGCAGTCAGATTTCATTTAAATAAAGAAAAAAACAAGTTTTTTCGAGACATGTATAAAAACTCTGAACTATGATGTTTATGAAATGGCGAATTGCTTTTATGGCCCATTGAGTGACATTGGATAAATAAGCTGAACTCCTGGATTGCAACAAACTTCCTTCCGACAGTAGGTCGGACTCTGTGTTAAGTTCTCTGAACACTTGGTAGAATTATAGTCTGGATAAGGCTGTCTCCATATGCTTTAGCTGATCTAAGATTGTTAAAGACTTTGTTATCAAAGGATATATTTATATTATATTGTTATCTGTTGGGATTATTTGATAATATTTTCTTCATGAAATGTGGGAAAAATTGTTTTGCTCATCTTCCAGTGTAATTTTAATTATCTATATTGATGCCTTCCAAAAAGAGGTATTTACCATCCTTTGCTTTGATTGAAACTTACTAATGCCAGGTATTTACCATCTTTTGCACTGATTGAAACTTCGTTAGCTCTCCCTTACCCTGTTTATTACTTTCAGTATAATGGCCATCGTCATTTTGTTTGATGATCCTTACGGGGGATTTCAAGATCCCTAACCCGAATCTCGATAGGCAACTAAGCTCATTTCTATAGGCATTTCTTTTCTGTTTTGATGGGTGAGCTACAGGGTGCTTAATGCCTCTAAGATTGACCTTTGTTTAAATTACTATTAATACCTGATTGACATTTCCTTAAGTTACTATCAAATACCTATTTGGTTCAAAGAGCAAGAGAAGAATACATTTACAACTCATCAATGACACTTCAATCCTTGGATGACATTTGTTTAAGTTTCTATCAAATACCTATTTGGCTCAAAGACCAAGAGAAGAATGCATTTATAACTCATAATCGACACTTCCAATTTTAAATGATGCCATGCTAATTCTGCAATGTTATTTCAACTCTACAAGCTTTACTGAATAAGGTGTTTTGTAAGTACCTTTGCAAGTTTGTTTTGGTTTTCTTTGGTGACGTGTGAGAACATTCATATGGCATGTAACCAACCACTTTTTACTATTGTTGGGATGATGGGGCACTCCAAAACGACCCAAAAATGTTTTATAGCCTTGCGTAGGTTGCTTTCCTCGGACATCTAGTGCTATCCACAGGGTTATTTTGCCTCCTAAACAATTTATAAGGTCAAATTAAATCTTTAATAGCAATAGAATGTAGATTTCATATGAAAATATAGAACAATAGTGGAACTAATTATGCATATTATGAATTTTTATAATGCTTAGGTCCTAGGTATTGAAAATATTAATGATGAATTCCACCCCTAAGTTAAAGCATAATATCACTAAGGCAAAGAACCTTCTATGACGCTTTAAAATCACACAACCAATACATTACTCTCATTTCCATTGGGCCACGCCACATGTAAGACCCATTGTGTTCAATTATCCCTCAAAGTGCCCTTCCCTTTCGCAGCTCTTTAGTGTGCATTGGATGAGTTGAACATGCTATTTACCTTCCAGTAATAACATGGGTCATAATACAATGAATGAGCAATAATGTCATATTGCCTTAGCTCCTCTGGACATTTTAGGCATGGTATTTCTCTTCAAATGTCCCATTTTCTTTGATGTTTACAACATCAAGCTTCCCCAACCTTTATGGAATTTTACTAGCCACATACACCTACGAAACTCTTCCATAACAATCATGACAACTATAACAACTAGAGACAAACTACAACTCTTCCACATATGTGGTAATTGTGCTTAGTTCACACCCATAAGTCAAAGATTGATGGGAAGGTCAAAACATGAGCCTTGGCCTATTCATTAACCATATGGTTTTATAGATATTGTGGTAGATTGTCTCTTATAATTAAGAAGTCAACTAGGTCAATCCTTTGCTCTAGGTATATTGATATGCTTTCTTTGCCAACAAGCACCATATAACTATATGGAACGCACAAATTTAGCTATTGACAACCATGATAAATATTTTATTAATAAATGAATAGATGATGTTTACATTTTGTGAGAGGCCTTGGCTATACACTGCTTTGGGTGCATCTTGGTGAATGATCATGCCCTTTGCCTAATAAATTATGAACTAACTAATTTTTATATAACATTGCCTTCCTCTCAAAGAATGCTTTGTCCTCAAAGCATACGTAACGATGGATGTTGCTAAAGAAACGCTTCAGTGTTCCGAGAAGCTTCTTCTTCTGGTAAGTCCTTCCACTTGATCAAGTATTCCTTGATTGCATGACATCAAAGCTTCTTTTCTCTGGTAGAGAAGATACCTTCTGGTTCTAAAAGAACCCTTCCTTCATCATCTAAGGATGGAAGTGTTGTTTGCGCTGATTGATGGTTGCCCAATGCCCTTTTAAGGCAGGAGACATGGAAGACGTTGTGAACACGACTTTTCTCTGGAAGGCTTAAACTATATGCAACTTGGCTGATCTTTTTATTGATTTGATATGGTCCATAGAACTTCGGTGCCAATTTTTTTTTTCTTTTTGTTTCAAGGACAATTGTTTGTATGGCTGGAGCTTGACAAATACCCATTCTCTGACTTCAAATTCTCTTTCGGTTTTGTTTCGGTTTGCTTGTTGCTTCATACAGTTCCTTGCATTATTCAAGTTTTCTTTTAGGGTTTGGACGATCGTTTGGGTTTCTTCTAGTTGCTTTTTCACAACAGAGAGATTTGTCTGGACGGTAGCTAGATCCTTCTATTTTGCGGGTTCATATCCATACAAAAATTGGAATGGCATCATTTTTGCTAACGTATGATAAGTAGAATTATACCACCACTCAGCGAGATGCAACCATTGAGCTCACTTATTTTGTTTTGTTGTAGCGTAACAACGTAGGTAGGCTTCCAAACATTTATTGACAACCTCTGTTTGTCCATCTGTTTGAGGGTGATAAGCGGAACTCATATTTAGGTAGGTTCATATGTGGTTGAACAATTCCTTCCAGAAATTACCCTTGAATTTGGCATCTCTATCACTCACAATGACTTTTGGAAAAGCGTGTAATTTATATATGTTTTTGCAAAATATTTTAGCGATTTGTTTAGTTGAATTTGATTTCTTTATTGCAATAAAGTGAGCATATTTGGTGAGTCTGTCGACTACTACGAAAATCTAGTCCTTGCCTTCAGATACAGATAATCCTTCAATAAAGTCCATTGATATTTCTTCCCATTTTTTATTCGAAATGTTTAAGGGGTGAAGTAATCTAGGTGTCATAATATTTTCACTTTTATTTCTTTGACATGTGTCACATTCTGCTACATACTTCTGAATATCGCGACTCATCCCCTTCCAAAAGAATCATTGACGTGCATTGTAGTGAGTTTTAAAGAATCCTACATGTCCGACTAACAGTTCGTGTGACTCCTTGAGTATCTTGGATTTAAACTTGGAGTTTGCATTCAGATAGATTCTTCCTTTGTACCATAGAATATCATTCTTCCATTCAAATTTTGAGTTATCTGGAAGGTTATTGATTATCGCAATTATTTCTGGATCCTTGGCATACTCACTTCGAATCTCATTAAGCCATTTAGGAACAACAACCGACACTGCAAGTACTGTTGGTTCTTCGTCTTTCCTAGACAAAGCATTTGCTACTACATTGTCTTTTTCCCTTTTATGTAGTATCTCCATGTCAAAGGTGGCAATTTTTTCAATCCATTTTTGTTGTTCTTCGGAAAGTGTTTTTTGTTGAAGGAGGCACTGGAGACTGTTATGGTCCATTCGAATGGAAAACTTACGTCTCAAGTCCAGTGTTGTATGTGGACTTGAGACGTTCTCTTTTATTGAGTTTCTTGCTTTCAAAAGCTATTGGATGCCCTTTTTGCATTAACACTACGCCTATACCAAATCCGGAAGCATCACACTCAATGATAAATGGTTTAGAGAAATCTGGAGTTGCCAATATTATGGCATTAGACAACTTCCTTCAGTTCTTCAAAACACTTTCTTGCTTCCTCATCCCATTGAAATGAATTCTTCTTTAAAAGGTTTGTCAAAGGTGCAGTTATATGTGCATAGTTTTTAATAAACCTTCGGTAATATCCAGTCAATCCTAAGAACCCTCTTAGCTTGGATACATTAATTGGTTTGGTCCATTCCTTTATAGCTTTGATTTTATTAGGGTCCACTTTTACACCTTCATGGGATATAATGTGTTCGAGGTATTCTACTTCATCCTTTCCAAAGGTGTATTTGGATTTTTTGCATAGAACTGATGCTCTTTCAGTTGTGTAAGAACTTTATCCAGATGTTGTAAGTGCTCCTTCCAAGTTTTACTGTAAATTAAAATATCATCAAAGAATACTAATACAAACTTCCTAAGATATGGACGAAATAATTCGTTCATAGTGTCTTGGAGTGTTGTTGGTGCATTGATTAACCCAAATGGCATTACTTTAAATTCATAGTGACCTTCGTGTGTTTGGAATGCCGTTTTTGGTATGTCTTCCAACCTGATTCTGATTTGGTAATATCCTGACCTTAAGTCCAATTTTGAGAAATATTTTGCACCATGTAGTTCATCCAACATTTCATCGATAAAGGGAATTGGGAATTTGTTTTTAATCGTTATTTTGTTTAATCCTCTATAGTCAATGCATAACCTGAATGAACCATCCTTCCTCCTTACCAATACCATTGGAGCAACATATGGACTTTTACTTTTCGAGATGATCCCACACTTTAAAAAGTCTTGGATTAATCTCTCAATTTTTGTGTCTTGGTGATGTGGATATCGATACGACTTGATGTTGACGGGGTCTGACCCTGCTTTGACTTCTATTGTATGCTCAATTTCCTTGCTAGGAGGCATTTTCATAGGCAGGTCTTGAAATACCTTTTCATGTTTCTGAATTAGATCTTGTACCTCTGGTGACTCTTCGCTGATCATATTTGCAGATAACATTTCTAATTGGTGACATTGTACTCCATAAGCTGGTGCTCCTTTTCGAAAATCTTCATCCTCTGAGATGACGATACGATTTGATTCTCTAGTGCTTGGAATCCATATAATTTGTACCTCTGCCCTCCCTAATTAAATATTATGAACTATACTTGATGGTTGGCAGCGTAAATGCCTAGAGTTCGTAGCCATTGGATACCTAAGACCACATCTACTCCTCCTAACGGTATAGTGAAGAACATAGATTCTAAATTAAAGTCTTGTATCTGCAAATTAACCTTATGGCATTTCCCTACCTTTTCAATCTTCTTATGGTCAGCTACCATCACCTTCATGTTCGGTAAGGGAAATGAGAAAACATTGAGTCTCTTTGCCATGGTTGCGTCTAAAAAATTGTGGGTGCTACCAGAGTTGATGAGAACCACTACGTTCTTCTTTAAATGTCCTTTCAATTTTAGAGTCTGAGGTTGTGATATCCCTGTCATAGCTGATAGTGAAACTTGTGGAATACTTCCGTCATCTAATTTTGGAGAGAATTCTAGGGCATATTTTGTTTCTTCTATGTCGGAATCATCACTGTTTGAATCATTAGTTGCTTCACAGTTATATAGGTTCTTTGATTCTTTTCCTTTAGCACACCCATGTTTAGGGTACCACTTCTCACCACAGCGTTTGCATTTGCCTTCTTTTATCCTTTGTATTTCCATGTTAGATTTTTCGCCTTCACGACGATATGGTGGAACATATCTTGTATTATTCGTATCCACAAGCTGGGGCATTCTTCGTCTCGAATATACTTTTTTTGGTTTAGACCACAATATCTGTTCAAATTTATTTTCAGCAGTTTTTGCTTTTCGTCTTGCTACTTCTATTGACGTAATGTCATGAAGCTCAAGTTCTACTTATAGACGAGTTTTAAGTCCAGAGATCTATGATTGAATTAGACGAGATTCTGATAACCTAGGTAGTCGTGTTGCTAAGGTCTCCCATTCTCGAGTGTACTCATCCACACTTCCTTTTTGTCGTAATATGATGAGTGTTGAAAATAACTCTTCTTCCTTTACACCTTGGAATCTTTTAAAGAATGCATCCTTAAATTTCTCCAACTAATGGCGATTGTCGTCTTCTTCCACCACATATACCAATTATATGCTTCTCTTTCTAGTTTCATGGTAGCATGCCTAATATTTTCTTCATCATTGTCGAAGTCGTAAATCTCGAAGTATTCTTTTGCTATATTCAACCACGCAACGCTACGTTTTTTGTTCCCAACGAATTTGGGCATCTCGATTTTTTCCTTTTGCTGATACATTGCTAACGGTGGAGCGAAAAGAGGGTGTTGATTGGTGAATATCCCAAAGTTGCTTATTTGAAAAAATCGCGTTACTATTTCCTTGATGGGGCGTGGCTCATTTTTTTGGAGATTCCACTTTTTCGTGAGAATCCGCTGACTTTGTTGAATTTGATGAATTGTGCTCTTGATTTCCTCCATCATCTTGGAGTAGTTGTTCAGGTGTAACCTTCGACCTTCCACACAAAGTGTTCAACGACGCTATTCTCTGATTATGATTCATTTCATATTGGATCTAGTTTTCCTTGAGCTGTAGTTCTCCGATTTGACGCATCTTGAAGCTTCTTGATATTGTTGGAATGCCCGATAAATTTACTTTCGAGATCAACTAATTTTTTGTTGAAATAATTGGAGTGGCTAGTAATCCTATTCTCCAAGTCAATCAATTTTTTGCTAAAATCGGCGATTGACATCAACGACATTGAATGAGTTTGTGGACACATTGATTAGGGAACGGTTCGACCGCTAGAGAGGACATTTCACGGCATGATAGGCTGCGCAGAACTAGGAACAGTCGATGTGATCGAGCAGATGACAGGGATGGTAATGGGGGCTAGTTGATGATTGGTGGACGTAACAAGGGAAACTGCTGGTTGGGTGTGGTGGTAATTTACGGCGGAAGCGCTGGCGCAGTGAGTACGATGTGGATGCCCAACATCGGAGTTAAGGCGTTGACTGGGAGGGGGAGCGTCGACGGTCGGGGAATACAATGGTCATGATGGAACAACGGATAGGGACAGATGACGGACAACGCTGGTCGGCAGAACAACATAATATTAGTGCAGCTCAGAGGCAAAGAATGGATGGAGGAGACAGGGATGGTGTGGTGAATAGCCTGGGGGGAAATGAAAAAACAACGGAACAATGTGCATCGTGCAACGGAATAGGAACGAAATAGCGACAGTGGAACAACACTGTACGAGCAACGGATGCAGCGCAATGGTGGCTCTGATACCAGATGGAACACACGAATTTACCTATTGACAATCATGATAAATATTTTATTAATAAATGAATAGATGATGTTTACAATTTGTGAGAGGCCCTGGCTATATACTGCCTTGGGTGCTTCTTGGTGAACAGACATGATCTTTGATCATGCCCTTTGCTTAATAAACTATAAACTAACTAATTTTTATATAACACTATATTGGAGATTGAGCCTTTTATATTAAGTGGCCCATAAATCATGCTAGTATCTAGTTAAATGTGCCCATCTCTAATCTCAACAACCATTTTTCCTCTTCCTCTCTTGTTGTGTTGCAGCCCCCTTCTTTCTTCTGCAAACAACCATTTTGATTGAATTTATAGGACCTCTTCTTGGGGGTAAGAGGAATGGGGTAAGAGGAACCAACCTTGGATTATCTAAAATGATATTATCCTTTCTATAATTCACATCTATTTTAAACATGTCTCACCCCTTGTTCCAAAGAATCCTCAACATGGACACGCCTCTCCTTCACTGCATCATGTGGGCTTCCATGAAATTGATCAAAATGTTTCCTCTAGTTCTTATTAGCGTTGAAGTTTAAGATTGATCAATTTGTATTTAAATGTGACACTTAAATCTTAACAATTTGTTCCTTATCTTCATGTTCTCCAATGTAATTCCACCCGCAACCAAAATTGGGAATATGTATTTATGGATGTCATCATCGGCTTCTGACTCTCCTAAGGTGAGGATGTTATCCTCTATCTTTTTTGTGGTTGATCTTTTAATCAAATATGCTCATTTCATTATTTTAACCACCTAGTTAATATTTGCTGAAGTTGTTGGTTTCAAAAAGTGGAGTCTCCATAGCGTTCCCCGCCATATCATTAGTAGAAATCCTAAATTTTGTTAGTAACTTTAAGCAATAACTTTTCAAACTAATGAGAGTGCTCTTTAATAGGAATATTATGTATCACATTCAAATAAATGGATTAAATAAATAAAGAAATGCTTGGAAAAGTAATTTTGAATGATGCACGAAAAAATAAATAATTTCATCTTATATAATATTACTACACTACATGTCACTGAAACAAGTAGAGTCCATGTCACCATTGACACACTAGGAGATGAAAATCATCTTAAGCATTATCCTTGTTCAATAAATGGATTGAATAAAACATCAAAAAAGGGTTTAACCTAAGGTTTGATGGAGCTACCATCTAGGTGAATGTGGAGATGAGAGGTGGGTTTGAAACTCTGAATTGAGTGACTTACAACCTCAAATGGATTTTGCAATTAAAAAGTATTCTTATTTCTTTGTATAATGTCAAGAGTATGAAACCTATTATTATGACACATACAAAGTATAGTAAAGTGATTTTATAAATGAAAGTAAATGGCATGAGTTTAATCTCATGACTTCTCGCTGTGGAGAGAGGTATGAGTGAATGATTTTTGTAATTTAGGAGTATTTAAGTTATTAAAATGATATTAATTTTTAATATGGCTAGATTTATTTGGTGTACGCTTATTTATTAAGAGTTTTGAATTTTGATCATTTTACAAAATGAAATCCTTGAAATCTAATCATGTTAGTAGAATTTCACAATAATTGTTTCATATCAAAGCAAAATATTACTAAAGAGATAAAGTTCACATATAAGACACTATCATAAAAAATTCCGCCATAAGTGATTCCACTTGGAATATGAGCTAGAAACATGAACTAGTGTTTCTACATGTTTTTATACAATGATTATTATACAAATTTGGATAGACAATTATTTTATTCATGTCAAAGAATCCAAGGAGAAGCATAGATTAATTCAGAAGTCAAATTCATCCATATTCCATGATTATAAGGCTAAATATCAACATCACGATGGAATTTGCACCAGTGTCACCAAGTTACAAGCTCGACATAACCAAAATTGTTAATTGCAGCACTCAGTGTCAACAAAGGACATTTATCAGTCTTTCCTTTATCTCTTTGGACCCTTGAGTTCCTCTTGCAAACATTGCAAATATCTCTAGAAAGAGATGGGCCAAACCAAACACCTTCAACAGTTTTGGAATGAAAAATGTGAAGTATTTTGGGACTCAAAATTTGAAAGTCTACAAGCAAATGCAACTTCCCTCAGGGAAGCGCTCAATCAATGCAACCATCGTTCGACATTTGGAGAAGGCAAACTTGTGAATCCAACATCGGAAATTAGACTCGTTGCAAGAGAAAACATGTCCATCAATCAAGTTGAATAAGGAAGACCAAAAGAAAATCAAAGGAATGCAAAATAGATCTTACAACAATATTTTTTTATCATGAAATGCAAGTATGTGTTTTTTGTTGTTGTAGTATGTCCATTGTTACCCAAGAAGTGCAATAGTTTCAAGAGTCAGTATTAGAATCCATAGCAGTAATCTGCTAGTAGAATCAACTTGGGATCCATCTCCCTCCTTAGAAGCCATGTACTTGTCAGGCCAGGCAGTAACTCTCCAAAGGTAGAAAAAACTGATTCGTTTAATTATTCCATAGGTAGGTTGTTGTTATATACATTAGGAGTGATTTTTCAGTTCATCTCCCGATGACTGTTCACATTCCTGATTTATTTATTTACAAATTCCCCCAATCATGAAGATTAGGTGTCAACATTCCCCCCCTTAAACTGAAGGGATGTTGGTGAGTCCAAGCATCATTCTGAATCGTTCAAGCTTTTCCTTTCCAAGTGCTTTGGTGAAGATGTCTGCAATTTGCTCATTTGTGGAACAATGACGGAGATGGATTGTTTAGCCTCAACATGATGTCGAATAAGACGATATTTAGTATTGATATGCTTTTTTCGATCATGGAACTTTGGATTCTTGGCCAACTTTATTGCAGAGGTGTTATCAATCATGAGTGGAGTTGATTGTACTTGTTTTACCAAAAAATCTTCAAGAATTTTCCTGAGCCACACAATTTCTTTCGTTGCTTCAGCTGCTGCCACGTATTCTGCTTCTATTGTGGAATCTGCTGGAACTGATTGTTTGCGTGATCTCCAGGAGACAGCTCCTGATCCAAGACTCATAGCATATCCTGAAGTAGATACCCCAGTTTCTTTGTCTCCATCGAAGTCTGAATCAGAGTATCCAATCAAGCTGAAGTCATCCACCTGTGTATACTTGATTCCAAGGTCTTGAGTTCCCTTCAAGTACCTTAGAACTCTTTTTGCAGCAGACCAATGTCCCTCACAAGGCTTTTGCATGAACCTGGAGAGGATTCCAACAGTAAATGAAATGTCTAGTCTGGTAGTAGTGAGGTAGATGAGACTTCCTACAAGCTATCTATACTTTGTTGCATCCTCAAATTCCTTTCCTTCAATAGATGTGAGCTTTAAGTTTTGTTCCATTGGAGTAGAAAGAGGATTGCACTCTATCATGCCAAATCTGTTTAACAAATCTCCAATGTATTTCTTTTGAGAAAGAAATATGGATTTTGGATGTTGGGTTACTTCAATGCCAAGATAGTAATGAACATAGCCCAAATCAGTCATTTGAAAACTTTTCCCCAATTCCTTCTTTATGGATGCAATGTAGATTTCATTGTTTCCTGACATTAAAAGATCATCTACATATACTACAAGATACACAACTATTTTGCCAACTTTCTTGACAAATAAAGTTGCATCATCAAGATTAAAATGATTGAAGTTGAGTTTCAGAAGATTCTCAGTTAGTTTTTCATACCAGGCTCGCGGTGCTTGTTTGAGGCCATACAAGGACTTCACAAGTTTTCATACTTTATGTTCATGTCCTTTCACAGCAAATCCTTCAGGCTGGGACATAAAAACATTCTCTTTTAGATCTCCATTCAAGAATGCAGTTTTTATATCCATTTGATGGACTTTCCAACCGTTCTGAGCTGCTAGTGCAAAGAGTGTCTGGATGGTGGCCCATTTTGCTGTGGGGGAAAAAGTTTCCTCATAATCAACCCCTTCGTTCTGTGCAAAACCTTTTGCCACAAGCCTAGCTTTGTGCTTGTCAAGTGAGCCATCAGCTTTGTACTTGTTCTTGTAGACCCACTTGCAGCAAATTGGTTTGGTTCCAAATGGAGGATCAACCAGCTTCCAAGTGCCATTCTTTATGAGGGCATCATACTCCTTTTGCATCGCTTCTTTCCATTCATCATGAGAAGCAGCTTCTTTGAAGGAAATTGGTTCAAAATCTGTAGACAAGTTCAATTCACAATCATAAGTAACATCCATATCAACAGGTGAATTAGAGTCATCTACATCACATCCATCTTGTCGGTTTGAATTTCTAGTTCCTGTTTTTCCAATTTCATCAGGATGAACACTTTCAAGTGTCTTTGTCAGCCACTTTGGGGGACCTTTCTGAGATGGTCCAGGCTGATCTGTTGATTGAGTTGGGACTGAATCAAGATTGAGTCTCCCAATTCTATCAATTACATCACTTAAAGCATCATCCGTTGTTGGAGTTTCATGCAGAGGAGATTGTTCTTCAGAAGAAGATTCCACATGTTGTTCTAGTATAGGAATCCCCCTTCAAGATGTGGAATATGATTATCAAATTCTTGAAATGATTTTGTTTTTGTGAATCTATCCAAGTGATCAAGTTGCCGCTCAACAACATTGTCAGATTTGGATGATTCAAGAAAAATGACATCTCTAAATACAACAAACTTTTTATTTACTTCATCATAGAGGCGGTATGCTTTAGAGGTGTTTGAATACCCCAGGAAGATACACTTACGACTTCTAGCACCAAGTTTGTTTCTATGTACCTTTGGTATCAAAGCATAACAGGTGGAACCAAAGATCCTGAGATGTTTTACCGAAGGAACATGTCCATACCACAATTCATAAGGAGTCTTGTTTCTTATAGCATTAGATGGACATCTATTCTTTATATATGCAGCACATAGAACAGCATCAGCCCAAAACATTATCTTTACATTTTTGAAGAAAAGCATGGATCGTACCATATTCAAGATTGTTCTATTCATTCTTTCCGCTACACCATTCTGTTGGGGATTATAAGGCACAGTTGTTTGATGTTTGATCCCATGTTGGCGAAGATAGTGTTCAAATTCATTTGATGTATATTCTTTTCCATTATCAATGCGAATAGACCCAATATGAGATTGTGCATCATTTTCAATCCATTTATGAAAATTCTTGAATGTTTGAAAAGCATCAGATTTGTTCTTCAATAAATAAACCCAACACATTCTGGTGTAATCATCAATAAATGTCATGATATATTTATTTCCATCTGCAGAAGGAACAGGCATTGGACCACATAAATCTGAATGAATGAGTTCAAGCTTCCTATGTGCTCTTGAATGTGAATCATGAAAAGACTGTTTGCTATGCTTTCCTAGAATGCAAGCATCACATTGCTTATGTTTCCTAGGAATTGTAGGCAAACCAGCAACACCATTTTTCTTCAATAAGCGGAGACTGTCATAGTTTAAATGTCCAAATCTAGCATGCCATAATAAACTTGATGGAAATGTACCGTCTTCATGATGAGAAATATATGAGAAATGTTGTGCATGAGCATAGGTTCCTTGCAGTTTGAGAAGTGTTTCTTCTTCTATTCCCCTCATGACAAGTGAGTGGTCAGATGATTTTCTTACCTCAAGCTTGCCATCAAACATATGAATGGAGTGACCTTGCTGGCGGATGTGGACCAAGGACAGCAAGTTTCTCTTGACCTGTGGGAGATATAGAACATGATCCAGAAGAAAGTCTGGAAGACCAGGCAGTTTAAGCCTGATTGTGCCAAGCCCTGATGGCTTGATTTTTGACTGATCTGCAAAGTATACTGCTCCATCAACATTGTTAGTGAAATATTCAAAAAAATCTTTTCTATGAGTCATATGACAGGTTGCTCTTGAATCAAGCAACCAATCATTTTTCGAAGAAGCAAGTGAAGCATTAAACAAATCTTCATTTATTCCAATGTTACATTGTGCCTCAATATAGTGAGCAGATTCAGGTGCTTTACCTTTGTCTATATCATCAGTTTTACCTTTCTGCTGGTTTCTTTTCTGCTCAATTTTGTCCCATGGTAGCTTGCATGTAGAAGCATCATGTGATCCATTTCGTTTGCAGCGAACGCAATGCAGATCTGCCTTTTCTCCTTGAGAATGTCTGCCCCCCCTGCCTCTGAAGTATCTTCCTCTTCCTCTTCGTCCACCTCTTCCTCTTGTAGAATCTTGAGCAGGATGCTTTTCTTTATGAGCAAGGCACACAGTCCCTTCAGAAGATTCAAGGGCTATCTTCTTTCCAAAGGCTTTCTCTCTTTCAACAAACTTTTTCACAAGAGAGTCAAAGGTTATATCTTTAAGATTTCCATTTGCTTATAAAGACTCAAGATAATTGGAGTAGGTAGGATAAAGTGCCTTGAGAAAAGAAATAAGAGGAATATCCAATTCAACCTTAGTGGATTTGATATCATGCATTATAGACTTTACTTCAGATGCAAGAGCAAGAGGATCATTATTTTTCAGTTCAAGAGTGAAGAGTTTAATCATGAACTGAAAAACTTCTAGTGCAGAATGTGAGTCATAGAGTTCTTTCAGCGTTTGTAAAGCTTCAAAGGCAATTGAATATGACGAAATATGGTGACTCACCTCTTCGTTTACAGATGCCACGATTAATGCATAAGCTTTGCTGTTCTTGTTTTCCCAAATGACGAGTTCTTTCTCTGAGGTAGGCTGTACTGGGTCATTGTCTCCTTCTCCGACACACACTCCTTTCCACAACTCATTGAAGATGAGGGTGTGTTTTATCATCCGGGACCATTCAAGATAGTTCTCCTTGCCAGTGAGAACTATTCCTACCATAGAGATGATTGAATGCATTCTGTAAAAAAAAACTTCTGCTGATAGAAAAAATTCTTCTGCTGATATATAGTGAAATTGTACTCAAAAGGGCAAAAAGATTTCAAATACTTTTATGTACTGTTTCTTCAAATCCCTCCAAGGATCCTCATATAATATATCCACCATATTCCATTCTACAAAAACACATTCTACAAACTATTCAATATATATATATGCTGGTCAATATATATATCATTCAAGCCACAGTTCAATGGGACAGCGCATTCAAAACATATGCTGGTCAATATATATATCATTCAAGCCACAATTCAATGGGATAGCGCATTCAAAACATATGCTGGTCAATATATATATATATATATCATTCAAGCCATAGCTCAATGGGACAATGTTAAATAACGTCTAATAATTCAAACGCATTCAAAACTCAAAACGATAATACCACTGCGCATTCAACATTCAAACATTAATACGACTACGCATTCAAAACGCTGTGACCTTGCCGTCAGCACTGAGAATTTATTTAAACTTTCAAAACTTGCGTTGCAGCCCACATGGGAAAGAAAGGATTCTGTCCAGTTTTCAGCGGCGTACAAGGAGGCTTCTCCGTTCTGGAACTCCCACTTCCACTGGCGATAGCTATGCTCTCTTTCCGGAAAGCCTTCACCAATACGTCAAAGAAATTAAATTAAATGAAGTACTATCTACGATGCGGACGATTATACCTTGACTTCACATTTAAGCCCGCGTACTCAGAATCTGGAATATACAAATGCTTGAAGCAATCATCCCTTGACTTCACATTTAACTCCGCGTACTCAGAATCTGGAATATACAAATGCTTGAAGCAATCATGTGTAAGTTCTAAGGAATTTACAAGTCACCATGGTTCAAGGCGTTGTGTGTATGAGAGAATTCGCAACTCGGTCATGTGAGAGCGAAATGAGCTTGGACAGGTCTGCATAGAGGCACCAACGCATCTCTGGGCATGTCAGGCCATCGACAGAGGCAGAGCAGCGCTCAGGACTGAGGCAGTGGCAGACTATTTCAGGACAGAGGCAGTGGCAGCGCTCAGGACAGAGGCAGTGGCAGAGATGAAGGGAGTTACAACTATTTTTAGAACTGGCTCTGATACCATGTCAGGCCAGGCAGTAACTCTCCAAAGGCAGAAAAAACTGATTCGTCTGATTATTCCATAGGTAGGTTGTTGTTATATACATTAGGAGTGATTGTTCAGTTCATCTCCCGATGACTGTTCACATTCCTGATTTATTTATTTACAAATTCCCCCAATCATGAAGATTAGGTGTCAAAATCAAGCCACTGCGCCTTCTTTTTTTGGAATTAATATAGTTAATCATATATATATATATATATATATATATATATATATATATATATATATAATCATAATATCTTTGGCCTCTGTTTCTTCATTTTTTTGTTTAGTTTGGGCCTTAGTGGCAGACTTCCATGTTTAGTTTCTCCTTCTTCGTTTGTCGTTTAGTTTGGGCCTCGGTCGCCGGCTTCCTCATTAGTTTCTCCTTCTACACTTATGGCTTAGTTTGGGCCTCAGTCACATGGTTCCCTATTTAGTTTATCCTTCTTCATTTGTCGTTTAGTTTGGTCCTCGATTCAACCTTGGCCTTTATACCCTTCATCTTCACCATAATATATGAAAAAATATGAGAAAAAAATAGTTGAGGTTGTGAACACTACTTTTAAAAGTTTCCCTCGCTCAAAGCCAATAATGGGGGGGGGGGCCCAAGGGATTGGAACTAGGGTTTCATCTTGAAGACCCCAAGGCCTCGATACTTGCATCAAACCCATTCATATTCCAAGATGAGCACCAACAAACTATTATAGGTGGTGGCAAAGAAGTTATTTGGCAAACCCTAGCTTTGCATCATCGTAGAAGTGGAAGCGATCATGGCAATAAGTTATTCGGTTTCTCTAATGCTAATTTGAGTAAGGTTTAAGTAATTCAATTTTTTCTTCTTCATTTGTCATTGAGAAATTTGAGTATGGTTTAAGTAATTTGATTTATCCTTCTTCATTTTCCATTTAGTTTGGGCCTCGGTCGCAAGCTTCCCTATTTAGTTTCTCTTTCATTTGCCATTTGGTTTTGGCCTTGGTTGCAGGCTTCTATTTTCCAGCTTTCTTTTTTTTCCACTTGCTTCTATTCAACCTTGGCCTTTCTACCCTTCATATTCACCACAAGATATGAAAAAAATCTAAGAAGAAAACAGTTGAGGCTTTGAACATTGCTTGTAAAAGTTTCATTCACTTAGAGCCAGTAACAGAGGAGAGGACTAAGGGATTAGGTCTGGGGGCTAATCCTACAGACCTCAAGACCCCAATACTGGGATTAAATCTATTCATAGTCCAATACAAGCACCAAAAAAGTATTACAGGTGGTGATAGTGAGGTTATTTGGTAAACCATAGCTTTGCGTCAAGCGGTGCAAGTGGAAGTGATCATGGCGGTAATTTATTTGATTTCTCTAGTTGCAATTTGAGTAATTTGAGTATCATTTGGGTAATTTTATTTCTCGGTACCCAAATGATATTTATAATTTTTCCATAAGATTATTATAGAACTATGCATACTTCCTTAACAACCTCCACACCAAGGTTCAATTCCAACAATGAAATAACCTTTCAACTGAATTTTTCATTGAATAACCTCACTTCAATCCCTTCCCTAGTTCCTCTTTCAAACATAGGTCACTTTCTTCAACTTTTAAACATGAACCAAGTTTAGTATGTGAGGTATTCTGACACCTCCTTTCAACTTGAAACAAATAATTAGTTCTTATTAAGTTTAACATGAAATTTCATGGCTCCTGGTTTTACATACAACTTGTAACATAGACCCTTGAGGACATTGTATTCAACATCTCTTGCTAGCCATGATCTTTGGGGATTTTAAGCTTAGTATTCCCATGCAATGTCTCAAATATTTCCTTAAACCTATAGTATACCAATATAAAAGACTCATATGGACATATAACCATTAACACTTTGTGGCTATTTTAACATACAACATTACTCAACATTCAAGTAGGATGATAAGATCTTTCATGCATGAAATAACAAATTCAAAGGAAATAAATGTGAGATTCTAAAGCTAGATTCCTCCTATCCCTCTCAAGATATCAAGGTACCCCTTATTCCTACTTTAGCAAGGATTCCTTCATCCCTCAATTCAATCTCCCTTGTTTATTCATCATTTTCTCCACCTATCACTTTTTCTTATCACATTCTTGAGCTTTCATCACATTTCTACTTACTAACTAAATTTTCATGGATAGGCCCATGATGGCTTCCTCTCTTTTTCAAAATATTTCCTTCTCTCGTATTTTTTATAGTAAGATTTTCCTTAGACTCTTTCTCCCATATTGTCCACTTAGAGAAATAATTTCTCATTTTGTCCCCCCTTCCCTCATGGTGACCATATCCATGTATCTACTTCTTTGGGTGAGCCTAAACTACTCGTTAGTGATTTAATCATCCTTATTTTAACATCACCAACCTTTTAACATTTTGTTTCGCTCAAAATACCAACAGAAACCTTATACTTTTTGTCAACTTCCCATTAAACTTTTTGGTTTCTTCCGTGTTCTCTCTCCTCTTTTCATCACACATCATATCATATGGATCTAGTTGGTTTCACTTTTGTTACTGATTTGAGGTTTAGGCCCCTCACAACTTTTGTCTCAAATTAGGGAATCATTTGATAGGTCTCCACTCTAGTCATATCTCCATTATATTAAGGTTATAAAAGTGCAAGTTGAAGGAGCCACTTGATTTTATTTTGTCAAGTTAAAAGTTACATTATGTCTTATAGCACAATTTGCCTATGTACAACATGATACAAGTCCTTTGTTCACTAATTTATAAAGACCTTATCTATAGATTTTTAACGACCTCAGTATGATGGGAAATGCAATCAACATTACAAATTGTAGGCTAATGATTTTCATTCATGATTGTAAACATTTATTAGTCAAGGATAATCTAAGAGATTTTTGTGACAAGAAATTTTTTTATGGTTTCCATTAAAGTTAGTGTGTTATTAAGGGTTCTTTGATATGACAGTTAGTTGACTACAAGTTGTTAGCACATACTATTTTGTTCCGCTTGAGGGTAAAATATTTTATGTGAGAATATTACTTCTGACTGCCAGTTCGAAGCCCGAATCCTTGTAGGTACTAATGAGAAAATTATAGGTGGTTTCGAGTTAGAAGCTTGGCACCTTATAGGTACTAAAATATTTTATAAATCAACTTTAAAATATATGTATTCACTTTCACAAAGGGTCAACTAGACATTCATTGTCATATTTCCTAGAGAGGGTTTTTCTAGATACACTTGAGTTGAAAAATGTGGACACGAGTCTAACTGATACATTCATCCAAGAATGTGGATAATGTACTAAATAAAAGTTACAGGAGGTACAAGAGCTCAAACTAAAAGGAAACACTAAGAAAAAGATGCGGGTATGTTTTTCTAGAGTGAATGCTTCAAATAAAAACTACTTTCACCTTTTACTATTGGACTTAAGGACAACCCTTCCCTCTTTAGAATCGCCATCAATTCTTCTATAAGATGTGCCTCTTGCTTACTTTCAGGAAATTGGTGTGCCTTGTTGTACACAATTGGTGGAACACTAAAAGGCACAAGAAACACATCAAAATATGATAATCAATTATTTAGCTACCATAAATATTAAATGGTTGGAAAGATTGTTAACACAACAAATCCAACTAGTTGAATTGAGATGTTTTAGCTGGAATGTGAATTTCCTATTGACAAAAGGATTCAAGGGAACTCATCACTTACCTAATTTGAGACAAAACTTACTTTGGCTTGATTATTCAATCAATTTTACCAGATTCATTTTCTTTTATTTTACTACTTCCAGTGATGTTTATAACAGGAAAATAAAATGTTTTCTTTCTTTCACTACTTCCAGGAATGTTTTCGACAGGAAAAGAAAATGTTTTCTTTTGTTGAAGATATATTCAAAAATATTAGAAAGGGTTGAAAAGAAGGTAGGAGATTATTTGTGTAAATAATTGAAAAAACTTAATATGAAATTGATTATTTGTTTAAATAATCAAAATAACTTTTATTTTGTTGAAATATGTAGTCTAGGGGACATAACCACGGTGATTGTGACTGGTTTGATGAGGATGAGTTGTTCATTTCTCCCAACCAAATCGTAACAATCAATAAGCTTGTGGTTAAAGCGAACAAAGAACTTGTTCGTTTGGTTCACAATAGAGATAAAACTCTCGAGATTAAAGATATGATCAACATCTTGAACCAAAATATTCAGAGATATTAGGTAATAACCATATTTTAAAATGATTTTTTTATGTCATAAGTTCAAATGAAAGTTTTGTTTCAAAACTTTTACATTATATAATAAAAAAACATTTTATTTCTTATAAAGGATTTTTTGGCAAAGACACCACAACATCCACCCACCACGAGCCAGCATATACCTGCAAGGCTATTTGCTTCTCCACCTTTGAGTGGCCATAGTCCCAGTTGTCGGATTGGGTCCACATCTTTGGCTAGGACCCATGCACACATGCCCCTAGATATTGCTTCAAATGAGGCACACGAAAGTAATTTTACGATTGTGTTTATAAATTTTATGGTGGTAATTTATGATTGTGTACTTATAAATTTTGTGCTTTCAATGGCAGAGCATGTTGTACATGAGGATCCTCGAACCGAAGAGGAGCACACGACAACCATTCGTACAATGTTGACTAGTGCACTAGGTAGCTAATTACATTGCAAAGGCATTTTTAGTATTAATGAACTACTTCAATGATATTGCCTTTAAATGAGTTCTTTGAATCATTGTGTAGCCTTACCTTTTCTTCATGTAGAAAGAGGATTACAATTAAAAATATTTAATGGAAAATGGTGTATTAATTACAACCTTTCTTGTTTCAACTCTAGAGCATGTAGAGGATAAGGCTAAACAAGAAGAGGAACATATGGCCACATCCAAAACTACTACGCTTGCCTCTGCTACTCAAGCAGGTAAAGAACGATTTAATGCTCTTTTTATTAATGAAATACTTGTAATATTAATAACAACAAATATCAATTTGAAATTTCTTTCTTGTTGCACCTGATCATACGTCCCTCTTGCAGCGACCTTGTGTCGTGAGTACATGACTAGGTCATCAAGAATACTTCTAGAGGCCATAAAAACTAAATGGGAAGAAGGAATTGATGTCCTCCTTTCTTAATACATTTCAAAAAAAATGAAAAATAAATGATTGTACTAGTTATATAATTAGAATCATCAAGTACCATATTGTGAAAACATATTTTTGATGATAAATCTATTGAGATGAATGATTTTGTATTTATGATTAATGAATGAATGAATGTTGTATGTTAATGAATGATTTCTATATGTTTCTTTATGTACAAAACCACATGTTTCTTTATGAATTTTTGTTTTGTTAGTGTTTATGCATGAACCTTAATGTGTTTCTTTCAACTATTTTCTAGTATATAGATGGGGTACTGGGGAATTAAGAGTGATGTGACGGGGGGAAGGGCCACAAGAGGTTACACCTTCATGTGGTTGGCCATGTTCAATGGAGAATAAATTAGGATCCAATTACTCTTGGAGAAAACCCCTCTCCATCCAATAGAGCCAAATCAAGGGAGGTTTGCTCTAAGACTAGACTACTCCAACAAATTATTATTGAAACCAAGAGGAGCTCATTCATGTATTCATGAACTCAAGTCTTTTCAATTATTATTTAGTCATTAAAATATTTGTTAATTTGTTTGATTATTTTGTTGATTCTTTAAGTGTTGGTTGAATCAGTGGAACAACTACTAGAGGAGATTGCACTAGGAAGATCTGGCATTGACTCAGAGCAATATCTATACAACTATGGGACCTTTAATTGAGGTATTTTATATACTTTTATTACTTGGTTGTAGAACCTTTTGCACGAGTTATGAAAACATTTTCAATGAATTATGATGGGTGGGTGGGAGGGTGCATAGGAATATATGGGTATAACTTGTAAAAATGGTGTAGCTTATATGATCAATAAGAAAGATGGGTATATATCATAACAATGGTATAACTTATATGACCAAGAAGAAATATGGGTATAGCTTGGGATATATAGTACATTCATTCAAATAGAGTGATTTTGGAGCTTGCATGCTTGTGGACATAACATCGATCTATGACAACTATATGTACACATTTATTGTGTTTCCTGATAAAGGATCCTTTCATGGGACAACCCCTCCATGTTACCTTTTCAAGACATACAAAACATCTCACATGGTTATTTTAATTGATGGCTTGCTATAAAATAATTATTCAATGGTGCATTCATATATAGGATTTCAATATTCACCATAATCCATCTCCTTAAAAAGAAACAAATAATGAAGATGGTCATAATCTTCTTGTACACTTAAACATCTAGAGTATATATCCTCGACTTATGGTCCATCCATATCCATGACAGTGCATTCCATATTTGCAATTACTTCAACCTATTTACAAAAGAGATAAGGAGATATTACTACCAAAAGTGCACTCTAATTCTCCAACGACCAAGAGTAATTTCCCACTATTCCTTACACACCCATATATTGATTGAATGACACAATGTCCTATCTTTCCTCCAACTACTAAAAGTAAAATAATGGGAGTAGCAATCATCATGCTTCATTTTAGGATTTGAATGAATTCCTCTACTTTGGTCTTCTAGAATTCTACCTGACATCTATTGGAATCTTCATCGGAAGGTTCATCAATCAAAAGGAAGCAAGTGTTTCATCAAGAATTCCAAATTGTGGGAATTCATGGGATGATGGTATGATGACAAAAGAGGTGAATCAAATCAAGGGTTTGAAGTTCTTTCAATCAAGAAAGTTGTTATGAGAATTCTAGATGACCTAAAGGAAAATGAGGTATGTATGCTTGAATTTGATATTGTAGATTCATGTCATATGGTTGCAGGTAACGTGGATAAATGTTCTATCTTGAGAGCATGCTCAAAAGAAATAATCTCCTCCTTTGAAAGGATGTTGGAAGGAATGGGTCACACATTTTCTAGATGAAATCAACATAATATGTCCTCATATGAAATATGAGGTGGTTGACAAAATTGGAGGAACTATGACTGGAAGTTCCTAGAAGGAAATGTGTGAAGAAAGTAAGGAGATCATGAAATATGCAACTATGGAAAAGGAAATCACCATCCAAGGACTGAAATATTTGACTAGATATATCCATAAAATATATAAAGACTCTGATGAAGTCGGGAAAATAAAGAGACCCTTAAAAATATATATCTTTTGGAGATGTGTCAATGTGTATGTAGGATGCTGATGCAAACTAGAAGATGTCATGATGAAAAAACATCACAAAGGTAATTCTAATTTAATGTTCATTCCTTATTTTTGAATGATATATGGATGGTTTTATGTAGGGATGCCAATGGAATATTTATGGATATCTTCCACCCCTGATGACCATGTATCAGGATGAAATATCCTGAAGAAAACATGGCATGAAGAAGGAAGCATGGAATGAAGGAAGACTAGATAGGAACTAATGGATCAC
Organism: Pinus tabuliformis; assembly: GCA_031772625.1. Lineage (NCBI taxonomy): Eukaryota > Viridiplantae > Streptophyta > Pinopsida > Pinales > Pinaceae > Pinus > Pinus tabuliformis. Next base: position 903,571,632 of record CM062817.1, on the reverse strand, counting down.
TCTCTGATGAAAGGAATAATTACATGACCAACTCATAGATGAAAGTGATGGATGGCCTATGCCCTACGAAGAAGTCCCAAAACATGAAGACTCCTGAATAAATAAAAGAAGCTCATGACATCGTGAGGAGGAGTTCTTCAATCAGCTGGCTTTCCCATAATCTCCACCTAAAGAGATGTTGTAGGTCCCTAATTAAGAGGGAGCCTGGAAAAAAGTTTCTAACTTAGTAGAAACTTGGAATCAAATTCCTAAGCCAAGAGGTAGCTTAGGTACATTCCTTCCGTAGGAATGAGTACATTCCTTCAATAGATATATCCTCCCTAATTGAGAGGGAGAGATAGACACATCATTCTTGTTTTCACTTGGGAAGACATATTGGAGGATTGGGTAAACATCTGGCATCCAATGCTCTTTGAGGATGAGTTAAGGCATCCAAGATAAGAGTAGTCGTAGAGGACCATTATTCTTTGAGGACTTGGAATCCAAGATAAGAATAGCCCTGGTGGAACATACTCTGAGAGAACCTGGGTGGGGTATGTTCTAAGAGAGACAATGATGAGGGTGTCTATACATCGTTGGTCTTGCCAGCATTGTGCTCTGATCTTATGGAGAGATAGAGTTGTTAGTCAAGGCCTTTCTATGTGAAAATTCTATATGATATGATGCTATACAAATGGGTTATTAATATGACTCTTCTTATGAAAATTCTTCATATTTGGAATGTCCAAGTACTTTGGATGAATTATGAATACCTCCCTAGTTAAGAGGGAGTGCTGAAAAGTGTAACTAGGTTCCGTCTTCATAATGACATGTGTAATTATGATTTTATATAGTTGATGTAAAGAAGAAAAATAAAATTATTTTTGTGTGCTTGAATCATGTGTTTCATGATTAAGAAATTTTATTTTTTGTTAACGCTCCCATTGTGAGCCTTTAGGATGAGTCATCATGTCATACAAGACTACTGAATCAATGGCATGTATGAAAGACCCTTCTTGGGCATGTTACATATTTATTGGAGTCATTGTAAGAGTCAAAATACCCTCCAAGGCACAATCCATGTGCTACAAACAAGTCGACCTAAAGACACTTCATGTCAGCCTCAAAGGATGTGTCAAGAAGCCTATATATAGAGCCATCGATCTCATTTGAAAGGGAGACACTCAAGCACAAGAGAAGTTCAATCAAGGGATAAAAGGAAGTATTATAGCCTAGCGAAGGTTGGAGAAGCACAAGAGAAGGAAGAACTAAATTGTTTGGGCTTGTTTTGGATCAAATTTCCCACACGTGTGAAGGGTTAAGGTATCTCCTTACTGCAATCTAGGCCGAGATACTACATCTATCCTAGAAGGCTGAAATCAAGAAATAAAGGATCATTATTGGAAGTTGAATTGAAGAACAAGCAACCCACATCCAAGTGAGGGAGAAGGGAGGAAGTTTTTTTCCATCATAGAATTAATCTAGGGTTTGTGAAAGGGTCAAAGTAGAGTGTAGTGTCAAGAAAGAATTGAAGTTGAAGGTGAAAATATCAAAGGCAAGGTTGATTTGGTCTTGGAGGGATCTTGGTCAAGGGTCTAGGTCTTGGTATTCGTCAATTGAAGTCTCTATAATAATAAGAATTCGTTGTGGGTTTTCCTCTCAAGTGGGAGAGTTTTTGGCCCTGGTTGATTGCCTACATTCTGTGTCTCTTGTCTCTTTATTGTTTATGCATTGGTAGTTGTTTGATGAAGAAGAACACAATAATAATATAAGTAAAAAAGATGTCCTAATCTAAAGAAGTAAAAATCATTCACAAGCAGTTATCATTATAAAGAAATCACTTAATCTTGATACCCTAGATTTATCAAAAAGAGTAATGCATGTTCCATCAACAAGATGGCTTCCAGCCTCGGATCTATTTTCTATTTTTGTTCTTGATCATATAAACACACTTGGAATATAATATATGGGTATAACTTATAATTATGGGATGTTGGTAGTTCAACTACCAATTCCTTTTCTAACTAATTTCTTGGAATATGGGAAAAATAAGTTTTTAACTTTTAGCTCAACAATAAATTATTAACAAGGTAATTTTAGTAGGCAATGGTTTTCCACCATTTCCCCTTAATGATTCCCTCTCGTGGCATCATAGTCAATGTAGGTGCTCCACCTATTCAATTAATTGTTTGGAAATTATTTTCATTATTAATAAAATATAATTACATCATTATGAACTTATGAAAATATCCATGCTAACATCTCTTAGCAATACATGCCATCATAATTTTTATAAGTTGGGTTGTTACACTATGAGCCAAAGTTGACAATGAGCAAAAGTGTAGGAACGTATAGATGTGAAAACGTGGCCAAATATATTTTTGGATATTTTTTTTAAACGCTCCGCATCATCAATCTTTGGATCTATGAAGTGGGATTTGTGTCATGCACATACAGTGCACTACATTTGACAAGTACATTGGAAACATCAATTAATAAGATTAAATACACAATTGTTCTTAGTATGATATAAAACATATAGAAACACTATCAAAGGCTACTGAGGAAATGTGACCTTAGGGAAAATCCATGGAAAAATGTTGTCATTCAAGTATGTATAAGATGTACTTTATCACTGAAATATACTAAGAAAGGCATTAGCAGGTAGAAGAAGAATTCTAGTATGCTAAACCATGGAGGAGAAATACTACAATGTTTCTATGCTTTGAGATTATTAGCATATGCTAAGAGAATGAAATTATTATGTTTATTAATGTTAATATTGCATTGTTCCTAGTGGTATGTTGTTGTCTTATTTTAGTTTTTATGCATGTAGGAAAAAACATGTTTTGTATATGTCTAATTGTATAGCCAAAGATTTCCTAGCTTCGAACTTTAGAGATTTTCCTAGATAGATTGTATGGAAGCATTAGAGGGAAGTGATATAGCTTAAGGGATTTTATAGTAGTGAAGGTGATCTCATTCCTTGCATTATACAAGGTTAAGAGGGGAAGAGAACTTGATAAGTGGGATTAATGTAGAATAAATGGGTTAAAGGGTGACTTTCCTTAATGTAAATGTTGTTATGACTATATGATGTGAAATGAGATTCCTTATATTTAGTAATTATTTGGGATAAGTTAGGTATCCATAGCCTTAGAAAGTAAATTCTCCTTGTTAAATTTCTTGGCACATAGGTGGAACCTACTTGAGCTAGTGACTATGGTTGGGTGAAAATTGATTCCATGGAGCTATTTCCTTAATTTTAGTTGAGGACAACTAGACGATTTATTTGTATTTTTTATGTTTTGGTTACTAATACTTGTAATGAGTGTTGTACTTGAGGAATAAGTGATTACTTTGGGTGATGGAAGTTGGAGGTGGATATCAGAGCATAGGAGTACCTCTTATGTAGTTTTGGAGACTATCATAGCCATTATTGTAATATAAAGGAATTCATTCCCTCTACATTATGTATTGTTTTTCACTTATGTTAATGAAAGGTACTGGGAAAGTGGGACTTATAAAAGGGGCCATGATTTTAAAGAGAATTGGCACCAATCCCACAAGGAACTTTGACTATTGACTTATCTTGTATGTGTTTATTCTCAAAAGAGGTGAATCATAATATGGAAATACTATATTGTTTTTGCTAACATCCATAGCAAAGAAGCTATTAGATTCTTAAAAAAATGTTCTTTCTTATTAAGGCACAACAAATTCCCAAATTAGCTCTTGAGAAATCTTATTTTCATTATGGATGTAATATTGAGATCGAATGTGCATCTCTTCATGCTTGTGAATGAAGAGAAGCCTGGAACTTGAAATGTTGTAGTAATACAGGGATAAACTCAAATGAACTATCAAACCAAGTACAATCTATCCATATAGTAAGTCACCTAGTTTGAACATTTGTATTAAACATATCAGTTGTTTTATATGGTCATTGTTATATCCCTTCTAAAGAAAAAACTGTGTTGTTACAAACTGGGTTGTCACACTGTGAGCCAAAGTTTACTATGAGAAAATAAGTTCAAGCACTTATAGATGTGAAAAGGTGGCCAAAGATATTTTTTGATTTTTTTTTAAATACTTTGCCTTGTCATTCTTTCAATGACTACTAATTCATACAAGTGGCAGTCATACGATGATAGGGAACATATAACTGTTGTAGTCGAAGTGTGGCTGATATAACATGTTCTTCAAAAAATGTTTCTGGTCTTCACTCTACCGACGCTAATTGTTACATCGATATTTGTACTCCTATTCCCATGTCTATTGGTAGACTAACGTAGCTTGATCCGTGGGGCTTCCTAAAAATATCTCTAAGGTTTTCAACAGACCGACTCCTACTTCTACTTCTACCAATCTTATGATGAACATTTCCATCACAGTATGTCTGCTTTTAGTGGTAAACCGACCATTGCTGTCATTGGTTGTGCGAGACCAGAAGATTGTCCTTTTTTCAATTTACTGACGCATAACAAGTGTCAAAATTATGATGAATTTGAAAAACGTCAATAATACAATTGTACCATGTTGCATGTTTAGTGAAACCTCCTTTTTTCTTTATAGTGATGAAACATCATGTCAAGAACAACAAAGGGCCATTGATAATTGACTCAATTTTTATTAGTGTTTGTACTCTTGTTACTCACATCACTTGAAATACTCTTACTACTTGAAAGGTACATTAGAGAAATTTGAGGTAAAAAATGGACCTCAAAACAAAAATGTACAACCAAAATCAACTTTATAAGAGCCAATAGTATTCAAGATGATGATGTCAACCATGGGGGATGATTTACCATTTTTGGAGTAAAAAAGTAAAAAGATTTTAAAAAAATAATAACAATAAAACTATTTTTTTCAACTCATATTTTCAACTTATCTCTCTACAATTTTACCCAAATTTCAAGGAGGAGCACTCATTGGATGCATAATTTAGTTTCTTATCCAAGGATAACCCATGTTGAATACTTTTGATGGGCTCTGCTACACAAGAAAAAGAGAAATACATTAAAAACGTGATTGCAATCACATTTTTCATGTATTTCTCTTTCTTTTTTTTTGTAGCAGGGCCCATCAAAAGTATGCAACATGGGTACTCCTTGGACGAGGAATCAAATTTTGCATCCAACGAGTGTTCCCGCTCGAAATTTGAGTAAAATCGTAGGGAAATTAGTTGAAAATATGAGTTGAATATATATATATATATATATATATATATATATATTTCCCTCTAAAATTTGATGATGTAATTTAATATTATTTTTTTATTTTCACTATTATTTATAATATTCCTTAGGAAGCCCATTTTAGACCTCAAAATTTCTCAAATGTCCTATTTCTCAAGTAAAGTAGGATAGAATAAAGAAATAAATAAAATAGTAAAGATAAAAATAATGTCTAGTTGTGAAAACCAAGTAACTAGCACAACTAGACACAAGTCTTGCTTAAAAACCAGGCTTCCACGCAAGCATGACTCACAATAAGTTATGTAAGCTCATATTGGTTCCAATCTCTTTTTTTTTTCCCATAAGGAAAAGTAGTAATTTCTATTAATATGGAGAAATTACATTTTGCAGATGTTGTTGCATTCATATTGTGGTCCAGAGGCCTTCCTTAAGAAGCCCCATTTGTCGTGACTCCACATAGGGAGTTCTAGTATCTGAGGCTGTATATGCCAAAAATTAGAAGAAAAAAATACATTCCAGCTCTTTGCAGAGAGCACTGCTGAGACTGTTTCAGCTACATAGATGTTTTTACATGAAGTAACAAATATCAAAAGCTACATAAAATGGAAACTGATTATATGTGGGTCAAATACCCATTCCTAGAAAATCTCATGAAAATGTCTGTGATAGTACTGATGGGAAGTTCCATCAATCACCTCCTAGATCAGCCAGTCATCCCGTTGATTTTGAACTGCTTCTTTGGATAGCTGGTCCGCATCGGTGTTCTGTTCCCTGTATATATGGCTGCAGTTGAAGGACTCAAATGATGCAATCAGTATTTTTGCCTCTTCGAGAATATGTCTTAGAGAGAAAGCATAGCAGTGTGTTGCATCGTTCAGCCAGTTACAAACAATTTGTGAATCCCCAAATAATTGAAGGTGGCTGCACTGTTTCTGTATCGCAAAGTGAATAATATGTTTTGCAGTGCTTAATTCAGCGAAATTATTGGTGCCTCTGCCAAGCTTAATCTGGATTTTAAAATAATGATCATCGCTGAGGTATAGCAACGCTCCTCCACCGCATCCTATTTCTTGGGCAGAGCCGTCGAAGAATGCCCAAGGCTTCTATTTGTCCAGATTTATATGCCTGTTAGTGCTGATGGGATTTTTAGGAGCTGCCGCAGGAAGTAAATCGAAGTCTGCAATAGTGTGACTCAGAATTACAGGCCAATGAGGCGCCTTGTTTTGAAATATAACCTGGTTCCGAGCAATCCATATTTCCCAGCAAACAAGCAGAGGCATGTTGATTGATTTTCCTGAATGCTTACGGCACCAATCGCCCCAAGCCTCCATAATATTCGGACCCTGCCAGTCTTTGAGGGAGGGATAGTGAGTAGAAATGTTTTGCCAAAAATCTTTAGTAACCTGACATTTTAAGAATAGATGTTCTGTGCTTTCCTCTTCTAAACAACAGAGATGGCATCTGAATGGACCATGAAATGATCGCTTCATAAGATTGGTTCCGGTAGGGATTTTGTCGAAGAGTATATTCCACATTAAAAGCCGAGTGCGAGGGGCAGTGCCAAGCTTCCAGAGATCTTTCCAGATGGGGAGGATATTCGGGGGCTTGAATGATTCCATGAGATTTAGATATCCCAATCTGGGGGAGTATATGCCGTGATTTGCAATAGCCCAGATAATTTCATCGGGGCCTTCAGTGAGTCTGATATGAGCCTGCGTGAGAGCATCTGTAAAGTCCCTCCATTCTTGATGCCACTGTTCAGGGATCTCTAAAGTGCGAGGGGTTGCCCAAGCCTGTTGCAGAAGGGAAGAATTTGCGCTATCTCCAATGTGCTTTATATGCGTAATGCCTCTGTTATGAAGGTGCCTTAACAGTCCATCAGATAATCTGTGTAAATTTCCGCACCCCACCCATGGATCCACGCCAATCCTTACATTGTTTCCTTCTTTGATACGCCAGGTAATGCCTTCCCGCAATAGAGGTAGTGATTGGAGAACAACTTTCCAAATGTTTGATATATTGCGTCCAGGGTCATGTTGCTGATGGAACCAGTCCATGAGATGTGATGGCTTGATGTATTTAACTAGGGCGACACGAGACCATAGGCTGTCTGTGGTCAAGAGATTCCAACCGAGTTTGGCTGCCAAAGCCTTGGCAAAGAAATCAAGGTTCTTAATGCCCCAACCGCCCCAGCGTTTGGGTCTAGCAATGGTGACCCATTTAACCCAGGCAAATTGCTTCCCTGTGTGATGAACTTTCCATAAAAATCTAGCACAAATGTTTTGTAATCTGTTCAGGATGCTGCGAGGTATCCAAGCCAAAGTCATCCAGTATACTGGTGTGGCTTCAATAACAGCTTTTATGAGAATCAATCTACCAGCTCTTGAGAGATATCTGTGATACCAAACCTGCAATCTTTTCTCCACCTTTGCTATTAACCAAGTCCAATCTGCAATCCGGTAGCCAAGGGGTTTAAGTCTATACCCCAGATATTTGATGTCGTCAGCTAGATTTAATGAGTTGAAGGGGAATCGATGGGATGCATATGTAGATTCATGTTGAGTGCAGCCAACAGCCATGATAGTGGATTTGCTTTCGTTTATCATCATGCCTGTGGCCTGTTGGAAAAGTGCAAATATATTCTGGAGAGTAGTGGTGTCACCTATGCATCCATTAAGAAAAATGAGAATATCATCAACAAATAAAAGGTGAGTAAGATAAAGATTATCAGAGATATTGATGCCGTTGATCTGGTTTCTATCCCGGGCAGATGTAATGAGCCTACTTAAACCTTCCATAATGAGAAGGAATAGAAGTGGCGATAAGGGACATCCTTGCCTGAGCCCTCTTTCTGAGGTAAAGAAAGATGTGGCTTCACCATTGAGAAGAACGCTGTAGGATACGTCGGTAATGCAGCTCATTATCCATTTAATGTAGCTATAGGGAAAGCCAAGGTGTGTCAGAAGCAGCCTGATATAGAGCCAGTTGGCTCTATCGAAAGCTTTTGAAAGGTCTACCTTTAAAATCATACCCTTTTGTTTTTTGATATGAAGAGAATGTAGGAGCTCTTGAGCGGTGGCAATGGCTTCATGTATTTGCCTGTGATTAAGGAAAGCGAATTGTTCAGGGGATATGTGGCGAGATAATATAGGCTTCAGACGATTGGCGATTATCTTGGCAATAATTTTATATAGGCAATTACAGAGGGAGATGGGTCGGTAGTCATTGAAAGAGATCGGATGATTGGCTTTAGGGATAAGAGCAATGAAAGTGGATTTAATAGCGGATGAGATTCTGCCATTTCTTCTGCAATGCTCAATAATATTGAGAAGATCATTGCCCAGTATATCAAGGAAAGCAATGTAAAATTTGATGGTCCAACCGTCTGGGCCAGGGCTTCTATCTTTCTTGAACCATTTAATGGTGGCTTCTAGTTCTTCCATGGTCACTTCCTTTGTGAGATCCACTGAATCTTCTTGAAGAACAAATCTGGGGAATTTTTCAGCCACTCTGATAATCTCCAGGATATTGGCCACTCTGGGCGCTCTATAGATGCCTTTGAAGTGATCGATGGCTAATCTGGCTAAGTTCCTCTGAGATGAAATTATCTGATTCTGTTCATCCCTTAATTCCCATATAGTGTTGATAGATTTACGTCCGTTGGCAAATTTGTTGTATAAATTTGTGTTGTCATCCCCCTCGGTGAGCCATATAGCCTTGCTCCGAAGCCTCCAGCTTTCTTCTCTATCCTTCAGAATCTGTGATCGTTTGGCTACGAGGGAGGTATAATGTTCTTTGCATTCCTGGTTGGGGAAGATACCATCAGTAGAGTCCTCATATGATGCGATGATCCTCTCAGCCTCCTTAAGAGTATGGTCATCACGGATGCGCTTCTGGTGTGCCCAATGCTTGGAGATTCGTTTGAGCTCGGATAGTTTCCTAACAAAACCGGCAGTATGGTCTTCATGTTCCCTAATAGGATTGTTCTGCCAATAATCAGTAACCAGCTGAATGTAGGAGGGGTCCTTTAACCATGAGGAATTAAATTTGAAGGGGCTCTTGATCTTGTTGTTGATGTCGACCGTCTCCAGGAAAATAGGGCGATGGTCCGAGATGCCCCCGGATCCGACCCATTGCCTTATGCGCGGAAGTCTGTTATATAGAGATTCCTTAATCAAAAATCTATCTAATCTTCTGGCCAAGCTCTGTATTCCGCTTCGATTGTTAGTCCAAGTGTGTTGTAACCTGGCAGTGGGTATGTCTACCCAATGATGCTCCTCCAACAGATTGGATATAGTATCCGAAAAAATGTCAACCTGGGCAGAGTGCCCCCACGATTCGCAAAAGCCCAAGGTGAAATTTAAGTCGCCACCGAGTATTATGTTGTCCTCCTTTAATAGTTCAGATTCTAGTAAGGCACTCCAAAAAGTGGCCCTGTTAGTACATGGGCCATAAACGTTGATGACCCGTATGTCCATTTCCATGGAGAGAACATAAACGTCCAAGCCGATGAAACCTCTGCCGCCCCAAATGTTTTGGATCTTGATTGCTCTATTGTGGATCCCAATAGCTAATCCACCCGATCTCCCTGTTGCATCTAATGCATGAAATGTCCAGTTAGGCATCCAGGAGTTGAGAGACTGGACTAGGGGGTCTGCAGGACAGAGGGTCTCTTGTAGAAATATGATGTCAGGTTGTGATAAGGTAAGCAATCTCCTGAGAGCTAGTTTTTTGGGGGAACTAGCAAAACCCCTGCAATTGTATGAGAGAACTTTCATGTAGGGTGGGGGGCTGGGCCATTCTTCGCTCTAAGGGCCCTGAGGATGGTTTGCTGTCGCCCAATGGCGACTTCAGCATCAGCTGTGTGTCTGGCTTTTGTTATGCGAGAGGGACGACCCCGAGAATGCTTATGGGGGACAGGAGCAGATTCGGAATCAAGACCAATAACATCGAATCCTCTATCTTTAGATCTGGATCTGAGGGAATATCGAGGGGATGCAGGGGGGGATGGAGCAGGGAAGGCGGAGATGGAGGAAGTGGTCAGAGAGGGTAAACTCGGGGATATGGCAGGAGAAGGGGTCGGAAGGGAACATATAAGAGAGGGAGAGGGAAGGGGGACAGAGAAGCCGTGGGGTGCCCCCGAGAGATTTTCAAAAGAGCGGCATGGCGGGCATGTACTCTGATGAGGTGCAGAGCCTACAACAGTAAATGATGCCGGAGGAATATAAGGGGAAGAGACATTCGAAACCGAAGATACATCGCCCTGCATAACAGTGTCTTCGTGTGCGGGGGCTGGCGATGTGCGGATAGTGTGTTCGACTGAGATGCCCGGAGGATCGTGTGGAGCTCCTGCATCCATATTATGCTTTGTCTGAGTCTTCTCCATCGGTGGCTGAGTAGGAAGGTGCAAGGGGCGCTCTGAAGCCTCTTCCTGATCAATCTCCTTACCCTTGCGAAGAAGTGGACAATCTCTGTATAGATGTCCTACTTGGTGACATCTTCGACATCTATACGGGATCCCTTCATAGTCAATAATTTGCTTGCGAGTCGAGTCCTGCCAATGTATAGAAATATATTCTTGTAGACCACCCCTAGTGTCCAGGTTGATGAGAAGGCGAGCATAAGACATCAAACCAGATTGTTGAAAGGATCTATCATAATCCAAGTAAGTACCCATTGCATTCCCAATTCTTCTGAAGATGTCTTCAGACCAATATTGTAATGGGAGGCCAGGAAGCCGAACCCATATAGGCCCGATGCCAATCTGCTCAGTTTCGGGGTCGAACATAGGTGTCCAGCGCTTAAGGAGAACTGGAGCATGATCAAAATGCCAATGAGAGGACAAGACCCAATTTGTATGGTCGGCATGAGCGAACCTTAAAGCAAACCATCCTCTTACTAAAATTTGTACAAAGGGGGCGTCCATCAGATGATGTCCCCAAACTTCAGAAACCCAGGTCTTCAAATGAGTAGCCGAGTATTTCCGTCCCCTGATGCGACCCACCAGGACTCTGTCTGCATGATCCATGATTTCGCCCCACTGGATGTCCTCCTCAAGTCTGAGGAAGATATCTTCAGCTTTGGTCTTGAAGCATCTGTATTTATTCTTAGGGCCAGGGTCCGGAGAAGAGTTCCAAGCTCGATTCGAAATCGGGGTGGAACCATAAATGGGAGGAGGGATAGGGTTAGGTGATGAGGGTACATCGCAGCCACCGGGGAAGTTCAACGGATCAGAGAGTGGAGGATTATGTGAGAAACGGCCCAATGGAGGATCGGTAAACAAAGAATCGGCGACAGGGTTATTGGAGGGCGAAGCAGATGTAGATGTCCACGAAATAGAAGCAGTATGGGGGGCAGAAAGGGGGATAGGGTTAATACAGTCCGCCGCAGGTCCGAGGGTAGCCAGAGAGAGAGGAGGCAAGGAAAGAGCTGGCCAGGAGGGGGGAATGTCTGGAAGAGTCACAGGACATAGCCGCGACGGCTCCCCGATGGAAAAAGAAGCCAGATTATTGGAGAGACCAGTGTTATACTTACCTTGAGATGCGGAAATGGGGGTGCGCCAGATAGAAACCCCTTCCAATGGGTCTTCAGAGTAGTCGACGGCTTCATGGTCCTCCATATTGTCAGCAGTAATCTCGGAAAAATAGTTACTTCGGAATGCAGTGACCCAATAATTGGGCAGCAATGAAACAATTGTAACAGCTAGTAACCGGAAGGTGACTGCATGAAAAACCCTGATCTGGACACCAGGAGCCTATCGCATAGAATAACTGAGACGGCCAGAAAAAACGAGAGGTGGTAGGGGCGCCCGGTGGATGCAGATGTCGAAAGAGTCTCGCAGTCACAGGTAACTGCAGGTGAACGGTAAACCCTAGCTAACCAAGACCATCGCGATCGAAACCCTCCATCCTCTCATCTCCGTTTCCTCCTTATTGATATTGGTTCCAATCTCTTATTATGGCTCTTCAAAATATTTTTGGTTTTATGCTAGAATTAACTGATGTGGGATTCCTTAAGACCCACCTTCTAACAAGTCTTGGCCCATCAACTTCAGTACATCATCTAGGATCGAGAATAGAGACCTTTTTAGTACCTTGAGGCTTGCATGCCTTAATGGCAAGTTCTCTTTCCAATAAGCAGTGAGAATACAGTAATGCCCCATGTTTGTCGAATCTTCTAGATGACTCGACATACAACTCATTTATTCGTACCTATTAAGATGTACTTGGGCATCTTAACTCTCATTGAGACTAATGGTGAGTAATCTCGTGTTGGTTAAAAACATTCATTAGTGGTTGATAATTCAACAATTTCTTTCTACGTTCAAACTTGGCTAAATTTATTCACATAGATAAGAATTGTGCCACGATGCGCATATGAATGAAGACTATATGATTTCATGACACTAACAATAGCTTACAACATTGTTCCAATAAATCAAGATTTAGCTCTAAAGTCCAACACTAGTAGTTTAGTTCCAACAATAAGAAGGTATAGAGATTCCAATTTCAAATATTATCTTATGTTCATACAACCAAGAGGAAGGAAGAAGCGGATCATATTGTTTCACTTCAAGGTCCATGATCTAGCAATATCAACCAAAATATCCCAGATCAAAGGGACCTAATAGCAGTATAAACAACCCTATTTCATCACCATCGAAGGGATTTGACAACGAAATAACTAGCTCCAAATTATCATTATCAGAGGGACCTAAAATTTTCCCTATTTCTATCATCATCAAAGCATTAGTATAATCAACCCCAAGTTGTAATTAATGGGACCTAAAACGCTGCCCCATAACACTATTATCAAAGGGACCTAAATTAATAATGCCTTCAGTCATGGAAGACCTATAGTCAGCTTCAAATTTTCATCAAAGAAGGACCTGTCAATTGAGACAACAATGTCATCAACAAATGCAAGCAACAAAAAGGATACATAGCTATCTACAAAGGAGGTTTAATAATTTATTTTACAATGCTTTAATGATTACATCATTTTTTAGAATTACAACTTTTTAATAAGAATACCCTTTTCCTTGAAAAATTCTTCCTTGTCACAAAATTTTATGGTCTAAGACCTAAAATTTTGCGAAATATTTAGAAACATTTTCTTATAAAACCTATATTCCTTCTTAAAAACCGTACACTATTCTCATTCCTATATTACTATTTCCATTTTCTCATCACTTTGTTATTAAAAACATAACTATTATTTCATCACCATATTACTCTACTTGTAACCCTATGTAATATTTTTTTGTCAATAACAATATGATATCATGAGGTTTCAAAAAGGTTTTAAAGTGCCAAAATCAGTTTTTGAAAAATGTATTTTCGAAGCACAAAGGTTAGTTAAAAAAAATAGAGCACTTAGCCTAATGATGACATAGGAAATAAGAATAAAATGGGATTATTAGTCCCTACCTCCAGCATAGCAGGGACTATAAGCGTTTGATACGGTGTTTACTGGCAATTAAACACTTCTTTGACCAAACATTTCGCTTGTGTACAAATATTTAACCAAAGTTTTTGCTGGCAATTTGGCTGCACCAAAATTTTAAGAAAAGTTTTCAAATCAACCTCTTATTGGAAACTCCATGTTTCCCGAGGCAACTTTAGATGTACAAAGCGTTTTTATCCAAATTTCATTTCCTAAATGCAGAGCATTTCTTCTTTGTCTATTTTGTTATATCCAAAGTAACTTTCGCTTCTTGTATGCTGCCACTACCATTTTCTTGGATGCCACCTGTTCTTGTTGCCCTGAATTCTGTCACAACTCTTTGATGCCACATGTTCTCATTGTGTATTCATCCAGAGAGACTGGCTGGTAAAGGAGACAAACACAGGTAAAGGAGGCTATTGCAGGTAAATGAGACAGAAGACTATTGCAGGTAAATGAGACAGAAAGCTATTGCAGGGAAGGTTATCTCTGAAGCTCACGTCTGTAGTCAGGCACACTTCAAATTCCAAAGTTCTCCACTTCGCAAGTGAGGTTTCTGGTTTTTTCCCTGCCAAAGTTCTCCACTTCGCAAGTAAGGTTTCTTTCCTATTTTCAATCTGCAAGATGTAGACTTAAACAACTCATAGTAGACTTAAACAACTCATAAAATAAATAGTCATTCAATTCATTAGATTAGCAGAACATTTATATGGAAAAATAGAGATTTGAAAACCCTTAGACTCCAGCTTCATCTGCATTAATTAGTTTCAGGTATTTGTTCACATAGATATTTTGCAATACAAAAATGCATACCAAACTGTAAAATGAGGTACTCTTATGAGGTTGTAAATAATATGTACCTGTTGCTTTGCTTAATGTAGCGACTGGTCCATTGGTCCATGAAATAACCATATGAAACCTACGTAAATGAGAAGGAGGAAAAAAAACCCTGAGCCGGCCTCAATAAGAATTTATACGGGTAAATTCATGATATAAGACTGTAACAGGGCCGTATGGCTGTTAACTAAAATAACGCAGTTCCAAACTCAACCGCCATAATGTTACCATAAACACGAATTCAAGAACTGAAGGAACAATTTGTTCACAAAAAATCATAACTTCAATGTGCTAAGAGCCCATTAGGGCAGATCCTTCCTAGTAAACGAACAACAAATGAGGAAATTTTATTAAAAGCTTTATGGAAGAACAAAATTACAGTTGGAAGTTGTCGCATTCCTTAATATATATATATATATATATATATCTATATATATATATATATATATATATATATATATATATATATATATATATATATATCTATCTATATATATATATATATATATATATATAATGTCTTTCAACCAACGAAAAATCCTAAGCCACAACACTATAATTTGAGAACTCGAAGCAGCAACAAGAATCCCTGAATCTTGGGAATTAAAACTACACCCTAATACCCAGAACTGCACCTGTGATGTCGTCCCTGTAGATTTGACGGAGGAACAAGTGGTCGGAGTCCATTGAACTCCATGCTTAGTCGCAGGGTAACCTGCTAGGGCGGCCAGAGCATGCAAACTTAAATAGTTGGCAACCAAAATCAACAGAAAAATAAATAAACTGTAATTGCACAAGAATTTACCCACCGTGATGGATCCCTGTTGCACCGAGTCTGTAAGGAAGGTAATGAGGTTGGCCGACGGTCCACCACCTGCAAACAACCACAACAAAGGTAAATTCAGATACTCAGCCATAGAAACTGGAAAATAGAGTAGCAAGGGGAGAAAGGAATTCATGAGTGTTGGAAGAGTTACAGGGCCACCATCGCCGGAAAAATTTGCAGAGCAAAACCCTCTCCAAAGGAACAACGCAAATGAATGGGCCCCATTTGACCAACTTGGTTCATGCAGTTGATAACATGTCTGTGGTAAGAAACACGTGTCAAACTTTTTCATCCATTCCCGGATTATTTATTGAAGTGCTAAGTTCATTCGGTGAAGTTCGCTGGTATTGACGGCGACGACGCATGGTTATTTTTGAAGGTGGAGAGCATGGCGTGGGATTCCGAAGCCATTGTTACACTCTTGATAAAACATTAAGTTGCCCGCGCCATGAGGTAATATGAATAAGTGACATCTGGTTACATCTGGTAAACCCTGGCAGGGACTACCACCGCTTGCGGATCTTGTTATAATTCATTAAGGAGTTCATGAATACAAGAAGTTGAAAGAACAAGGTTTAATCATGATAGAATAAACTTTTATAACATCTTTCATAGCACTAAAGTTCATGAATGACCAAACAAATTGAGTTTCACTCAAGGAAAAAATGATTACACTCTATTGTTGAAAACCAAAAACCAAGTGTCAAAACACTATGTTATACTTTGTTTCTTAAAGATATGAGTGCTCCTGAAGCAAGGAGAAATTTAGTGTAAATCCTCATTTGAAAGTGATGTGAGGGATTGAACCCTTGTTCGTACTCAAATTGCACATAAGAAACTGCAGCCGCCAAATATTTTTTAAAAGAGTTGAATATTGTATGTTTTATCGTCAAAAGAGAGAAAAAATTCCCTGTTGGATACATGGAAGTAGCACCACAAAATTCACTACTTTAAAGTCAGCGCAGAGACATGGAAATTCGTGAAGGAAACACAGGTTTGCCACAAGCTTTCATTTCATTTGTTTAACTTAGAATTTTTGTTTCAGTTGGAACAGTAAATTTGCATATGCAAGTTAAAGTTAGTTAAAACCTTGAAGGGACGTAATGAGCATATTAGAAACTCATTGTTTTTCCCTATTCACCTAGCAAATTGGTTTATCTTAGAAATCTTTTTTCTCTATCTGCCTTATGAATTCGATTTATGTTGAGCATAAAAGAATTCAATTTTCATAAGAAATTGATTTACTATGAGCATTAAAAAATGACTTGTTTTGGCAAAATGGCTATAAAAGGCTTACACATTGCACATAGCACATTCAATTTTTGAGTGATGATGACAATACTTTGGTCATTAATGGCCTGATTATCAAAATTTTCATAGTATGGTTATCAATGAAATAAATAGTTTAAATTTTCTTACAAGTATTGAAATGTTTTCCAAATCTTAAATAATTATGGATATATGCACATGAAAATAAAAGAGAGTCTCAATATCAGTATATTAGAATAATTTCTTAGGGTTGGTATTTCAAATTTGAAAAAAAATATATTATTTCTACCCTAAATCTAATAATTTCCCAACCAGAACAAGGTATCAACAACTAAGATAGAAAACTCAGACTTTAATTGAGAAAGAGCATTGGAAATTGATGTTGCTATTCAATTACATTGATTCATATTATACACAAAAACTGATTTTCAAGGATATAAATTGACAGTTTTACAAGGAAGTAAAATTGGCATAACATTGGACTAAATTGATCACAATTGACACAATGTTTCCACATTGTTGGGACAAAATTGGCATAGTATTGTTGGTACAAAATTGATAACAAGGATTGCTACAGGTAAAAATTGTAGTTACAAGAGGTTACTAAACAAGAAAGAAAATGAAACTGAATACAACCACACAAGTAAAAACTCAAGATTTACGTGGTAAAACCCTGACAGGGTGTCAAGGAAACATCCACAAGGCAAGGGATTGGAATTTCTATTCAATCAATAAATGATTCTCCATTACAATAGTTCGGGCATTCATCAGTTTTATATGAGCCTCCTCAGTTACATAACTACTGATTCGGTATGAAACTAACTTGTCAATAACTAATACAATTTTACCCAAATTTACATTAATTAGTTGTCAATTACCAACAAACTCCACCTTGACAACAATTTTCCTAATCCCTTGCCCATGCCCATTCATCATCTCTTCTACAAGCCAAGAGAAGCTAAACACCATCGCAACTTCTCTATTGTAACTGGCTTTGTGAATATGTCTGCACAATTCTCCCGTGTATGGACCTTCTTGAGAGCTACTTTTCCGCCATCGATCACATGTCTCAGAAAATGATACCTTACATCAATGTGCTTGGTCTTGCTGTGATAAGCTGGATTTGTAGCCAAGTAAATAGCACTATGACTGTCATAGAGTACATTCACTTTCTCCCGCATCCTTCCAATATCATCAAGTAGACCCTTTAACTAGATTGTTTCTTTACTGGCATCTGAAGCAGTTATATATTCTGCTTCGGTAGTGGACAATGCAATTGTTTCTTGAAGCTTTGACATCCAACTAATTGTTCCACCTACAAGAGTAAAGACATAACCTGTAGTAGATCTCCTTTTGTCCAAATCACCAACATAATCAACATATACATATCCGCAGACTGATCCTTCACTACCATTAAAGATGATGCAATGGTCACTTGTTCCTCTTAGATATTGAACTACCCATTTCACTGCTCGCTAATGTTCTTCACCTGGATTTGCCGTGAACCTGCTGACAACTCCGACTGCATGTGAAATGTCAGGTCTTGTAGATACCATCACATACATTAAGTTGCTTACAACATTTGCATATGGTACATGAGACATATACTGCTTTTCTTCATCAGTTCTAGGACTCAAAACCGAAGAAAGCTTAAAATGGGAAGCTAATGGAACATTAACAGGTTTCACATGGTTCATACAAAACTTTTCAAGTACTCTCTCCACATACTTCTGCTGTGATAACCAAAGCTTACCATTTTTCCTGTCTCTGTGTATCTCCATGCCTAAGATATGTTTTGTTGCTCCAAGATCCTTCATATCAAACGTCCTAGAGAGCTGAGCCTTTAACCTATTGATCTCTTCCATGCTTTTGCTTGCAATAAGCATATCGTCAACATACAAAACTAAGATCACGAATATGCCACTGAAACTCTTGAAGCATACACAATGATCATACTCACTTCTAATAAAGTTCTGGCTCACCATGAAGGAGTCAAACTTCTTGTACCACTGCCTGGGAGACTGCCTCAAACCATACAATGATTTCCTAAGCTTGCAAACTAATCTTCTGCTGCAACCTTGTACGAAACCTTCTGGTTGTTCCATATATAAATCTTCATCCAAATCACCATGTAGAAACGTTATTTTAACATATAACTGTTCTAACTCAAGGTTAAGTAATGCAATTAGTGCCAACACAGTACGAATAGAAACAAGTTTTATAACTGGTGAAAAAATCTCATGAAAGTCGATACCTTCAACCTGAGAATACCCTTTTGCTTCCAGTATCGCCTTATACCTTTCAATACTTCCATCAACTTTCCATTTCAGTTTGAAGACCCATTTGCATCCAACAACATTTCTCCCTTCAGTAAGTTCTACAATATCCTAGGTATTGTTCTTGGCTAAGAAATCCATTTCTTCTTCCATAGCCGTTTTCCATTTTTCGCTATCTGTATCATCTACTGCTGCCTGATAACAAGAAGGTTCCCAATCTTCAGTAATCAAAGCAAAAGATGAAGTAGAATCTTTATACCTTTTGGGAGTTTTTCTTTCCCTTGTAGACCTTCTTAGAGTGACTGGTTGCTGAACTGGTTCAGAAACTTCAACAACTTCCTTTGTATCTTCAACACCTTTTGCCCCAAAAGTCTCTTCTTCCTTTTGACTGTCACTGAAAGGTCTAGCCTCCAACTGAATTTGTTGATTTGGCGATACTTGTTCATGTTCAATTCTTTCAACATTTGACTTTAAAAGAGAATATTCATCAAATGTTACATCTCTAATAATGACTATCTTCCGCGATGTAGGATCCCACAACCTGTATCCTTTCACCGCATAGTAATACCCAACAAAGACATAACATTTTGATTTTGGATCTAATTTTGAACGCTAATTTTTAGGAATAAGAGCATAAGCATCACAACCAAATATCCTTAAATGTGAATAATCACAAGACTGGCCTGACCAAACTTCTTCAGGAATTTTACAATTAATTGCTACTGAAGGTGATCTGTTAACTAAATAACAAGCAATGGATACTGCTTCTGCCCACAACTCCTTTTGCAAGTTAGCATTGTTGATCATGCTTTTGGCTCTTTCCATAAGAGTCTGATTCATACATTCAGCAACACCATTTTGCTGAGGAGTATAAACAGCAGTTTTGTGTCTAACAATTCCTTCATCCTTACAGTATTGTTCAAATTCTATTGAAGTAAATTCACCACCATTGTCAGTTCTTAAACATTTAATTGATTTGCCTGTTCTTTTCTCTACCATCGCTTTAAATTGTTTAAAGACATTGAATACATCAGCTTTCTTTTTCAGCATAAAGACCCAAACTTTATGGGAGAAATCATCAATAAATGTTAAAAAATATAGAGCACCTTCATATGATACAATAGGAGATGGTCCCCACAGATAAGAATGAATATAGTCTAAAATATATCTACTATTATGATTTCCAGTTTTAAATCTCTGTTTACACTGTTTTCCATACACACAATGTTTACAGAAATCCAACTTCAAAGATTTCAGATCAGGAAGTGATTTACATTTCATCAGTACCTGAAGACCTTTCTCACTCATGTGACCCAATCGCTGATGCCATAGGCGAGTACCTTCTTCTTTTTTCTGACACAATCATTGATTCATTGACCTGAGTACTTCCTTTGAGTCTGTAAATATTTCCAACCTTTTCTGCTTTCATAACAACTAGGGCGCCTTTAGAGACTTTCAGCACTCCATTCTGACCTGTAAACTTATAACCATCTGAATCCAACACTCCCAAAGAAATCAATTTTTTCTTCAATTCAGGTACATGTATAACACTAGTTAATGTTCTAACTGTGTTATCATACATTTTAATCCTGATATTTCCCATCCCAACAGTCTGACATGTTACATTATTACCCATAAACACAGAACTACCATTTACATCTTCATATGAAGTAAACCAATTTCTGTGTGGACACATGTGATGAGAAGCACTAGAGTCTAACAACCAACTTTCAAAACCCTGAGAGACATTACATACAGGTAAAGTTTCATCTATCATACATAATTCTTCTGCAGATAAAACTTTGTCTGTCATACCTGAATCAACCTGATTTGCTTCCTTCTTCGGGTTATCAGACTCTTTTTGTTTCCAACAGTGTTTCTTAAGGTGTCCAATTTTGTTGCAGTGCCAACATTTTGCCTTACACTTCTTTCCCTTTGATTTAGATCTGGAAGACCCCCTTGTTTTTTCTCCTCTTTCCTTTGACCGTCCTCTAGCTATCATGGCTTCTGGTGTAGCTGTTTCAGTACTGGATTTCCTTCGTACTTCTTCAGACAAGAGAGCTCCCACAACTGATTCAAATTTCAAAGAATCAGCAATGCTCAAACTGATTGAAGTTACAAAGTGGTCCCATGACTCGGGCAGAGAACACAACAAGGTTATAGCTTTGTCTTCTTCCTGAATTTTAACTTCCATATCTGATAATTGGCATATAAGTGTATTAAAAACATTTAAATGCTCTGCAACTTTTGAACCCTCCTTCATTCGAAGACTATACAATTGTCTTTTCAAATAAATTCTATTGGTTAATGACTTTGTCATATATAATTTTTCTAGTTTTTCCCATAAGCTTGAAGTTGTGCTCTCTTCAACAATGTTGAAGAGAACTTCATTCGCCAGGCATAACCTAATGGTACTGAGGGCTTGAGCATCCAAATCCTCCCAGTCTGAATCTGTCATGCTAGCAGGTTTCTTATTTGCCCCGTCTAATGCTTTGTACAACCCTTGTTGCACTAGCAAATCCCTAACTTTCAGTTTCCATAAAGCAAAGTTGTTCTTGCCAGTGAATTTCTCCACCTCGAACTTTGCATTCGTCATCTTGGCCATTTCTTTCCTACAAATCCTTCTTTTTAACTAGGTTTCTAAAAAAAAATGGTTTAGGGTTTCTTCAATTTCTGGTTTCCTCTTCAAAAGTCTCAGTTAAAAAAAAAAAAAAAAAAAAAAAAAAAAAAAAAAAAAAAAAAAAATCTTTTCTACAATTCTGAGTTTTTTTTTTGTTCAAAAAACAAAAAATCCCTATTCATATTTTTCTATAACTCTTCCAGAAAAATAAATAAATAAATAAAAATTAAAAAAAAAAAAAATTGCCACTTTTTTTTATAAATCAAAAAACCCTTCAACAGATTTGCAAAAAAAAAATACCTGTTGTCAGCATGCAAATGGCCAACAATAGCTCCTCCTCAACGGATCCTCACTAGTCTATGCAGAAAACATGGGCCTCTGGCTTCACGCATACGCAAACAGGCTCTACGCAACAATATTTTAACACGTAGAGAGCACACCAGGCATATGCAGAGTAGCACTGCTTCCTCGGCAGATGGAAACAAGAGAGATCGAGCTTCCTTGGCAACACACTGGACTGGGCAACAGTTCCCTTCACACGCAGGGGCAGCACTGTGATTCTGCTCGACAAGCACCAGGCCAGAGGGCTTCCTTGGCTAGCATGCAGGTTTGGTGAGGTATCAAGCACACAAAGGCTCCAATGCAGAAAATGGGTTTGCAGCTGGTAGCAAACGAAAACAGGCAGCCACGCAGATTCCTCGCCAGTTAACGCAGAGAACCCTCCTCGACGTTGCCTTGTTGCCACACGCACACAACCTCTGATGGGCACGAACAGCACTCCTGGTTCATACGCACTCCAAACTCAACTCAAAACCTCGCTCTAATACCAATTGTAGTTACAAGAGGTTACTAAACAAGAAAGAAAATGAAACTGAATACAACCACACAAGTAAAAACTCAAGATTTACGTGGTAAAACCCTAACAGGGTGTCAAGGAAACATCCACGAGGCAAGGGATTGGAATTTCTATTCAATCAATAAATGATTCTCCATTACAATAGTTCGAGCATTCATCAGTTTTATATGAGCCTCCTCAGTTACATAACTGTTGATTCGGTATGAAACTAACTTGTCAATAACTAATACAATTTTACCCAAATTTACATTAATTAGTTGTCAATTACCAACAAAAATGACAGGGAGAATTGAACTAAGGATCATCAACATGTGGATTGCTACAGGTCAAAATGACAGGGAGAAGTGAACCAAGGATCATCAAGATGTTTTTTTCAGCTATTGAGAAAGCCTGAACTTCATCACAAATACTGTAAACTATGGGTCAAAGTTGTAGTCCACCCCATTTTCCTCATATAGTGCAAAATTAAATTGTTGATATTTTCCAAATCGTATATCTTTTTATCTTGAAATTTGGAGGGGAGATGCATCAATGTGAGATGAATAGATATAGTAAATTTCAAGTCAAACCAATTTGTACTTTTTAATAAAACCACCTTCACCTACAGTGATTTCCCATTTTTTTTAAAATCCATGAATCAGATTGTTATGAAATTTGGCAGGGAGATACAATATGGTAAGGGGAATAAGTAGTAAAAAAATCATATTTTATGAAAAAATGGCTACCATAGTCTTCATCCATTTTACATTTTTCTCGATATTCATGTGTATGTTGGTTATGAAATTTGGTGAATAGAAGCATTAAGATGATATCAACAACCACACAAAATTTCATAAAAAATCAGTTTATAGTTTGGGAGAAAATTGACTATCAAATCTGTTATAAGAACCTTGAATCATTTATCCATCTACATACTAGCATGTCTTCAGGGGAAAATCCACCATATAAGTTTATAAGTTTTGTTTCTAGATGCTCCAAGATGTCAACACTAGCTCATGATCCAATTAGGAGTCAACTACATACCATAGGGAGAAAAGTGAAGGGTCAAGTGCTACCACACAAGAATCATCATTCACAAGCTTTTGGTTGTCAGAAAAGAATCAACCAGAAGAAGTTCAACTTCAACATTAATAATTTTAAAGCTAAGGTTTGCTCTTTTAAATTCAACCAACCACGAGAATATTTTAAGGAGCTGCAGGTACATTTTGAACAATCCCAGGTACACTTTGAGCAACCAAAGGTAGAGTTTGAGGAAAAGGAAAAGTTTGAACTCAGAAAGGAAATTTCAAACTTAAGGAGGATATAAAAGGATGAAGATAATTATGAAAACAATGCAGAATGCAAAAGATGTATAGATAGTTTTGGTTGCATGAGGACATGTTCCATCTTTATTTCAAGGGAGATGTCAGTGTTTTTTTATGACATAATTTTCGCTATGGTTTTTTACTCCTTTAGCCTAAAAATACCTCTTTTCATCATTTATGACAATAGTTTCCCGTATTTTGTTAATATCAACACTCTCACAAGGCATTTTTATTGAATTTTTAATTTCTAAATTTTTTGTGTAATTAAATGCATTATAAAAGCAATTTGCATATTTTTATGAAATTCATAAATCATCATTCCTTCTTATATTTCTAGGTGAATTGGGTAAAAATGGAGGCGGGGGCATTATAGCAACAAAAACATAGCATGATTTGCTAAAATTGCCCAAATCTGAGTTTTAGATATTGGATCCATGATCTAAGTCACCAGCGAAGTCAATTGGTTCAGATCTCACTCTTAGAATAGGTTATAATTAATTTGGAACAAGATTTTTGGATTTGTTGTAAAAAATTTGCCTATAAAAGGCAAGAAAACTTAGTTTGTCAAGATATGTTATTAGTTTGAAAACTCATATTTCGAATTGAGAGCTTGGAGTTGGATTTAAGACCTATTATTAGTCACTTTGATCAATTTATGGAGTGCTTTTGAAGTTTCAACCTCTAGTTTTAAGTGTGCTTGCTTGATCTATGGAAGGCCCCCATCACTCAAGCTTGTACACTTTGTTCTTATTGTGAATTATCCTGGTAAATACTCGCTATTTCATGTTGTTTTTAATTATATTTTTCATGTTTATATTCATTGATTTCATCCAGTACATTCAGATTTAAAATTGGTTATGAAACTAGCTTCTTGGACATTGTGTAGATTAGGTTTAAAAGTTAGTTTTGAAGTGTTGTTTCTAGGTGTTCTTTCATAATTGTTTCATGATTTTAATACTCATTTTCTAGAGCTATTAATGTTGTCTTACTATATTTTTATCAGCTGGTTATTTAGTGTATGGCAAGTATCACAGTAGTCATATTCTTTCAATTTAGCATAACAATCATATTCTTTCAATTTTGCATAGTAGTCATACTTGTTAAATTTTGGATCAATGGAATACATCATTTGTTGGGGGTTTAATTGTGATTAAGGACCATAAATTAATCATTGGTTGAATGATTTGATTAAATATTATAGTTATTATAAATACTAGTTAGATATTAAATACTAGTTACTAGTTACTAGTTCCTAGTTATTTATTTTAGACTTTGATTAGATACTAGTTACCAAGGTAGACATTGATTAGTCATACTTATATTTTATTATAATACCTTGATTAGCTTGGATATACTTTGGTTTGATTATCATAGCTACATTTGATGAGCTACATGATTATTCCATTGCATCATTGAATTTGTAGTCTTGCTAATAATCCATAGATTTTAATGCCATTTCTAAGTTTGTATTATCATAGATTAATTGTTGTTTGAAAAATCAACCTAACTAGCCAAAGTAACCAAGGAATTAGCAGTTCCATTCACCAACTTGCTATGAGAAGAAGGCCTCAACCTCTTCAGAACTTTTCCTTTTTGCCATGAACCTTCCAAACACCCTAGTTCCCTACTTTTGTTTACTAATTTCCTAAGATAGATTGATGGTTTGAGAACATTCTAGCTAAAGGGATGATTAGAAGAATATGAGTGACTTTTCGTGTTCACTCTCACAGATGATGAAGGTTGTAATGCATTCTCAACCTCTTAACTAGTATTGGGTCAAAATTTATTGAGTTGACTAAAAGACAACTGGAGTGTCAGTTTGCCTGTAACGAGAAGAAAGGCCCTAGTGCATTAATCAAACTTTGGATTGAAAACCCATTTTGGTAATTTTCAATTCTTAGCATTTGAGTGAAATATTGATATTTTGAACATGATATTTGAGTATATGCCCAGTCCAAAGTATTCTTAAGTCAAGTCAGTGTGATTTCCATTCCAAGCTTGTGTGATAGAGTAAGGAGTTTTATTTCATGCTTTCTTCATTGGGTTAGGAACTTGGTTGTGACAATTGAGTCTATCCTAAATCTTGACATACTATCATGCATTTCCAAGTTTACTAACGCCATATTGATATAAATATCATGTCCCAATGTAGGTATCTAAATTGACAACGATCACCATGACTACCACACCTTTTCACCACATTAATCCATGAGTAGATGGCTCAATGTTGTAGTTGGATGGCATGTCAAGACCATGGGGGTGCCTAGGGTGGTACCTTTGTAGCAGGGAGGATGGATGTGGGAACTTGGATGATCTGAGGTCAAGGACATTGCATTATGTGAGACATTAGTTCTTGTGGAACTTGGTGCAACAATTAGATTAGCTACTTGATTAGCCAAGTGACATAGGAGGATACAAGACATGGCATTTATGAAAGTGTGATTTCTATATATGTAGTCAGAGATGCCATCCTGAGAAGGGACACATAATGATGATCGATAGGTTGTCACTAGACTATTGTTGATATGGTAATAAATTTGAGTGGGGGAGGATGTTAGGCCCTGGAGTTGGACGCGCCTTTAATCAGGCACGCACCAAGGGTGACATCTTTAGCACACCATTTGTGGAATGTATATTAAAAAGAATGCAACAATATGATGATTTTGTTGATGGTTGACCATGAGGTCAAAGAATAAACAAAACCAAGCTTAGTGGCATATATCTGAGTGGCACAAGCATGATCATGCCCAACAGAGTAGCAAAGAACCAAATTGGGGGTTTCCACTTGTGCACATAAAGAAACACACAACATGTCGACTTAGTGGCATGGGTGCCACAAGGGTGCGACACGACCACTTGACATTCCCAAATGTGAAATAAGGAAGGAGTTGGCTTGAGCAATGGAGAACCGAATGGTTTGATGGAATGATTTGAGTGGACCGAAGTCACATGTTGGCCCGAATGAAGAAGAACCGAGTGGGTGATGGAACGAATTCATAGGACTCAATTCGCAAATTAGCCTAAACTAATGTGATTTAGTGCATAATGGAACGAGTTTGAGCCAACATGAGTGTGGATAATCACACGATAGAGTGACCCTGACCCGATCGAGTAGACAAAGAGCTAGGGTAAGTGAATCGTTGTATGTATATATGTGTGTGTGTGTGTGTGTGTGTGTGTGTGTGTGTGTGTGTGTGTGTGTATGCGAAAAGGAGTAAACCAAAGGAAGGAAGAATGAATGAACATGAAGCAATAAAGTCCAGTAAAGAGTGAAGTGAGAAACAAAAAAGAAAGACCAAGATTCATTAAAATAAAACCGAACTGAAATGTGGGAGGAGCTCAACTACATCTTCGCATGGGTAGACAAACCAAACAAGTTGAGAACGAAGTTAGTCAAAGGGTGTCACAATGGGTGGAGGCAAACCAATAGGGCAAATAGTTCGAGTGAACAAGTTTTTTGGCAAGTAAATTTATATTTTGGCTTTATTTGTTGTAAAAAGACCGAGCCTTTGTCTTAGAGCCCTATTGTAAAAAAAAAAGTACATTGCCTTAATAAAGAAGAAGGTCGGAGGGTTGTTACATAATATGTTGTGTACTTGTTGATGATGGAATTACTATTAATGTGAAGCCTTTATGATTGTTTTTTTTGAAAGAATTGTTAAAGTATTACGACAATAAGTTTTATTTACACTATATTGAAGAGTTATGAGATACCTCTAAGTAACCAATAATATAGAGCTTATATAAGTAAACTTGTTATGAGGCATAGTATGGGTGGAATAGCATTATGCTACACTAAGAAGTTGTGAAACATGCTGGTGTCATGTGCTCGAGAGATCATAGTGCGCCCAAAAAGCTCCTTGTAATGACTAGATCCCCTGGGGTTGTGAAACCTACTTAACCATCCATACTCTACCAAATATTCTTAGTCATCCATTACTCATTACTTTTCCATTGATACATACCTTCTTGTCAATATTTGAGGACTAAGAATCGTGTTGACTAAACACTGAGCAAACATAAAATTTGGAAACAAAATTAAGAGAAACAATTGGGAATTTTGTGGAGAACAAAGGCATACACATAGGTCGAAATTTTCAAACAAAATTGGGTGAAAATTTTAGGATTTCATGGAGAGAAAAGGCACACATGAAATCTATAAGGGACTACAAAATTCACAAGGAAATTCGACAATAAATGAAGCCAACATTATAGGTATGTTAAGAAATGAATTCTAAAGGAAATATATGGTGTTGAATGAAGCATTTTTTTTATCAAAATTGATTTCTGATAAACACATATACAATTCCAATTTTACCTAAGGAAATATACACAAGATATGACTTCATTTAGCTCAATATTTTAGTCTTAGTCTACGCTCAAAATAGTTTAACTAATACACAGAGGAAAAACAACTTCATACAGAGGGAAAATGACTTCATTCAAGCTTCAATTTAGTTCTTAGAAATGAGTTTCACTCAGAAATTGGAACTTCATTAAGGAAATCAATTTTATGTTAACGACCTTTGTGTTAACATAAAATCTAAAAAAACCATTTCATGAGAAACCGAGATATGTTTTGCTCAACATTATGCTCAAAATTTACTTGATAATTACTCAGAAAATACTCAACTTTACATAGTAGTCCACTCAAGAATTACATGTTCTCTCTCTTATCATTTAACGTTTTCTCACATATTCATAGTTTACAATTTGAGTAACTACATTTTTCTTTGTTCAGATAGAGAGCCCACGAAGAGTCATTTTTGAAGTTACAAGGAGACACAAGTAGTTGCTTGTGCTTGGGATACATAGGGTTAGCATTTAATCTTTGAACCCATATTTGCTAAAAAAATAAATCATATTCCAACCTTAGAGACTTGTTCTTGTCACATTTCACTTAGTTCAAAAAGTAGATTTGAAAGGAAACCATTGCTTAAGCAAAAGGAAATTATACTCAGTAGTCATATTTTTCCATAATGTGCTTATTATTCTCAATAATGTTACCAATGTTGTGGTATACTTGATTGTTTGAAACAATCAATTATTTTCCTTTTCAAAAACAAGGATTGTTAATGAATTTTTAGTGGTTATTACAAAGAGATGGATAAATTATTTGTTATATAGATCCCTACACAAAGCTACTACTCAGTATTTCCACACAGTCACTACACAATTTTTTCATAAAGTTCTTTTACAGGGGTGCTACACAGGATTTAGACCATGGCAGTGAGGATTGAACCATTTTAATTTTAGGTGTCCAAGTTTCATGTTGATACCATAAAAAATCTTGCAAGTAAAAGTATAGACAAGTTCTTTTCAAAATTCAATGGTATTATGAGGAAGTTTCTAAAGACTTTGTCAACACATGTGATGGAGAACGTGCTAAGGTAGGAAATTTAAAAATACATATGTTTGAGTACGTGCTAGCACAAGTTATAGGTTATCTTAGGAAGGAGAGAAGTGGTTCAAAACTCGCCACTTGGAAGGAAAACCATGGACATATTTCATCAATAAATCAAGAACAAAACCTAAATAGGCTAGAGGAATCCCTAATATTTGGTTAAGGCATCCATTGGATGAGTTGACCTTTTTTATACATATGTATATAACTTGTGATGGGAGATTAAATCTTATTTATACATATCACATTAGGATTTTGAAACATTTGAGTGGGGCAAAAGTAGTAAATGTTCCATATATTTTTTGCATAGCCTTACCAAAATAGCAAGGATGATTTAAAATCACCCTATAAGTGAAAACAAAAGTGTATATCATCAAGTCTTGATCAAGACTACTGTACAATGGTAACTAGCAAAGAATCAATAAAATTTGGAGTAATTTATAAATTGGTTTTTTAACATTTGTGAAGAATAAAAAATTATGAAAGAAGAGTCCTTAATGGAAGAAGCAGAAATGGTTGACATGTGTTAGGTCCCTATAATACTAGTGATTACCCCATTACTTTTGTCATTGTATCCCTTATTGTCATTGTTGTGACCCTGTTGTCCCCATATTGTTATTATTGTGCCCCATAGAAGCCCACTATTGTTATTATTATGCCCTTACATTATTATTGTTATGTCGGCTCTGATTATCTTATGACCCCTCAGACTCCTATATATAGAAAGGAGGTATTGTCATTTGTATCATCCAAGAATTGTTCATTTTTGTAATGCAAAGGAGGTTTCCCCCTCGAAGAGGCTTATTTCTAAGGCGTTGATCTATCTTTTCTATCTTTTTGTGAGCTAGTTTCATAACATTTGGTATCAGAACTTTGGATTCTAGAGTTTCGCTGCTCCAAATAGGTCATCGTGGCATTTTCGCTATAAAATATTTTCTGCGACGGTTCAGAAGTGAAAAAAAAAACTCATTTGAGACGAAAGCACACTAAACCTCGGGTCCGAATTTCAGAGCTTGTCTCGCTATATTTTCGAAGATACGATCTGAGGAAGTTAGGGTTTTTGCAAGCTCCAGAATTTCAACTAAAACAGGTCATCGTAGGATTTTCACTATAACGCTTTAATTACAAAGTTTCAGAAGCTAAAA
Source organism: Pinus tabuliformis (assembly GCA_031772625.1). NCBI lineage: Eukaryota > Viridiplantae > Streptophyta > Pinopsida > Pinales > Pinaceae > Pinus > Pinus tabuliformis. The sequence continues at coordinate 903,541,473 of CM062817.1, read as the reverse complement.
CAAAAACCCATTGGAGAAGGAATTGGTCTGAACCTTGGCTTCGAATTTCAGATCCTGTCACGCTATATTTTAGGAGATATAGTCTGAGGAAGTTAGGGTTTTTGTAGACCCCTGAATTATATTCCAAACAGGTCACCTTGGGAAAATCCTCATAACTTTTTTTTTTCCAAAGAAAAAATTGAACTTTTCATTAACGAAAATAAAAAGTTACATAGTATGTGCCTAAACATTCATTTTAGCTGTATGATTTATAGATCATAGAGCTCATGGGATGAAGAATACAGTCCTATCCACAAAAACATGAAAAAAAGACCACTGATCTGATGCACAGGCCTCCTCATATTGAGGAAAACAACCCCTTTTTTCATATCCTTACAATAATAACAGTTTATCCATAAGATCATAATGCATCCAAAAAATAGTTGTTATATCTTCCTGGGCCTCCTCTGAGAGGAAAACAACCCAAACCGGAAGTAAAAAACCAAAAGGGAGTCTGAAGTATAACAAGCTTAATCTATAGCATGTGAAAAAAAATAAAGACACATCTGAAAACGCAATCTGTTATATAGACCTGGAAGCCCATAAGAAAAAAATAGCTATGTATATGGTGGTTGATCCGACACACGGATCTCGCCCTGGTCCTCATCCACTATCCTCCAACTGCCCATATCTTTTGTTCTGAGCATCAGATTGAAATTTCGTAAGAAGTTTTCGAAAGAGGACTTCCTGTAGTTTTCTGTGTATCAGTTCAGGTACTAAGGTCAAAATTGTGGGATGTGGCACGTCGTATAAGTTCGCTCTACTAAAATAGTATATAATCTAGTCACCGTGGGAGATTTGGCATAACTCTTTCTTGGATAATCAAATTCTGATAAGACTTGCAGGGTTAGAAAGAGAACTCAAAGAGCTACTGCAGGAAGAAATTTCAGAACTTAGAGATCTAAAATTACAAAGTACAGTCGTTTCAAGATCGAGCTCCTAAAATCAAGAAAAATCGAGATGAGGAAGTTTGATGGCAAGGATTCGGTAATTTCGATACTATAGATGGAGAAATATTTTGATCTACATGGCGTACCACTGTTACAAAAGGTATGTATTGCATCTTCATATTTAGAACAAGATCAATTTTTATGGTATAAAGGGCTTTGTTCTCGTAAACCACTTGTTACATGGTCAATTTTCACGAAGGAAATTATAGCACATTATGGGAATACAAAGAGAAACACCTTCTTTAGAGCAACACCACAACAATTGGAAGAAAAAAGAGAAAAAGGGATTTGTTACAAAGTGGAAAGAAAAATTATGGAAACAAGGAAGTCTACCCCTCACAACTATAAAGATGGAAGTGTTGTTTCTCCTAGCCTTCCACAACCTACAAGGGTTACACCACAACAATTGAAAGAAAAAATAGAAAAAGGGCTTTGTTACAATTGTGATAGAAAATGCACTAAAGGTCATAAGTGTGCTGAGAAGAAATTATTTTACATAGAGTATGAAGAGGAGGAAGAAAAGGATCAAGAAACATCAAAAGAAGAGGATATACGCTAGGACCCAACCCCAGAGAAAGAAGAAATGAATCCGACTATATATTGTAAAGCATTGGCAAGAATTACAGCGCCTCAAACTCTCAAGATAGAAGGACATATCAAGGAGAAAAAGGTTCAAGAAGTGAAAGATCACATCAAGAAAGAAGAAATGAATCCAACTGTATCTTGTAATGCATTAGCCAAAATTACCACTCCTCAAACTATCAAGATAGAAGGACATATCAAGAAGAAAAAGGTTCAAGAAGCGAAAGATCACATCGAGAAAGAAGAAGTGAATCCGACCATATCTTGTAATGCATTGGCCGGAATTACCACTCCTTAAACTATCAATATAGAAGGACATATCAAGAAGAAAAATGTTCAAGAACCGATAGATCACATCGAGCATCAAGAAATGAATCCGACCATATCTTGTAATGCATTGGAAGAAATTAGCACTGCTCAAACTATGAAGATAGAAGGACATATCAAGAAGAAAAAGGTAATAGTGTTGATTGATTTGGGTAGTACCCATAATTTTATTCATTATAAGATAGCCAAGGAATTGAATTGCTTCCTATGTCCAACACCAGAGTGTCAAGTGACAGTTGTAAGTGGAGGGACCACAAATTTCTCTGGAAAGTGCCATAATATCAAGCTATCCATGGGAGAATATGTATTGAATAGCCCAATGCTTTCCATTCCAATGGGTGGTGTTGATGTTGTAGTAGGAGTCCAATGGCTACAATCCTTGGGTACAATAGCTTTTAATTTTCAAGAACTTTTCATGAAATTTTCTTCGGAAGGAAAGGAAGTTGAATTGAGGGGTATCACAAGGAAACCAGGAAAGATAATCAGCTTTAACAGAATGACAAAGCTTCTAAAGAAAGAACAACGAGGGGTGATTACACAATTATGTTCCTTAATGGTTTCCACATCGAAATCATCCATTTCTCCAGATCTCCAAACAATCATTCCAAGGTATTTGAGACTCCCAAAGACCTCCCACCTATTCGTGATCATGATCATGCTATTCATTTGATTCCAGGAAGTGTTCCTCCAAACATCAAGCCTTACAGATATCCATATTCCCAAAGGAGTGGGAACTCATTCAAAAGTTGCAGAAGATCCTAGTTCAAACAATATTGCGAGAATTTGACAAGGAAGTAAAAATCATATTGGAACCTGAAGCAGTCACAGAACCAATAAATTGACAACTACAAAATAGATCAATTTCAGAGTATCTCATCAAGTGGAAGAACTTACCCACCGAAGATTCTACATGGGAGGACAAGAATTTATACAGAAGCAACAATAAATACTCAAGCATTGAGGACCACACTTTTTCAAGGAGAGTGGCATGTTAGGTCCCTATACTACTAGTGTAACCCCTTATTGTTATTAGTACAACCCCCTTATTATATTGTTGTGCCCATGTAGTCCCCATATTGTTATTATTGTGCCCCATGGAAGCCCACTATTGTTATTATTATGCCCTTACATTATTATTGTTATGTTGGCTCTAATTATATTATGACCCCTTAGACTCCTATATATAGAAATGAGGTATTGTCATTTGTATCATCCAAGAATTGTTCATCTTTGTAATGCAAAGGAGGTTGCCCCCTTGAAGAGGCTTATTTCTAAGGCGTTGATCTATATTTTCTATCTTTTTGTGAGCCGGTTTCATAACAACATGTCCCCACCTCAACCTCCAGAGGTACAAACAACAAGAAAATATCCTATTACATATGCTAGAAGGGTTAGAGCTATGATGAAGTAAATCCAAGAAGAACAAAAGAAAGGAGAAGCATTTGCCAATGTGGCAAAGAGGCCAAGGACTATATTTTCAACTACCTTGGAGGTGGATGAAGACCAACAAACCTTGCATTATTGCATTAAATCCTTGGAATACAAGGAAAAATAAGAACAAGAACCATCAACAGCAAAGGAAATAAATATGCCAAAGAAATATATTTTCATTAGTGAAGAGGAAGAGGAAAAGACCCCCGTTGAAGATGAAATTGTAGACGTTCTGAAAGATATCCCTAAAAAAGACAAAGGTAAGGCTCCTATAACCATCAATGAACAATACATGAAGAAAAAGAAAACGAGAATTAGAAAGTTGAAGAGGAGCATTGAATAAATGAGGGTCTTGGAGAGATACATTAAAACACAAATTAAATCACTCACAGGGCATAATTTAACCTTGGTATAGGAGAATGAAAAGTTGAAGGAAGAAAATAAGAAACTCCAAGAAGAAAATGGGTGTCCAAACAAGCCTATATTTGGTATGAACAAAAAATAGAACTCAAGGTTAAAAACAAGAGCCTCAAATTAAGGTTTCTCGTGTTCAAACCAAGCTAAGCAGGGCATGCATCATGGTTAACACAGAGGGATAGTGTGGATGTCCTTCTTCAAGCAACAAGGGAATTCTGACAATGAGACAATTTTGAGAATGGGACAGTAACATTGTTTTGACCATGAGGACATGTCACATCTTCATCTTGGGGAAGATGTTAAACTTTTATTTTGGTGGCATTTTTCTATGAGAAAACACTCCATCCTAGCCATAAGAAATCCATTTTTTATTGCTTTTGTCACTTTTTGAACATATTTTATCCAATAAATCATTCCCTAAGTTATTTTGTTATTAATTTTTAATTTTTAAAAGTTACATGAAATTGGTTGCATCGTAAATCTAGTTCACAATATTTTACAACAAACTAGCAATTCTCATAAAATAGCAATGTGTTCGTACTTGTTCATAAATTTGTTGTCTATACTTGTTTATAATGTGTTTTCCATACTTTTTTGATTAGATACTCTTCATGAACAAATTGAGTAACTTTATCATAAGTTAGTCAATGCACTTGAAGACAACCTTATTGCTAAACTAGGTAAAAGACTAGGACTTTTCATCTGGAAAAGGCCCTAGTGCATGCATAGTTTATCAAACTAGTGTTGTACCAGGCATTGTAGTTCTCGCTTTCATAGATTAGTTGTCATTTTCATATGTTAGCTAATGACTTGAGAAACAAACTTATTATTGGGTTGGGTAAAAGGCTATGAGTGTCCATCCATTATTTGTCTATTTTGGAAAAGGCCCTAGTGCATGCAAGGTCCATCAAACTAGACTTCCTCAAGCATTGTTTTCAATTCCTATCATTTCAATTTCCAATCATTTCTTTTTTTGTTTGAATACTTGAAATCAACCATGCATAATAGTGTAAAAGACTAGGATTCAACCACTATAGGTTTGGAACCAAGGGAGTTGCAACATTTGGGACATTAATGCATGCTTGATCATCCAAAAAAAATTAAGCATATGTTTTTTACTTTCAAGAAGCATGATTAGATTAGTTTTATTTTAAAGTTTTGTTTCATTCTTTCTTAATTTGCTTTCTTGATTTTTGTTAATTTAGAACTTTAGACTCTAAGTAGTTAACCGCTCTACCATTTGACTTTAGCACTTAGTCCTAATTTAGTTTCTATTTTCTAACATGACAATAGATCTAGCTTAATATTGTAATGTGCTTCTAAGTTTATTCACACTTGGATTGATCTAGATATTATGTCCTAATTTATGCCCATAGATTAGCCTAACACTGCATACTAACTTTTTCTTTCATTTCATAGCAAACCCTTCTAGATACTTCATGTAGATTTCTTCTTCCATATCTCCATGTAGGAATATTGTCTTCAAGTTCATATATTCTACTTAAAGATCAAAAGTAGCAGCAACAGATAAAATAAATCTCATAGAAGTTAACTTAGTAATAGGAGAAAAAATATCACCAAAGTCAATTCCCCTACCTAGGAATAACCCTTTTCTACTAACTGAGTTTTGTATTTCTCCACTCTACCTTATGTTTTAAACTTCTTCTTAAACACCCATTTATTTCCAATGGGATTTCTTCTAGCTGACAACTTCACTAGATCCCAAGACTCATTCTTGTCCAATGCTGGCATTTCTTCAACCTTGGTATTTTTTCACAATGTTCCATCGTATGAATCCACTACCTCCCTAACAGTTCTAGGATCATCATCAGTAGTAAACAAAGAAAAATTAGAATGTAAATAAAGTGGGGTCTACCTTTCTGGTTGTTTCATTTCCCAAATCAATCTCCTCGATTGATCTAGGTGGCTCCAGAAAGGCTCAAAATTAAAAGTCTTCAGATTTCATTGAAACTAGGACCAGAACATAGAGCTCATCATCCTAATTCCAATGATGTAGATGGCACTCAAATCCGACTTCGTATGCTCAATATATCCACAATCAAATTTTTGGTCAACTTGGCCCCAATGGCTAAATTTAGCAGAGCGCCAACTAAATTTGGAAGACAGGTAAATCTGAAGGTCTGGCTAAATTTGGCAGCCACTAATGGAGTGACAATTTGGCACTGCACGGTGGATGAAACTGACAAAATTGTCACCTCTTTAATTTTTCCAATGACTCCTGAAAATCCGATGGTAGACCTCTTATTGGGTTTTAAAAACAAAAAAAACATTAAAATATAGGGTCGGCGTACCAAGCGGACCCGCCCAACCCTTGGCCTATTGTATTGTATGTATAACATTATTTATTGATGGGTCAATGCCAGCGGGTGACCCAAGACCCCGCTCGAACTCCATTCAACATCCGTATATATAGGGCACACCATATATGTGGAGGTTGGTGCAAGTTGAAATCGTATCGGTCAGGTGCTCGACCTGCCCCAAGCGATGACCCCATTTCCAACCTCTGCCATATTCCATATACCACTGAATTCAAAAATAAATCAGCGCCAAAGCTTGAATGAGGCGGGGTCTGAACCTGTTTCCAATGGAACCCCACATGTTATTTCCAGTGCCTAAACCAACCACCTATCATTGTAATTTCCACCTAGTAATATAACTATTTAAATCACTTCTAATAGAGGGAGAATGGAGTCGAACGGAGGAGAGGAGATGGAAAAGAAAGCGTGGAATTAAGGTTAGATGGGTCTGCACTGGGCGTGTTTTTCGAGATGAATATTCTAGGGGAATATTCCCTACAATATTCCAAAGGAATATCCTCATGCATAATCTTGTGGAGAATCTTTTAGATTCCCTTGGAGCTGAATTTGGACAAAGTCAAAATTACTCCAAGTTAATACTCAGATTGATCAAAATTTCGCAAGGAATCTGATGGTGTGATCATTTTCTGATATGAGCAACATATTTTCCAGAGGCAAGATGTTGAGGATGGAACCTTGAAGGTGAAACCTTGACGCAAGAATCCGCAAGGAATCTTTTAGATTCCATGAGGCCCAAAATTGACAGTTTCATAATCAAGCCAACTTTATACTCATCTAACTCAATTTTTGAGAGGAATGTGATGGCGTAGTTAGTTTCTTCATTTGAGCCACCAATTTTCAGTCAACCCTCAGAAGAGATCTTTGAGGAATATTTGAGATTCCCAAGGAGCCAAGATTTGACCATGATAGAAAGGGGTCATGTTTATACTAAAATTTCATGGTTTTTCACAAGGAACATGATGGTGCATGTTGTTTCTTCATCCAAGAAGCCAATATTTAGGTCATTCCCTGAATTGAATTTATAAGGTGCATTTTTTTCATGTGTTCGTTTGATTTTGTTGAGATGATGATTTGATTTTGAGATCCATGTATGCCACTTTGTGAGAGGTTCATTGCATGCCACTTTATGTGAGAGATTGTTATTTTATGAGGCTGAAGGAGAGATTTTATGAGTGAGACTTCTTATAGAAGAACGTCTCCTGGGAGATACATGCCACTCTAGTTTAGGGGGTTCATCCTTGTATTGGAAAATATTGCATTATGTACACATAATCTCGTAGCAACTAATGCAACGGCCTCCCCACTCTTGACACCAGGCCTGGAGATGTAGCACACATTGGGTGAACTTCATTATCATATCATGTATTTATGGTTGTTCATGATTATTGCTTCTCATTTCATGTTGATGATTTTTTGAAGTGTTGTTTAGAATGTGGTGGTCATGATTTCACATGCAAATGTAAGCATCAAGAAAGGTCCAATATAATGGATATTTTTGTGTGAAAGCACTCATGAAAATTTCTCAGATCATTGGTGACAGAGTCTTTGGTTCTTCTTCTTCTTATTCAGGTTCTTTTGTAGAGTCTAATTCATCATCCTTTAATTCAAACTCTATATTTTTTTATTCTTTATCCCTTGGTAGGGTTCATATTTGACAACATATATGAATTCTCTAAATGTAGCACCTCAACTATACACAACCTTCGTAGTTTATATGTTCCAAAGCTTATAACATTTTAGACTATCTTTATATCTAATAAAGATACACTTTTCAACTTTATTATCCAACTTACTCCTATTCTCCTTTAGAAAATGTACATAAGCATCAAAACCAAATACCCTAAGATGATTAAGAGAAGGTTTCTTACCAGCCCATACCTCATGTGGAGTCTTGTCATCTAGTGTTGATGAGGGTGATCTATTTACTCGATAACATGTAGTGTCCACTACCTCTGCCTAGAATTCTTGTCTTAACTCGACACCATTAAGCATGCTCCTTTATTTCTCTATCAGTGTCATTTTCATCATTTTTGCAACCATTCGCTGAGGTGTGTATGGAGTAGTATTCTACCTTACTATACTACACTTCTTACAAAACTCTTTGAATTCATTCCCACATAAATCTCCACCATTATCTATCGTTAGAAACCTAATTTTATTCTTTATCTGATTTTCCACAAGATCCTTAAATTATTTGAACTTGGAAAAGCCTTTATATTTATTTTTGAGGAAATAAATCCATGTATTCCTCGAGAAATCATATAAAAATGACACACAGTACACAGATTTACCTAGTGATGGAACTGACACAGGTATAGACACAACATTGTGCATTGATTGTAATATTCCCTTTGACCTCATAGAACCAAAGGAGGATCTTACTTGATTTCATTTCCCATACAAGAAATTTTCACAAAATTCAAAATTCAAAGAGAAATTAGACATGTCTTATACCATACCATTATTGTGTAATGCTTTAAGGCTCTTCTACTCATAATATTTTCTCCAAAAGTTGCAAGAGTTTTTCCTTCTTCTACTCCACTCTTGAGAACAATAAAACTATTGCACCCATCACTAATAGTTCTTTCCAATAGATTATACATATTTCTAATCTAAACTCCTCTCAGCAATACCATTCCTCCTTGAACCATCGTGCAGATCTCCCTTTCAAACACTGGTTTTACACCTGCATAGCTCATCTTGCTTACAAAAATCAATTTTCAAGATAATATTGGGATGTGAAAAACACCAAGGGGTGGTCTAATCCTTCCATCTATGAGTTTCAACTTGAATTTTCCTCATCCCATGATTTTAGTTGTGGAGTCATCTCCTAAGAAAACACCACCACCATCAAATCTGTCATACTCACAAAACCACTTCCTGTGAGGATTCATATGAAATAATGCACTTGAGTCGACAAACCATGCCTCATGATCTACATGTGTACTTGAATAAGCCAAGTAAGCATCCCCTCCTTCATCTAAGGAGGTTAAATTTACTTCAATTAAAGGAGAATATTCAATCCCTTCTCTTTCTTAGAAATTTTGGATCTACATCTTTCTTATAATACCCTTGTTTTCCACATCTCCAACATGCTTTACGAACTTTCCTACAGATTTAGATATTCCTCTAGGTTTATATCTCCCACTCGAGTGCTTTTCTTTTTCTATTCTAGGAGCATCCTCCTATGGACAAGGCATCTCCATTATGGATTTCAATGTTTTTATGTCTCATCTCCTCCGATAACAATGATGAGACTATTTCATCAAACCTCAAAATATTTTGCATTACTACCTATGGAAACAACCAAACTATCCCACGAATTTGGTAGAAAACATAACAAACAAATGCACTTATCTTCATATAAAAAATTAATATCAATATATAATAGATAACTTATCACAACATTTAAGGTTTCCATATGTTCTATCACTGAGTCTCCATCCTTCATCCTCAAGTTCTTCAGATTCTTCCGCAGGAACAATTTGTTCAATGGGGATTTAGATTGATACAAAGACCCTCACTTGTCCCACAAATACTTTATTGTAGCTTCCCCTCAAACATTCAGTAATATTGAATCTATGAGACATAATCATGTTGTGCTCTTTTCCTTTCGATCCAACTTGGTCCAGTCTTCTATTGATATCCATGTTGGTGCAAAACTCATATCCACAACAATTCATTGATCTCTTTCCACCAATTGATGTACTTATCTTCATTTGAAATCTTAATATAAACAGATAATAGCTGAATTACCACAATATTAAAGGTGTTCAGATGCTCTGTCACTAAGTCTCCATCCTTCCTCCTCAGGTTATGCAACTTCTTCCACATGAACAATTAGTTCACCAAGGACTTAGACTGATACAAAACTACTAACTTGTCCCAAAAATCATTTATTGTAGCTTCCCCTTAAACATTCAATAATACTAAATTTGAAAGACATAATCATATTGCGCTCTTTTCCTTTTCATCCAATATTCTATTGAAATCCATGTTGGTGCAGTACCCAGATCCATAACAACTCACTAATCTTTGTCCACCAACAAATCTTCCAATTGAGTTTCCATTACTAAAAACACTGCCCATTGAATTTCTCGATCTCTATCTTTGAGATACTTTCCATTTACTTTTCACCACAAGAATCACTTCTACAGATGTCCAACTATAGCAAGGTTTAACGCAAGCTTGAGCCAAATCCTTTAGCCATAAATATGTCCCCTTAAATCCAAAATTGCATTGATATCAAATTGAAGATTTTAACCTTGTACAATTAATTATTGCAAATAGATTCTTTATAAAACGGAAAGATGTGATGACAAACACACACATAATCCTAGATATTTTATCCTAGAAACCCAAAAATAGGAATACCAGATAGATTTTTTAATATAAATTCTTATGTACAATGTTACAATACAACATAAATATCCCACAACATACATGAATTGTCAATCCATTTACTCTAGATTGGGATACAATTATAGATCCTTAACCAAAATTATAAAACCATTGGAAAAGCTACCACACGCCAGAAAATTGTCTCTAGCAAAATCATGGGCCGAAAACCACCAAGATAGACACAAAAAAATGCTCAAAAAAAATCTAGGGACATTGTCCCCGACCCCATTACTATGCATTACACATATTATAGTGCATAAGGATAGTCATGCAAAAAAAATATACATAACATTTTTGAGGTCATTAATATATACATCATCAATCTAACATCCAACAAGGAATGTGCAAGGGGTCTCCACCAATTGTAATAGCACAGGTCCCTTTTGGACAAATTTCTATGAACTAAACAATGTTTCATATTTTAAACATAAATATAAACATAATAAATGTATATTAAACATATACATATAGTAATATATATATATAAACATATTAAATGTATATTACACACACACACACACACACACACACAGAAAGACGAAAAAAGAAAAAGATGTCAATTATTAAGGAATTTAGACTTCTGTGATCCATAACATTGTTAGAAAATCTTCGGCAAAAATCACATAATCAATCTTTTGTCGACGCGTTTCGAACCAACCAGTGTGGTTCATCGTCAGGACAAGTTGAAGACTAATTTGGTTCAGCTGGTTTAAATATAGTATGCAGAGATTCCAACGGCTATAATGCCAACGGCTAATTTTGACCAAAGGTCCAAGTCAAACCACAATTATATTATTAATATTCTTAAAAACCGCTAAAACAAATAATTTATATATTAAGGGATTTCATTTTGTTATTGTAATAAAATCATCTATATAATTAGTAATTCAAGTATTATTAAAATTAGTATTCTTGGTAAATCTTTAGTATTTAGTTACAATAGGTAAATCCATATTTAAAGAATAAGTTTTTTAATGATAGAATATAGTAAATTGTGTATTAATTTAATACTAATTGTTTAAATCTAAGGTCCAAAGATAACCCTTATTGTATTATTTTAATCAAATTAGCCAAAAAATATTTTATGTTTATTAAAAGATCTATATAATATATAAGCCCAAAGTTTATTAAATTAGTATTCTTGACAAATCTTTAATATTTAGTTACATTAGGTAAATACAAAATTAAAGTATAATAGAAAATTGTGTATTAATTAATTGTTTAAAGCTAATGGTCCAAAGGTGAACCCTAATATATTATTATAATTAATTAAATCCAATTGGCCCATTCTAAAATAATTTATGTTTATTAAATAATCTATATAATTTATAATTACAATATTTCTAAATTAGTATTCTTGTTAATCTTTATTATTAAGTTACATTAGGTAAATACCTAATTAAAGAATGTTTATTAATAATAGAGTATAGGTAAATTGTGTATTAATTGCTTAAAGCTAATGGTAAAAAGATAAAAATAATAATTTATGTTTGTTAAATAATTTATATTATGTATAATTCCAATATTTATAATTTAATATTCTTGTTTAATCTTTATTACTTAGTAACATTAGGTAATTATCATACTTAAAGAATATGTTTATTAGTAATAGAATATCCAACAAATATAACTAACTTAAACTCACTCAATATTATAGGTATATCATATAATAAAATCAGATTATTATACATAAGAATTTCTTATTTATTATTTGACATAAAGGTCATTTTCCAACTATATCACTTTCTATAATTAATTCACTAAAAAGATATCTAAGCCACTTAGGTAAATAGATTATTACTAATAATCCAATATAAAAGCAATAAATACAAATGCAAAAAAAAATAAAGATCTAATCTGAAGGAAAATACCCCATAGAATTAAACGGGATAAGCCCGAAGATGCTAGAAATTAATAATCCATACACTCCATACTAATAGGATCGCCAGAAACACACCAATGGAGACGGAGGACAGGGACCCTAGGACCTAACAAAAGGGGAATGAGGAGGCTAGGAAGACAAGGCTGGGACCCAGCAACTGCTAATCTTCCAACCATCATCCCTATTAAGATTGTTCGGCCTTTTCTCAATCTCCAAGGCCTCTCTAAACTTGCGATGGTGAAAATGGGCTACTTTTGCAATGACTTGAGCCTCTTCTATACATACATGATGCATAGTCTTCCCCGCATGCTCAGCCAGGGCTGAGGACTTGGTCCTACCATGCCTTAAGTCCGCCGAATGCTCGCTAATCCGTTGCTTGATAGAGCGACCAGTCTCTCAATTATAAATAAAAACCAAACTTATATTTAAGCTTTCTTTACAAATAATTGTATTAAAACAAAGGTGACCATTTGTAAAATGAACATTATCCAATATTTTCATAGTATCTATCCTTTTAATAAAAGGAAAAATGTGTTTCTAAATTATAGGTCTATTAATTATTTGACTATAATTAGTGAAATTAGAGCTCAATATCATTAATACAACATTTTAATAAAATGATAATTAATTTTAATTTTAATTACTAAATAAATCAATTATATTTAATTATAGTTAATAATAATTGATTATGATTAATTATGTTTAATAATAATTTACTAATATAAAAATGTTATATTATTCAATCTTTATGTATTAAGATATATATTTATGTATAATAGTTTAACAAAATTATAACTATGAAATAAATAGTTTTGTAGTTTTCTGATTTCTTGTTAAAAAAATATTTAATTTTAAAGATAAAAACATTCAAATAAATTCAAAAGAAAACTATATTATTATAATATTATAAATTTGAGATATCATACAAATGATAATATATTATATAAGTTATATGCATTATTATAATTAAAGGATCTTAGTTCAAGTTGTTTAGTGGACAATTCATACTCTTAGTTGTGTGGGTTCAAGTTTCTGGAGACATTGTAAATGGCCTGTGTAGAAATATCTCAAATTCTCTACAAATATCGCTCTCAGGCCTATGTAGAAAATTTGACTGTAGATTAACCCGATAATGCAATATAACCAAAGGAAAATACTATAACCTACTTCTACTATGCGGAAGCTTAAAGATCGAGCCGAACAATATAACTAGAAGAAGAAGAATCAATGCACATGAAACACATGAAAATACTTTGGGGAAAGCCTCAGCTAAAAACCCCACTATCTGTATTATCATACAAGGTGGAAATACATAGGAATTATACAAAGCCTTAGCTCTCACAACTAGCTAGCTCTCAGTACAATCCTCACAAATGCTCACAGGCAATCCTGGCTTCTTCAAGCCTTCCTCTACCCTCCAAGCTCCTATTTCCTTGCGCAGTTCCTCTAGGATGATCTCCTTCAACCAAGTGGAAAACCAATTTAGCAAGTGGATGATCTCCTAATCTCACACACTGTCAGAACTGCACAATCCTCAAGGAATTGATTCCTTCTGCATGCATGAGTTTTCTTTATAGGGAAACATATGCAACTGATAGTACACTGTCCTTGACTTTAATCTCAACTGGGTCTTTCTCAGAATAGACATGCATGAGTTTCTGATGAGGGAATCTTCAGTTAATTGGAGTACACTGGTTGAGTGCATGCATGCATCAACTGACCGTTAACTCTCTATTGGTTCCTCAAACAGTTTGGAACTAATTTAACTGGACTTAACTCAGTAAACTGAGCTAACTAAGTATAACTCAAATATAACTCAATCTTATCTCCTTAATTTAAGGGATAACTCTTGCATGACTTCAGAAAGACTTCTAACTTGAATTTCTCCAACTAATTAAGTCAAAATAACTTAATTAATTATTTCCAAGTAGTTGTTAAGTCTAAATTTGATTTTAATTCACAATTTAATTCAAGGACAAATTAAATTGGAATATTCTTGTTGCCACATTTCAACACTCCCTCTCAACAAGAAAGGGATTATCTGCCACCCTGATCCTGTCTCTATGGAATTCAAATTTACACTTTGACAATGCCTTTGTCAAAATGTCAGCAACTTGCTCCTCTGTCGAAATATACTGCAAAAACATGATCCTCCTCGCTACACAGTCTCTGAGATGATGATACCGGATGTTGATGTGCTTGGACCTATCATGAAATATCGGATTCTTAGAAAGTTTGATACAACTCTGCTTATCACAATAGATCACAGTTGGATCCATCCTCTGATCAAACAAACCAGCTAGGATTTTATACATCTAGATGGCCTCACATGCTGCCTGACTTGCAACCATGTATTCTACCTCTGCCGAGCTGAGTGCAACCAACCTCTATTTCCTACTGTACCAAGAAACTGCTACTGACCCAAGGTTGAAAATCCCTCCTGATGTGCTCTTCCGATCTGATGGACTCCTTGCCTAATCTGCATTAGTGAAGCCTTGTATCTTCACTCCCTCTGTCCGTATGTACCATAATCCATACTGAGATGTGCCTCTAAGGTATCTCAACACATGCTTTGCCGCCTTCTAAAACATCTTGGTAGGCTGAACCATCGCTTGACTCAGCTGGTTCACCGCATAGCACAAATCTGGTCGTGTGTTCACTAAGTACATCAATGAACTCAAAAGTTGTCTGTACACAATAGCCTCTACCACTTCTCTTGAAGTAGCATCCTCCATCCTCCAGTTACCTGCTAGAGGAGTCTGCATGGGCTTGCACTTCTCCATGTGGAATCTCCTGAGTATCTTGTTGGCATACTTGCCCTGAGACACAAACAACTCACCATCCTTCTGCCACACTTCCATGCCAAGGAAGTAATGCATGAGACCCATGTATTTCATCTCGAATTCTCTTGCAAGGTCCTCCTTGCAAGACACGATCAACTAATTAGCACCAGTCAATATGAGATCATCAACATAAAGTACAATGATCAACAACTTACCTTCCACCACGATGTGGTATAGGTTTGCATCCGCTTCACTCTTTGTGAATCCCAACCCAGTGAAGTAGTTGTCTATCCTGGTGTACCAAGAACAAGGTGCTTGCTTCAGCCCATACAACGCTCTCTTGAGTCGGCACACATGCAACTCACGATCGAAGGTCTCAAGACCTTCCCGCTGCTCTATGTACACCTCTTCCTCAATCTCGCCATTGAGGAATGCAGTCTTCATATCCATCTAATGGATCTTCCAACCCATCTGTGCTGATAGTGACAACATAGATTTGATAGATGAGTACCTTGTGACAAGAGCAAAAGTCTCATCATAGTCAATCCCCTTGACATGTGAAAAGCCACGGGCAAAAAATCTTGCCTTATGCTTCTCCACACTACCATTAGCAGCTTGCTTCACCTTGTAAAGCCAACGGGAACTCACAACTGACTTGTTCTCCGGTCTCGGAACCACGTCCCAAACACTATTATGAACTATTGAGTCATACTCCTCTACCATAGCATCAACCCAAATCGGCTACTGCATTTCTTCCTCAAAGGAAGATGGCTCAGTCTCAACACATTCCCCAGCAAGGGCCATGTATCCAGTGTACCTCTCAGGTGACCTCCTATGTCTGCGCTAAGAAGATGGTGCTCCCACATTCTCTCTTGCATCCTCCAACAATCTATCAGCTTCTCTTATGCACTTCCATCCATCTCTGGAAGACTCTGCTTGAGTGGATGTCTCCACTCCTAGAACCTCTGCATGCGGCTGCTCCGCATCAGTCTGAGGCTCCTCCTCCTTAGGAACCAACAGTTCCTCCACATCCTTTAGTTGGATCTCCCTCTCAAGGGAAACTCGCATGGCCTTCTGCTAATCAAACTTGAGATTTCTGCGAACCATTGTCCTCCAACTGGTAGGAAAGTACACCCGATAGTTGTGAGGTGTACCAGTGTACCCCACAGGTATCCCCAAATCTATTGTCGGCTCAAGCTTCTTCTGTGCATCCTTTGTCACATGGCAATATACCGATGAGCCAAAGATCCTGAAGTGACCCACATCTGGTCTCTTACCGGAGAAAGCTTCCTCTGGTGTCTTCATCCCAAGTATGCGATGTGGGCTTCTATTCTGCAAATAGACCGCTGTGTTGCATGCCTCAGCCCACAAGTGAAGTGGTATGCCTTGGTCATGCAACATCACCCATGTTGCCCCTACAATAGTTTTGTTCTTCCTCTCGGCCACCCCATTCTGCTGTGGGTTATGAGGTGCCATAAACTCTTGTTTAATTCCTCCCGCTGCACAGAAGTCCTTAAACTCTTGAGAGACATATTCTCCACCATTGTCGCTTCTCAAGGCCTTGATCTTCTTCCCTGACTTTTTCTTGACCAAAGCTTTGAACTCACAAAACTTTGAGAAGGTTTGGTACTTCTTCTGCATGAAATAAATCTAGCATTTATGAGAAAAATCATTAATGAAAATCACATAATACCTTTGCTTTGTTGTGGATGCCATCAAGAATGGTCCACACACATCAGTATGAATGCGCTCTAAGATAGCCTTCGCTTGACTGTCTCAATCATGAAAGGAATACTTGGTGTACTTTCCCAAGGTACAACCTTTACATGTGTCAACTTGCACAAGTTTACCTTTGGGAAGTCTTGTAGATATCTGTTGCAATATCCCCATGATGCAAATGGCCCAACCACCTGTGCCACAACTCGCCAATGTCTTGGCTTTGTACCAATTCTTCTTTCATACTCAATGCTGCACAATCATCTACCTCTAGTTTATAGAGATTCTTCACACGAATCCCTATCATCTTGGTCTAACTCGTGGCTATGTGTCTTAGGAACGCCTTTCCTTTACTGAAGACAACATCGTAGCCTTTGTCCTCCAACATCGCGACCGATACCAAGTTCTTCTTCAATCCAGGCACATACATCACATCTCTCAAGGTGATAGGAGCTCCATTATCCCTCTGAAAAGCAACTGTGCCCACTCCTGAAACACTATACTTTCCGTCGTCACCCATCCCTATGCGCATCTTGAGATATTTCTCCTCCAAGGCACTGAATAAACTTTTATCACCGGTCATGTGGAATGAGGCTCCACTATCAAGATACTAGACACAACCCATCATCGATGACACCATGCATGCGACGAGGGTAAAGTCCATTTCGAACTGAGAGGCTAATGCCTCACCTTCAGATCCTTTTGAGGATCCCTTCTTGGACTTCTTCGATGGGCAATTAGTCGCATAATGTCCCATCTCGTAACAATTAAAGCATCTCACTTTAGACTTGTCACCCTTCTTCCCTCCATGAGAAGAATTTGATTTGGAATGGGAAGCCTTCCCCTTCCCTTTCCTTTCCTTACTCGGTAAGGCTAGATTTTCTTCATCATCATCCTTGGATGAAGAACCATCTCGTGTGCTCCTCCTGATCTCCTCCTGCATGAGAACCGACCACAGTCGTTCCCAATCCAACAGTTTCTCCCTTCCATTCACAGAGTCCTAGTAACTACTCTAACTCTTTGGAAGGCCAAGGAGAGCAAGGCTCACCATATCATCATTGGCAGTAGTTATTCCCACACTACCAAGCTCATCTCTACAGGTGGTGAGCTTGTTTAGATATGTGGAAATAGTATCGCCATTCTCCATTTTGATTCTTCGAAGCTTATCCTTGAGCGCCAATTTCCTCTGGTCGCTACTGTTCTGGTAGAGGTCCTTCAATGTCTTCCACATTGAAAATGGAGTATTCTTCCCATGGAGACTCGAGAAAATATGGTCTCGAACTCCCTCAAGGATGATCCTTCTCGCCTTCGCCACACACTTCTTCCACTCAGCCAATTCTTGTGCACTATTTGAAGCTGGCTTTGGGATTTCTTGATCAATGAAATCCTTCAAGTCGTTGTCTTCTAATACACCCTCCATTCTATCTTTCCATGTTATGTGATTCGAGCTACCTTCCAAGGCATACTCGAGTCTCAAGCCATAGAACGCCATTGGCCAACATTGAAGTATTATAAGAATTCGATTTGCACTTGCAACCCTGAACTTCAAACTTCAAATTCTCTCCTCAGTATGATGTTCACAGCTCCGATACCATGTAGAAATATCTCAAATTCTCTACAAATATCGCTCTGAGACCTATGTAGAAAATCTGACTGTAGATTAACCCAATAATGCAATATAACCAAAGAAGAATACTATAACCTACTTCTACTATCAATTTGCATAAGCTTAAAGATCGAGTTGAACAATATAACCAAAAGAAGAAGAATCAATGCACATGAAACACATGAAAATACTTTGGGGAAAGCCTCAGCTAAAAACCCCACAATCTGTATTATCATACAAGGTGGAAATACAAGGAATTATACAATCCTCATAGATGCTCACAAGAAATTCTGGCTTCTCTCAAGCCTTCCTCTACCTTCCAAGCTCCTATTTCCTTGCACAGTTCCTCTGGGATGATCTCCTTCAACCAAGTGGAAAACCAATTTACCAAGTGGATGATCTCCTGATCTCACACACTATCAGAACTGCACAATCCTCAAGGAATTTATTCCTTCTGCATGCAAGGGTTTTCTTTATAGGAAAACACATGCAACTGATAGTACATTGTCCTTGACTTTAATCTCAACTGGGTCTTTCTCAGAATAGACATGCATGAGTTTCTGATGAGGGAATCTTCAGTTAACTGGAGTACACTAGTTGAGTGCATGCATGCATCAACTGACTGTTAACTCTCTATTAGTTCCTCAAACAGTTTGGAACTAATTTAACTGGACTTAACTCAGTAAACTGAACTAAATAATTACAACTCAAATATAACTCAATCTTATCTCCTTAATTTAAGGGATAACTCTTGCATGACTTCAGAAAGACTTCTAACTTGAATTTCTCCAACTAATTAAGTCAAAATAACTTAATTAATTATTTCCAAGTAGCTGTTAAGACTAAATTCGATTTTAATTCACAATTTAATTCAAGGAAAAATTAAATTGGAATATTCTTGCTGCCACATTTCAACAGCCCGTTTGTGGCATTTATTGAAATAGTTGTACTTGGTGTAAAAATGGAAACTAATCCTTTAAAGTTATTGATTTTCCATAAATTTTTGTTCTAGTTAAATACACACACATTATTGTATAATAGGCTTATTGACATATAGAAAAACATTAATATTATTAATGTGTTAGTATACAATTAGCTATGTTTGAGTATGGGTTTTTACTCAATTGCAAGTAATTATGTTTGGTTGATTAATTAATTATTATGTTTGACAATGGTTAAATATGATTAAGAAAAGGTGATGATAACTAACTATTTATTTGTTTGTTTGTTAGGTAATGTGAGTCCTGAGATGACTGGCACACCTAACTTATGGCTTGGGTAACCGCGACTCAAAGGTATCTAAGCTGTCAAAATAATTCAGGGAT
Organism: Pinus tabuliformis; assembly: GCA_031772625.1. Lineage (NCBI taxonomy): Eukaryota > Viridiplantae > Streptophyta > Pinopsida > Pinales > Pinaceae > Pinus > Pinus tabuliformis. Next base: position 903,521,675 of record CM062817.1, on the reverse strand, counting down.
CACACCCAGTCTAGATCACACTAGCCCTTAACATGACTATATTTTTGCCCACAAAGTTTCGAATCAGTGACCCTTTCACTACGAAGTATCTTAACAGATCACCCTATCACCATCTATTCTACACCCCGAGGGTGTGATGATGATTAACTATAATTGATCATATTTGTGATATTTCAAAGCCAAATTTAAAGTTAAGTTTTTTTTTAATTATATAAGTGTGTTCTTTTCAATTTTAACTACATGATTTCTTTCGATATTTTTTATAATTTTTTTATATATTTTTAAATAATTTTTTCCAAGTAAAACCATTGCAAAAAAAATATCATTTTTACATATTAATAACACAAACACATTAATAAAGTGGTTGATATATGCCAATTAGCGTCATTTTCCATTTATAGTGGCATCGACTGGCATATGAACGATGGAAAACGATGTTGATAAAGTATATCAACTGCTTATTAATGTGGTTGTGTTAGTTGATGGTCGATGTGCATGGGGCAAATTAGTAGACCATGATTGACTATGGTTGACATTGTCTAAATATGGTAAAAAATTGTTGAAGATGGTTAACCATGGTTGACAATGGTTAACCATGTTTGTAAAGGGTTTTTTATGGTTGATGATGGTTGACTATGGTTGAAGAAATTTTGACGAGGTTGACAATGATTGACCTTCATTGACAAGGTTTACCATGGTTGAGGAGGGATGACCTTGGTTGTCCATTAATGTAAAATGTATTTATGTTACATTAATTTTGAGCATTTTTACACTAATGTTTGTGAACCATGGTTGACCATGATTGACTATGTTCAACCATTAATGTAACAATATATTTAGGTTACATTAATGTTGAGAATTGTTGCATTAATGTTTTTCAACCATGCTTGACTATGATTGATGTTACATTATTGTTGATGTTAATGTACATATAAGTTCCAAAACATGATGCGATGTTGACTATAGTTCACTATAGTTTACTTTTGGTTGCTATGGTTGACTTTTGTTGACTATGATAGAATTTTGTTAACATTGTTTGACTATAGTTGACTTATGTTGACTATGCTTGATTAATGTACATATAATTTCCAAAACATGACAACTATAGTTGACTATGGTTGACTAATTTACATATAGTTAAAAAACATGATGCCTATGTTAACTATAATTGACTATGGTTCGATAATTTCAAAAACATGATTCCCATGTTGACTACAATTGACCATGGTTCTATAATTTCCGAAACATGATGCCAACATTGACTATGGTTTACTTTTACCAATTAACCATTGCTAGCCATTTTGACCATTATTGACTATGGTTTGGCAACATTTGACCTTTTTTGAACATGGTTGGCCATCTCAACCATGTTGACCATGGTGTACCTTGTTGTCTATGATTAATTATGCTCAACCACATATGACCATGGGTGATCATGTTTGAGCTCAATCAACTAAGGGAAGATCATGGTTGACATAGTTAAACATGGTTGTTAATGGTTTTATTTGTCGCATTGCAACATAATTTTTTTGTCCAATTGCAATGATGTTTGATGTTCATCACATTATGACAACATTTTTTGCGCATCACATTATGGTGACATTTATTTTCATCACATTTCAATGTTGTTTATTGCTCGTCACACTGTTATGGTGTTTATTATTCATCAAATTGTGACCTCATTTGTTGTTTGGCACATTGTGATGTTGTTTGTTCTTCGTCATATTGTGACAATGTTTATTATTAATCACATTACAATGACATTTATTGTTCGTGATGTTGTGACAATGTTTTTTGTTTGTCACATCAAGCAATTTTTTTCATCACAATGTGATGTTGTCACATTGCAATGATGTTTTTTGCTCAACACATTACACCATTTTTTATTATTCATTAAAAAGTGATGGTGTTTATTATAGAGCACATTGCAATGACGTTTGTTGTTTGTCACATTGTGATATCCATGTTGACCACGGTTGGTCATCTTAACCATGCTAAGCATTGTTGGCCATCTTAACCATGTCTTCCATGGTTGACCATGCTTTAGCTAGGTTTGACCTTGGTTGAAGATGGTTACTCATCTTAACTATTTTGACCACATACGACCATCTTGTTATCTATGATTGATACCACATATGACCATGGTTGATGATGTTTGACCTTAGTCAACCTATAGAAGATCATGGTTGACTTAGTTAAGCATGGGTGACCATGACTCTTAATGGTTTTGCTTGTTGCATTGCTACATCAATTTTTTGTGCAACTACGATGACATTTGATGTTCATCACATTATGACATCATTTGTTGTGGGTCACATTGCAATAGATTTTATTGTTCACCGCATTGTGTTGTTTATTGTTCGTCACATTGTGACGATGTTTATTATTCATCACATTGATTTCATTTGTTGTTTGGCACATTGTGACATCATTTGTTGTTTGGCACATTGTGACATCATTTGTTGTTTGTCACATTGTGATGACAATTATTGTTCATCACATTGTGACATTGTTTTTTATTACATTGAAACATTGTTTATTTTTCGTCACATTGTGATGATGTTAATTGTTTGTCACATTGTGATGATGTTTATTATTCATCACATTGCAACCATTTTTTTTATTCATCACATTTCGACATTAATTTTTATTCATCACATTGTGACAATGTTTGTTGTTCATCACCTTGCAACATCATTTATTGTTCAATACATTGTGATGATGTCAACATTGTGAAGAATATTGAGGTTATTAAAGTTATGTCAATGACTTCCACATTGCAAACATGGTTATTAAATTTATTATGATAATTTCAACATTGTGAACACAATGATGCCTCTTTCGTTTCTTTTTATGCTTCACGTAGGTATTGCTTCTATTACACAATATCAAACTTAGGAGGTGCCAACATTACTTTTTGAATCTTCGTGTCCAAAATTTTTGTGCATTCGACCCAATTATGTCTTCCCATGTCTATATACCTCCTCAAGTTTTAACATGTTCTTGAATGGGTCCCTTTATATTAGTCCTCATGTGCTTCCTTAGTCACCATATTCAATTGTTCCTTCTTTTTCTCCCACTTGGCCAATAGCTTCAGATAATCCTTTGTCGATGTTTTGTACTATGGTAGTATCCATAAAGCTTGTAGGATTTGGTATAGAATCATGCTAGGTGAACTACTTCGCTACAGTCATAATAAGAGGGTTTTCATTTATCGCGTCCTTCTCAACCTCTACCTCAAGTTCCTCCACTTATACCTCCCTAGAAACACCCTCACTCACCACATTTAGTCTCTAACTACACCCTGAAAGTATTTGTGCTATGTTCCTTCATCATTTCTAACAATTTCAGTTGTTCATGTCATGCCCCACTGACTTTCAAAATTTGCAGAATGGAGTATCATGCCTTCGAATATTTCTACAATGTTGGGAAGTGAGGATGGATATGTCTCCATTTCCTACAGATTTCACACCAAAAAATCCATGGTTATGCTAGAAATGTGGCATATTGTGTAGTAAATAGGTTATATAGGCCAAACAATATAACTCCCTAGTACCAAACATTTATTCCTATAATGTCCTTCTATGTGATAGAGGGTACACCACACATTCTCATGCATCATCTTCCCCTTTTCTATTTCTTGCAACTGCAGTGTGAGTGCAACAAGTTGAGATTGCATATGTGTCATCCTTGTTGAACTTTTACCACCTCCCAATGTGTATTCCAAGTGCATTGTAATATTCAACACTTTAGTGTGAGTTTTAACCTTATATTACGTCAGGGGGGCCCAAATATGATGGAGGAGTCTCACTATAAACCATCCTTTTGTTGGGAATTCAGAAGCTGAAAACATAATATGCTTAACAAAATCTTGAAGTGTTGATCATAATCCCACATTGCCTACCTTCTACTTGATCTCCATAATCTTGTTGATACACTAGGATTTGGATTTTGGCTTTTAAAACTCCTAAAGTAAGTCTCTCTTTATCTCAGTGAGATATTATTTGTCTTGCTATTGTAGTTTCCTGGTACTTCATATACCAAGATAGATCCCTATCAATGAAAGTAGCCTCCAACTGCGTGATGTCCACTGCTTCATCTACAATCTGCTTCCTTTATTAGGTTACTTCACATGTGAACCAATATTGTTCCATGAAAGACTAGATGTATGACATTTGAATCCTATGTTTCCATACTAGAACTTAAGATTGATACTATTGTCAATTGTTAACTTAGTTTTGATTATGCTTCTACCTTCCTTGGGAAATATTCTTACCTTGGATTTGTCTTGAAGTTGAATTCCTAATTTATGGTTGCCTTGATCTTTCTCCTTCTTTTCTTGAGATGCGCAAGGGGATTGGTTCAAAGATGGGTTTATTCCATCTTATCTAATTTCTTTCTTCTATGGATCCAAAAGATCCTTCCAAATCTAACAATGAAAACCTTCCTATTACTACCAAGGTCTCTTCATCCTATGAAATAGTTTCTCCCTCACTACTTTATGTCTCACCATCACCATTTTCTTCTTCTTCATACTCCTCTGACTCTGTCATATATCTTAATTACTATTAGGATTCAACAACTTAACACACACTTATGTCCTTGCTAGATTTAGTATCCTTTCTTGATATCTTTCCCTCCATGCCACGTCTCCTTGACAACCTTTCCTCCCTTTCCTTGCTCCACTTTAGTGCCATTTCCTCTGTAGTTTTTCCCTCATGTGTTGGTTCTCTTATTGCAGACCTATTTCTTTTCCTCTCATTCCTTACTTTTCTTTATTCTCCTAATTGAATACCTCCATAATCTCTAATCTTCTTCTATATAACTCATCCCTTCTCCTTCTCTACTATTTCAGATCCATCCTTACCTATATTGATCTCATTTTTCCCCATTTTTCTCATGCCCTCCTCCATTTAGGGGTTTATATTGCCATCTTGTCTACTTCCATATGCATCATCCCAATTTTCATGAATTACGTCTTGATCCAAAGTAGATTTATTCTAATAATATTCCTCTAGGACTAGCTTTGAACATTCTTTCCATGATAATACTAAAATATTCTTTACACTCAATAATAAATTCGATTAGGTATCTTTCTTTGACTTGTTTGAACTAGAAGCCAATTTCTCTAGTCCACTTAATGTCTAGGACCTTTAGCCTTGCGATTACTTCTTATTTCCAAACCACTGATTCTTGGGGTCGCAATACAAGATTAATCACTACCTATTTCATTATCCACTCTTGAATAAAACAAGGAAATTCAGTAAAGAAAACTCCACATCTTTTTTTGAAATCCAATCCTATATCTCCTTTCTTGATGGTCTCCACATAATATCCTCATTCTTCAAAGAAGAACTCGTTAATTCAGGTCTTGAAAATGGAACCAACTTTTGGTGCAAGGATTCAAACCTGTGGTTTCAATGCCTTGGCCAACAAATGTGCCATAATCACTAACACTTTCAATGTATAAGAAATAAAGAAGGTCGCACTCGATATTCTCACAAGAATTATAGGAACAAAGTATCCAAGTTTCTTCAAATATTTATAACAACATTCTAAATTCCACATATTAATATGAAATCATACCTAATAAAGCATTTGCATGGACACATTCAACCTTAACACACAAGATTTAGGAATACATATTCATCAAACAATTCATTATTCCATTCATAAGGAAGATTGTATAACATTTCATATAAATACTAAAGAATACATTAACACTCAAGAGAAACCATTAATATGACATATCATATCCAGGAAATAAAAATCACCCAAGACATTTCATTAACCTCATTCATAAACTAGACCTTTAAAATTACATTCATTTTCCTTAGGCCTCCCACCAAATACAAAAGGTCTAAGAGACTCTACAACCTAAAGGAAAAATCTAATATCTAAGGACCCATAACTCCAAGCCCTTTTTCCTTTCCCCATATTATCAATTGGTTGGTTACTGGGTGGTTACAACTAACAGATTCCCCAAAATATTCCTCAAATGATTGGTGTGCCAATATAATCCTATACACAATGTACATAGTCATTGCATGTATTTTTGTGCACAATATTGTTGCATATTGAAAACCCTTATACACAACCATACTCTTTTGATCATATACCTTGTGCATAAAATGTGAAATAGGAATGGTTTACTAGAGACATCTCGCACATTTACTATATCCATTTCCAATTCTAGAGTGGAAATGGGAAGTGGTAACCATTGATTTATCTAATTTTAGTGGTGAAAAAATTAACAAAATTTGTTGACTTTACTCTAGTTAAATTGAGTCATACAACAACTAATATAATAGAAATTTACATGAAAGAGATTGCTAGGTTGCATAGAATACTTGAGGCAATTGTTTTGGATTGAGATCCAAAGTTTCCTTCAAAATTTTGGAAAGGCTTATTCAAAGTTTTAGTACAAATTTAAATATTAGCACAACCTATCATGCACAAATAGATGGGAAAATATAAAGAGTCAATTAAGTGATTGAAGAAATGTTAAGAATGATGGATAAACCATCCAAGTGGGAGGGCCACTTGCATTTGGTTGAAATTGCCTATAATAATGAATATCAAGCTTCACTAAAAAAGAGTCAATTTGAAGCCTTATATGGTTGAAAATATAATAGTCTAGTTAGCTAGGACAATCCAAGAGATAGAGTGGTACTTGGGCCAGAGTTGTTCAAGGAAATGGAAGAGAAAATGGTTTAGGTTAAGCATAATGATGATGCATCACATGACATGCAAAATATTTATGTGGATAAAGACAAAATACCAAGGGAATTCAAAAGGGGAGCATGTAATTTTGAAAGTGAAAATGAAGAGTAATTATGTATGGTTAGAAAGTTTGACCAAGCTAATAGATAAATACTATGGTCCACTTGAAATATTGAATAGAATATGACCAACTGCATAGATGATTTCATTTATTATTGCCATAAAACCACATAATTTGTTTGATGTGTCATTATTGAAAAAGTATGTGCATGGTCCTAACCATGTCATTGAATAGTGTTTGATTCACATTGAGCTAAAAGGATATTTTCAAGTGCAACTAATGCTTATATTCGGCAGGAAGTTCATGATGCTTAGGAACATAGTCACAGGGCATGTAAAGATCCAATGGATCAATTATAACCTTGAACAAGTGACGTGAGAGTTGGAGGATGCGATGTGGGAGGAATGCTCACACTTGTTTTGAAATTTTGATGTACATTTACTATATATAATTATGATGTGCACCAAGGATATTGTAAAATCTAACATAAGTGGAATGTAATATCTCTAGTTTGATCCTTAGGTTAATAATGCATATGTGAACATTATGAATAGTTGAATGTAATATGTAAATTATATAGTGAATGATAAAAATACATTAAAATTTGTAGACAGAGAAGGATGAAAAACATGGGGTTTTACAATTCCATAAGGAGGGGAAGGAAGGGAACCTAGGGGGGCTCAAGGAGGACAAAGAAAAATAATATTATTTTATGGTGAGCCTAAATCCTTAAGACTTGGCCTTATCAAATATAATTTATGTTATCCTAAATCTTATCAACCTCGGGATTAGTTTCCAAGAGAGATACTTGGGTTTATTAGGAAAATGTGGTGCATTATCACCATGCAAATATAACCCATGATGTTGGCCATGTAAAGGGTTGATGTTGTGGGAATTGGAAATTCATTCTACCTAGTAGATATTTGTTCTCTTTGCTAAGTTGTTGCATGATTTCTATAATAAAATTATGGGAAATGGGTTCCTTGAATTATGATAGTGGAATTACAACTGTGTAAGGAAATTTTCATCATTGAGTATATTTAATTACAATAAAGAATTCCTTGAGTCCCCCATAGTTATATTTATTATCCAATTTGTGTTGGAGCCTATGAAGGAAGTGGGATAGCTAGAATGACTACATGGAAAAAAAGGGGAACCCATTACTTGGGTTGCGCGCGCTGAAGGGGAAAAAGAGTTAGCAAATTGGGATTGTTGCAAGAGCCTGGTTATAAATTATGATTTTAGGGACTTAGGTTATGTGTGAGGATTGGAGCCAAAAATAGGTGATTCCATCCTTGTAGAATCATAGCCGTAACTCGAAGGTGGTCATTTTGTAGAATGATTAAGGATAGAAGTGATCCTATGGTTGGGCAGAACATTCTTTCTTTGCAACCAATTGGATATTAATTCCTATAAAGATAAGTGCTATGATATTTTTATGATTATGTTGGATTAATGCTTTGTATGTTATGAATTAAGTGTTTTTTTTCCTGGAAAGAAAAATCGTAATTTCCATTATCAAGAAAATTACATGTTGTTAATTCCCATGGCATATGCAGTAAGATGACCGTGGTCAATAGTAGAGTTGTAAAACCTGTAACAAAATTTACATAAAACCCCTGTTGGGTAGTCTGATTGTTCAAATGCTTATATATTTACATATTCGGATAGTTGTGCACTATAATAACAAAATGACTGTAACTAGGGCTCATCTGCCCTTCGCAAAACTTGGTCTATGTATGGTCGGTGGTAGTACTGATAGACCTGTGCCTGAGTATGTTCTCTGATTAACCATTCTCCTCGAGGATGATTCGTTTCCTCTTTCGACAAACTGTCCGGGGCTGCATTGCGTTCCCTGTATATATGAGAGCAAGTAACCAAGTCAAAAAGTGATTTTAAATATAAAACATCATCCAAAATTGTTCTGAGAGAGTAAGTATGGCATGTGTATGTGAAATTGAACCAATTTATGACCATCTTTGAGTCCCCATAAATCTGTAGTTGTTGGCAGTTTTTGGTAATGGAAAAGTATAGTAAATGGCGCAAGGTCATAAGCTCTGCATAGTTGTTGGTGCCATTTCCCAGCCCCAAACTAACATGGAAGTAGTGAGAATCTGATATGTGTAGGATGATGCCACCACCACACCCCCGGTCTTGTGCTGCGCCATCAAAATATGCCCAGGGGTTCCTTCGATCTATGATTTCCAGTGTAATGTGTCGTGTCCTGATGTTCGATGGCTCCTCCGGGATCTCAAGGTAGTTCGTGCAGATTTTTGGGATGATCAGGTCCTAGTTGATGTATTTTCCATGGAAAATAATGTTATTTCTGTTGATCCAAATGTGCCAGGACACAATCAGCGACAGATTCCTAGATTTCAAGGGCAAGCCATTGTTCCACCAATTGTTCCAGGCAGTGGAGATGTTTCCCCCAGACCATGTATGTGTTATATTAAGAATTTGGAGTACATGTGTCCAGACATTCTGAGTTGTCGTACAGGTAAGAAAGAGGTGATTGGTGGATTCCTCCTCATTCTTGCAAAGAACGCACCATGTTGGTCCAGAGAAAGCCCATTTTTTGAGGTTGTTGCCCATCGGAATTTTGTTCGCTATAATGTTCCACATTAGCAGTCTGGTTCGGGGGGGCTCTGAAGTTTCCATAGGTCCCTCCACCAGTTTTCTAGGACATGAGGTTTGTGCCTTGCATGTATGATTATGTACCCCGCTTTTGGGGAATATTTCCCATTCTGTGCAAGCCCCCAAATCAGCTCATCAGGCTCATCCCTTAATCTGACGTGAGATTCGGATAATGCTCGCAAGTATGTCCCCCAATCCTCGAGCCATCTATCCGGGATGTCTAAAATCTCCCCTGATAACCAAGCTTGCTTGAAAACAGATGTGTTTTGTCGGTCCCCAATCTGTGCAAAGAAAAAGATTTCTCTCTGATTTAGAATTTCTATAAGGGCCTATGGAAGTAGATGTGCATTCCCACATCCAATCCAAGGATCGACACCGATGCGGGCCTCCTCGCCATTACCTATCCTCCAAGTGAGTCCTTCTTTGATTGTGTAGAGGGTGTTCAAAATAACCCTCCAAATGACCAAAATTTTCTTTCGGTTTTGGATAGGAAGTTTAATCTAGTCCGATAGTGGAGTCGACCAGATGTATTTGTAGAAGATCACATCGCTCCACAAGCTCCTATGCTTCAGGAGCATCCATCCCAGCTTTGCGGCAAGCGCCTGGGCGAAGGCAGATAGATTTTTTAGACCCCACCCACCCCACTTTTTTGGTAGGGCAATGCTGCTCCATTTTACCCAAGCAAATAGCCTACCCTCTTTGTTTCCTTTCCATAAGAAATTGCAGCAGATTCTCTGAATCCTATGGATGATTCCTTGCGGGATCCAGGCCAGGGACATCTAGTATACTGGTGTTGCTTCAAGGACCGATTTAATGAGTACCAACTGACCATCTCTAGAGAGTAGCTGATGGCTCCATAGATTGAGTCTTCTTTCGATCTTAGTGATCAACCAGATCCAGTCCGCTATCTTGTATCCATTTGGTTTTATCCTGAAGCCCAGATACTTCAACCCATCCTTAATGGCCAAATTTTGGAATGGGAAATTTCTCAGTGCGAGGTTGATTTCTTGTTGAGAACATTTAGAAAAGGATATGGTAGATTTGATCTGGTTGCAATCCATCCCAGTGGCAGAGCTAAAGAGGCTCAGAGTCCCTGAGAAGGTGGTGATGTCCTGAATCCCTCCATCCAAGAATATGAGGATGTCGTCTACAAATAGTAGATGGGTCAGAGAGCATTGGTCTATGATTTTTAGTCCTTTGATGTTCCCAGCATCCTTCTCTGCGGCGATCCTTCTGCTGAGTCCTTCCATAACCAGGAGGAAAAGGAGGGGGGAAAGAGGGCAACCTTGTCTGAGTCCCCTCTCAGCCCGGAAGGAGTGGGTGGTAGAGCCATTGATAAGTATGGCAAAGGAGACTGAATTAATGCAGCACATGATCCATTGGATGAAGGTCGGAGGGAAGCCCAAGTGGATGAGTATCATTTTGATATATAGCCAGCTAACCTTATCAAATGCCTTGGAGAGGTCGATTTTGAGCATCAATCCTTTAAGATTTTTCATCTTGATGGAGTGTAGAGCCTCTTGTGCAGTGCCAATGGCCTCATGAATTTGCCGGTTTTGTAGGAAGGAAAACTGCTCCAGGGAGATATGCTCCGATAGGATGGGTTTAATGCGGTTGGCTATGATCTTGGCGATGATCTTGTAGAGGCAATTGCAGAGGGATATAGGCCTGAAGTCATTAAAAGATGAGGGGGAGTCCGATTTGTGGATAAGGGCAATGAATGTGGAGTTGATGGGATCATGTAATCTGCCCTGGACTCGGCATTCTTCAACCACAGCAAGAAGGTCATGTCCAAGAGTGTCGAAAAAGGTAAGGTAAAATTCCACCGACCAGCCGTCCGGACCCGGGCTCCTATCTCTTTTGAACCATTTGAGGGTGCTTTCCAACTCCCCCAAACTCACAGGTTTAGTGAGGTCCTCCAAGCTATCAGGCTCGACGAATTGAGGGAAATGCTCAGCAAGATGGATGATATCAGGTAGCGTAGCTCCAGGAGGGGATTTGAACAGCTGTTTGAAGTGCAGGATACCTAAGTTAGAGAGATGAGCATGAGAGATGGCCAACCCACCATCCTCCAATGGGAGCTGCCAGATCGTGTTGCTGGCCTTTCTTCCATTTGCAAATTTATGGAAGAATTTTGTGTTTCCATCCCCCGCTTGTAGCCATATGGCCCTGCTTTTGAGTCTCCAAGACTCCTCCTGAGCCAGAAGAATCTTATCTCTCTAAGCTTCAATCTCCACTAGCTGCAATTTGGTATCTATGGAGTGATAACCCCTGCCCTGTTCGTCCGTGAGATTGGCAATCAAAGATTCTAACTCAGAGATGGCCCGATCCTCCTTGACTTTCTTCTGCTTGGCCCAGTCAATCGAAAGTCATTTAAGTTGGTATAGGTTATTGCAGAACCCCACAACCTTCCATCTCTCGGCAGGGAGGGGGTGTGAATTCTAGAAATCCTTGACCATCTTGTGATAGTCAGGATCCAAGAGCCAGGACGAGTTGAACTTATATGGGCCCCGAGGCAACTGCTATTTCCAGGTAAATAGGTGAGTGATCCAATATGCCACCCGAGCCCACCCATTGCCTATAGTTGTTTAAAGTCATCAGCAACTCTTCATGGATCAGGAAACGATCTAGTCTTCTTCCTAAGGCAACCTCTCCAGTTCTTCTGTTATGCCAGGTTGGCCTCTTTTTATTCATAGGGACGTCAATGAGACCTTTTTGGTCAAATATGGAGCTCAGCTGATCTGAGAGAGGATCGAGTTGAGAGTGGTGACCCCATGATTCTTCGTGGCCTATGGAGAAATTAAGGTCACCTCCCAAAATAGTGGAAGGGTTGGTCAGAGGCCCATCCAGAAGATGATTCCAGAAATCCAGTCTATTTTGATAGGGAGCATATATATTAATGATATGGATCTGTTTTCCCAGTGCTGTGGTGAAGAGATCCATACCAAGAAATCCGAGACCTCCCCAAGATGCAATCACTCTGATGGTCTGAGGATTTATCCCGAGGGCAAGGCCCCCAAATCTGCCAGCTGCATCCATGGCTTGAAAATGCCATCCAGGTAGAATACTCAGAAGAATTTTTACAGTTTGTTCTGAGGACCCCAGAGTTTCTTGTAGGAAAATAATATCATAGGGTTCGCATGATATGAGTCTCTTGAGTGCCAGTTTCTTTTGAGGGCTAGCCAGGCCTCTATAGTTGAAGGAGATCCATTTCATCGGGAAACCACGGAGGGGGAGTCTACTACTCTAAGCACCCATTCAATAGTGTTTTGACGGCCCTGGGCAACGTCAACCCCAACAATTTTGATAGCTTTGGTGAGTTTCGAGGGCTGCCCTCAAGCAGGCTTATGGTCGGAGGGGGCGTGAATGATACCTAGTCCCAGGGACATAGGTGTGGAAGGCCTGCGGGGCCGAAGGTTATAGGCATGAAGGCCCTTAGGAGATTTTTCAGGTGAAGGGTGGTTGACTAGGCCCATAATCAGCAGAGGGGTAGTGGAGTAAATAGGCTGGGGTTGATTCAAGGAGCAATTAATGGGGTCCGAAATGAAGCCGGTGGAAGGAGGAAGTGATACCATAGGGACAGATAAATGATCAAATTGAAAGATAGAGGAGAAGGGTGTAGAGACAGTACCCGAAGACGGAGCTGCTTCCACCGCAGATCTGGATCTGGTCTTGGGAGGAGATGGAGGCGGCATCTGGGAGGCACTGGAAGTTTGGATAGTGTTCCCAACATCATCCTTAGTGAGATCTAGATCTGGGTGATGCACATCCACCATTGGCTCTTCTGAATGCCTTTGCGATGGACCCATTGTAGCCGGGACTGTTTTCGAGAGTAGGGGGCAGTCCTTGTATAGGTGTCCTAATTTATGACAGCGGCGACATCAGAAAGGTACCCCCTCGTAGTCCAGGTTTTGCCTGCGAGCGTAATGTCACCAGAGCAGTGTAATCTTCTCCTCAAGTCTAGCTCTGGTATCCAGATGCACCAGAATTCGGGCCATGGTCATGATCCTAGATGATTCAAAGGATTGATCATGATCCAGGTAGGTTCCCAAGGCATCCCAATTCTCTTGAAGATCGAGGGGTTCTAGTATTGTAGAGGAAGGCCCGGAAGCCGAAACCATATTGGACCAGCTCCAAGCTGTTCACACCCTAGATCAAACAAGGGGTCCCAACGCTTCAACAAAACTGGTGCTAACTCGATATGCCAAAATCTGGAGAGGATCCAGTCCGTGTATTCCTCCTGGTGGAAATGAAGGGTGAACCAACCCCTTGCTAGAACATGGATGATGGTGAGCTCTTTGAGGAGGGAGCCCCAGATTTCCTCAGTCTAGAGCTTTAGCCATTCAACAGAGTAATTCCTCCCTCAGACGCGCCCAACGAGAACCTTCTTGGCGTGTTTTCCACTTCTCCCATCGATAGGTCCTCTCCCAGGGCTAGCTTAATGTCTCTGTCACCAGCCCTAAGGCACCTGCCCTTTTTTTCTTGTCTGAGCACTTGGCCGTCCGAAAATCCTTCAGTAGTCCACGGATCCCTTGGTTAACTGTCTGCAGAGTGGAGGGGGTGGATTTAGGGGTGGGAATGGGGGAGCTAAAGCAACCAGAGCGTATAGGAGTGTTAGGGTTAAGGTTAGGGACAGTAGGGATGGATGAGCTACCAGGGGGGTAAGGGTTAAGGTTAGGGTTTTCTGGTCGTGAACCAGGGATGGGAGCGAAACCAGGAGGGGCAGAGATGAGAGGTAGTTGTGGGAGTGGCGCGTCGAAAGATGGAGATGCCAGTAAGCAGGAGCCCAAAATATTCAGCGTAACCGAGGAGAGAGGAGGGAAATCTAGCCCAAGGTCATCTTCAGGATGAACAGTGGAGGTATGGGCGGCAGATGGATGAGTTCTACCGAGAGCAGAGCTAGAGGATGAAAGAAAATTCCTAGGAGTAGCAGAATGACCCGGGAGTGACACGGCGCGGTGCGAATTTCTGTTGGTCTCAAGTGAGAGGGGGACCGTTGATTTACCCACCCCCTCCATGCTAGGTTCATCCCGTGACCGAGGGCACACTGTCGAGAGAACGAAAGGTCCACCGCAACCTTGCCTGAGAGACAAAAAACCATAACAGGAGGTGCGTCGATGTCATTCCAAGGTCAGAGAACCATACAATCCATACCATCAGCTGTCAGGCAGTTGGGTCAGAACCGCCATGGGGTGGGCACTGCCCATGGTGCAATTAGGGTTTTGCTAATCCATCCAGTGTTGCTCCATGCTCACCAGTCCCAGCCCCTTCTCCTGTCCGATCGTTTTATTATGAATTAAATGTTATTATGTTGCATTTATAAGTATACATTTTTAATTGTGAAAAATCAACTATGATTGCATGATATTGTATTGTCATGTTTGCACACGTTAAACAATTCATATTAGGATAGTGAGGAATTATGGTGTCAAAGCTATAAAATGTTGATCCCAACCTAGTTAAATGGCTAGGTACATTATAGGTCAATATTAAAGAAATAATTATGGGTGAACTTTTTTTGTTTGAAGATGTACCCCTAATCCATAACCCATGGATATTCCACTAGATAATTTGTTACAATAGATCTACTAAAATATATTTGAAAATCTAAAACCTACACCATGATGGTTAATTTCTCCTTAGATTTCTAGATTCATTAATTATTATGTTATGCTTGTGCATGAAATAGATAAAATATGGAGCCCCCATGGGTGTAGTTTGAATGGTGATCACGGTGTTATGAATACATAGTTAAAATTTGAGGTTTTAGGTTCAAATCCCCCAAGTTACTACATGGACTGTGAATGGGGGTGTGTATGGGTCACCTAAAGGTATAGTGGTAGTGATGGGAATCAACCCCATGTCACGCATGTATGAGCCTGACCCAATTGCCAATTCCTCTAAACAAAAAAGAAGAGAAGAAGAAAATGAAGAAAAAAAATAAAACTCATAAACCACAATGAAAACAATATATGATTTGGGAAACCCTTATGGGAGAAAACCCAACTAGAAGGTGAGGTTTCTCTGCACTCTCTTTCTCTAAATGGAAATGAATGCAAGTATAAAGGAGTGAGACCTATAGCCTATGGGTTGGTACATTACACTAACCCTATATTTTTCCTCACTCTATATCCACTATGGGCTACTTTTCTCATTTATGGAAAAAAAAATGCACTCAAAAAGAATGGAACCCATTTTCCTCCCAATGGCCCAGTTATAAAACAACCTTATAACCTACTAGTGGTTAAGTTTGACTCCTTCAACTCTTAACTAGATTTATAATATTTACTCTTCTAGATTATTTTTCATAATGATCACGTCGTTATACCATTTTCCATGAATAATGGGGGCCAATGTGGCATCCCCTCGAATCATGGTGGTCAAAATAGGAAGGTCAACTTTCAGGTGGCATAACTTTTGCATACAGACTTTATTTGAGGTCGATTTTATGTTATTGGAAAGTTATCTAAGTGAAGAATAGTGTTAGAGGGTTCCACACTTAAGAGATATAGTTTTAGCACCCAAAGATGTCATTTAATGACTCAAATTACTTCCAGAAGGTTTTAGACCCCAATTCACCAAACTATGACCCACCAGTGAAAATGGTCCTATGAGTTGACTCCTCCAATTTTTCCACTCTAAAAGCATCAAGACAGATGAAAAATAATATAATGATCCAATATGGATCATGCCCCCCCATTTAAAAGGATTTTTATTCCCAAAATATTTTACTGAATGAGTTGAGGAAACATTTCCTCTACCTTCTCCCCGGAGTACCATTTAGCCTTTCTTGGAAGTTGTCATTTCAACCCCAATATGCCAAATTACATTTTGTCCATCTCTTGTAGTTATGGACCTCTTAAATTTTTTATATTCATTCAGTTATGCATGAGAATTTAGTGTGAAATCCCCTACAAAAGGTAGGACATTTTCCTCTTCCTAATCCAAAATGGAAGGCTCAAATAGTTTAAAATTTTCTACATTCACCATTGAGTAAATGTGAATGTATGGAGGTAGACTGAATCTATATGCATTCTCTCCAACTTTTTCTAGTATCTTAAAGGGACCATATTGCAAAGCCTTGATTTTATTACTAGGACCCTATATCCTCTCCTTGTTCAATTGTAACTATACTGTGTCTCCCACTCTGAATGAATTCTCTATTATGCGTTGATCATGCCTAAGCTTGTATGTTTCATGTGACTTTTGCAGTCCCTCCTATACCTATATATGGATCTTCCTGATCTTCTCAAAAAAAAATTCTTCCCTTAATACATCCCCTGTAAGATCCTCCCTCTCTCCTTATTTCCCACTAGAAATTTCCAAAGGTGAAGATGGAAAATATTCAAAACAAGTTTAAAATGGAGGCTTATCAGTAGAAGTGTGGATTGCTCTATTATAAGAGTGTTGTATATATACCATATTTTCATCCCAACTCTTCAGATGATTTCAATTATAACCCCTCAAAAGCTAAACCAAATTCTAGTTGACTATGTTTGTTTTCCCCTATGTTTGTGGATGGAGTGTTTTAGACCTCTTCAACTTCATGTCCATATTCTCCGACAATGTAGTCTAAAATGCACTGATAAAGCTTGTGTCCATGTCTGAAACGATTCTCCTTGGTATCTAAAAATGCATCTAGACCTGTCCAAAGAACAAGTTCAATGCTTCTTTCCCACCGATGGTGTTTCTATAGGGCATTAGAAAACAAATATTCCCTGAACCTATTAACTACCACGAACAAGGAGTCACATCCCTTCCTGGTTGTTGATAAACCTACAACAAAGTCCATGGTAATGATATCCCAATAATGATTGGTTACAAGTAAGGGATGATATAGAGCATATTTCCCATTACTAGGCTTATTGGTACAATAAAGCATGCATCCTCTTATGAACCTAGCTACCTCTTCTTGCATCATTGGTCAATACACATACCTTTGCAAGTTGGCCACTGCCTTACCTACATAAAAATATCTTGCAATCTTGGAGGTGTGAGCCTCTCCGATTAGTTGAATTGGTTCAACATTAGGAACAAATAACTAATCTAACATGTAGATTAACCCATTTTGGAGATGGCAGACAACTATGATGTTGCCATCATGCACTTGTCTCTATCTCTACAATTGTTGAAAGACCTCCTTGAATTCCTCATCCTTTGTATATTTTTCTCTATATGTGATGGATACTCAATTTGTCATATTTTTAGCTCTCTCCCAATACCCTTTTCCCATTTCCATCTCATTTCGATGCATAATTCATCCACAAGGATGAATTTTTGGTCAATGTATTATTATCCTCTTAATACAACATTTCAATATGTATTCTTATGCATTTTCATGAGATTATTATCTTTCTATGTTAACAATGGTATATAGGAACAAGGCTTCACATGTACCTTCTAAGCATAGGTGTCACAATTTTCTCAACAATTGTTGCAGCTCTTTATGAGGACACAATTGCTACAACTCTTGAGTATGAGATCCTACAACTCTCTGCTTGAGTATACCTGCCACAACTCTGACCCAGTGCCACTCATATTGCAACTCCAAGTTTTTTTCATCATTTTTTCAACCTCTCGTTTTCGTGATTCTCAACTCCTTGTTGTTGCAACTCTCAACTCCCCATTTATATGAATCACACCTCTTCAATGTTGCAACTCTTTCTTGTTGCACTCTCACTATTGCTATCACTCACACCAATGGTTTTTGTTGCAACTCACTCAAGACCATTTGTAACTCTTAGGAAGGGTATTATGACTTTGTGCTAGTTGTAACAACTCATTAGTCAATTGAACAATTGTCATCTATGGCTCAACCAGACAGTGAAACAAATAATCTCTTCACATGGGAAAATGACAAAGGTGAATATGCGCATAAAAAGGAATGAATAAATTAAACAACATTTGTCATACAACTAATTCAGCCAGAATGTGCCCAATTTTGATATCTTTTGGAAAATTGATGTAATATAATGGAACAACCCTATTCTCATGGTTTTCCATCAATTGCTTTCATTAATTTATATTCAGAACATTATGTATAAAAACCCATGCTCTCCTTGAGGTGGTCAACTAACTAGTTGTTTGGTCATAATCATAACTAAGTCTTTATTGTAGTTCCCATTTCTTGCAATAAAAATTTCCTTCTCATTTGGGTTTTGATCCATAAAATTTTGTGGATATTCCACTACAGAGTTTGTCACAATATATCTGAAAAATGATACTTAAAAATCTAAAACCTATACTAATAGGGGTATTTCCTTATACTTATGGATTTATTAAGTCATTGTTTTATTCATGCAATATGTAAAATGCATAAAATAAAGAATAGACAAAAATACAATCACTCATAACCATAAGAACACAAGATATACCCAGGGAAATCATTTCAAGAGAAAAACTAGTTGGAAGGTGAGGTTGCTCTACTCTCACTTTCTTTGAATGGAAATGGATGCAACTACAGAGAAGTAAGACATGTGGCTCGTGCACTAATACAATGCACAATTCTCTATGTTTCCTCTCTTTATATCCAAACTTCGTTACTTTTTTCATAAATGGAACAAAATGAACTCAAATAAAATGGATTCCCTATTCCTCCTAGTGGCCTAGTTATAACACAACCCAATAGCATATTGGTGTTAAGTTTGACTTCTTCAACTATTAACTAGAGCTACAATATTGACTCTTATAAATTCTTATTCATCATGATCATGTGGTTAGCCTCTTTTCCATGAATAATGGGCGTTGACATGGCATCCTCTCGAATTATGGTGGTCAATTTGAATAGGTCAACTTCTGGAAGACATAACTTTCTCATATGAGCTCCAATTGAGGTGATTCTTGAACTATTGGAAATATATTGGCATGTATATTATTAATCTACATCCATAGTAATATTAGGACCACAAAAATTTTTCATTTGATGCCTATAAAAATTTTCTTGATGTTTTTTACACAAAATTTTCCAAACTGGGCCTGCTAGTCAAATTGGTCCCATGTGTCAATTCCTCCACTTTTTTCGATTTGAAAGCATCAAGATGAAAGAAAAATAAGATAATAATCTAATCCAAATTATAACTTTGCATTTTTGGAGGATTTTGGTCCCCAAAATATTCTACTAAATGAGATGAGGGAATTTGTCCTCCACCTTCTTTCGAGTGTACCATTTAGCCCTGCTTAGAAGTTGTCCTTTTAACCCAGTTTGTCAAAGATCATGTTGCCCCTATCTTGTTGTTCTAGACCTCTTCTGCAAAATTGTATTTTCTATCAACTCCACCCAAGAATATGGTGCCAAATCCTCTCTATAATAGGGGACTTATTCCTCTTCCTAGTTCAGTATGGAATACTCATAGAGCTTTAGATTCTCTATAGTCACTACTAAGTAAATGTGCATGTATGGGGGAAGACTAAACCTATATGCATTATTTCTCACCTTTTCTAGTATCTCAAAGGGACCATGGCACACATCCTTGATTTTCTTACTAGGAACCTATAACCTCTCCTTGTTCAACTACAACCATATTCTATCTCCCACCTTAAAGGAATTCTTTGTTCTATGGTGATCATACTCGGCCTTGTATTTTTCTTGTGACTTCTACATATTGTATTGTACCTATAGATGCATTTGCCTAATCTTCTCAATAAATAACAATTCCCTTAAGGCATTCCCTGTAAGTCCCTCCCTCACTCCTCCTTGTCTCCCAAATGAAATATCGAAAGGTGAAGGTGGAAAATATCCAAAACAAGTTTCAAATGGGGACTTACAAGTAGAAGTGTGGACTAATTTTTTATAAGAGTGTTGTATATATAGCATATTTTTGTCCCAATTTTTCGTATGCTTCTAATTGTAACCCCTCAAAAATTGCACCATAGTCTTGTTAACTACTTTTGTTTGACCATGTGTATATGGATGGAATGTACTATACCTCTTCAACTTCATGTCCATCTTCTCCCATAATGTAGTTCAAAATGCACTGAGAAATATTTTGTCCCTATCTAAAATGATGCTCCTTGGCATCCCAAAGTGAATGCAGCCCTATTTAAAGAACATGTTCGATACTTATTTCCCACTAATGGTATTTTTAAAAGGCATCAGAACACACATATTACCAAACCTATCAACTACCATGAACAATTAGTTGTGTCCCTTCCTATTTTTTATAACCCTCCCACAAAGTCCATGGAAATCATTTCCCAAGGATGAGTGGGTACATACAAGTTATTATATAGACCATGTTTCTTGTTACTAGACTTGATAGTGCAACAAATCATTCATCCTCTTATGAACCAAGCTAACTCTTCTTTCATTTTAGGGCCACTATCTTTCCCACGCCAAAATGCCCTAAAACCTTGGAGGTGTGAGCCTCTATTATTAGTTTCAGTTACTCATCTTTAGGAACACACAACTTATATTATTTGTAAAGTGACCCTTTCTAGATTTGGTAGTCAGTTGTGTTGTCAACATCGAGCATTTTTCAATTGATGAAAAACCTCCTTGAAATCCTTGTCTTCTACGTGTGTCTCTATGTATGCATTATGGGTGAAAGGCTCCATGTTCATAAGAGTTATCAAAGCAATGATGTTTGATGTGGGTGGTCTTGAAAGCATGTTGGCTAGATTTTTTGTGTTTCCCTTCTTGTACTCAATCATTAAAGGAAACTATTATAGAAACCCCATCCACTTGTAATGCATGGTTTTTTGTAGCTTACTATGGGACTGCAGATACTATAGTGGCTAGTGATCTATGTTTATTATTGTCTCCTTTCCCACTATATAGTTTTTATGCTTCTTCAAAACTTTCACGCATAGAGCTCCTTGTTTTAGGTAGGGTAGTTGAGAATTGCCCCATGAAATACTTCAAAAGGGTAGCATACAAGCCTTCCTCCCTACATCAAGACCACTCCCATAGCATACCCATTTTCATCTATATACACTTCAAAGAATTGTTGCAAGTTTGGTAATTCAAAAATTGTTGTTTGAATGATGTTCTTCTTTAACTCCTTAAAGGCCCTTTGTTGACCCCTTCCCCACTGGAAACTCTTAGCACTAGTTGTTATGGCATGGAATGGTGCTATTATTGCTGAAAACAAGCTTATGGATTTCCTTAGGTATTGTGTTTCCCCAATGAAAATCATGACCTAATAAACATTTGTGGGCATCGACCACTTCATGATGGCATCCATCTTGGCAAGATCTATCTTTAGTTCTCTACCACCAATCACATATCCCATATACATTAAATTCTACTATGTAAGAAGTTGGTGCGTCTTTAATATCTCTAACACCCGCATCAAATGTGATATGTGCTCCTCCTAGGTGCCACTATATACCAATATATCATCCAAATAGATAATAACAAATGAATCTATAAAAGGGTGAAATATATCATTCATTAACCTCATAAACGTAGTTGGTGCATTACATAGGCCAGGTGGCATGACTAAGCACTCATACAAAATTTGCTTGGTTTTGAAGGTAGACTTCCAAGTATCTTCTTTTCTAACTCGAACCTAGTGATATCCAAAATTTAAGTCCAACTTGGTGAAGTATTTGTCTTGTTGCAACTAATTTAGCAGATCGTCTATCCTAAGTAGAAGGTACTTGTTCTTAAGTATAATTTTGTTTAATTCCCTGTAATCAATGCATATCTGCTAAGTCACATCATTTTTTGGTACAATGATGATGATTTTCCCACACAGTGAGGTACTTGATCGAATGATACCCCGTTCCAGTAGCTACTACAAATGTTTCTTCACCTCACTTGCTTTTATAATGGACTACCTATATAGCCCAATGTTTGGCAATGGGGAGTCTCACAATAGCTAGATCTTGTGCTCCACTTCCCTCTTGGGTGGTAGCCCTTTAGGATCCTAGAAATTACCATTGTATGCCTATAGAAAATATTTCAATTGTTTCTTTTATTCCTTATTACACCCCTTCATGGATGAAATTAATCTCACTGACTCTTCCACAAACTGATTTTCTCTTAAAAATAGTAAAACATTCTTCTTGCTAGAACTGATAATTTTCTTGGCTTGGTTGGAACTTACCAACGAAATTTTTGACTTGCCATTTGTGCATGTTGATGGTGAAGGATTTTCCATTCTCGATGAGGCAGTATAGGTTAGATATTCGCATGAATATTGCATCTTGCATGTACACTTAGGGGCTTCCAAACACCACTCCACATACATCAACGAGAACTACATCTAGTTTTACTTCATTAATAAAATAAACAATAATATAAAATTTAATTTTGCATTGTTTGATTACATTTATCTTTGCATCCTTATTTACCCATCCCAATGGATGTGAGCTTGGATTATCATGAACTTCCATTCCCAATTTTTTGACCAACTCCACTGTAATGAGATTTCCATGTGATCCTAAGCCAAACAAAGCATCAATCTTTGTTTTCTTGACTTGTATCTTTATATGGAAGAGTATAGTATTTTCATTCTCTTCCTGTTACCTAAGGTTACTAAGATTAAACCCCTTCTTCATTGATGTACAGATAATCGTCTCATCCATGTGCAAGCAAATTTTTGCCTCCTTATTGTAATTTATGGCCATGATATTTTTCTTCTTAGTACCTTTATTTTTTTCTTTAGGTTGAGCTATAGATGCAACTTCCAACACTTCTCCTCTATATGACCATCAATGTTACAGTGGTTGTTGGGATATTTGCACTGGTGTGTTGTGGTTGTTGTCTTTTTGTCATTTCCCCCTTTCCATTTCTTCTTCCACTCCTTGGAATTTTCCTAATGTTCTTTCTACTTTAAGCCACTTTATTACCCTTTCTTTTGGTCTATGTTCTCTAAGTATTGTGCTTGTACACAAGCCTCATCCTCCAATCTAGGCTCGAACAACATCACTTGTTTCCACAAATGGCTATGTGGACCCCCCAAATACTTAAGGTGCATGTTTGGTTTTTTGGAGAGATACCCAACAATATAGATATATTTCTAAATTTTTTGGTGTAACCCTATACACTCTACCCTTTTCTTTGCCTAAAGTAATGCCATCAAATCCATTGCTCTTTTGCACACACACAATGGGGTAAAATTGTGAATTTATGAGGGTTTTTCACTAGAGAATCTCCTTCCAACCTAGAGGTGTTTGTGTGGATTTCCCACCAATTCAAGGCCTGGCCCTCTAATTTTAGTCAAGAAAACAAAATCTTTTGTTATTCCTCTATATGATGAACAATAAAATAAAATTATAATTTCTACGACCAATGATTTAACTTTAGAGCATCAATATTTCCTTGATATCACTTGATGTCAACATTCGCTTCCATTTTGAATAGGGATTGTGAATGGCTCAAAACACATGGACTAGGTTGATCATTTTTGTGCTTTTTCTTAGGCTCCCTCTTTGGTTCTTCCCAATCTATCGATTTCCCTTCAATCTGACCTCCACATTAGAATCTCCATCTTATCTAAATAAATTGAGATTATTGGTTAGAGATTCCATGAGCAGGCTCACATTATGGTTTATACCTGTGACTTGTGCTTCCATTTGTGTAACACTCTCTTATATGGGATCTTGAGGGTTATTCACATATTCGTCAACCACGATTGAGGCTTTGTGAATTTCGACTTAACCGATATGAATCCCTTACAACCCCCCATAATAAACCTAAAGAAACCTGCTCTAACACAGATATGATTCGTAAACTATTATGGATATTCCATTGGACAGTTCATCACAACATGTATGATAAAATTATACTTAAAATTTTGAAATCTATACTATCAAGGTTATTTTTCCACTAACTTCTAGATTTATTGAGTTACTATTTTTTGCATGCAATATGTAAATGTATAAATTAGAGAAAAGGAAAAATTATAACCTCTCACAACCATAAGAACACAATAATATACCCAAGGAAACCCTTTTAAGAGAAAACCAGACTAGAAGGTCAGGTTGCTTTGCTCTCTCATTCTTTGAGTGGAAATGGATGCAAGTATGAAGAAGTGAGACCTATGGACATTGGATTTCTATAGTGCAGATATCCTCTCTAGTTTATCTCTCTCTATATATCTATTATTAGCTACTTTACTCATATGTGGAACAAAATGCACTTGAACAGAATGGAACCCTTTTCCCTCCTAGTGGCCATGTTATAACACAACTCGATGGCATGTTAATGGTTAGTTTTGACTCCTTAAAATCTTACGCAGAGTTACCAAATTGAATATTCTTGAGTATTCTTCATCATTATCACATATCTAGCCCCTTTTCCATGAATAATGAGGCTTAATCTGGAATTCTCTTGAACTATGGTGGTTAATTTCGATATGTCAACTTACAGGAGGCATAACATTCTCATACTAATGCTAATTGAGGTGATTCTTGAGCCATTAAAAAGGTATTGGAATGTACATTATGGAATTTATATCCATCGTAAGGTATAGACCACATTAAGTGTACATTTAAGGTCTCAGAAAAACTCCTAAATTTTTTGACCCAAAATTTTCAAAACTAGGACTAGCAGTAAAAATGGTCTCGTGCACTGATTCCTTCAATTTTCCACTTTAAAAGCATTAAGATAGATGAAAAATAAGATAATGATCCATCCTTAATCAAGTTCAACCAAGGGTGTGTTGAGTATTTAGTGTCTTATTTCTTTCGTAAACAAGTGCCTTGTCTAAAGATGTAGGGCCCGCTCCTTAGTCAAGCATTGTCTATATTTTGTAGAGTAGTTGTAGTATCATTTATATAATTCTGTATTTCCAACAATTCTTCTAATTAGTACTTAGCTATAATGCTTATTTTTCATTTGTTGCAACTCTAAAGTTTAATAATTTTAAATATGTTATTTCCTTCACTACAACTCAAAAGTTTGATCTTTGTAACTCCAATATTCCATATTGCTACAACTCTGAATTTCAATTGTTGTAACTCTTATATTTCATATTAATGCAACTCTGATAATTCATATTGTTGTAACCCTATAATGTAGTTTTATTGTTGCAACTATGATAATTCATCTTGTTGTAACTATATATTGTAGGCTTATTTCTCCAATTCATTCATTAACATTGTCATTAAATTATGGACTAATTATGATTCTTACCCAACTTGTGATTTAGGTCATTGTTGAAACTCCACACTAACATTATAATACTCTATTTTCCATAATTGTGATTGCTTTTGTTTTCAATTATGATCAGTTTAGTTATTATGTTTATGATTTATAGCCTTGTTTATTTTCTAAGCAAGTGTAGTTTGATGGTTTGTGTGTTATTACATCATATTGCATGTGCAACTGCATTTATGTTACAACACCCATTACCATCTTAACACTAGAACAAGTCACCTTAGATGTTTTTGTGGTTTATTTCTTGTAAGTGTGATATTTACTTTTCTACAATTGTGACATTTACTTTCCTACAATTGTGCTCTTTACATTCCTGGAAAGTGTGGTTTAGATTGCAAGTAGATTTCTCCTGGTGACTTGTGAAAGCATCCCAATATCTTTTCTTGTGACACTTATTTAGGTTACTACAACTACAAATTGTACTTGCAAAAATGATGCATGATAGTTCGCAAGTTCCATATGAACTTTGGATTGACAATTAAATGTACAGTTTTTTTGTTGTATTTTTGAACAATTAAAAAGAAAATTCAAAGGCCTATTTGTTTGCATCATGGGTGAAATTATGTATGTGCTTAAAGCTTCCCAAAGCTATGATATTTGATGTTGTTTCCCTTGAAACCATGTGGTCCAACTTATTTGTGTTTCCCTTCTTGTACTTAATCACTAAATGAAATTGTTGTAAAAACCACATCCACTTGTAATGGATAGTCTATTGTAGCTTACTCTAGGCCTATTGGTATTGTAGTGGTCAGTGATTTGTGTATATTACTATATAATTTCCTATTATATAATGTTTCCACTTCTTCACAACTTGAACGAGGGCATAGAGATCCTTTCCATAGGTAGCGTAGTTGAGAACCACCCCATGAAATACTTTAGAATGGTAGCATACAAGCTTCCTCCCTGCCTCAAGACCGCTCACATAATATACCCACTCACATATGTCTACACTTCAAAGGACTAGTGTGAGTTCAATAATGACTAATATTCTTATTTAACTCCTCAAAGGCCCTCTTTTGACCCTTTTCCCACTAGAAACTCTTTCCACTCACTATTATGGCGTGGAGTGGCGCTACTACTACTAAAAATGAGGCTATGAATTTCCCGAAGTATTGTGCTACTCCATTGAAACTCCCAACCTCAGAAAAAATTGTAGACATTGGGAACTTCATGATGGACTCCATATTGGCAATACCTATCTTCATCTATCATCCATCTATCACATGTCCCAGATACACCAAAAAGTATTGTGTAAACTCACACTTCTTGATATTTTCCAGTAACAAGTTCTTGTTCAATGTCTTTGGAACTTGCATCAAATATGAGATGTGATCCTCCTAGATATCACTATATACTAGTATATCATATAAATAAATAATAACAAATGAATCTGTAAAATGGCATAATATATCATTTATTAACCCCGTGAATGTAGCTAGTGCATTGCATAGGTTTAACAACATGACTAACCACTAGAAACATTTCATAGTTTTGAAGGAGGTCTTCCATGTATCTTATTCTCTGACCTAAACCTGGTGATAACCTAACTTTAAGTCTAGATTGGTGAAGTATTTGGCTTGCAGTAGCTGATCCAACAGATCGTCTGTCTTGGGTAGGGGGTACCTATTCTTGCGCATAATTTTATTTAATGCCTTTCAATCAATACACGTATGCTAAGTCCCATCCTTCTTTGGCACAATGATGATGGGTGACCCACATGGTGAGGTACTTAGTTGAATGACACCCTACTTCAATAGTTGTTGCAATTACTTCTTCACCTTGTTTGGATTTGTAACAGATTACCTGTACCACCCAATATTTGGCAATGGAGAGTATGGAAAAAAATGGATCTCATGCTCCAGGTCCCTCTTGAGTGATAGTACCGTAGGATCTTGGAATACACCCCTATATCCCTGTAGCAACTCTTCTAGTCATATTTTTTGTTCCTTACTGCACCCCTCCAAGGATGACTTAGCTCTCATGGACTCTTCTAAAAAATTATTTTCTCTTAAACAAAAAAAAAACATACCTAATAAAATTTTAGACCTCATTGACACTTACTAGAGATATCTTTGACTTGCCCTTGTGAGTATTGATGATGAAGAATTTTCCATCCTTGATGAGGTGATATTGGGTGGCTCTTCGCATGAAGATTTCATACTACATGTACATGTAGGGACTCCCCAACACAACTCCACAGACATCAAGTGGAATTATATCCAATTCTAATGGATAAATAAAATCAATACTAATGGAAATTTTGATTATGCATTTTTTATCTACCTTTAGCTCTACCTCCTTGTTGACCCATCCCAATAGATATGGGCTAATAGGGTCATGTGTCTACAACACTAGTTTCCTCAAGAGATCTACTACTACGTGATTCACTTGTGATCTTGATTCAAATAGAGCATTAATTATCATCTTCTTGGCCTATATCATTATATGGAAGAATCTAGTCATCTCCTTCTCTTCATATTGCCAAAGGCTACTCAAATTCATCCCCTTCTGTATTTATGTACAAACAATCTTCTCATCCATGTCTAATTTAATTTCCACCTCGTTGCTTGATTATGTGGCCATGATATTTTTCTTCTTATACTCTCCCTTTCTGTTTTCCAAGTTGAGCTCTAGATCTAACTTCCAACACTTCTCTTCTCCATGACCACCAATGCTACAATGGTTGTAGTGGTTGTTGAGATCTTTGCATGAATGTGTTGTTGTTGTTGTACTTTTTATCTTTCCCCCTTTCCACTTGTTCTTCCCCTCCTTGGAAGCTTCATGGTGTTATTTCTACTTTGACCCACTTGATTTCCCTTTATTATGGCCTATGTTCTCTAGGTATTGTGCTTGAACACAAGCCTCATCCACCATTTTGGATTTGAGAAACATCATTTTCTTTTTTATATGAGTGTGTAGACTCCCTAGATACTTCAAGAGTACATATGGGTTCTTAGAGGAGAAACCAAGCATTATTACCATCTCCATAAATTCCATGGTGTACTCTTGTACACTTTGTCCCTTTCTTTGCCTAAAGTAATGCCACTGGATCTAGTAGTCCTCTACATACCCAATAGGGTAGAACTGTGACTTAATGAGGGTTTTGAAATCCTCCCACTTAGTCACTAGGGGATATCCCTCTAGTCTCAAGGTTTTCGTGTGGATTTTCCACCAGGTCAAGGCATGGCCCTTTAATTTCATACATGCAAATAAAATTTTGCGTTCTTCCTCTCTGTGATGAACACAAAAATAATCTTCGAACTATTGTAACTAGAGATTTGACTTCAAATAATCAATCTCACATTGATTTGGATTGATTCCAACCTTTGCATCCATCTTGAAATAGGAATTGTGAATGTTTCATGGCACTCGAACTAGGTTGTTCCTTTTTGATTTCTTTCCTAGACTCCCTGTCTAGTTCTTCATGATCCCTTCATCTCCCCTCTAATCTAACCTTTGTGTTAGAACCTCCATCTTCTCAAACAACCCGAGATTATTTATCAAGTCCACACATGAGGAGGCTCACATTACAATTTAGATTTGTCACATGTGCTTCGAACCATGAAAACCTTCTCTCTGCAGGATATTAAAGGTTATTAATAGATTCATTGGCCATGGTTGGGGTTTTAATACTTTCATATTAACTAATCTATATCCCCTTCAATTCCCCACAATATACCCCAAAAAAATTCTCTAATACCAATATGATCTGTAAACTGTTCTGGATATTCCACTAGACAATTCATCACAACATATGTACTAAAATATATTTGAAAATATGAAACTTACACTATGAGGGTTTATTTCTCCTTAGATTTCTAGATTCATTAATTATTGTGTTATGCTTATGCATTTAATAGATAAAATATGAAGAATAGAGAGGAACCAAATCAAATTCACAAACCACAATGAACACAAGATAGGATTTGGGAAACCCTTACGAGAGAAAACATGTATATAAGGTGAGGTTGCTCCACTCTCACTTTCTTTGAATGGAAATGAATACAAGTACAAAGGAGTGCGGCCTATGGCCCAAGAGTTTTTATAATGCATAAACACAACCCCGCCCCCTCTCTCTCTCACACACACACCTACTGATGGGCCTCCCAAATAGGTACAATTCAAGGACCATCTAACCATCCTTTGGCACAAATTAATCTTTGTTTTTGTATTTGATAATATATTTTGTAAGTTACGCCCACGGGGCTTTGGATTGACGGTGAATGGGTGCGCTGTTAAGGCACTCCTTGCGATAGGTCACTGGTTCAATTCCCCGTGGGTACTTAGTTTAGTCTTAACCTAGAAAAAAATATATATTTTGTAAGTTATAATGTGTTCTTAGGAAGGTTAAGAGATATTTGCTCTATCTTGTGGTCTAATGCACTAAATTTGCAAGACAAAGAGGATTTATTGTTAAAAACATGTTGGAGACCAGTAGGAGAGGATCCGAGAGGCTTGTTCCTAGCTTCAAGCCCATCAACAACTTAGTTGGCTCATGAGCAGTTACTACCCCTTGGAGGCTGCTAGTACACCAAGAGACCAAATCCAACTTTTTAGGAGTTTTGGAGGGAAGAAACCCTCACTTCAAGGATATTTCCCCTCACTCACTTTTTGTATAATTAAGAGAGCTTAGCAACTTAGTATGGATTTGAATTCTAGAATTCTAGAGGAAGATAATGATTATCAGAGAAGGAGACGTTTGTTTGTTATGTTACATGTTTGAATAGTTTTGAGGTTAATGAAAAGAATCATTTTTTTTTTAGCCTGAGTTTGGACCCAACTCTCCTTGAGTTAGGGCCCAACCAAAATTGCTCAAGCCCCTTCCTTTGCACATTTCTTTATGAATTTCTTTTGCGTGCACTTAGTCTAGCTGTGATTTTCTACAAAACTAGTTTTTGAGGAAAGCATTGTCTCCGTAGGTTTACAAGTGAGGTTTCTTTGGAAGCTTGGCTGTGAACCCTATGTGTACAAGCACCAAAAACAATTTATGTTTTATCCAATAAGTAGATTCTATTCCAAATTCAACCCATCCTTTCACTAACATCTTGTTTTCTATAGTTAATGGTTTGATATTCATTTAATCACCTTGTTCTCATTATTTGAACATATACTTTGTGTTCATATGGAACATATTGGTTCATAGAGAAGAATATAATCATTTTCTATGCATGAGCATCACCTTCTTCAACGCCCCTCCTTTCATTACTACTCATTCTACAAATTGTCTACAGGTTGAAAATTGCTTCAACGAGCTACAAGGGACTTCTAGTTTTGATCCTCCCTTGCACAAGTTATTCTACCGAGTAGATCTAGGCTTGGTAAGGTCTCCTGCACCCTTCCATGGCTTCCCACCACTTGCCTTCACATTCAAACCGCTTATATATCCATAAGATAGTTTTCGGATGTTTTCCTATAGAAAACAGGGCATCCTGTAGCAATACACAAAATTCTTCAGAACATGTCCAGAATTGCCTCTAAATCTTGCCTTTCATTTCTTATCACTCCAAAACTTCCCCTCAACCTTGAATATTAATTTGAGAAGACCAGAGACCCTCCATATACTTTAATTCCATCACTTTAGCTTCAATCCTACAACTAGGGCATATTGTTTCTGTTAAATAGAATGACAGTAATTTACCTTTAGCACTCTTGAGCATTTGGTTGAATTTTTGCAAGTAGAATAGAATTTACCTTGTCTGCAATAGAATAGGTTTGTTTCCTTCAAAATAGATCAAAGTTAATTTTGGGCATTTACTTTCATGCAAATATATTAAGATTCTTTTTTTTGCATTTATTTTCTACAATATAGATTAGGATCTCTTGTATGGTATTTACTTTCATGCAAATAGGTTAGAGTTTATTTCATGTAGTGGAACAAGTTATGCTTGATTCATCTCTTTTCTTGCAAATATAAACTAGGTAGTTTTCCTTTTTCTAGATTTTTCAAGGTGGTCTTTGTGCATCTCAATTCAATTCATTACTTTAGATTGGCTTAAGTAGAACCTTGCTTGTTGTGCATATAGCACTGCCACCTCTTAGGTTTGTACAAACTTCATATTGATAGTTGAAGTTAGTAGCCCTGGGATTTGCAACATTCTTGTTGTAATATTGGGGCTCATCACTTTTTGACACTGTTGTTGGGAGGTGTCAAAGTAGGTACTCTTTTCTGCTTTAAGTTTCTCTTTCTTTTCATTCCATTTCCTGACAACAACAACAAAAATGCATCAGTATTTTTTTTATAAAATACATAAAAATAAAATAAAAATTCACTCATTTCATGCCTCATAGAGCTAGGTATAACTCCGGGAAATTTTTGCCTAAACCCCCACTTCTACAAGCAGTCAACCTTCACTTTTTGGCGACTATGGACCTCATCCTCTTACCAAAAAGTATTTGGAGAACATTTTGGGTGATAAACTAGAGATTTTTGAGCACCCTATAGGGGAAGAAGAAACTCCATCATTCACTAAAGAGATGTATGGAAATAGGCAGCCTGAAGTCTTTCATATCAGAGAGACAAAAGGGGAAGCTTAAATGAAAAACATTAGCCACACTTCTCTTTCACACTTTCATGGCATGACTTCTGAGGACCCTGACACCTTCATGTTTGAAATTGTTGTAGTTTGTATGACATATGATTACCCTCTTATGAAGAGAAACGTAATTTGTTTCCTTCCAACCTCAAGGGTATAACCTTACTTTGGTTCATGTATTTGGAAGGAGGCAACATCACTACTTGGGATCAGATGCAACAAGCATTCAACACAAAGTACAAAGACTATTATTGAGCAAGAGAGACAAAAGAAGAAATCTTCAGGATGACTCAAGGGTTAGATGAGTCCCTAGAGGACTTGGAAGAAATATTTTGGCTGAGCTATAGGAAAGCTAACTACACCCTTGATCCAGAATCAATGAAGCTAGTGTTACTTTGAGGGGTCAAGGAAAATTTTATGGAGAACCTTAACATGTTGTCTAATGGAGATATTTTCCATCTCCATTATGACGAGATCAAGACAATGTTCAAAAAACACAATGAATATTAAGTAAAAAATAAGAGGAGGTAGAAAGGGAATTATCCATATTCTATCATGCCCCAAGAGGCGCCCTAGAAATGATTTCCCATTGAATGTTATAGAAATATTCTCTATGTGTGAGGAAAATCATGCAACTAATAAGTGTCCATCTCTTCTAGGTTTGTAAGCAGTGTATCAAGGAGCAGAAGGAAGTATGGAGCAACTTTGGTTCCTCAACCAAAGGAGGCCATTAGGCTCTATGCCATATCAATAGGTATGCAAGGTATACATTATCCTCCTTCTTTCAATACAAGTCATAATGCACCTTTTTGGTCTTGGTATCCTCCAAACAACTCACCATGGTCCATGCCTTCTCCTTAGCCCTATCCTCTTCAACTTGTCTTCCCCCCTTTCCAACCATATCAGCACCAACCTCCTCAATGGGGTAATCCATCAAAAGGATGGAGGCCTTAGGAAGCCCAACCACCTTTATTAATGCCTCCTCCTCCTCAACCATAGCTACTCCAAAAAAATCTACCTAAAAAACCCCAAATTCCTGCTCAACCTAATTCGAACCTAATTGTTGTCTAGGCAATCCTCTCTGCGAACAGAGATGATCCCTCTAGCCCAATGAGTGGGACTAGCAACCTACGTGACAATCTATTGGACACTTTTCTAAGTTACAATTGAAATAAGAGACGAAGAAGATGGCCTACCTTGTTCGGATGATATCACGTCGTCCTTTGTTGGAGACCTTGAATCACTTGCATCACGGGCTCATTCGTGCTACTCACAACATTTATACACATGCACAAGAGATCAAGACACAACAAGGCATGCAAATACAAATAGCATACTCAAAATTAGCCTACTTAACAGCTCAAGGAGAGTTAAGACAAATGATACATAAGCATACACATTTGTGGAAAATGAACCAGAAGTTGTATATTAATAGAATAAAGGAGGAAGCATACAACCAAGCCTTGATGTTGATAGGATCTCCTTGAATGAATTTCCAAGTCCAAGCTAGGCTCTCCAAGCACTCCTTCTCCAAGCCAAATGAGTAGCATATAGGCACAATCTTAGCATAAGGGTGCAAATATACAAAGACCAACCCTTTGGGAATGGGAGAGGATGAATATATAGGCAGGGAAAGGGAGTTAGAATCTCTCCAAAGATAGGAGTAGACCCTCATCTCAAGGAGGTAGCTCATTTGGATAAGACCAAGAAGCCAATTTGGGATAAATCAACCTCATCTACGCTGAACAACCTCCAGCTCGTCGCTCTAGAAGCTTCTAGATCACGAAGTTTCTCATCCTCTTTTGGAAAATTTCCTTTTAGGTATCATCGCGGGTATACAAGAAAACAAAGCAATGCCATCACAGGTCTAGTATAGTGCAACAGGAGACCATCGTGGTTTTCAGTATCATAAGAGCGATGATTCTCAAATTAGGGTTTTAGAGCCCTTTCCTTTAGGGGAAGCTCAAGGAATTTTCCAATTAATGTTTTAGGGAGGATCTGAGCTATATATCTAAATGAGTACACTGCATGATGGTCATGTTTCAAGCACTTCGGGGTATGTCACAGGGAATTGTGGGAGGTGTGACAAAATACTGTGTAACAGATTCCCCCTAAAGCATGAAGGCAAAACATGGAGTGATGGCTAATATTATTTACGAGCTTTTGCAAGGACGAGAACAAACACTGTCAGGAGACCTACAAATCAAGGACGCATATACATATACATATCTTATATCAAAACATGAATCCACGGTATGGACGCAGCCATCCAGATAATAAGGACTATATGAAAGGATCCATGTCATGGGCGCAGCCATCCAAATGAGAAGGATCATCTGTAAATATAATATCCAAGGTATGGACACAACCACTCGATATAGAAGGATCATCATAAATGTAAAGTCCCGCGGTATGGTCACAACCATCTGTATAGCAGAAACATGTGTACAATCATGAATAATACATAACTCCACGTAGCCTGAGTCATATCAGACAGGACTCAGGGTCTTGGACTCCATCGCGACCTGATCAAAGTACGAATTCTAACATGCAAATGAATGTGTTGAAGTTGAACATTCTAGAAAACAACCTGATTACCGGCCAATGATGTGGACCGTCAATAGGCAAGAAAGAAACCACCAATAATGACAATAGCCCTCAAGGTACGATAGTACAATTTGTGAATGTGAAAATGAAGTTGAAGTTCAAAACTCATGGAATCATCCGATCGAAGGCTAATGATGAAAACTCATCGTCAGATGTGAAGAACTTTCCATTAAGGCATGCAAGCTCTAAGGTACTGAAAGGGAGTTTCTAAGTCATCTTCCTGGATAATGAGCTAAAGTCGACAGGAAGTGACCCGTCGAAGGAGGGCCATGATGAATCCCCCATCATCAACGTGAAACAAGGAATAAAGTGGAATGAAGTGAATAATATCCAATATTGTAACAATGGGTCAGACAATGTATAGTTTAAAAACTGCAGATAAGACTTCTCTTAAACATTGGCGACACAACTCTAGAGTTTGGCAGCATTTGACTCAACATAGGACTAAAGGTCATGATGACAAAATGGAATAGTCAGATGAGAGGAAAAAATGGATCACCCAAACCCGGGAGGACAAGTGACTGAGTGAGGATATCCCAAACCCGACATGAAAAGCAAAAGAGTGTCATGTTCAAGAGAGACATGCTGCCTATACAAAGGATTTTTCATTTTCATTTTCCCCCACTATTTCTAGTGAGTACCCCAATTATTTTTATCACAAGTTTGAAGGGGATATCATATGCTTGTCATGTAAGTTCATTCTTCGAATGAATCCATCCTAGTAATTTTTACAAGTCCTAGGAAGGAGAAGCTCGGTCTCATCATGGTGACGAGTCTTTCGTCGTAACATTTTTAACAAGTCCGGATTAAGAATAACTCGGTATCTTTTTCATATTTAGAGATTTTGAAAAAGATATGAGAAATAAAACTCCATCATGTCCCTTTTCATCATTTGTCTCTCGAACCCGAAAAGGTAGAAAACAATATTCGAGAGAACCTTCTGACCATGTCGACCAAAGTGTACCTTATTCCTAAATAGTCAATATCAACCCAAAAAAGGGGTAAACGTATACTGAGACGACGTCAATTCATTTAATTTAATGAGTTCAAAAAGACAAGTACTCAGCGATATTGTCATGTTTCGAGAGTCAGAAAAGAGCTTAAAGATGACTCCATGGGGGTTCCTTTTTCATTTAGTTTCAACGAATCTGAAAAAAGAGATAAAACAAAAACTCGTTGAATCAGTCAATTGTAATCACTGTATCCACCAGAAAGCACCTGTAACTGTACAAAGATAACCACCGATCGCTGATATTGATAAAAATAAAAATATTAATAAAATATTGGCAAAAATGAATTTAAAACTTATAAATAGACCAAAAGTAAAAGCATTTTTACCATTTCACTTGGAGTAAATTTGAGAGTGCATTTTTAACCCATTTTCCTTGATTTTCAGGTGAATGGTGCGAGAGATCATGGCATCATATCTCAAACCATCACCAGCAGGTAAGAGTTTGGCCTTTGCTCTTGCATTTTATTACATTTTGATGCATTTTTAGTGGATTTTTAGTTTCTAGAAGGAGGATTTTCGTTTTTTAATTGTGCAAGCGATCATCATGAGTTTCCTCATTGGACCCACGATAATCACCCCCGAGTTGAAAGGCCCTTGCGATGGCATCGCGCGTTTAATAAAAACATACGCGATGGTTCTGGGGTGGAATTTTTTAAGGAAGAACCCTCTTTTAAAGCAAAGTGTTTGAAGTTTACTCCATGGAAAAGCATCTAACTGTTGTGTAATGATGTTTTGCAGGAGATTGTAGCCAACATGGTTCTAGAATGGAAAGAAAGAGGCCATGAAGCAGAAGAAAACCAAACAACCCAAGATCCAAAATGTATTAATGCTTTGAAGAACTATGGGTTGTTGAAGTTCTTCAGGACTATAGGTCTAAGAGCTGAAAATGAATTGTTGCATTACTTGATCATCCTATGGGACATTGATCGAGAAATCTTCATCATTGGGGACCAGGAGTTGGAGTTGGAGGAAACTAATATTTATTTCATCACTAGATTGTCAAGAAGAGGAGAAAGAGTTCAACTCTTTGGGTCTCGTCCTGGAGGTGAGAGCACCAGTACTCTAGTCACAAGACATTGCCTAGGTGTCGAGATGACAATGGGTGGGAAGGTGAAGATATCTATAGTCAGAAATATTCCCCTAAGGACAATCCTATTCACCATATCTCACGTAGTTGGGATGCAAGCTTTGCATGAGACTTCGAAATCCCAATTCCAGTATGCAGTAGAATCCCTCACTCCAACAGTATTCAACTGGTGTTTGGGGTTACTAGCCAATATGAAGAGGCAGTTGACCAAGGGTAAGCATGGAAACTTGAAACAATTTGGCTTTGGCTTGAGTTTGGCTCAATTTTGGTCCCTGTTTTGGTATCAGTGGACAGAGGTACCAGATCCTAATCCACAAGATCCGAGACTGGTCAGATGGAGTGAATTCATGCCTCGAGGGGGAGGGGGTCAATAGATGCATTTCCTGCCATAGTTTTTCATTTAGTTGTGCCGATAATTGATCATTGTGGATGACTACGCCTATGTAGGCACATATTTCAGATGGGACCTGGATCTACCTCTGCCACCGGGTGAATAGTGGAATGCTGCAAGTAAAAACTTGTTTTTGGATTTTTCAAGTTTTATGATTTTTATGAAAGTGTAATTGAGACTGAAATTTGTGATAAATGTGCAGATGTTGGACTGGAAAGGCTGCCTGGCATGTTGGCAATAGCACAGCGAGTAGCCCATCAAGTAGCAGATGCTCCCTATGAGGAAGGAGAAAACCCTATAATAGAGAATGAAACGTAATCTTGATGTGATCACTCAAGGGATTCCAGAGTACACTACTATAGATGATGTGCCCTGGCGATGCAAGAGGCACACTGTAGGGGTATCTGCGAGACTTTGTCGGTTGTTAGGCCAAGTGATTAGGGAAATCTCGTGTTATTGTGAGCACCAGGCTTTTCTAGTAGGTTTTTCACGTATTGTAGGCTTTGAAAGCCAAGTGTCTTGGAACACTTTATTTTTTAGATTTTGATGTTTAAACACTCTGACATACGCAATATATATATATACATATGCATGTTTTATTTTCTACTTATGTGTCTGTGTATCATGATGATGTGATTGGGTTTATAAATTACACAAATGTGTATCAACAACATAATTTTCTAATGCATCTGTTAATGTATTCAAATTGCGTGGAATATGTTGATATGTGATAAAATCAAAATTTATTTCCAGTAATCGAACATGTAGATACATACAGAAAATCTGTGGATTTCTTACCGAGTAATGATTATTCAATTGTAACACAAAGAGTTGTGAATCTAACATAACAACTAAATCTCTAATTCTAAGAGAAACTGCTTCTGACAATAGTTCAATGACTTCACTGTATTCAACAATATTGTTAGTTGTTCATCCTAGGAAAATAACTTGTAAATCAACCAACTCGCCATCAAGGGAAAAGAGTGCCCAAGCTGCGGAAGACAAATTCCATGTGCTACGACAAGCACCATTAGCAAAATCGACATAATAATTTGATGACATCTGCAAACTAAGTGGAACACAAGGTAAGCAGAAAAACACATGTCTACAAAGAAAACAAACCCACCAAAAATTAAAAAGCGCACACCAATGAATTCACACACTAATGTACAAAAAGTAATTAGACGAATTTCATGCATAATACTTTTTCAAATACAACCTGTTACGAGGTTGTGATAATGCATTTCCTTCATAATCAACTATCTCATAGGCGCCTTTTTGCAAGACATGTTTTATGATATATGGCCCATGCCACATAGGTTCGAACTTTCCAGCTCCCAACTTATCATTGGCTTGATCATAAAGGAGGACCAGGTCGCCTTCAGAAAAAGTACGAGGAGAAATGGTTTGATCAAAATGAGCTTTGACACGTTTCTTTTGGGCTTCGATTACCATTGTAGCAATGCAACAGGTCTCATCAATCCTCTCAAGGTAGAGTAACTACTCCTCTTCAGGCAAGGTATTAGGAAGAAGTTTGATAGCTAATCTCAGCGAAGGTATTTTGCATTCAATCGAGAGTGTTGTCTCTAAACCATAAACCAGTTGGAATGGAGTAAATCCAGTGGTTGTCTTAGCTGAGAATAGCATCAGATGTCGATCCTTTTTGTGCTTCCCAATGGTTCGTTGAAGCATAGTAATCAGAACTTTATTAATTGCTTCAACTTGGCCATTGGCCTGTGGATAGTAATGAGTTGAGCTATCATGATGAAGGCCCAACTGAGAAATCAGCTCTTCCATCATGTACTATGTTGGGCATCGGATCCCCCAATAGCATTTTTTGGGGCTTAAAGCCTGAGTTTTGGTCAATGTAATGTAAAGACCCCACAAAATGCGGGTGCGGAGTGCAAGAGTTTAGGGTTGTCTGCCCTGAAATAATGTAAATTAATATAGAATGAGTTGGCCTACCCATGGTCCGCAAACCATGGGATTGTATAAATAGAGCGAGGCTCTAAGTGGAAAGTCATTCTTAATCTGAGCTTTGAGAAGTAATATGGGTTTTGAATAAGGAATTGGCTCTGAGTCTGTAAGTCCGAGTCTTGAGTTTTAGTAGTAGGGAGAGGCATTGCAGCTGTGTGCACAGAGGATTGGTAGAGTCCATAGTTGTGTGCGCGGAGCCCTGCAGCTGAGTGCGCAAGGTGGAGTTGGTATTGTACTAGAACGGAAGATTAATAAAAGATAAGTTGATTCTGGAATATTATGTGTTATTGTTTTTGTGATATTTATGCATCTCTTTATAGTTTATGATTGCGCACACTGGTTATAAATATTGAATGATTAATAAGAATATTGGGCCCACATAATTAAGTAAGATCTATAACAAATGCACAATAAGGATAAAGGATCTAGACAGCATCTCTTCGCGCCCTTTACAGAGCTACGCGGAATAGTTGCATAAGGCGCGAGGGACAAACTGCTGCACAGAACAGCGCAAGCGTGCAGATCGGTTCGCGAGCTTCCCAGACTTCATCCAGACATCCCTAGGGTGAGGAAACCTAATTCCAACACCCTCCCATACTACCTCAGGTGAGACCTCAGTCTACGCAACGCGGACTGTTGCCGAAAGGGTTGGTCGTACCGGGATTTGCTTGGCTAGACTCACTGCTGAACCTGGGTCAGGCCCCAAGTAGCCAAAAAATGGTTCTGTTGCCCGGACTGGGATCTGCCTAAGGGATGTCTGATGTCATTCCATTGGAACCCTACGAAGGAAGAAATTGAAGAATGGTTGGACAAGAAGCTTCACAAGTTCGTAACACATGAAAACAGAACTCCGCAGATATCCGAGAGGATGTGGCTGGATCGCTACGTATATGCGGAAATCCACGAGATCTTCTTCGTGTCCTTCTCTACTGAACTGTATGAGTGGATCGTGAGGTTATCCGACAACCAAGGAAGGTATAAGCTCGATCAACCAATAGTATGGACTCCAGAACTAGTGCACAGACTAGAGACATCAGAAGATAAGATCGCGCGAGTTGTGGACCATTGGCTCGACTGGATAATAGGGGGATTTATCATTGAATTTGCAATAGACATGACCTTAAGCTACAACGAAGCAGAGCGATGTTTTCTCAAGGGACCGCGAGGTAGGTACATTAAATCCCTGAATACCTAGATTAAGATGTTGTTATGTGAAAAACGGGTGATGCGAATACATTAATGTTTGGAACAATGTGGAGCAGAAGAATCTACAAAGGTAGCAGGGAATTAGGAAATAGTCCCTTGATTTCACCTTCGTGAGAGAGCGAGGAAGAGCTTGCTCGGGTCTCTACGAGAAGTGCGATCAATTTGATAAGGCAGTGCATTCTACAGTTACCACCTCCACTTACGCCACCACCCGCTTCACCTCCTTCACCTCCATCTCCACCCACTCCACCTCCACCACCCCCACAATTCAGCATGGCGAGCGTGATCAAGCTACCTGTATTCAGAGGAGTAAGAAATGAGGATCCGAATCAATTCTGGTTCATGGTAAGAGCAGTGTGGGAAGCATAAGGGGTCATGGATGATAACATTAGGAAGGCTACATTTGGTGAGCGCGCTATAAGAACGTGCATTGACATGGTATATCAAGCATTCCAATGATCACCCAAATGTAGGAATAGTAGAGATTCAGAATGCGCTGAACAGAGAATTTAGCCAGTTGAAATTAGAGACACAGTCAATCATCAGATTTAAAGAGATCATGATGCTTCTAGGAGAGACCCCATGGGATTTGGATCAGCGGTTGAAGAGTATGATCTGCGAGGCTAATATGATGCTAACAGATGTGTAGCACCACGCATGGTTTGTGGCGTCTTTGACACCGCACCTGAGGACAGCGCTGTCACAGCAGAAGCTTTCAACCCAGGCCGAAGCGTTGGAAATGGCAATGAGGTTACATGAAACACCGATATAGGATCTATGGCTAGGAGTTCAACAAATCCACGTGCAGCTACAGAATCTCTGCCTAGAAATG
Organism: Pinus tabuliformis; assembly: GCA_031772625.1. Classification (NCBI taxonomy): domain Eukaryota; kingdom Viridiplantae; phylum Streptophyta; class Pinopsida; order Pinales; family Pinaceae; genus Pinus; species Pinus tabuliformis. Next base: position 903,480,507 of record CM062817.1, on the reverse strand, counting down.
CAAAGCTTGAAGCAGGATAGGGCACCGCGGCCGGAGGCGCGCAAGGAAGTGTGGTGCATAAAATGCAAAGGCCAGGGCCACAACAAAGACCACTGTCCAGTATTCGCGAACTACTGGGCAGGAGGGGGACCAATGCCGTTGAGACCAGAGGCATAGGAAGAGCCAAGTGTGGCACCCGTGCTATGGTGTGTGATCTATCAGATAGGGGGAAAGCACACAACGGATAACTGTCATTTGTTGCAGAAGTATACATAGACCCCCCAACAACTATTTTGTAATTTTTGTAGGTCAATGGGCCACGATGAGTGTACTTGTCGCAGCTACGAGTTGATGATGGAGCGAACCCCACCCTACATAATGCAGACAAAAACGCGAGGGCTCGACCCAGCCGCAGGGATGGCGCATGCTGGATTTTAGGGGCAAGGTCGAGGACGAGGAGGCAAGGGACCAAGCAGGGGCTGGGGACAGTTGATTTGCTACAATTGTGGAGGACCAAGACACTACGCCCGTGATCGTACTAATCCAACAAGAATGTCTTGTTCATATTGTGATTAGTTTGATCATGAAATGATAGATTGTCCTACGTTGATCGCACAGATGCGTGAGAAAGGGGTACTACATCCTACTCTGACTCAGAATATCCAAATGATGAGGTCTGAACCATGCGAAGAAGACCCCAATGTCAACATGAAGCTCCGAAGTGGCGTGACCACAGGGGAAGATAAGGGGAAGATACATGGGTTCGCAAGGCTCCTACAAAGGACCTGAGTTTGACGTAGAATGCGTAAAAGAGACATTTATGGAAGCTAAGAAGAGATTCACGGAGGCCTCTACTTCAGGTAGTAAGGATCAACCAGAGCCAGGAATGGATCCTTCTATGCTTATTACCTTTTTAGAGACATGCATGAAGCTGTTGCGTGATAATAGGGCAGTTAAAGGACTACAAGATCTAATCACCAGGTGTGCAGGGTCAAGGGAGCCGCGCGTATTCCAGAAACTGGGAAAGAATATATTGTGCACTAGAAGGGAGATGAGGTTGACAAAGCAAATTGGAGAATACGAAATGGATCAGGTAATCTTGGACCTGGGGTCAGACGTGAATTTGTTACCTAAGCAGACACGGGAATGCATGGGTAGGCCTGCATTACAATGGTCACCTATTCAATTACAAATGGCGAACCAACAGAATATTTTACCCATGGGGAGGTTGCAAAGGGTAACAGTTGATATCAAAGGCGTGAGCATGCAAATGAACTATGAAGTGATAGAGATTGTTGATGACAACAATCCTTATCCCGCGTTGCTAGGAATAGACTGGGCCACTGATATGAATGGAATCATCAACCTGAAGAAACGGAAGATGATATTCGAGGAAAAGTCTCTACGCGTAGTAGTTCCGCTAGATCCAGCCGAAGGAGCGTGCTAAAATGAACCTGTGCGCGGCGATGACAGCGATGATGAGTTAGATCGCATTTACCATATGACGGCGCAAGACCAGGATCGAGTGAACTCGACTGTAGATGGGAGAATCTCGTGGGAACGCGACAGTTCCTGTACTTTGGATTTAGATGAAGAAGTAGAACATTGGTAGAACCAGTTACACGAGGTGACAACGTTGAATTGCAACATGATGATTAGATCATTGCGGTGTGTGACGATAGAATCAAGGGAACTACCAACATATGATGGAGTAATAGTGGTGGATGAATTCTTATACAAATTTGAAAGAGCAATACCAGAACAGCGGCGGTACGGTGCACTAGCATGGGCATTGCGCACGACACCTACACGATGGTGGAGTACACATCAGAAGACTATTGGAAACTGGCACAAATGTAGAAGATGGATGTGCTTACAGTTTGGAAGCCCCTAGCATCGAAAGAGAGATGGGAAACTAGGAAAAAGTAGCTTGTGCACCCACCTGGATCAATGGGTGCAAACGTGTGTTGTGCAAGCACATCCCAGACTAAGGATTGACACGCGGAACCAGCTACAGCAGCAGGAAAAGTACCGTGCACCACAAATATTCCATGTCAGAGCATTCACAACTTTATGCAAAATCATGAACAGAGTTTACCAAGCTGGACGAACTGGTTGGGACCTGCGTGTGCCAGTGATCTGATGGGCCTATAAGGCCATGTTCAAAATCCTAAGCATGGAAATATTTCCAAAGACGACTAGCAGAGTCAAGGTCATAGCTCTAGGAAAGAATCCTCACACAACGACTCCCATAATTGCGACAGCAAGCGAGGACCAAAGTAAAGAGATTATGCAGTCGCACAAGGGTGAATATATGCAGATTCAAGAAGCCATTCAGTGAGATAACCTTGAGCTTCGTGAACTCGAAGAAGATCGGGTACGGCTGAAGTAGAAAAGCATATTATTGGATGAGGATATCAGAAAACTGGTAACCAAAATCACGCAAGCATTACGCGTCGACAGCAGGATAGGGCCACATATGGGCAGCCCTATCACCGCACTAGAAGATTGTCACCGAGAGTTTTTGGCTATACTACCATGGTTGTGACCGCACCTTATCAGACAAAGTAACCAAGGAAGTGCACCACATAAGGAAGAACGTGAAGCGCTGATTGACGCGAGGATAATTGAGGGGTGCTCGCGGACTAGGATGGCAGGTGCAGGGAAGCTTCGTGCCGATGGTGTGCCCACCTAGCTATCTGTAGAAAACACAGTCTCAACACTCTAAGCAGTTGAAAGAGAGTGGGGGACTATAAAAAAGTCTGTAGGAGAGCTACGCGGGAAGGAGGTTACACGCAGGGATAGTATGTCACAGGGGTCGCGGTCGTGCATAAGGGGTTGCGCTGCTGCGCAGGTAGGCTGGAAGGTAACTATTGATGTCACCGTTCATGACAAGAGGTCCAATTTAAGGCAAAAAGTGGGCGGCAGGCAATTAAGACATGAATTAAGAGCTAGATTCAGGACGATCTGCCACCAAGAAGGTATTAATGATTCAGAAGTGGAGGGAATGGTCGAATTCAAATTCAAACGAGACTATAAAATCCCTTGGGATAGCCTCAAGGCAACACTTGGTTGGTTAAGATTTGAGCCAGTACAGAGCATTGAGCACCAAGCACTCTTGCCACTCTTGAGTACGCAGCCGAACGGATCCAGTGTAAACACAATGATGGTTGCGAGAACCAAAGTGCGATTCACGGAGGTTACCCTAGAACCCCGTATGATCCAGGAGGAGCCTGGAGAGGCAGCAGCTACACCAGAGGTTCCAAAGTCCCCACACACGTCGTGACCATAGAAATACAAGAAAACAATGGGGCCAGTATGGGTATCACCACGGAACCCACAGTTTAGTAAATTGTCAATGGCAAAGAAGGGTAAAGTCATCACCCTTGTAACAAAGGAGGAGGAGGAAGATTTGCAAGCCCTGATCACCCAAATTGAAGCATAGGATGATGAGGCAGAGAATGTCTCCCAGGTACCTTCGGCGAAAAAGTTACCCCCCTACATCCCCCCGTGGAAGGGGAAAGCCAAGATACCAAAGGACCTAGAGGCCACGAAGAGTGCACTCCAGACCCCGCCCCTCCCTAATCAAATAAGGTTTGAAGTTCCACCATTGGGATGGGTACCTAATATGAAGTTCAAAGAATGGGACCTCGTTGACAACGAGAAGTTCCCACAGTTGGTCGCAGAGAAATTACTTAAGCAGAAATGGCTACGCAGTGTAGAGAAGGCTAGGCTACTCCATCAACGATGGATACCCCACTACCATCGCTCGCCTATCACTATTTTTGTCATCCAGCAGCTATTTTTCCTAGTACATGATTGGTATCTCTGGCTGGAGGAGCCGATTCCCATCACGGCCGATCTAATCCTCTGGATTTCTCGGCTGTCCATCAAAGGAAACGACCCCACATCCATAGCAGGAAAGAGCAGCGATTTAGCCCTCGTAGAAGCTATGAAGACCAAAAAAAAGCTGGAGAAGAGGAAGCGAAGGTACACAATAGCAAGCATCAAGGACCAAGGGGTGTGAGTATCCACCCAGCTGCTGGCAGGCAAGCTAATGAGGAAATGTCGCGCAGACGAAGTGCCAACGTCTGTAATTGCGTTGATAGAGCAATGCGCAAAGGGGGTCCAGTTCAACTGGGCGCAGTTCCTCTGTAATGTGTTCTTGAAAAACTACAGGGAGGCCCAAGAGTAGGGTAATAACTTCCACTATGCGTGGTTGCTCTTATCCATCCTGTTGGTTGCAGGAGAACTGCCAAAGGACAGTCAGTTTCCCATGGTTGAGAGTGACCTACCCGAAGCTGCGAGGTACACCTTGCTCTGGGCAACGAAAGGCGGGACGAGGATTCGCGAGATAAAATTATTTTGGGTGTTTGTAGAGGCGAGCATATGAACATGGATCAATTGTAGGCTGCGCTTGTCCCCTAACATCCATAACAGCTTACAAGGTGCGACAGAGTTCAAGGCGGATATGCATAACCTATATATCCAGGCACGCAAAGATCCCACGCGAACATGGGTAAAACTCCTATTCATCACAATGGATGATGCAATCTTTGGGGTGATGGAGTCCTTAGGATACCAAGCTGCGCATCGCACAACTGGCGGAGAGAAGGCACAAGGAGGAAGAAGCGGCCACACAACAGAAGGTGGCTAAGGCAGCAGTGGCAGCACAGACGGTAGAGATTACAATCGCGCCAGTCAGAGAGACCAAGGGAAGCTAGGAGCAAGACATACAGGGGGAGGATCAGATGGAGGAACACATGGACCCGGCACTGACATCGACGCAACTCAAGAGGCCGTGCGTCCAGGAGGAGTCAGCCACACGGAAAAAGCCAAAGGTCTCAAAGACAAAGGATGCTTTGGAAGAATTAATGTCGAAGCAGACAACTGTGTTGGGGGTGCTCAGAGAGCAGTTGGAGGCATTACAGGTGCAACCCTTAGGAATAATGACACCACACACTGCGGCAGGGACATCCGAAGCAGAGAAGATGTTGCGAACCCGCACAGCAAACACTTTTGTGTTACCAGAAGGTGCAATCTTAGCCGCAGCTGAGGGCGACCGGGCCATAGCAAGTCTAGTGAAGGGCTGGGGGTTGAATTTGGCTGCCCTTCCCAGAGAAATCCTATACCAACTACAGGATGGGGTAACTGTTGAGCTTCACGCCAGGGAGGGTCGCGCCCTCCAAGTCTTAAGCAAGCAGAAGTTAAATTTAGAACAGCTCAGCCTGCAGCGCGACAACCTGGTCGCACAAACCCAAGGATTGGAACAAGCTATGGAGGAGGCCTGTAGTAGCATACCAGAGTTGACCATGCTGGCGGTACTCCCAATGGTAGAAAAGATTTACCAGCTATCGGCTAGAGTCCGCAAGGCTCAGGAAGAGGCCACGAAGGTTCAATTGGAGTTGAACTTGTAGGTCACTGAGTTGCGGCTGAAGGCATAGCCTTATACACCCCCAGAAGTCAGAGAGCAGTGCCACTGCACCATTCAATCGGGGTTGGAAGTGATAGAGCACACTGTACAGGACTGCACGGGATTGTTGGATCAGTCCCTCTTCACGCTCACCTCACTGCAGGAAGATCCAACCATACAACGGTTGGAGACAGAAGCATGGCAGTTACAGCAAGCATATGACAATAGCAGGGGGACCACACAGATGGTCGCCCTTACTCAGCGACTTGCCAAGATGAAGGAATCCCAGGCTCTAAAAGAATAGGTGGGCGCCGCATGCCAGAAAGAAGCAGTGCTTAAAGCGCGAATCCAACCTTAGCTCGAGGAAGCATTCACGGTCACCGCCACAATCAAGGGAAAGCTGGCACAGACGCAGATTACATATGAGCTAAGGCAAGAAGGTGCCCCTGACAACGATGCATCAGAGGTTTGCGCACCACTAATACAGCGGACAGCGGAAGAGTGTGTTGCAGACATAAGCGAAGCGCAGAAGTTGTTGGATGGACTCCGCGTGAAGATCACCATGCCAGCCGAGTGACTCGGGACGAGTCACGATGATTGTGTTGGGGGACTGTTGGGCAACGGATCCCCCGATAGCATGTTTTGGGGCTTAAAGCCCGAGTTTTGGTCAATGTAATGTAAATACCTTAGAAAATGTGGGCGTGGAGCACGAGAGTCTAGGGTTGTCTGCCCTAAAATAATGTAAATTAATATAGAATGAGTTGGCCTACCCATGGTCTGCAGACCATGGGACTGTATAAATAGAGCGAGGCTCTAAGTGGAAAGTCAGTCTTAATCTGAGCTTTGAGAAGTAATATGGGTTTTGAATAAGAAATTCGCTCTGAGTCTGTAAGTTCGAGTCTTGGGTTGTAGTAGTAGGGAGAGGCTCTGCAGCTGTGTGCATAGAGGCCTGGTAGAGTCTGCAGCTGTGTGCACATACCCCTGTAGCTGAGTGCTCAGGGCGAAGTTGGGATTGTACTGGAATGGAAGATTAATAAAAGATAAGTTGATTCTGGAATACTATGTGTTATTGTTTCTGTGATATTTATGCATCTCTTTACAATTTATGATTGTGCGCACTGATTATAAATATTGAATGATTAATAAGAATATTAGGCCCACATAATTAAGTAAGATCTATAATAAAGGCACAATAAGGATAAAGGATCTAGACAGCATCTCTTCGCACCCTTTACAGAGCTACGTGGAACAGTTGAATAAGGCGCGAGGGACAGACGGTTGCGCAGAATAGCGCAAGCGTGTAGATCGGTTCGCAAACTTCCCAGACTTCATCCAGACATCCCTAGGGTGTGGAAACATGGTTCCAGCACCCTCCCATACTACCTCGGGTGAGACCTCAGTCCACGCGCCGTGGACTATTGCCGAAAGGGCCGGTAGTACCAGGATTTGCTTGGCTAGATTCACTGTTGAACCTGGGTCAGGCCCCAAGTAGCCAACATACTGACAAAAATGTGATCCATGGTTAGTTACAATGGCTTGAGGAACGCCAAAATAGGCTATGACATGGTTGAAGAGGAACTGAGCAACATTTATACTATCAACATTATATGTGGGCATCGCCTCGCTCCCATTTAGTGAAGTAGTCAACGGTGATGATAATCTCATATTTGATGAGGTAACACTGATGTCTCCATTTGTGGATATGATCAAAAATCTGTGTCATAGTATCTTGCTTAAGAGATGTTAGCAAATGGGTGTCAGTTTCATAACGAACTAGCAACTGGAAGTGGGTGAGGAAAGCCATAGCTAAAGAATTAAAGTCGGCATAGGTACCTCGAGGTAACTCGACATACCATTTTGCGACAACACCTATTATGGTTCTCCAAAAGAGGCGAAGATGGATATAATCGTCAACGTACGAATTTGAAGAGCACCATAAGTGATATGTCATCACATGGGCTTGAGGGTCCTCTTTATGTTTTCCTTCGAATTTATGTAAATCACTCGGAATTATAATTGGAACTAGAGGCCAGTAAGGGAATGAATAATAGGATCATTAGTGAGCCTCGGGACATTAGGCAATTCCAATGTGGCTAAAAATGGCAATTACAGATTAAATGGCATGTAAGGCCTTTGAGGAGGCACAAACTACGGATTCCAACCTTGCTTGTAAGGATTCTTCCCCCACAGTGGAGGATTTTAACCATATGGGATTTGATTTTTCCCCCACTGAGGGGTACCTTGACCATAAGGTGGATTTTGTCCACGGTAGGTTGTTGATAAGTATTATGTGTGGCATATGGATTGTAAGGATGTTGTAATTCCTCTTGATTGTAAGGCAAGAGGAATTATCAAGTACCCATGAATCAAAATATACACTCCAGCCGAAGCCAAGGACTTAATGTACAGCGGCCAATCTACCTGAATGTTGTGCTCGGTGTATCATGTTTACAAGGCGGCTGACTCGGTTACCTATGGCTAAAGGATAGAAACCTAATGGGGTCTCCCAATATATACGCGACAATATGGAGAGCACAAGTCCTTGTTAGCATTGTCTAATGCATAACCATTTGATGAGAGCGTCCCTATATACTTTTCATACTAAAGTGCCTCCAATATACCCAAAAGTACTGGAGAACCTTCTATATACTTCCATACTCGGACGGGATTTCACCCCCAGGATACACTACAGGAAGTTAACGACAGCTGCTATGTTTTATGACGCCGGAACATGTCTCTAGCCTAGACCTCTAGATATTTGCGTTAAGTGAAAAATGCTCCTTAGGTTAATAGAGGTAAATTTTATGTTAATCTTGAATTAAGTTTCAGTTTTGAGGGCTCAACAATCTCACCTGTTCCTAGAATGCAACTAAATGATGAAAATGCAACTTTTTCATTCGATGAAGGCTATTCTAACAAAGGAAGAGAAACAACCAATCAATGCATCAAACAATTCCAAAAAGTATCAACACAATTCTTTCCAATGCAATATGTAAAAATGAAATCTAATCTTTCATTCTACTAACAAATGCAATGCCATAGAAATTAAAATCTTTTTCCTTTCACTAAATATGCAATAATGTTTTTCCTTTCACTTTAATTCAATCAATGCAAACGAATGCAAAAGTAAAGGGAAATGCAAACAATTCACTAATCATGAAAATTTCTTTCACTTTATAATTTGAATACAAGAAATGTCTCGAAAATACTTAAATGATATACACTTTCACTTTCTGAAACATAAGAATGATAACAAGCACCTTCTTTCAATTCAACCAAAGCAAACAATTTGTGATCTATGCTTGACAATGGAAGTAAAATGATCTTCAAAGCATTAATATGATTTGACACCAATGAGAACAATTTCACATTAAAGATCCAAAAGAACTTGTAAAATATGTTCCCATATAGAAGACTCTTGAACAAGAGTAATTGATCTATGAGAGAGAGATCAATCAATGAGTGGAGGGTAAGCTAGAAACCATAAGAAGCAAAGAAGCTTCAAACACACAAAAACCAAATCAAGAGACAATTTTAGTTAATCGAGCATGATAACTAGGACAAACACACCATAGACACCCTGGAAAATCACTGATAAAGGACAAAAAGACTGAGGACAAGAAGAAAAAATCCAATTTCTCTTATGCTCTAGGATCATCACGCCTGTTAAAGGCAAAACAGCGATGAAAGTGTAATAATCGTGACTATAATTAAAGAATACGTGATTACATCGCGACTATGAGAGAAAAACCCGCAATGGGCAAGAAAAATGAAGGAAAAATAAAAAAAATCTTCAAGATCAGACAAAAGTAAATGTCCTCAAGCAATCACCAACAAGTGAAAATAGTTATAGAAAAGCAAACAAGCTAGAAAACTAATAGTTGGTCAAACTCATCACAAATTCAAGGTGAAGGATTGAATGGAAAGGGAAATAGCTTCCCCAGTGGAGTTTCCATTTTGTTGTCTAGGAAATCCTCTCTGCGGATAGAGACGATCCCTCTAGCTCAATGAGTGGGACTAGCAACCTACGTGACAATTTATTGTACACTTTCCTAAGTTACAATTGAAATAAGAGACGAAGAAGACGACCTACCTCGTTCTGATGCTATCATGTCCTCCTTTATTGGAGACCTTGAATCACTTGTGTCACACGCTCGTTCTTGCTACTCACATCGTTTATACACCTGCATAAGAGATCAAGACACAACAAGGCATGCAAATACAAATAGCATATTCAAAAGTAACCTACTTAACAGATCAAGGAGCGTTAAGACAAATGATACATAAGCATACACATTTGTGGAAAATGAACCAGCAATTTTATATTAATAGAATAAAGGAGGAAGCATACAACCAAGCCTTGATGTCAATAGGCTCTCCTTGAATGAATGTCCAAGTCCAAGCTAGGCTCTCCAGGCACTCCTTCTCCAAGCCAAATGAGTAGCATATAGGCACAATCTTAGCATAATGGTGAAAATAGACAAAGACCAACCCTTTGGGAATGGGAGAGGATGAATATAGGAGTTAGGATCTCTCCAAAGATAGGAGTAGGCCCTCATCTCAATGAGGTAGCTCATAGGGATAATACCAAGAGGCCAAGTTGGGAGAATTCGACCTCATCTACGCCGAACAACCTCCAGCTCGTTGCTCTGGAAACTTCTATATCACGAAGCTTCTCATCCTCTTTTGGAAAATTTCCTTTTAGGGATCATCGTGGGTATACAAGAAAATAGAGCAATGCCATTGCAAGTCTAGTATAGTGCAACAGATGACCATCGCAATTTTCAGTATCATAAGAGCAATGATTCTCAAATTAGGGTTTTAGAGTCATTTCCTTCAGGGGAAGCTCAAGGCATTTTCCCATCAATGTTTTAGGGAGGATACGAGTTGTATATCTAAGTACATTGCATGATGGTCATGTTTCGGGCACTTCGGGGTATGTCACAGGGAAGTGCGGGAGGTGTGACAAAATAATGTGTAACACTAAATAATAAGCAGGCCCAACATGTCTATAATGGAGAAACATCTTATCTTATCTTTGTTGTAGAAATCCAAGAAATCAACCTCAAGTTCGGGAAGGTACTTCCTAATGCTCACCCACTTTCTCCATCATAAGATATTCAACAAGAGAAGGAAGAACGTACTCATCATGCCAACACACCTTCCTCTCCTAAAAGATTGGTTCATCCCAAACCACACACCCCAGAAGAGGTTGAACTTCTGGGAGAACTGAAAAACATGTGTGTCAAAATCCCTCTCCTACAGAACATCAAATACATACCCATATATAATAAATTCATTAGGGAAGAATGTTTCAAGTGGCCAGGAAGGAGAGGAAGGATTCCCCCATTATTAATGCCATTGGGAAATTGGTTGATCTAATGCTTGGGAAGGTCATTTCCCGAAGTATTTAGATCCTGGTAGCCCAGTAGTAGATGTACACTTCAACAATGTTGTAGGACCCAACACCCTCATTGATCTATGGGCTACAATTAATGTCATGACTAGTTAATCATGCTTAAGCTTAACCTCCAAGGACACCTAAGGAAAACCACAACAATGTTGCAACTTGTAGACAGATCCACAGTAGCACCTAAGGGTGTCATTCAAGATGTTATTTTATGGTTTCCATCGATTCCCAGTAGCACTGCCATAATTTACTTGTACTCCAACCCAATTTCAATGGGAATCCTCTCATATAAGGGAGACCTTGGTTAGCTATTGATAATTCCTATATTAGTTGTATAGTTGGGAACATGACAATCAAGAATAGGCAGCTCGTGAAACAACTTGTAATATAACCCCTACTCAACCCCTCGTTGAGCATGATTTTCCCATATGGGTAGAAGATGAAGAAGAGGAAAGATTTTATCAATCATCACCCTACCCTATTTGTACACTTGAAGCCACTATTGGAAGCAGGCAGCTAGATTAAGATAATCTAATTCATAATTTTCTACAAAACAAGTATCTTGCTGCCATGGAAATTGATGGACTAAAAGAGGAACATTTAGGAAATCCTAAAGACAATCCATGGGCAGAATTAATCACAGTTTGTTCTTATCAAGACCATGTCAAAATTGTAGAAATCAACCCCTCTAGAACTCTAAAAATCAGTCCTTTCCTCTCAATAGAACAATACGAACAATTACTCATTATATTAAGGAAACACCTTGATGCCTTTTCTTTGGATACAAAGAAATGAAAGGGGTCCACCCCTCGGTCTGTACACATCATATATACATCAAATAAATCCAAAAACCTTCTCCAACCTCAGAGAAGTATGAACCCTACACTCATGGACATTGTAAAAGAGGAATTAAAAAAATTGTTAGATGCGGGATTTATTTACCCTATTTTGGACAGTGAATGGGTATCACCTTTAGTTATTGTACCCAAAAAGAATGGTAAATGGAGGGTTTTCATTGATTACATGGAGCTTAATAAGGATACCAAGAGAGATCATTTTCCTTTACCTTTTATTGACCAATTTTTGGATGCTCTTGCAAGAAAAAATCTCTTTTCATTGTGGATGGTTTCATCAGGTACAATCATATCCAAATCAATCTTGAAGACCAAGAAAATACTACCTTCACATGTCCATGGGGGACCTTTCCTATAGGGTCCTTCCATTTGTCTTGTGTAATGCCCTTGCCACCTTCTAGAGGGAAATGTTGTGTATTTTTGTTGATTTTGTACATGACTCGGTTGAAATTTATATGGATGACTTCACACCTTATGGAGAATCTTTCTAAGAAACCCTCTCTAACTTGTGTAAAGTTTTGAAAAGATGCATTGAAGTGAAATTCTCTTTAAGTCCAGAAAGGTGCCCATTTTTTATGAATGCGAGAATTGTTCTAGTCACTTCCTCTTTAAGGAAGGGATTCAGGTTGACGCTACTAAAATTGCCATTATCACAAGGGTTGTTGTTCCACAAAAATAAAAGGATGTTAGGAGCTTCCTAAGAGTAGATGGATATTATAGGATATTTATCAAATATTTCAGTATAATTGCTTCAAATTTGTTTAATTTACTAACAAAAGGCTTATATTTCTGTTGGACAAATCATTGTCAAAAGGCATTTGAGGAGCTCAAGGAGAAGTTGAAAATTGTACCAGTTATCAGGGGCTCAAATTGGACCTTTCCTTTCCATATTCACATGGATGCATCAGAAAAAGTAGTAGGGGCATATTTGGGACAGTTGGAAGGTAAGTTTCCTTATGTTATCTATTTAATTAGCAAGAATTTTTCCAAGGTTGAACTCAATTATACAGTCACTAAAAAAGAGCTCTTATCTGATGTACATTACATGGTACCAAGTTTTTGTGCACATTGATCATGAAACCTTTAAGTATTTGATGAAAAAACTTGATGTCAAAGCTAGAATTATTAGATGGTTATTTATATTGCAACAGTTTGATCTAACCATGACAAGATAGGGAAAGAAAACATTGTTGCAGATTACTTGTTTAGACTACCCTGTCTGCGGAAAATGAAGAGATGATAGATGATCATATCCCAGATAAGCACATTGGTTTGATAATGTGGTAAACTTCTTGTTTGTTGGACAATTTCCTCCTAATCTTCCTTCCAGAGAAAATAGAAAAATTGTTAAAAAGAGTGCCCCTTACACTTGTATTGGGGAAAACTTTTCAGATTAGAGCCAGATCAGATTTTGAGGATATGTGTGAGGGAAGATGAAGTCTTTGATATCCTCTCGGCGTGCCATGATGGACCCTGTGTGGGGAATTTTTTTACTAATAGGACAATCTTCAAGATTCTTCAAATAGGTTACCATTGGCATACCCTACATCAAGATGCCATAAGGTACACTTCTTGGTGTGATGAGTGTCAAAGGATGGGAAAGCCTACACAAAGGGATGATATGCCACTACAACCTCAAGTGACTCTTGAGCCATTTGAGAAGTGGGGCATGGATTTCATTGGGCCTATTGACCCCCCCATATGGACAAAAGAGGTACATTATTATATGCACTAATTATCTAACCAAGTGGGCTGAAGTAAAGGCAGTCAAAGTAGCAACAGAAGAAAAAATGGCAAATTTCTTAAGGGAGAAATTCTTTACAAATTTGGTTTCCCAAGGGAACTAGTTACTTACCAAGGAACTCAATTCACTTCCAACTTGATAGAGGGGATAATGAAGCATCATATTAGGCATAGGAATTCCACCCCATATCACCCTCAAGCAAATGGGCAAGTGGAAGTGGCCAATAGAGCACTAGAAGGCATCTTGACTAAGGTTGTTAGTAGCAACAAGAAGGATTGGGAATCTAGGCTTGTGGATGCCACTTGGGCCTATAATACTACAAGGAAGAACACCACTGGATTCACCCCTTGTGAGCAATTTTATGGTAAGAAAGCATTGTTTTCTACTAAATTTTAATATAACACCTTGAGAATGGTAGCACAACTTGATCTATACATCACAAGAGCTTAGGAAGAGAGGATACAATAATTGAATGCCCTTGATGAACTCAGGTTGTAGGCTTTTCTGCACATTGAACTGGTTCAATTACAAAGAAAGTTTTGGCATGAGAAGCACATCAAGAAAAGAACCTTTCAAGAGGGTGATTGGGCCCTCTTATATGATTCCAAACTCAAGGACTTCCAAGGGAAACTCATGACCAGATGGCTAGGCCCTTACCAAGTGGAGAAATGCCATGATAATGGCTCTATTTAGATCCAAACAATTGATGAGGAAAATATACCACTTCTTGTGAATGGTTATAGGTTGAATTTTTATAAGAATCCCTTATCAAAGGTTGAATCTACCAATTCTTTAGGCATAGAACTAAATTGATTGAGAGCCTCAAATCTCCCAATCCATTCAATCCTGATGAAAAGAGAAGAAAGAAAAATAAAACAAAACATTAAAAATAAAAAAGAAAAAATCACTACGTGAAAACCTCTATAAGGCACTTGAGGTAGGTTCTTGGGCTAAAAACCTCCATAAGAGCCTAGAAAAGGAAAAAGAGTAAAAATATCCCTAGGTGAAAACCTGCCTTGCGACCACGCTTGAGGCACCTGGGGCAGGCCTAGTAGGCTAAAAACCTCCTTGGAGGCTATTTTGTCTTTACTTACTAAGGTAAGTTAAGCTTTTAATTCCTTTATCAACCCAGGAAAGTACACTTAGAGGCACTCATCTAATGTATATAGATCTAGAAAGATCTAGGGTTCTAATGATAGCCTAGTGAAATGAAATTAACAATTCTCTCTTACAAGAGGTCCTTCCTTGTCTTTTCAAACACTTAAGAATCAATTTAGATGAAAAAAATCTAATGAAATTATGATTGCCTAGGTAACAAAAATAGAGTATTAATGACTAGTTAAAAATCCTATCATTCCCTTACAATAATATTGCTCAATAGAATCCTTTCCAATCTTTGGATCATAACAATTCAAAGTAATTTCAACACCAAAATAATCCAAGCAAAAAATAAGATAAGTAACTTTGAAAACCAATGACAGTTGAATCCCTTACAAGAATCACTTATCTAACTGCAAATTGAATTTAACAATTACAAATCTGAATCACTTGGAAATCAAACCATGAACTATCTTTGAAATTAAAGCCAATAAGCAAATATCGAAATTATGCAACAACTAGCATATATGTCAATCTTCAAGATTAGTATTGGTTGAGTCCTTTTACAAGGCTCTTTCACAACAAATGCAAATCCTTTCCAATTAACAACTTCAATCACATAACCTTTCTTACAGCACATAAAATAACCTCTGAATTTTAAATCTATCTACGCAACTAGTAAAGGAACTTTAAGACAGAGTGTACCAACGTAGTGATGAGGGCCCTTCAACACTTCACAAACACTATAAAATGATTCGGAAGAATATGACTATTGGATCTGAAGGCATAAACTCGATAGTGAAATCTGTATTAAGTCTGGAAATTAAAAATGCATAAACTATACTTTCATGTGTCCAAATCTAGTAGAAACATAGCTTTTCCTCCTAGGTTATTTATCACAAATCCCATAACAAAAGAAGTTATTCCTACTCCATATTATCCTAACAAAATTCTATTAATTACATCCAAGAAGGTCGAAATTGTATCAGTTCCTTCATTTATGCAAAAATTCTCAAAAATAGAAATTATTTTGTTCACAAAATCTGGAAATTCTGCTGAAGTGGTTGGGTTTGACCAACATTAACCAGACACCTATTTTCTTCAAAACCAAAAGTGGATAAGTAATACACCATCTGTGTACATTTAGCTTCATGCCCACAATCTTCGAATTCGCTAACCTATTGTGCAACATGTCAAACCATGGAGCAATTATAGGAAGTTACAACATCTTGTAATTTTCTAAAAAATGTCATTTTTAACACAATAATTTCAAAAATTAATTTTAAGCTAAAAATAATGATAATGACATCATATCATTTAGTTTCCAAGGATTATAGCTGGAATATGAAGGTTAGGTGGTCAAAAATGATAATCAAAAGAGGATTTTTAAGTGAAATGGATAGTCATAATTTGATACCAACATTCCCCCAAACTCAGGATTTTGCATGCCCTTGTGCAAATGAATTCTAACCTATCAAATTTTGCCTTCTACCTCTGCTTCTGCTTCTACTGCCTAAAGTAAAGCATTGTTGTTCATTTGGGCTTCATACTATGTCTTCAAGATTTACTTGGTTTTAATTGCCTTCTTTTGCTTGTAAAGTTTATAAGCCTTCCTACAGATTTGCATTTTATAAGCTTTGAGTTTCTTAACCTTCTTTTTCAATTTTTCATTCTCATATTGAAATTTCTTGCTTTGTATTTTGAGTGTTTCATTTTCTCTTTTCACCACAATTTCCAAAACTTTTGATTCCATAAGTTGCCGTTGTAATTTCTCAACTTTCCTTTCCAACTTTCTTTTCTTCTTACCTGAGAATTTATGTTCTTGTTGTTCCTTTTCCTTGTCTTTAATTTCCAATCCTTGTATGGAATCATACTAGCGCTGTTGTAGAATGTCATCTTTCTCCACCATTTTCCCCTTCTGACCAAACTTAGTCTTTCTGGACTTCCTTGTGTAGGTGGTAAAATTTTATCATGTTCAGCTTCCTCCCTTATCATTCTTCTTGTCTTGATACTGCTGCTAGATGGAACAGAGTTACTTTGTTTGTACTCTGAAAAGTCTTCCTCTATAGCATCTACATCAATCAATAGTTCTACATGTTGCTGCCCTTCCTTTAAATTCTGTTGTTCTTCCTGTGAATTTCGCTGCTTTGCTTTCTCCTCATCTACCATAAACTCATTAGTCACCAAGAATTTCTTCCATGTCACACTTATCTTTTGCAGTTCAAACTCAATCAAGATTTTTACCAAACCAAAATGGTATAGGCTCCTATCCTTGTTTTTTCTTTATTTTTGTATGGTCTTAGACATCTTAGTTAAGCTTTGCAAAAGAAAATAAGGCAAGCTTATAACACAGTCCCCTCTTAGATGCATTAGCAGTTTGATATGATAGAGGAACACTATACTATATCTGCCTTCACAAGTTATAAATTTCTGAATTACATAAACTATTTCGTCCCATGGATGAATGAGCCAACTCCTAGAAATCCCTGATTTCCAGTTAATTGATGATACCCTTGTCCTGGATATGAAATGTGTCCATGTTTTCTCCTTGAACTGCATTGTTTTAAAATACTTTTCCCCTTCTAGGCTTATGCCTGTTGCTTGAGCAATTGTATCCTCTGATATTCTAATGGATAAGTTTCCTACAATAGCTCTTTCCCAGGTGAATTAAGAGGCAAACTCCATGGTGGTTAGTTCATTGTGTCCATTGAATTTTTCTAAGAGTGTTAACCATTATTTTGCCCTAAAGATTTCTATGCAGTCATTATGCACTTTGGAAGGGCCGAATCATTATGGCTCTGTTCTTTTTGCCATGCAAAAAAAAAACCTATTTTATCCTATGCTGTAAGAAAAATTTTGCGAGAAAACTACCTGGGCCTGTGTTATGCTGAGTGTTATTCATATGCTTTTTATTCCTGATTAAATGAAGGCGCTGCTATTTTTGGATTGAAGGCTCCCTTTCAACCGGTCCTGTTGAATTTTCCTTATGTTGTGGCCCTTTCTATTCGTATGTTGACATTGCTATTGTGAACATACTCATAACCATATACATAATCTCTAGAGACAGGGTTCTTCAATCATTTGGGTTTTGTTTTTAAGGAACAGAGAAACATTTTCAAAATTTGGATTCAACAATAAACATGACATGGCATTTCTCTTACCTCTTCGATTGCATTGATGATGGATTCCTCTATTCTCATACGGCATGCAATTATGGAATGAACCCTTGGTTTTTTTCACTCAGCATCTAAATTTCCCAGTGTTTACTTGATGAGTCTTTGGTTCCCTCATATGACATTTTAATTGAATGTTGAGCCCCTGTCTACACTCAACGTTTGAATGATGATAACATCTACCTACACAAAGTTTTGAATGATGATAGTCCTGATGGCTTATGAGCAGCAGTCATATATAGTTGAAATGATGAGATTGGGTATGTTATAATGAACTTAGGCAACAAATCATGAGAGCGTCGGGTCATTATGATTTCTCCGTACTAGCTGTTAATCCTCATTACGATAGCATACCCTTTGTCGATCATATATTTTTTATGTTCTAGATTTTAAAAAAAATAAATAAATAAATAAAAATAAAAAAATAAAAAATAAAATAAAATAAAATAAATAAAATAAAAATAAAATAAAATAAAATAAAATAAAAAAATAAAAATAAAATAAAAAAATAAAATAAAATAAAATTAGGTTGAAAACCATAAAAATTTATAAATCCTTCATCTTCGTGACCTAATCCCATTCTTCAAAATTCGAATCTGTAGCTACTAATTTATGGCTTCTAATCTGTAGTTGTTGACTTAATTAGTTCTGAGTATGCATGCTTAGTTTTAGTAGGTTTGTTGGTACTTATGACTGTAGGTTGAATGTTGAATTAGAAATGTATGTACAGGATAAAAGACAGGTTTTAAGGATTAAGTTTAGGGATATGTACAGGATAGAAAATAGGACTAATGTAATTAGAAATGTATGTACAAGATAGAAAATCTAGGATATAGTTATAGGTAGAAACCTAGTTTTTAAGAGTAGGACTGACTCCTATAGGATATAAGAATGAGCATGTATGATATAGGATAGGCTGGATACTAGGAACTAAAATCAATAATCATCATAAACCACTATTTAAAAATTGGAATTAATAAAAGAAGTTAAAAGTATTAAAATGAAAATTCTTATAGCCCTCTGATATTTCTTTGTTTGGAAGCTAGCTTTTTTTGTTTGATATGTTCAAGCATAGCAGAATGTGATGGTGTCCATTTCTCTCTTAAGTGTAGTCTCTTTCTTCTTAGGTGCAGTCTTCTTCTTTGTAGATGCAATCTTCCTCTTAACAGATCCCATTCTGATAATGTGCATAGAACAGGTCCCTTTTCTGAGAATGAGAATTTGTATATACCAGGCCCCTTTCTGAGAAATTGTATATAATAGGTCCCTTTTTAAGATATGTTCTAAGTTTAAAATTTGATCAAATCCTTTGAAAAAAAATACTGAACAAAAATCATTTCTTTTTGTTGAGAATCCATTAGAAAATGTAAAGACAAATCTCTTCCTCAGCTGGAGATGAAATTAGGGAGATGGAAAAGCATGAACAGGTTTAGACTTTCTTCTCCCCTACTGATGATTTGACTTGTCCTCAAGTCATGTTTCTTTGACAATGATTTTATTTTAAAATTCAAACTAAAGAAAAAGGAATTCTTACAAGCCAACTGCTTGGTTTTCTCGTAAGAATTCATTTTTAGAGTATGCCATATCTGGTTTTCATATCTAAACATTTTTTTTTTTTAAGAAGGGAAAAAAATGATTAAGGCTTAGATATTGTCTCCATGAAATCTTCTTTGCTGACAGGCTTATGATAGATCTTTAGCCTGTGTCCATGCACTAGATATGTTTGTCCATCCTGGTCAATTGTGGTGAGTTTGACTGGTTCATTCTCAAAGACTTCAATGATTTCATAAGGGCCCATCTAATGGGTTGTAAATTTGGCTTTGTAGTCTTTGAATTTTGAGTCAAAGAGTAATGCCCAGTCACCAACTTGAAACTCTTTCTTCTTAATTAACTTATCATGCCATTGTCTCCTTTGTTGTTGTATCATTGTTGTCCTTTCCACTGCTTGCAGTCTCATCTCGTCCAGCTGATTTAATTGCATGATTCTTTCTTGCTGAGCTTCAGAGAGATCTATTCCTAAGTCTGCAGCCAATTTGTAAGTATGTATTTGAAATTCTATTGGTAACATGACTTCTTTGCCATACACTAGCTGATAAGGTGTAAACCCTGTTGTGTTTTTCCAGGTGATTCTATATGCCCAGAGTGCTTCATTGAGCTTATATGCCCAATCCTTCCTGTTTGTTGCCACTTTTTTTGTCATGATCCCTTCTAGTGTCTTATTTCTAGATTCCACTTGGCCAATGGCCTGTGGATGGTAGGGTGTACTCCTTCTGTGCTTGATTTTGTACTTGTTAGTAATTTCTTGAACCAGTCTAGAAGTGAATTGAGTCCCTTGGTCTGTTACTATCTCTCTGGGCACTCCATATCTAACAAAGATTTCTTCAAAAAGGAAATTGACTACTGTTTGTTCAGTTGCCCTTACAAGTGCCTTTGCTTCAGCCCATTTAGTCACATAATCAGTACATACAAGAATGTACTTCTTACCTTTGGATGGTGGATTGATGGGTCCAACAAAGTCGAGAGCCCATTTTTCAAATGGCTCTAGATGTACTTGTGGCTGTAGTGGCATCTCATCAGAGGTGGTTGGTCTGCCCATGCGTTGGCAGCTGTCGCAACTTCTTACATACTTCTTTGAATCTTTGAAAATTGATGGCCAATAGTAGCCAAGGCTAAGAATTTTGTGTGCTATCCTTTTGGCTGCAAAATGGCCACCACAAGGTTGATCATGGCATGATGTTAGTATGTCAATAATTTCATCCTCTCTAATGCATCTTCTAATAATCATATCATAACCAGTATAAAATAAGTCGCCATTAACCCATGAATATCTTGCACTTTGTTTGATGAGTCTTTTCTTCTCCTTCAAACTGAAAGATGGAGGTACTTTTTCTGTGGACAAGTAATTAGATAAATTAGCATACCATGGAGTTAATACTAAAATTGAAAACAAGTGTTTGTCAAGAAATGAATCTTCAACTGGAAATGCTTCACCTGGATTTTGTAGTCTAGAAAAGTAATCTACTACCTGGTTCTCTTCCCTGGTCTATCCAGTATAGTGAGATCAAATTCTTGCAGTAAGAGTAACCATCTGGTGATCCTGCCATTAGTAATAGGTTTGTTCATTAAGTATCTAATGGCAGAGTGGTCAGTGTGAACGAGGACTTCATATCCAGTTATGTAGTGACGAAATTTGTTCACCGCATGTATAATTGCAAGAATTTCCTTTTCCATTACTATGTATTTGAGTTTAGCAGGAGTCAAATTTTTACTGATAAAGTAAATGGCATAAGTTAAAGCACCTTCTTTCTGCCCTAATGAAGCCCCTACTGCTGTATCGGATGCATCAGTTGAGATGTGAAAAGGTAAAGTCCAATTGGGTCCCCTTAAAACTGGAGCAGTTCTTAGTTTCTCTTTTAGTTTTTCAAAAGCATTTTGACAAGCCTCATTCCAATTAAAGGATACATCTTTTAAAAGAATTTTAAACAAAGTCAAATCTATCCTACTAAAGTTTTCAATAAATCTCCTATAATAGCTTGCATAACCAAGAAAGCTTCTTACATCTTTTTGATTTGTTGGAATTGGCAATTTGACAATAATTTGTATTTTGGTTTGATCTACCTTGATTCCCTCGGGAGAAATATGATGTCCTAAGACTATTCCCTCATTCATCATCATATAACATTTTTCATTGCTTAAAGACAAGTTTGTTTCTATACATCGTTGTAAAACTTTCTCAAGATTTTGCAAAGAATTGTCAAAGGAATCACCATATACTGAAAAATCATCCATATATACCTCAACACATTCATGGACCAGATCAGCAAAAATTGCTAATACTGCTCTCTGAAATGTTGCTAGAGCATTTCACAAGCCAAATGGTAGTACATTGTAAGCATACATGCCCCAAGGATAGGTAAATGTTGTTTTGTCTTGGTCTTCTGAGGCTATGCTGATCTGATTGTAACCGCTAAAACCATCCAAGAAGGAAAATGACATTTTTCCAGCTAATGTATCCAAGACTTGGTCAATAAATGGCAATGGAAAATAGTCTTTAAAGGTGGCTTTATTCAATTCTCTATAGTCAACACAAACTCGCCACTTACCATTTTTCTTGGGGACTATTACTAGTGGAGATACCCATTGGCTATCAGAAATGGGGTAAATGAACTTTACTTTTAGTAACTTCTGCAATTCGTCTCTTACAATCTCTTTGAGCATAGGGTTCATCTGTATCTATGGCTACCTCACTGGTTGAATACTAGTGTCTGTATAGATATGGTGAGTGCAAGTTTCTGGGTGAATTCTCTACATGTCAGTGTAGTCCCAAGCGAATGCCTTTTGGTATTTGGTGAGAAAATCAAGCAATTTCCATTCCTGAGATGTTTCTAGAAATGCCCCAATGTTCAATGTTTTTCCTGGGCTGATTTCTATAGTCTTGATTTGTGTGTTTGTAATGGAGTTGATTGGAAAGATCTCTTCAAATAATGTTTTCAGAGAATACATGGTACAAGTCTCCTAAAAGCTTTGTGCCAATATTTGATCTGCAGTAGTGTATTGTTCATTTCTCAACTCCTCTAAAACATCAGGTTGAGAGATAAACATTTCCACTAAATCTCCATTGTTGTCCTCCCCAAATCATACATTTGATTGATGCTTAAAACAGATTATATTTCTTCATTATCATTGTATTTTTCATCAAGCCATAGGTTTTGTGTTACTATTGGAGCTTGTGCTGATGGGTACAAGATAAGTTGTTTTCTCTCCGTGCCTCTAGAAATGATCATGTTACCAGATCTACACGTAATGAATGCATCAACAATTGCCAACCATGGTCTGCCAAGTATGAGTGGGTGACCTCCTAAATTTGATTTTGGTTGGAGTATTAAGAAATCAACTAGATACTCCCAAGTGTCTAGTGAAACAATTATATCTGCCAGTATCCCTTCAGGAATGACTTTAGAGTGACCTGCTAATTCCAAAACAATCAGGGTTGACTGTAAATTTTTTAGCTGCAAAATTTTCATTGTGTCCAATGTCATTACATTTATTGCAGCTCCTAAATCAATCAGATTGTTTGGGATTGAAATTTTATTGATAATTGTTGTGACTCTAGGTATGCCTGGGTCAACATATTTTTCCATGGAAATGACATTTGACATCAAGCCAGCTAAATTGCCAATAACATGTATTATTTGTGGATCAAATCTTTTCTTTGTAGGATTTTTGAGACAGAGCTCTTTAATGGCTTTGGTATAAATCGGAATATCCTTGATTGCCTAGAGTAATGGCATTTTGACATACACATTTCTCAATTCATCAAGAACATCAAATTGTGGCAATGGTGTGGGTAATTTTGGTTGAAGTAGTTGTTCTGGAAATGGAGGTGATTGTAGTGTTTTGATTTGTTGACCCTCTTCTAGATTGTTTTGTGTTGGGTCATTTTGTTTGTTGTGTGTTGGTTTTTCTTGTTCATCAATTTGACTCTCTTTTTGTGACTGTGTTGGAACAGGTGGAGGTTCTTTTTGCAAAGTTCAACCTGACCTTAGTTCAATGTTTTGCAATGGCAGAGTTGGGTACAATGGTCCCTCATCCACGCTGTAAGCTAGTCTATCTATTCGGTTGTTTGGGTTAGCTATGGGTTGAGTTGGTAGCTGTGTGGGTTTAGGAGGTTGGTTGGATGGTAATTGTAGCTGTGGTGAATTTAATTTTGGAGGATCATGTAAGGTTTGTTGAGGATTTTGCTATTGATAAGCAATTGGTTGTTGAGGGTATTGCTGTGTATACGGCTGAGAATATTGTTGTTGATAGTGTTGGGGATATGGCTGAGGAAATGGTCGTTGATATTGTTGAGGTGGTTGTTCAGGAAACTGCTAAGGATAAGAATATTCTTTCCATCCTTGTTGTGGATAAGTTTGATGTTGTTGATTAAACCAATTTTTCCAACGCATAGCAACATTCCAAGAATTTTGAACAGGCATGTTATAATTTGTTGGATTTGGATATTGAAACCTACTTGGAGGTCTTGGTTGCCATGGCCTTCTAGATCCCATGAAATGCATGTTCTCAGTTTCTGCGTTAGCTTCCAAATTATAGTTTTTCAAATCTTTCATTTTTGTGCAATCCTTGGTGCCATGATTTTCTATACAAAACCCACAAATCTGCACATTATCTAAAGGACATTCTTTCAAAGCATGTTTTTGTCTTCATTTGGGACAGAATATAAATAACTCTTGTTCTTGTTCATCTTGTCTTTTCTTTGCTTTTAAAGTGTTTATTTGATTCCCCGAAGTACTTAGAAGGTCTGTTTTGAAATCTTAAAATAGATTGCCTAGTTCAGCTCTAGTGATATTTCCTGTGGCAGATTTAGTGATCTTAGATGTCATAACTCTTCTTCCATTTATTGCCCTACTTCTGGAGTACTTTTGACACAAGTCAACAATCTCATCAAAAGGTAAATTAGAAATGTCCCCTTTACCCATGAGATTGACGTCATCTAGATATTCATCTCGAATGCCTTTAAGAAATATTGTTCGAATAAGATCAACAGACATAGCTCTATGTTTTTATTTTTGTAGATTATATGAAAATCTTTCTAAGTATTCCTCTAAGGTCTCATATTCTTGTTGATTCATTCTAAAGATGTCATCTTTAGAATCTTTTGATTGACAGTAAGGTTGATACTTCCTCAAAAAGATTTTTCTCATGTTATCCCAATAAGTGACTGAATGTTCACCTAATCCCATGAACCACCTAAGTGCTGCTACTTTTAATGTAGCAGGAAAAATTCAAAGTCTATGTGCATCATCAGTATATCCATAGGTTCGACATACTATGTCAAATTCAAACAAAAACGAATCAGGGTCTTTAGATGCCATACCATAAAAATTTGGTAATACATATGGTGGTATATTTTTCATTTTAATTTCCTCGTCCATATACTCACCTCTATCTTGAATTGGAAATTTAAATGTGGATTCCTCTGCCTCTGGTGGATTTTGATTTCCTCCAAACAGAGTATCATTTCCTTGTATTTATTCATTCTCTCTTTGTCTTCTCCTTTCTTCCATTTGTCTCTCATATTCTCTTAGTTGTTCTGCAGTAGGTCCTCTGGATCCTCCGTCTTCAGCCATTGTGATTTGTGACTTGTCTAAGGTTTCTATTTCTTCTTCTTGTTTTTGTTTTTGAGGAACAAACTGTTCAAGGATAGGTTGTTGGATTCTTGTACTACTCTCTTTTAGTTTCCCTACTGTATAATTCTCAGGTATATATCTTTTCTTTGCCTCATGAGCTAGTAGGATTTGTGTTTCAACGAGAGTAAGTCTTTGGCCTGATCTTTGTTTTTCCTCAAGTTTTTCCACAGTAACTGTCGTGGCGGAAAAAGTCGTTTGTGCGGACACAACTGACCTCCCTAGGAGTCTAAACTCTCTAGCGACAAACAAGACAAAATGGAGCGATCTTTCTCTAAATACACCTTTTAAAACATGAAAACTACAAATGTTTAGGCTTACCTTATTCCAAAATGCTGTTGTTGTAGTTCGTCCTTGCCGATCCGGATGAGCTCCTCCTTCACATCAATTCCTGCAACCACAAACAATCAAACAATTACCAAGCACTTGCATCTCATATAATAAAACATATATTCAACATGCAGACCAAGGAACACATGAAATAACTCATTAACACAAGCTATTGAGAAAAATGAACCAGTTTGTATTAATAACGAAACAAAGAAACTCTTACAACCTGGCCTTGGTGTTGTGCAAGTTCCTCCCAGGGTCCATCAAGGGTTTTCCTCTACTTTGACAAAGCTCACCCACTTCCAAGTAGAATCAAGCAAAGACAATCTCTCCTCACAAGGTTCTAAATGGGAGTCCTAATTCCTGCAGCATTTACCCAAAGAAAATGTATAGCTTCAACCCCTTCTCCCTCTGGCTCAATGCCTTTATTTATAGTGCTGTAAAGAGGTTATTCAGGTCCACCATCAATGGGATAATCCCCCTCTTTGGGTGGGATAGCTCCCTTATTGATGGGATAAGTTCCTCCTTAATAGGGATACATGAACCAACTGGAGGCGCATCCATTTCATCAAACCGACCTCTAGAAAGTTCTAGAAGTAACCACAAGTAACTTTTTTAAGATGAAACTTGCGCATTTTGCCTTTTACAGAAGGACGCACCTGTCCCTTAACATACAGAGCGTCCAAGGACGCAGCCTTTGTGAACATTGTGAGCGTCCCCGCAGGTAAGGCTTGAGAGAACCTGCGTCCCCAGAGATAAACACATTTTTTACAAGACTTTCTCTCTTCTTTGAGTTTGAGATGGATAGCAGAGGCATAAGACTTGCCTAAGAGGGTAGCATGACTGTTGATTGAGCCATACTAACTGTAAATAGTCATGGTGACATTTTTTAGTGTAACAGATTGCCCCCTAAAGTGCGAAGCCTGGAATAGATTAGGGTTTTGTAATTCTAGGAAGGGTGAAGCGCTTTATCATTTCAAGGATTGTCTTGTGGATGACCTGGTTGGAACCTGCAATTTTCAACACAAAATACATGTATAAGATTATATCATCACTGAGGTAGGCATTCCCATACTCAGATTCAAAACTTTAACTAATGGACTAACTACTCTGATACAGGAATGATCTTGCAGTACATCATTTTTATAGACTTTTGTAGACACAGTATGGACGCAGCCATCTGTTTATGATTAGTCTACATAGATAATGAATACAAAACTCCTCGCAGCCTGGATGGTAGAAACTAGATCCAGGGTCTTCACTTCTACTTCCCGAATTGGTACGATTCTAGCCATGTGATTAAATGATTTGATGTCGAACATGTTAGAAACCACTTGATTACCAGTCGATGATGTAAACTGTTAACAAGCGTGAGAGAGACCACCAGTAATGTCAATGGTTCTCAAAGTACCAAGCACAACCCGTGAAATGTGAATAGATGTTTTGATGTCGAACACTTCACGGAATCCTTTGATCGAAAGTCAATGATGTAAACTGACGTCAAAGGCGAGAAACCTGCCATTGATGCATGCAGACTTCAAGGTTCTGTCGATTCCTAAGTCATCTTTCTAGATAATGTGTCGATGTCGATAGAAAGCGACCCGTTGCAGGCAAGCCCGCAACACGAAATCATTGTTCAAGTTGAAGAAATGTTGCTGTAAGGACTGACTCAGGGATGGTCAAATGGATGACAAGTATTTTGCAGATGAAAGTTTTGCTTGCAGACCTCTTGAACACATAATGACACGACAGATGGCTTGGTGACGAATAACTCAAAGTTAATCCCCGGAACCCGGTTAAAGACTTTCAAAGTGGTTTGATCAACTGTGAGGTAAAAGATTTCCCAACATAGGTGAATGAAAAAGTGTCGTGTTCAAGAGTGGTAATAAAGTTTCTTTTGAGACAAAAGGTAACAAACAGGTTCATTCTTCTCTCTTTTCCCCCACCATTTCTGGCAAGTACCTCTTTATTTTTAACAAGCTTGAGGAGGATAACATATGCTTGATTATAAGCTCATCCTTTGGACGAGTCCAACCTAGTTTAAATTCGAACCCTAGGAAGGAGTGGTTCGTTCCTGTTTGTAATTGAACAGGTCCTCTACTGTAAAAGTTTAACGAGCCCAGTATAGGAGAAACTCGGCGTTTTTCAATTTTAGAGAGTCTGAAAAAACTAAAGGAGACTCCACGTTGAACTTTTTCGTACATTTGTGTCCCTCAAGCCCGAAAAAGTATAAAATAATACCTGGGGGAACCGCTTGATCTTGCGACCAAGGAGTACTTTCATAATAGTGTCGTTGACCTGAAAAGTAAAAAGCGATCAAGGACACGTCGTTTTATTTCCTTATCGAGTTTGAAACGACAAAAACCCGGCAATCTTTTCCTGATTTTGCGGTCAGAAAAGAGCTAAAAGGGGACCGTCTTTTAATTCCGTTTTAACGAGTGTAAAAGAAATGCTCGGCGATCTTTTCATGTTTTAGGAGTCAGAAAAGGGCTTAAAAGATGACTCTGATATTTTTGTTTGTGAAAAATGACAATTTGCCTCGAAATCCCTTTGTCCTGCACAAAAGCAACACATTACTCATACCTGTTTAAAATAGGCAAAAATACATCGAAAAACATCTTTTCATGGTAAAAAATGAACTAATTCATCCAAAAAACCTATAAAAAGACCTTTTACCATATCATTTTTACCGTTTGACTGTTGAGGTTGAAAAAGGAGCTTTTGACAAGAAACTTCCCGTGGTCGCTGCGGAAAATCCGACCGTCGGAACCGAACGCCGTCTTATCCAGGTATTTTACACATCCTATTCTGCATTTCTATCCATTTAGAATTAATTTTTAGGTCTTAGTTTCATTTTTTGGGGGGGTTTTGGTTTTGGAATGCGCCTCTTGGCGGACGCGGGTGCCCTTTGGGTGACCCGCGTCCCCCGACTTTTTCCTATACAGGAAAATGGTCGGAAGACGCAGTCCGCCTTCAGGCCAGCCGCGTCCGGGCGCCCTGTGCTGTAAAGGCGGGGTGCGTCTTCCGTGAAACGCGCATTTCAAAACCCCAACCCCCTCAAATAACTATCTAAAAATTCCCAAATCAATTTCTAATGACTATTTCTGGTGTGCAGGGCATTAACCATGTTAGATTGGAGAGAAAGAGAGCATGTAGAGGATGATGAAGCTGCAATAAATCATCAACCTTCCCTGGATGCCCTAAGAGCATGCGGGTTATACAAATACTGGACCATACCGGGCATGAGGGGCCAGGTAAGATTCTTGGAATGGCTGGTTGAGCGATGGAACGTTCAAGAACAATGCTTTTACATAGGAGGGCACCAGCTCGAGATAGAGCCCTCGGATGTATACTTTCTCACTGGCTTGCCGAACAGAGGCGAGCAACTTAGTCTTGCGGGGACTAGGCCGGGTGGCCAATCCCTTGATAGTCTCCGCGACGAGTGGTGCACACCTGGGGCTCACCATTCGAAAGGCATAGAGATAAAACACATCACTCTGCGTGAACTCAAAGTCATAGCATTCACGGTTACCAGAATTTGCGGCGCGGCCGCTTTACACATTGCTTCCGGATCCCAAATGCGGATGGCAATTGACTGTTACCAAGGCACCATTTTCAACTGGTGTGAAGCTGTGTCGGCTCATATGAAGAGCCAACTGACCAAGGCAAAGAACGGACGACTAAAGACTTTTGGATATGGGCCTCTAGTCGTGAGCTTTGCCTTGGAGAGAGTTCCAATGCTGATCCCTCAGCAACTCACTGTTGATATCTTGGGTCCTCGAGAGCCAAAGCTGATACGATGGGTTGCGGTGATGGCCCGGCATCCTGACGAGGGCACGGCGGTGGTTCGATTCTCAGATAGTTACTTTCACTGGTTAGAGGACCAGGTTTTTTCGATACAGGACTTTCTGTATGCCGGAGTGGATTTTAGAGGTGATCCGGACATGGTTCTTCCACCGGGAGAACAATGGGATGACAGAGGTACTTTATTTTTCACAAGTTTTCTAATTATGTATTTTTTTATTTTTCATATATATCGTCTCAAAACTAACAGTAAAATTTTCAAAATGCAGATGTTGGTCCACAGCGTCCAGCCAACCTCCGGCCTTTTGATAGACTACATCCAGCTGCACCGGTACCGGCCCCACAGGACGCGGCTGCAGAAGTACTAGCTGAGTTGGAGCATGATCTAGAGCGTCTCACGGCAGATATACCTGAGACTACTATGGACGACATTCCTACCAGGCTTCAGCGCTTCGTAGTCGCGGTCCCTGGACCGTTTAGGAGATTTTTGCGTAAGGTAGCCCGCGCAGTGGTGTCATACAGAGAGCACCACCAGTGATTGACTAGTCACTTTTGTAGTCACATGTGACATTTTGACTTTTTGTACTATCATTTTGCCGATCATAAGGTGTTTTCAACCTATGATCGAAGACGATGTATATATTTTTTGACACACTTCTATCTATATATATCACTATTACCGGCTTATCCTGTTTAACATATGTGATGAAATGTTTTTAAATTTACTTGCATGATTATCGTAAATGTCTGTCCAACATTCGAGAAGCAATTGCATCTGCTAATGTATTCAAAGACCTTGGAATATGTTGATATTCAATGTAATCAAATTCACGTTCCAAGAGACGCACTCTCAAAAACAACCTTAATAACACAGGATTTCTAATGGCATAAACTCTATTAAGCTGTAATACAACAAGTTCAGAATCTAACCTCACTATCAAACGTCGAATTCCAAATGAAATAGATTCGGATAATAATTCAATCACTGCACTGTATTCTGCAATGTTGTTCGTTGTTTGACCGAGGCTTACCCCATGCATAGAAACTAACTCGTCAGAGGGCGAATAGATAACCCAAGCTGCGGAAGAGATATTCCGTGTACTACGACAAGCACCATCAGCAAATCCAATGTATGTTTGGAGAGGCGTCGACATCTGCAATATCAAGAGTAAAACCAAGATAAGCCAGAATAACGACGAAAAACCACACTCTCTAAGCTAAGCACACTGACTAAACTAACACACTCGCTAGCTAGAA
The DNA here is from genome assembly GCA_031772625.1 of Pinus tabuliformis. NCBI lineage: Eukaryota > Viridiplantae > Streptophyta > Pinopsida > Pinales > Pinaceae > Pinus > Pinus tabuliformis. Next base: position 903,450,258 of record CM062817.1, on the reverse strand, counting down.
AGAAAATCTAACCTATCTAAAAATTTCTCCATACCCATCATTTAAGCATAATACCTCTTTAGGTAAAGTCCATTTCTGGGTTTACCCAAAGAGTCCCCATCAAAGTCAACTAGCTCATAAGCCCCTTTTGCTAGCTTTCGCTTTACAATGTAGGGCCCATGCCACATGGGAACGAATTTTCCGGCACCTAGCTTATCGTTAGCTTGATCATATAATAGTACTAGGTCTCCTTCCGAAAAACTTCGAGGGGTTACATTTTTATCATACTGAGCTTTCATTCGTTTCGCGTGAGTCTCGATAGCCAATGTAGCGTCACGTCGAGTCTCATCTAATTTAGCCAAGTACAATAACCGTTTCTCCTCTTCGGAAGTAGCTGGAAGTAATTCGACAGCCATTTGAAGTGATGGGATTTCGCATTCAATGGGTAACACAGCTTCCAAGCCATAAACTAGCTGGAAAGGAGTGAACCCTGTTGAATTTTTTACTGAGGTTCGATATGCCCATAGCGCCAAAAATAACATGTTGTGCCAATTCGTTCGATGGATACCAATGATCCAGTCGAATCATGATGACTAGAACTTTGTTGATAGACTCAACCAAACCGTTGGCTTGCGGATAATAAGGAGTAGAGCTATCGTGGCGCAAACCAAGCTGGCTTGTAAGCTCAGTCATCATGATGTTTCGAAAATGGCTCCCATGGTCAGTAATGATTGCTTGTGGGACACCAAACCTAGTTATGATATGATTGAATACGAAAACTGCAGCTGTTTTGCCGCTTGCGTCGAATGTAGGCATCGCCTCGGCCCACTTAGTAAAATAATCAACCGCAAGGATGATATACGCATGCCCCCCGGCCGAGTGAGGGTTACAAGTAATAAAGTCGATACCCCATTTGGCGAATGGACCAGCGGCAATTATAGGGTGGAGAGGAGCAGGTGGAGCGCGCATCTTGCGATCAAACACTTGACAGTTGTGGCATTTCCTGACGGCAATGATACAATCCTTAAACATAGACGGCCAGAAATAGCCAGCGCGCAACACCTTCTGAGCTGTGGCATACCCAGACATATGACCGCCACATGCTCCAGAGTGACAATCATTCAAAACTCTCTCAGCCTCTTCGTGAGTTAAACAACGTCGAAAAACTAAGTCTGCCCCCCGGCGATAAAGTGTATCTCCAATAATTTTAAAAAATTGTCGAACTCTTGCAGGATGACAATCCATTTAGAGTACTTGCCCCCTAGCAATTGTTTTGTCAAGATATAAATCATAGGGTTGCAATCCGAAATAACTGTAGTTTTACGGAGGAGAATGTAGTGACGAAAACGCTGGACAGCTTGAACGGCTGCCAGGGCCAATTTCTCCACATGCGAATATTTTAACTCAGTGGGATTTAAGGTCCTACTAAGATAATATATCACATGTTCCGCTCCGAATTCATCTTCTTGAACTAACACCATTCCAATGGTGGAATGCGAAGCTGCGAGGTATAAGAAGTAGTCCTGGTTGTAGTTGGGAGGATGCAACAACGGTGCATGGGTCAACGCGTGTTTAAGTGCATCAAAAGATTGTTGGGCAATCTCGTCCCAAAAGAATTGTGCGTTCTGTTTCAACAACCGTGTAAAACCTTTAGTGACCTCGGCGTAGTTTGGGATGAATCGGCGTAAAAAGTTCGCTTTCCCTTGCAAACTTTGGAGTTGGCGCAAACTCGAAGGAGGAGGCAATTTGATGATAGCTTCGACCTTCGAGGGATCGACGCGAATGCCGGTTTTTGAAACAACAAATCCCAGCAATCGACCTGTTTCTATACAGAAAACACACTTGTGGGGATTCAACCGAATTCGATAATGCCTACACCTCATAAAGATTGCTCGTAGGTGGACAAGGTGATCAGCTCGATGTAAAGAATGAGCAGGCAAATCATCGAGATAGGGTTGCACAATGTGCTTGATGTCATGAAATGCATAAGACATCGCCCGTTGAAAAGTGGCCCCGGCATTCTTAAGCCCAAAAGGTAACTTGCAATAAGCAAATGTCCCCCATGGACAAATGAATGCCGTTTTTGGTTGGTCGGCAGGTAGAATATTGATTTGATTATAGCCCGAAAAGCCATCCATAAAGGAAAACATTTCACTTCCGGCACAATCATCAATAATTTGATCGATATAAGGCGTAGGATAGTTGTCTTTTGGACAAGCTCGATTTATATCCCTATAGTCGATACAGATTCTTATTGTTCCTTGTTTCTTGTTAACTGGAACAATATTCGATACCCAATCCGTTAACGGGATCGGATAAATGAAACCTGCTTTCAACAGCTTTTCGACTTCTGCTTTAATCGCAGCCGCTTTTCGAGGGTGAATCTGACGCAACCGTTGCCGGACGGGTTTAGCATCCGGGTAGGTCTTTATTTCATGAACAACAATGGCAGGATCAATTCCCGGCATTTCCTCGTAAGACCAGGCAAACACGTCGCGGAATTCTTGGAATAGGGCCTTGTAAGTTTGGATTTCATCTTCTGTACATGCGGCACCTATATGAATGTTTTCCTCGATTCCGGGCTTCACTGAAATATCAATGGGAATAGTACGAGAAATATTCCCTAAATTCAACTCTGAATCAGAATGTTTCGTTGGATCCTGAGCGTCTTTGACATATTCAGCGGTAAAGATAGATGAAAAATCATTTTCAAATGCATCATCCTTAGGTAAAAACGAAGATCTGTGATGGAGATCCTCCCATGGTAGATCATCTACACTTAGGATTTCGCGAAGTTGTTCGTCAGATGACACGACTTCGGGAAACGCTATCCGTTCTAAGGTTGAGGTGAAAAGTGATTCTTCACTGACCACATTCATTTGGTCGATTTCGGTTGAATGCGAGTCGGTAAAAGACATGACAGCTTCATAAGCAACTTCATATGGACTCAAAGGCATAGCATCACCGAATGAGTCTATCTCAGAGTCAGATGGGACAATCCAAGGATCGTCATAAATAATGTTTTCTGATGTAATCATATGAATTGTCGCAAATGAAGGGTCTACGTTGAGTGGAGGGAGAGGAAAAGTTCCCAGTAAACCGGAATCCTTAACTAAACCTACACCAACGTCCCTATAAGGGATTGTCGTCTTACCGACATGCTGGATACTCTCTGAAGAGGCTGGGTCGGATGAAAAGTATGTCAGCTGATCAATAGTCACGATCTTACCGTTATGTGGAAACTTAATTACTCTGAAGACCGATGAAACGACCGCTGTCATAGCATATGACCAACTTCGACCCAAAAGAAGGTTGTAGTCTAGAGGGGCATCAACCACTTCCACATCCAGACTAACGGTTTTACCTTCTACCCCTATAGGCAATTCTTGTAGAATACCAAACGGACGGAACCCACGGCCATCAAAGGCCTTAAGGATGGTGGGGGATTGGTTCAACGAAGGAGAACCAAGCGATCTCCAACATTGAATCGACATAATACACGTAGAAGCTCCCTCATCAATCACAGTCCGATGAATAGGCCTGTTTTTTACTATCACTGGAATTTGGAAAGCCATTTGATGGGGGAGACGTGGCGTACTATTTTCTAGATCAAAGATTATCAGGTTCGGGTCCTGAACATCAACAGCTCCGATAGCCGACAAAAGTAATTTTCGTTGTGCTGGGCATGATTGCAGCACTTCTAACGCCGACATTGCTGAGGGTGAAACAGCTAAGTCCTCAACAATGTTGTAATTTTGGGCAGCTCTCGCATGTGGATTGAAAGCAGACCTTCGAAGTACACCCTTGGCGGGCGGTTTAATCACTAAGTCCGGGTTAGGTTTTTCGATCTGTAGTGGATCGGAACCGGGAGCTGAGGTTGATGGGTTAGAATGAGAAGATTCTGCTTCCTTACCATCAACAGGAGCCTTACTACCATAATCTTGTGATCGAGTCGCAATCCTCACATGAGACATCATCAAAATGGGTTCTTCACTGGCATTCGAAGAAGAACCTATCATCTTATTTTCCTGCTCTGGAAATGGATTTTTTAACACAGCAGGAGTGGGAGAACCTTTGACTATTTTCACAACCTCGGCCCGATGAGGGCAATCTCTCGTAAAATGATCCTCTTCACAAATAAGACAAGGATATCGAGGTTTGCATTTTTCGTCATTGGTTTTCGACTTTTCAGTTTTCTCCTTTGGAGCCTTGTCTGCTTTAGCCTTCTTCTTTCCTTTCTTCTTCCCACCGTTTTTTTGATTTGGCCGTAGATGACTCTACAGCGTGAATGTCGGCGGTAAGTTCAGGAGGAGACTCTCCTGTCGGAGAATCAGGCAAAGTGATAATTGGAGTAGTTGAAGCCTTGGAAGACTTCTTCTTGCTCTTCGTAGTCACGATACCAATCATACCATCAGCGGCATGAGATCCCGAAGGAGCAGCAGCGATTTGATTCGACTTTGGAAGATCCGGAATCTTCTCGTGTAACGTACCCGACTGAGTGTAAACTAAGTCAAGGTATTGTGCCTGAGCAATGACTTGCTCCTCAGTAACTACTCCGGCCTTAGCTACATCTTCAGTAATCTTCGGTAATAATGATTTGAAAAACCATTCAGCTAAGATTTGGTCCGGGATAAAAACTTTCACTAATCTCCTTCGACGTCTCCACTCATGAATGTGATCAGAAATATACGTGGACGTCGATTGTTTTAGTGAAGTTAATAACTCCGTGCCATTATCGTATCTGACCGGCAACTGAAAGTGAGTTAAGAACGAGGTAGCTAACTGGCTAAAGTTGTAAAAAGAGGCCCGTGGTAACTCAATGTACCACTTGGCCGCGAGACCAATGAGTGTACGCTGGAAAAGACGTAAGCGGATCGAATCATCCGAGATAGAATTCGAAGCACACCAGAGGTGGTAAGTCATCACATGATTGGACGGATCCTCTCCAGACTTACCTTCGAACTTGGGTATATCGCTGGGCAACTTATTTGGCATTGGCGGCCAGAACTGAAGATATTGAATTGGATCATTAGTTAGGCGCGTCAAGTCGGGTAAATCCAAAGTTGCAATAAACGGTAACTGCCGGTTAGGATCTCTAAAACTCTGGGTCACAATACCAGCCCCAGGAGGAGGATATCCAGGATAACTAGGAACAGGAGTCGCATTTGGGATATTATATCCTCCTGGAAAACCAGGATTAACCGGACCGTACTGGGGTTGTTGAGGTTGTTGATAAGTGTACCCAGGATACGGTTGATACTGGTAAACCGGTTGTTGGACAGCTTGCCCATGTTGGTACTGTCCCTGGTACGGAGGTTGAACAAATTGAGGTTGAGTAGTGACAACCGTACTTATACCAGGCTGACCTACAGGCATCTGGACCGTGGTTTGAATCGTAGATCCAGACAACGGTAAAGATGTCTGAGGTGTGGTAACAGGGACAGTAGAAACTGGAGCCGTCGATACTCCAGAAGTAAGTATGGTAGATGTAGCGGTAGTTGCAGCAGCCGTTTGAGATGGAGTACTAGGTGCAATTGACGGCTGAGTAACTACCGAAGTTACAGAAGTTTGAACATTTGGCTGGACAGGTTGCGGTTGCTGGGTTGGACCAGAAACTACGGGTTGTCCAGCTTGAGGAACCATCTGTACACTTGGCTGCAACACCTGTTGACCCTGTGATGGATCCCACACTAACATTCCAGGGTATTGACCTGTAACAGGTTGAGGATACTGAGATCCATAACCAGATTAAGGGTAGGATTGATAATTGTAAGGTGCAGTTCCCATACTTGGAACATATGACTGACCTTGAGGCGGTTGATAACCTTGACTTGAGTATTGACCTTGAGGTTGATAACCTTGAGGTAAATACTGATACTAGGGTTGACCTTGACCTTGAGGTTGGTACCCTTGAGGTTGATAACCTTGGGGTTGAGATCCTTGAGGTTGCCATCCTTGGGGTTGTCATCCTTGAGGTTGATATTGATACTGAGGTTGACCTTGGGGTACATATTGAGGCTGAGGTTGACCTTGAGGCACGTATTGCACCATAGGTACATACTGACTTTGAGGTTGCCCCCCAGACACGATTTGTGTACCTTGAGGTTGCCCCCCAGGCGTTAACTGCGGTTGCCCCCCAGGCGGTAATTGGCCACCTTGAGGTTGGGAAACGGGAACTGAATCTGACATCATGTAAATGTCTCCTACACCCAATGGTATATTACCACTGTTTCCAGCAAATAACCCATGATCAACGGGTTGAGGAGATGCCCCCGCAAAGGTACCAGAAAGTGACTGATACCCAGTGGGAACAGAAGGACCGCCGTGTAAAAAAGATTCAGGACTTTGAGTAAACACGGACGACTGACCAGACATATTTACAGGAGTATAAATACCTCCAGGTGGAAAAGGAGTACGAGGTGTAGAAAAACCTACTGAGTTGTCTAAAAAATTGGTTAACGCAAGGTACCAAGAAGTACTTCTAGGAGGACTGTAAAAGATGGATTCACGCTCCCTTAGATCAATAGTAAGTTGACCTTCAAGGTGAGAGACACCTATATCCTCTTCTGGAGCAAGTTCTTCTATAGCAATCAAACCAGAAGGTAGATTTTCGGTGATAATTCTTTCTATTCTTGGTGAATCTGGAACACTAGAAGTTGGAGTAACAGGTTCAGATATTTCAGGTTCTTCGCCTGTATCACTAGCAGACGAAAAACTACCAACAAGCTCAGAAACTGAAACAGCTTCGGGATTATAACCTGTCTCTAAACTTTGGTAATCTGGATGGACTACCAAGGAAGATTCTCCTTCTTCAGGTGAACCTACTCTACTGTCACTAGGAGGAGTTACAAGGACCTTTAACCCTTTGTACTGACCCGGAATGTCTTCAGGAGATTCACCCCGCGATTTACGGAGTTTTCTTAACAAATCTATTCCGGTAACAATCTCAGGAGACTTGCCCCGAAGTCTACGGGACTGTCTCGGTAATTCCACCACAATTAAAGATTTTTTAACTACAACACACGAAAACAAAGTAAAAATTTCAAATCAAACCACCTAAAGTCTTCTAAAGAAGCAAACAAATTTGAAGCACACACCTAAAGAATCTAGAGCGTCAAACCAAACACAAACAGTAGTCTTCCAGACCAAAAGCGCTAGTTGGTGATTAGGCCCAACCTCGCAGGATTCAGTACAGAAATGGCGGGTGGAACAATTACCCCGGCAACCTGCTTAATGAATAGACCGGCACAAGTTCCTCCACTTTAACCGTCTCGAAGTGAAGTGAACCCCCCGGAAAATCCAAGTGAGTATAACCGACGTCTGCTCCAGGTACAGTGGGACCTTCCCTCCACCGTCACCTCGGTAGAACCCTAAAGATTATGGTCACTAAAGTTACCAATCACAACAATTACACCTAGGGGAACAGTCTAAACTCCGACAGCACGCAAGGGAAGAGTAACAAGCTCAATCCCCTTACCGGCTCCTTAACAGTAATCCAAGGTTTACCGATAAGTGACCCCTGGCTCCTCGACAATGGTTAATCCGAGGTTTACCGTTTGTAATACGTACTGTCTGGCGTCGTTCCCAACGAGGGGGGAATGATCCCCTCACTGGTTCAGACACGAGCTCGTGCTTCTCCTTTAAGAGGAGCTTTCCCAGAGTGCAATTGAAACAATTGGATTTATTCTACTCAAGATAAACTATCTGTTTGGTTTTGTAGTCTTGGAGAGTTAAGTACTCACCTACTCCAAGACCCTAGCCTAAGCTATGTTGGTGTTTCAGAGCCCTAGAAAAATAAAAATTACTAGATTGATTTTAATTTAAGCGTTACTTTTAAGGTTGTTTCTTAAGTCAAAAGGTGATGGAAGTGAAACCAGTGGTGTGTTGACTCGACTCGAAACCACTACAAAATGCACCTAGGATGATTTACCCACTACTTTACTTTTTCGATGAATTGCTTAACTAAAAAGTTGAGAGAATGCAATTTTTATAAAAGAAACTTCTTAATTGAAGACAATCAAAGAAACAATTCGTTTGTCTTTGCCAAGCATAAAAACATGACCGCTCTTTACTTGCACGAAAAAACTCTTTTTCTTCCAAAAACTTTAAATGCTACTTGAAACAAAACTTTTAAAAGGAGATGTTTTTGTATTTTTCTTATTTAACGAAAAACATAAATCTATTTTAATAAAAATCAATTGCAAACTATGCAATCTATGAAAATTCACTCAAAAAATAAAAACAAACAAATCAAAAGGAAATTACCCTAATTAAACCTAATGAGGCAAAGCCAACAATGATTATTCTAAGGTGTTTTACTTGATCACAATCAAATCAAGGACTAGCTTATTGCAGAACCAAAAACTAGTCAAAACAAAACTCTAATCTTTTTGTTCTTTTGTAAAATGGAAATCAACACTTTATAAACAAGTAATTCGAAATTTGACCCAAAAGACAACTTAAATGGCAAGCTGCTCACACAAGGAGACTTTACGACAGGCCCGACTTCTAAGAAGGCTGACAAACCAGAGAGATCTAAGGCTGGACAACTTTCTACCGTCAAAGTCACTACAGGACCTATTCAAAAATCAAACCCTAGGCCTAAACTTCGTTGAAATCCACTAAAACACTCAAAGCTCATAAAACAAGTTCAGGTGAAAATTTTTGACAGGGTACTAAAGGATCTGGGCAGAAAACACTAAGAAAAAACAAAATCTAAAAGCAATTAAAGCAAAAATGGAGTTTTCCTAAATTTTTACAGGAAGACGCAGGCAACCCGTTAGAACAGGCGCGGGCCCGCTCTGTGCAAACGGCAACAGCGCGTCCAAAGACGCACTGTGCAGTACTCAGAGGGTGCGTCCTTCTGGAAAAGTTAAGAAAAACCAAATCTAACTAAATCTAAAGCTAAGCCACCCAAATACTAATTCTCACAGTCAAAAACCAGAAAATAAAAATGATTTTCTCAGAGCAAAGTTCACACAAAGGAAAAGACTTTCACATTAATGGCTTCCCCAGCGGAGTCGCCAATTTGTCGTGGCGGAAAAAGTCATTTGTGCGGACACAACTGACCTCCCTAGGAGTCTAAACTCTCTAGCGACAAACAAGACAAAATGGAGCGATCTTTCTCTAAATACACCTTTTAAAACATGAAAACTACAAATGTTTAGGCTTACCTTATTCCAAAATGCTGTTGTTGTAGTCCGTCCTTGCCGATCCGGATGAGCTCCTCCTTCACATCAATTCCTGCAACCACAAACAATCAAACAATTACCAAGCACTTGCATCTCATATAATAAAACATATATTCAACATGCAGACCAAGGAACACATGAAAAAACTCATTAACACAAGCTATTGAGAAAAATGAACCAGTTTGTATTAATAACGAAACAAAGAAACTCTTACAACCTGGCCTTGGTGTTGTGCAAGTTCCTCCCAGGGTCCATCAAGGGTTTTCCTCTACTTTGACAAAGCTCACCCACTTCCAAGTAGAATCAAGCAAAGACAATCTCTCCTCACAAGGTTCTAAATGGGAGTCCTAATTCCTGCAGCATTTACCCAAAGAAAATGTATAGCTTCAACCCCTTCTCCCTCTGGCTCAATGCCTTTATTTATAGTGCTGTAAAGAGGTTATTCAGGTCCACCATCAATGGGATAATCCCCCTCTTTGGGTGGGATAGCTCCCTTATTGATGGGATAAGTTCCTCCTTAATAGGGATACATGAACCAACTGGAGGCGCATCCATTTCATCAAACCGACCTCTAGAAAGTTCTAGAAGTAACCACAAGTAACTTTTTTAAGATGAAACTTGCGCATTTTGCCTTTTACAGAAGGACGCACCTGTCCCTCAACATACAGAGCGTCCAAGGACGCAGCCTTTGTGAACATTGTGAGCATCCCCGCAGGTAAGGCTTGAGAGAACCTACGTCCCCAGAGATAAACACATTTTTTACAAGACTTTCTCTCTTCTTTGAGTTTGAGATGGATAGCAGAGGCATAAGACTTGCCTAAGAGGGTAGCATGACTGTTGATTGAGCCATACTAACTGTAAATAGTCATGGTGACATTTTTTAGTGTAACAGTAACTTTTCAGTTGGTGTTGTGTACCCAATCTTTTCTAATGGTTCTACTCCTAATGGTGGGTTATTTGTTGGTTGGGGGGTTTTTGTGAATCTTCCTTTCTCATCCCTAAATCTAGACATAAATAAACATGACTAAAAATTGAATTTAATTCTATGTTTTTGTTGTTTTGTTGATTTTAAGTTTTTTTTTTTTTTTTTAATCTTTCTAGTTGCACCTCCCCGGCAATGGCGCCAAAATGTTTGGTCTTTACTTACTAAGGTAATTTAAGCTTTTAATTCTTTTATCAACCCGGGAAAGTACACTTAGAGGCACTCATCTAATGTATATAGATCTAGAAAGATCTAGGGTTCTAATGATAGCCTAGTGAAATGAAATTAACAATGCTCTCTTACAAGAGGTCCTTCCTTGTCTTTTCAAACACTTAAGCATCAATTTAGATGAAAACAAATCTAATGAAATTCTGATTGCCTAGGTAACAAAAACAGAGTATTAATGACTGGTTAAAAATCCTATCATTCCCTTACAAGAATCTTGCTCAATAGAATCCTTTCCAATCTTTGGATCATAACAATTCAAAGCAATTTCAACACCTAACTAATCCAAGCAACAAATAAGATAAGTAACTTTGAAAACCAATGACAGTTGAATCCCTTACAAGAATCACTTATCTAACTGCAAATTGAATTTAACAATTACAAATCTGAATCACTTGGAAATCAAACCATGAACTATCTTTGAAATTAAAGCCAATAAGAAAATATCGAAATTATGCAACAACAAGCATATATGTCAATCTTCAAGATTAGTATTGGTTGAGTCCTTTTACAAGGCTCTTTCAAAACAAATGCAAATCCTTTCCAATTAACAACTTCAATCACATAACCTTTCTTACATCTCAAAAAATAACCTCTGAATTTTAAATCTATCTATGCAACTAATAAAAAAACTTTAAGACAGAGTGTACCAGCATAGCGATGAGGGCCCTTCAACACTTCACAAGCACACTGTAAAATGATTCAGAAGAATATGACTATTGGATCTGAAGGCATAAACTCGATAGTGAAGTATGTATTAAGTCTGGAAATTAAAAATGCATAAATTGTACTTTCATGTGTCCAAATCTAACAGAAACATAGTTTTTCCTCCTAGGTTATTTATCACAAATCCCATAACAAAAGAAGTTATTCCTGCTCCATATTATCCTAAAAGAATTCTATTAATTACATCGAAGAAGGTTGAAATTGGATCAGTTCCTTCATTATGCAAAAATTCTCAAAAATAGAAATTATTTTGTTCACAAAATCTGGAAATTCTGCTGAAGTGGCTGGGTTTCACCAGCGTTGACCAGACACCTATTTTCTTCAAAACCGAAAGTGGATAGGTAATCCACCATCTGTGTACATTTAGCTTCATGCCTACAATCTTCGAATTCGCCAACCTGTTGTGCAACATGTCAAACCATGGAGCAGTTACAGGAAGTTACAACATCTTGTAATTTTCTAAAAAATGTCATTTTTAACACAATAATTTCAAAAATTAATTTCAAGCTAAAAATAATGATAATGACATCATATCATTTAGTTTCTAAGGATTATAGCTGGAATATGAAGGTTAGATGGTCAAAAATGATAATCAAAAGAGGATTTTTAAGTGAAATGGACAGTCATAATTTGATACCAACAAAAGCAACCTATAGGTCTCATGATAAAAATAAAATAAAGGAAAAAGAAGGAAAAAAATACGAAGGATAAAAGTGAAAGGAACCTTTGCTTTATCTATTCTAACACTAAGTGAAAGGAACCTTTGCTTGAGTCTATTCTAACACTATTGTAGGTGTAACAGGTTCACAATAGTAGTCAAAGAAGGTCACCACAGTCTAAGAAAGTCAGCATCAAAATTCCTTGCATTCACCTTCAATTCCTTTAGTCATCCCCCTACGTCCATTCCACTCATGTACTAACCTTTCCCAAGCCTTCCCTATCATTACCTAGTCCCTCTCACTAGTTTTTGCCAATATCCTGAAATGCTACAAGAAAGTCCCTATATTGCTACAAGAAGCTGATAAGCATAGAAAAAAGGAGTTGATTAGAGGTTTATCACTTGAGGACAAGATAATAATCCCATCGAATTCCTAACACCCATCCACTCCATCAAACTTTACCCTTTTCACCTATGTCCCACTCACCATCCATCAAAAACTTGATCCTTCACCTCTTCTCCACCCATCTCCATCAAAGGGAGACTCTTTATCCACCTCCTACAGTTTCACCATAAATTATCAAGATTTTTGGATACCACACTAAAAAAAAATCATGATCTCGAGGGGTCTTTTTGGCTACTACAGGAAGACGCACAGTCCTATAGCATCTTGCATAAACCCTACAAGATCAAACTTGAAGTATTAGTCCAAGAATTTTGAAGACCAGCTTCAAGAGACTCCAGCAACAAGCCTGAGCAGCAATGGGATTTCTTGTAGGTTTATACAAGATCCTTGATCATTAAGAAACAACATCATATCAGTTGTAGCACTTGTACTTTGATAACCTAGATCAAGAAAATTCCATTAGGAATAAAAACTACAAAAACAAAAACAAATCCAATGAAAGGACTATTGAATCTTGTAAATTGCATTACCAACCACCTCAGTACCATCAGAAGGAGCTCCAACAGCCACATTGTCGCTCTAGAAGCCTCATGCAAGCACTAATCAGTCAAATCACCAGCTATAGCACCCCTAACAAGAGAATAATTAGGTAAGGCTTAGGTATGCAAATCCCTAAACCTTTCTCACAAACTCATATTTGCTTAAAAAGTATTATCAATGCATAAAAGAAGAGGTTTTGTGGACCAAGTTTGGACTAGTAGCCTCGGCCACCTTTGGTGGTGAACTTCATTCATCTCCTACATCAACCAAATGTGTGGAAGAAAAGGAATGATAAAAGGTGATGAGTCCAAAAAGTGGGCCAATGTGCCTACTCATCACAAAGTTTGGTGTGAAGGTGGTAGTTGGGGGCCAGCTCACACAGTGCGTTGAGCCCATCCACTCAACCACCAACCACATAAGTCAGACCCCCATGCCTTGTTTTGCGTTAAAAATAAATTTGAAAGCCAAAATAGGCCTTCCACAACCATTGGGGAAAGATATAACTGAAATATCTCTTTCGCAAACTGTTACATGAGAGCTACAGGAATTGTACACTATTGCTACAAAAAAGTTAGAGGGTGCTAAAGGAAAGTTCCAGGGAGCTATAGGAAGCCTGATTTTGAACATTATTGCCATCCAAACCCTAGAAAATGAAGAGGAGTAAGTAAAAATTCTCTTGTCACCTTTTGAAGAAAGGGCTTGCAAAACCCTTGACATTTTCAAAGGTATAACTTGTAGTTGGATCTGTTGTAATTTGGGGCAGGAAGTGATGTGTGGGTGTTTTTTAAATGAGCATGATAAGAGGAGGGAATGAAATTGTCTTGAGTTTCATTATGAATTCTTCCCTCTCCTAAGAATTATAAAAAATTGTTCACCGTATTTCTACCTCAATAACCCCATTTGCACAGAAATTTCTAGAACCATGCAGCAGATAAGGGAAATTACTTTTCCTACTCTGGTAAAATTGGTATTGAGACCATGGGGGGATGATTCAACCATAGGGAACCCACAATTCCCTCTAGAATTCACCACTAACCTGATGTCAGGGACCTTTTTTCCAATCACCAATGTCTATGGTTTTTTGAAAGATTCAAGATCTTTGGTGATGAGATCACTCAAGAATTATTTGTGAACCTCCAAGCATGAGGAGGGCATGATGGCATCACCATAGTAAGGGGCCTCGTTATTCGCTTAAATGAGGAAGTCATCAGCAAAGTCACCACACTTCCCATGGGGGTGAGGTGGAGCAAAGAAGAAAGGATTGAGGCCATCACAACAAAGAAAAACTTCTTCCTTCAAGATGAACAACTCATTGAGGATAAGAATGGATTCATAAGGGAGAGTTTAACCTACCCTTGGGATGAGGTAGCATATCATCTCTTAAATTATATCTCATATGAAGGGAGACTTAGTATTGTTTATGCATACCAGTTCAAGATTCTCTATTAGCTTAGATTTCAAATGAGTTTACCTATCCAAGGTAGTTTGAGCATCCCTCACTTCCTCTTTCAGTAAATCAACGAAATCAGCCACAAGGTGGAAAGAGGGAAGCATCACTACGTGGAACACCATGGACTGATAAAATTAATAGTCATGGATGCTCTAGAAGTTATTCAAAACCTTGTGACTTGGGTCTGACTTTGTGGATATGGATAGGTAAGCCTTCTTAGAAACCCAAGCACAAGATCGGTTGGAACTTGAAGGAGTAGCAATAGAGGGAGAATCTGAGGAAGATGAAGTTGAAGGTGAAGAATAAAAATCCAAAGGGAAACTAGAAGAAGTAGTAGAGGAGGAAGAAGAAAAGGTGGAGGCACAAAATGAAGCAAAAACAAGAAGAAAAGTTCCTAAAGAAGACCCAACCAAGCCTGTTGTAATAGAAATAGAAGTGAAAAGGACCCAAGAGGTCACTGGAACGTCATCTAGGCCACAACAAAGAAGGAGAAGAGAGCAGAAGGAAAGCACTTTAAAGGGAAACACAGAGGAGGAAGTTCTTGCCACCTTGGTAGCATTAAGTACCCTAGCTAAACGAAAAGGAAGGAGGCCAAGGCAAGCCCCCGTGTACTTCAAGAGGAGAAAAAGAAATTGGATAAGGCAAGGAAAACCTCAACCACCTTCTCCAACTCCCATCACTATTGAAGAAGCATCCAACAATTAGGAGGAGGAATTGGATAAATGCAAGAAGCAATTAGAGGAAACAACCTCAATGAAAATCAAGGGAAAACAACCAAGACCCCACAAAAGAGGTTTAGTACCAAGGGGACCTAGATTCTTATCCATAACATCAAGCTACATGAAGGATCTGCAAAGCTACAATAGGGGCTTGTAAAGCTACAAGAAGGAACAAAAAATATATAGGAACGAACTATAGACCTACAAGAAGGAACAAAAGAGCTACAGGAAGGTATTGTGTAGCTACAGGAAATGACGGAACAACTATAGGAAGGGACTTTAGGGTTATAGGAACAAAATCCCAACTTACAGGAACAAAATCCCCAACCAAACCTCGAATCTTATTATTCCTGCATCGTGTTGGAAAATGCAACTAGTTTTGGTCTTCATAATTGTTAATATACTCAAATCATTATGTATAGTTTATGTTACAAGAAAAAGAAGAAAGAAATTATTATTTTTGAGCATGGTCATATAGGTAAAGCATGTTCTTCATGCTTATAAAGTTTGTCATGTAAAAAGTGTATTTTTCTTTAGTCAAGAGAGTCATTACATTTTTCATAAGACCCTATTAGGCAAGTTTTAACATGTAAAAGTTAATTATTTTGAGTCTAGAAAGTCCCATGGTTCTCCAACTACAAGTTGGTCCTAGTCAAGACAAATCATTTTAGAGAGGGTTATTTGACCTCTTGGAATGGATATATATAGAAGGAACTTCAACCTCATTTGGCACTCACTCACACACAAGTTTGATCTGAAATAAGGAGGATGAAATCAAAGTGAAAAAGACAAGGATAGAAGGAGAAAGTCAAAGCGAAGAAGGAAGACTTATTTTTGGGCTAATTCTCTCTCACACATGCGAGTTAAGTTTCTTGTCTTGTTGTAGGGAGGCCAAAAATTGCATGCTGAAATTTTGAAGCTACTACAGGTCCGAATTTCTAAACTAGAGGGTCGAAATCTATGATTGAAGCAGGATTGAATGGGGTTGATTCTTGTTGACTAAAAGTTGATTTTGTCATCTTGAAAGGGCTTTGTTGTAAGGTTGACTTGGTACTTTGAGGATTACTTGGTATAGGGTTTAGTTCTTGGTTTTATCATTTGAAGAAAAATCTACAAGAAGAGAAGAGATTTTTATGGGTTTTTCCCTTGCAGGGGTTTTTACCTAGCTTGGAGCCTAATTTTTCTGTCCATTGCCTTTATTGTTTTTCTATTGATATTTGTTTGATGAAAAGATCCAATAAAGAAACACGAGAAGATAAATAAAGTTCACAAACATATATTAAATATTAAGGAGATTGAATTAATAGTTTCCCTATTGCATTCTCCAACAGATTGAGGCTAGAAAGATACTCCCAACCCCTTTTGCAGTCCACATTTTCTTTGAACTATAGAAGGAGATGGGTAGGAACCATAGGTGGATGCAAATTGAAAAATCAAAAGGAGTTGAAGATATGGTTATTATGGAGGAAAAATGAAAAATTTCGGGGAAGAAATGCCTGACATCATATTCATAGAAACCAATATGAGATACCACCTGCAAAAATAAAATAGAAGGTTGAAGGCCTAGCTACAAGAGAAGGAGTAACAAATTTCCACCATGGCTAGCTTATCGATGGAAGCCATAAACTATAGGCATCCATAAAAAACCTACTCATTTTTCCTCAGAGACTAATGGTACCAATTCCAGATTAGGACATTGCCCAGTATGGCTCTCTTCCTTTCCAAGGCTATACAAAATTCATCGATTTTTATCATAGGAGAAATAATGAAGATAGGGCTAAAATGTTTTAGTTTTACATGCACAATTTAATACTGCTTAAAATGAATATATGGGACACCAATTCATGGCTAGGATATGTGAAATTGATGGTCGCGGCCTCCTAGATAACCCATGAACAGGCCAAATTTGAAGAGATTAAAAGAGTCATGGCTAGAGAGGTACATGAATCTTTGTGGACCAAGGCAGAGCTAAGAGTCCCCCACCTCATCGCTAATAACCATAGGCTCATAGTTTAAGATCCAAGGATGGAAGCAGCCTATGTAGAGAAACAATACCATGAAATCCTCCATTTTGAAGACACCTTCAAATTATTAGGAAATGAGAGCCTGCAAGCCTGTCAAAGAAGGTGCCATACCTTAGCACACAACTTGATAATGAAGGAATATCACTCACCAAAGAGGCTGAGGAATTATTTAGATAGAACACCTTTTTACAAAGGATAGTCCAAATATTGGGAATCAATTGGATTGGACTCAAGTCCAATCCCCCTCTACTTTTAGGCTTGCAAGAGAATAGGGACGAGTAAGAAGAACATAGAGAATGGGTTGAGATTGAAAAGAATGAAGGCTTACATCTAGAAGAAGGCATCCCTTCTGAGATAGCTTGGGATGTTAGGGAGGCCACCATGGCCATGAATGAAGTACATCTAGGTGATTAAGTTTCTCAAAGGACGAGAAACACTTTTAGTAGGGGGTATGATGGGCCTCCCAAATGTTGGAAAATGTAACTAGGTTCGGTATTCATTACTGTACTTGAAGTCAAAGTGTAATATATTTGTCAAAAGAAAGTGAAAAGAATTTTATTATTATTTTATTTGAGCTTATTAAATCATGGGCTTCATGCTTGGGTAAAATGTATAGGTCAAGCCTCCATTGTAGGCTTTAGGATTGTTTATATGTGTCAAAGACAATTTGTTTATTGGTCATAGCATCCTCCATCAAGTCTCCTTCTATTGGCTTCAATAAAATCATCATCAAGTTAGCTACATCTAACTGAACTCAAGT
Source organism: Pinus tabuliformis (assembly GCA_031772625.1). Classification (NCBI taxonomy): domain Eukaryota; kingdom Viridiplantae; phylum Streptophyta; class Pinopsida; order Pinales; family Pinaceae; genus Pinus; species Pinus tabuliformis. The sequence continues at coordinate 903,432,598 of CM062817.1, read as the reverse complement.
CGGCCTCAACATAAATATTGATGCAGTAGTTCATGGAGTAATGCCGGCTCATTTTTTATGGAAAAACTACTATATATACAAACCTGGGAACTTCACATTACACCAATTCAAAACCTCACATTTCAGAGAAGTTCGAACAACAATTCAGAGGGATATTTTTTTTGATGAACTCATATTTCAAAGATGTACTTAGGTAATATCAGACAGAACTTCGGTGATCTTAGACCGAGATTTTTGGTGATCACGGAGAGACCAATTTGGATTTCAGAGAGACAAGTTTGGATTGCAGAGTGATAGGTTCATATTTCAGAGAAAAGGTTTCGGTACCATTACTGTGAGACAAGATGATTTCGATGCAATGACAAGGTCTCAATGCAGTGAATAAAGTATTTGATGCTCACATAGTTTCAATGATGACTTGATGGAGGATGTCTTGGGTCTAGATTGTAAGGGTCTTGGTCATCTCATCTTGAATCTAATGAAGGAATAATTTGTGACTGGGTTTTCCCCTTGAGGGGGGGGTTTTCCCTAGCAGCGTGCCTATATCTTGTGTTCCTCTATTTGTTGCTTGGCATTAATCTTGATGATAAGAAAATATAAGTAAGATATCTAATACTAATATTGAAAAACATCACAAGTTAATTTTATTAATAAGGGAAATTATTTAACTGTCAACTCTATGAATTTCCCAACATGTTATCAGAGCTATGGTCATGTTCAAAGGCAATTATGGGTTAATGAAACTAATAGAACTCACTACACGATCTCGGATGATCTCAGTGTTGTCACAGAAGGTCGGATCTCTAAGATTATCGAGGACTACAATAATTTGGTTTAAATACTATTACACAGTGAGAAAGTTTAAATTACCTCTGAGATGAAGTTCGGGTACAACAGTAAGGAAGTAACACTGTTTCAATACCACAACAGTAAGAGGGGTCAACATTAATGGTTCGGTCTGAGATTAAGGATATAACAACAGTGATAAGGGCTTAGTATTATAATAATGAAGATATCAGTGCAATATCTGTGATCAGTGAGAAATTTTGATGTGTTCACAAGAACTTGAACTTGGTGCCATTGAAGTAATATGATCTCGTGAAGAAGAATAACAGAAATTTTGATAACAATTACAAAGATAAGTTTTGGTATCACTTAAGGAGTTCAGATGAGTAGACTCAGTGTGATGCTATGGTAGATATACTTCGGTGATAGTACAGTGGATAAGTTTTGGATGAATTATAGTAATGAATTCAGAAACAAGCTTGGCATAGCTCTTTGAAATGATGAGGATTATAGTGAAGATCTTCAGTGATATATCACAGTGAGGAATTTGGTGCTACCACACAATTAATGATTCAGTGATGTAACCATCATGAGAAGGTTTTGTTGTCAACACCATGAGAAAATATTGATGCTATTATAGTAATACTCTCATAGTGTCTCGATGTTATTACAAAGTTTGGGTGCAATTCCAGTTCAATGCCACTACAGTGACCTCAGTTCATAACCATCATAATGAATTCAGTTTGGTAATACAGTAACATCAGTTCTGTCTCGATGATGCTAGTCTTCCACTCATTAAATAAATATAACTTGGCACAGTTTCCTATGGAGATATATCAAGGATCCAAATACAATCTCAAGGACCCAGCTTAAGGTAAATCAAGTAATGTTATCGGTAAATCTAGTGTCCACTCGGAGCTGCTAGTCCCACTAAGACTGGTAGCTATCTTAGAAACAAACAAACTAAAACTACTTTCATTTTCCTTTATGAGAAGTAGATAAGATGGGAATGAAGGACACCAACCTCAGTCTTGCGCTTGGTTCCTTGCTCGGTTCCTCTCCCTTCTGACAGATCCTTGCCGCTTCTCCTTCGTTTACCCAGCTTCAAAGAGCATCTATGGAATCAAAGCAGCATAATACTATCGAAGAACAGAGATCTACAATCATAAACAATATAGGACCAGATATATATTGACCACACAAATGCATATATCATCAAACATACAAGAATGTGGAGGAAAACTTGAATAGCTTTATTAATATCAAGAATAACAAAGAGGATTACAACTAATTGTTCTAACCCAGCGTCATCCTCCAGCATGAAAGCCCTTCTTTCACCTCATGAAAAGCTTAGATCACCAAACATTATGATATTCCACCAAGAAACCAATAGCACTTCCTTACAAGATACAAAATTCCAGCCTTTGGATCTCTGGGATGAGGGATCCATATATAGATGATTGCAGGGGGGTGAGTCAGCTTCTGGGATTTTGATTAGTGTCCTCTCTCTGATAGTTCTTAATTCCACTAGGAGATTGATGATCTCTTACTCATCCCTGGGCGAATTCAGAGAGGCAAGTGTCACAGGAGAAGTTTCTGGAAGATTCCATGACGATCCACCTTGCAAACTGTCTCTGCCATTTGTCTACTCTCGTCCATCGCACCCTACAGAAGAGCTTTTCAGTATGCATTGCACCCTTTTTCACTGAGCAGGTGGGATGCATCGCACCCTCTACAGTGGGAAGTCTGCATGGTCCAGCTTTGACCAGTTCTGAGCAGTTTTCTGTGGAGAACTTCTGGGAGATGATGTAATCAGCTGACCTTGTTCCTTTAGGGTATGAAACAACACTTTTAGGGACTTAGGAGCCCTTGGTTTATGGACATGTATGACTGGGGTTGTAGTGCCCAAAAATGTCTATAACAGTTGCCCCCTAAAGCATGAGGTCGTTAATCTTTTGATGTCGGGTGAAATGCTTTATCATGAGGATCTGAAGTTTTTTCGAGCTAGAAGGCGACCTGTAATAAGATACAATACAACACATTATCTTCATAATATTTTTCATGATCTAGCTAAGGTGGGCATTCCCATGCTCAACTTTATAAATTCATTTTCATGTACATGAGACAGACAACCGTCTGTGTGGCAGACTGATGATTCTGATAGAGTCATCATCCTTTGATTCGGATGATCATCTGTGCAGCAACAATGTACATTTGATGTCTTTATTTTCCTGAATATATCGCAGCCCGGATGGATGAAACTAGATCCGGGGTCTTCAAACTCGTCCAATCTTCACTCGGAGTACAAGTCGATCCATGTGAAAGATGTTCTGGAGTTGAACATGGAAAGACATCGCCTGATTACCAGCCAATGATGTAAGTTGTTAACAAGCGCGAGAGGAATCACCGATAATGATGATGACCCTCAAGGTACTACAGTACAATTCGCGTGGTGTGAAAAGGGACTTGGTGTCGAACACCACGCAAAATCTTTCGGTCGAAGGCCATTGATGTAAACCTGTCGCCGGAAGTGAGAAACTTGCCATTGAGGCATGCAAGCTTCAAAGTACTGAAAGGGTTGTTCCTAAGTTGACTTCTTGGATAATGAGCTGATGTCGACAAGAAGTGACCCGTCGTAGGAAGGCCTTAATGAATCCCACATCTACGACACGGAACGGAGTAAATGATTTTTGGAGGTGAAAACGATCTGATGATACAGGGTTCAGGGTGGCGGTCATGAAAGAATGGAGCGTGAATGTATTGCAGCGGATGAGACACGGGTGAATTCTTTGAGCGACTTCTCTTGAACATACCGGCAACACTGACATGGATTGGTAGCATTAACCCCAAATATGGATGGTGTGGTGGACCAATGGTGATATGACCGGTGAACGGAATAACCCAACCCGACTCGGATGTGGAGTGAAAGTGTCATGTTCAAGAGCGACTTGCTACCAATAAAGTTTCTTCAAGTTTTCTTCCCAATTTTTCCCCAGTCATTGCTAACCAGTACCTCTTTATTTTTGTCAAGCTTGAGGAGGATAACATATGCTTGTTCTATAATTTTCCCTTCGGGAAAACCCATCGCTATGTTTTAACGAACCTAGCAACAGTGAAACTCGTTCTTATCTATATGGACAAGTTTGTCGCTATTCGGTTTTAACGAGTTTAACAACAAAGATAACTCAGTCCTTTTCAATTTTAGAGAGTCTGAAAGGGACGTAAAGGAAACTCCAATAATCCTTTTTCATCATATAATCCCTTAAGTCCAAAAAAGTATAAAATAATACGAAAGGGATGAATTTTCAGTAATTTTAACGAGCCGAACAAAACAAGTGCTCGATCTTTTTGTGTAATAATCCCTCAGGTCCAAAAAGATTAAAATCTAGAGGAGGGATAGCACTTTCGGTCACTCTAACAAGCTGTAGAGGCCAATCGCTCGGTAATCTTTTCATATTTTACGAGTCAGATGAAAAGAGCTTAAAGGAGACTCGTCTTTTGAGGAACGAGTGATAATTTCAGGTAGCAGTTGATTCTAGGTAAGGTTTGGAATTTTCCATTCACGACAGTGTCACAAGGATGGCTAACAGGATCACTCTTCGCAGCTGTTCCTCAAAAGGGGTAAACAATCAAATGGAGGTGAATGATCGGCTAAAGCATAGTGGAGGTGATGGTAAGAACACGACCAGGGCTCAAAAAGATTATGATAATGCATTCACAATGGTTATTTACCGGAAATTGGTTCATTTTTTAATGAGCTTAAACTGTGGGGGAATGTTTGCTCATTGCTAAGGTTTAATTTTTAACGAGCTTGAACTTCGCATAAAAACTGCTCGTGCCAGTCGTATAATAAGGATGTCTCATCGATAGGTTTAATTTTTAAGGAGCTTGCACCATTTGAAACTTTGCACCGGATCCTTTTATTATGCAAGCCAGAAACGACCAATCCTGTGAGTTTAAAGGGTTGAGAAACTACAAACTAAGAAAATAAATGGTCGCTCTTTACTTTCAGGCAAAAAGGTTTGCATGCCCCCAGGTATAGTGAAGTAAAGTTCCCAGGTTACCATTTAGAAGTTCTTGTATTTGCAAGATAGTTTCCATCCGCACAGCAGACAGAAACACTTCCTCGGCTTAGTCCATCTGGACAAAGGCTCCAATCACCTAACCTTGACGAAAAATCTTATCCCGGTCTAACTCCCTCTTCCTACACGGATGGGTGTCGGACCAGTCTTAAATCTTTCGCGGAAATTTACCCTATACCCAAGGTTTTCCTGCCGAAACAGACCAGGGTGCATGCCCCCTAGGTTTCAGTCATGTCCTCTCGAATCACTCGCGCTCTTCAGGTGGACGGACTGGAGATTGATGAGACATTCCTTGCGTGAAAAGACCATTTAGGGATGGAATTTGACTATTAGCTATGTGTGAGCTGGGGAACGAAAGCTGGTCTACGAGCTTGACCACTCTACCTTCATGCGGAAAACACATTACTCTAAAGAGTGAGGAGACAATGGCTCCCATGCTATAAATATAGTCGCGCCCAAGGAGTAGATTATAATCTAGAGGTCCTTGGACTACCATTATGTTCATGTAAACGGTTTTCTTTTTTAACGTATGGGCACATTGGGAAGGATCCCTAACGGTCAACTGGTTCCTTTGTTGAAGCCTGTCAGATTTCTCATCTCGGGCAGAAGCGATGGTGAACCAAGCGCTTCCCAAGCAGTTGAGGAAAGGATACTCACAGAAGCCCCTTCATCTATGATGGTACCAACCATGATCATTTTGTAAGCTTGTACAATGATTCAGAATGGTACATCAGCCGGTACACAGGGTCTGCCTAGTAGATTCCAATCGAAGGAAATGACTAGGTTGCTTGGAGGTGTGACCGAATAGACAGCCGGATATGACTCTTATGGACTTCCTTCCTACGGTAAAGGAATGGGTAGATTGCCCCCATGTTCATCGGAGTCTGTTTTTACGAAAATAATTTGAACGATGTCATTCTCATTCTCTTCGGTGATTGTGTCATCTGAAGATGGACCTTCCGAAGACAAGACCAGGTCGACTGCCGCCTCAACCTTTTTACTTTTGTCTAGTATGGATTCAATGGGTTTATCTTCAATGACAGATGCTTCGACCGACCACAATGGCGTGTCGGTCAGATTTTCAACTAGTGACGGACTCGGCAAGGGTTTTTTATATCCAGGAGGAAGCCGTAGCAGTGAAGCTAGATGGTTATCCAAAACTCTTTTAGCTTCATCTAGGAAAGGACAACGGTGGATGACGTGATCGCCTTCACACAGTTTACAAGGAAATTTACATTTCCTTTTCTGCCCAAATGCTTCGCTTCCACTAGTTGATGGTGTACTTTCAACATGATCTTCAGAGGTTGATGACACCGGATTGTGCAAACGAGGAGACCAGTCCCTTAAGATCCAAGGGATGTAAGGACAATCTCGATGACAGTGATCTCCTTTGCAAATGACACATGGAGATTTAGGCTTGGACGGTGTAGTGTACAGATTTTCACTAGACGATGCCCAGTCACCCCTTTTCGCCTTTGGCTCCTTCTTCTTCTTCTCTTTCTTCTCCTTCCCCTTCTTCTCCTTCTTAGTTACTTGACTTTTGGTTTTACCAGCTTCATCAAGCGAAGAGGAAGGAGGAGAGGGAGAATCGGATGAAGTTGAAGGTTGAGGGGTAACTTTAGTATCATCTATTTGCCGATTCGATTGTTTAGGAATTACGGTGTTCTGAACGACGGAGGTCGAGAAGAGCCATATTGGCAAGCCAATCGTCAATCCTGGAAGTGACAATGTGGCCATATGAGGTGCACCAACATCTCCCCAAGAGGAGAAAGGACTAGGATTTCCTCCAAGGGGAAATCCTTGGTTGGTGGACTCCAATTTTCTCAACCTAAGACTAACGCGGGAATGGTGACATTATTCTGATTAAAATAAATTTTAGACGCTTTGACACAACTTGCTTTTTCATTTTTTAAGAGTCGAGAAAAAGCAAAAGATGACTCTAGTCGCCTTCGATTTTTAATGAGCCTGAAGTGACAAGTGCTCAGATGAACCTTTTCCTTTAAGGAGTCTGAAAAGGAATGAAAGGGACTGCTCTGGAAATCTAGACAAAGGGATTACCAAACCAATCGCAAAACTGCAAAATACTTTTTACGGTATGGAAGTCAATCTTCCCGAATGCTGTGTTCAGTGCATTGTGATCGATAGGGTGGCAGACACGGCTTCGTATGGATAAAGGATATAGCCTATTGTGGTCTCCCAATATATACTCGACGGTACGTGGGAGCACAAGTCCGTACTGACACTTGTCATCTCAAAGAGGAGGAATCACCCAACCAACAATGAAAGCGACAGTTACCAGGCTTTACGACACCGGAATACGTCTCTAGCCTAGACTTCTAGATGTTGTGCATTAGGTTCCAAAGCGTTTTTATGTTCATTGAATTTATTTTACAGTTGATCTTTCTTAAGAAATTTTCCTTTCAGGTTCACCCCGTGATGTAGATATACAATTCCTAAAATGCAATCTAAGATGATAAACAATTTTTTAATCTTATTCTTGCAATGAAAATCCTAGCTACTAAAGAAAGAGAGATGATATTCTTTCAACATAGAGCAGAGAGCACACACTATATGCACTATCCTAAATCAAACCAACAAGCAGTCTAAATGCAAATTCACATGCATGTATTTGTTTTCAGCTTTCTTAATGTGTGAATGACAAGAAGAATGCTAAGTACAAATCTGAATTATCTTTTCAAAGAGACAGTACTAACAAATTTCTCTTCAAAAACGAAAGGAAGATAATGACGACACTTTACTATTTTGAATTGAAAATTGCTTTTGACACTTGAAAAACTACTAATTCAAATTAAATACAAGGGTAACTGTATAATGGACCATCAAGAACAATAGAATTATTTTCTTTGACTGAAAACGACACTTGCGAACTTTCAAATCAAAAGATGACAGTCTGATTATGCTACTTCTTTGTAAAGGAGAACTGAAAATGGCGCACAATACATAAAAACATTCACAGTTCTTTGCACAATGGAGGCGGAATGATGGAAAGGAAGGGAGTTTCCACAGTGGTATACTGATCACAGACAGCAAAACTCATAAATAAAGCTGAAGAGAGTGAACACAGAAACCAAAATCTGAGAGCAGAAGAGGTCTTGTTTGATCAGCGCACCTGCAACACAGGGAAAGTGCGATGCAGCGCACCTGCAACACAGGGAAAGTGTGATGCAGCGCACCTACTGCACACGGGAGGTGCGATGCATCCAGATTCCCAAGAGGAGAAGGTGCGATGGTCCAGGGACGAGACTTCAACTGGGTTCCGGGTCATAGTTTGCAGCTCAGTTCAGGGATTTAGGCCGAGCAAGTGATGTTTAGTAAATATAAATCACAGGGGTTGATCTAATGAGGTTACTAGAGCCACCACTAGGGCAATTAGAAGGTTTACAAATTGATTGTTCAATTTATAAACAAAACCTGGAGTTAGATTGAAGCAGCATTGATCTACTTTGCACTTGCATAGCAAATGCAGTTCGAAGGCTAGTTGGCTTGACTTCAGGCTCTGTCTGTAAGTTTATAAAACAAACAAATATAGACAAGCAAACAATATATTCACTCCCCAGCAGAGTCACTATTTTGTTATCGGGAAATCTAGTGTCCACTCGGAGCTACTAGTCCCACTAAGATTGGTAGCTATATTAGAAACAAACAAACTAAAACTACTTTCGTTTTCCTTTATGAGAAATAGATAAGAGGGGAATGAAGGACACCAACCTCAGTCTTGCGCTTGGTTCCTTGCTCAGTTCCTCTCCCTTCTGACAGATCCTTGCCGCTTCTCCTTCGTTTACCCAGCTTCAAAGAGCACCCGTGGAATCAAAGCAGCATAATACTATCGAAGAACAAATATCTACAATCATAAACAATATAGGACCAGATATATATTGACCACACAAATGCATATATCATCAAAAATACAAGAATGTGGAGGAAAACTTGAATAGCTTTATTAATATCAAGAATAGCAAAGAGGATTACAACCAATTGTTCTGACCCAGCGTCATCCTCCAGCATGAAAGCCCTTATTTCACCTCATGAAAAGCTTAGATCACCAAACACTATGATATTCCACCAAGAAACCAACAGCACTTCCTTACAAGATACAAAATTCCAGCCTCTGGATCTCTGGGATGAGGGATCCATATATAGATGATTGCAGGGGGGTGAGTCAGCTTCTGGGATTTTGATTAGTGTCCTCTCTCTGGTAGTTCTTGATTCCACTTGGAGATTGATGATCTCTTACTCATCCTTGGGCGAATTCAGAGAAGCAAGTGTCACAGGAGAAGTTTCTAGAAGATTCCATGACTATCCACCTTGCAAACTGTCTCTGCCATTTGTCTACTCTCATCCATCGCACCCTACATAAAGGATTTTCAGTATGCATCGCACCCTTTTCACTGAGTAGGTGGGATGCATTGCACCCTCTGCACTGGGCAGTCTGTATGGTCCAGCTTTGACCAGTTCTGAGTAGTTTTCTGTCGAGAACTTCTGGGAGATGATGTAATCAGCTAACCTTGTTCCTTTAGGGTATGAAACAACACTTTTAGGGACTTAGGAGCCCTTGGTTTATGGACATGTATGATTGGGGTTTCAGTGCCCAAAAATGTCTATAACAAGTAAGTATCATTAAAATTGTACATGCAAGTATAATAAGGTGTCAAATTAGAGGTTTGCAATTCACAAGGTATGTATGTTCATAAGCATTTAAATTTATATCATCTCTAATGGTTAATATGATCCTTGATTATAAATAGACTAGGATAAAGATAGTACTCCCTTACAAATAATCTAGGATGTCAAATAAAAGGCCCTATTGTTGATTGAAAGAATGAACAATTTGTCATAGGATTCCATCCTCCATGATTATGTAAAAGATCTAACTTAAGAAATTAAATCATGTCCTTGGTATCACATATTGTGCTTGTAAGTATGTACTACAAGTATGAGAGATGATGGCTTAATACAAAGAGAACACTTCAAGAAACCCTCACCAAGTTTGCCAAGGAACATCTCCAAGTATGTCTAAAACTATACTTGCTACAAGATTCTCTTAAAGGTATGATCATCTCATTTTTTAAGGTTTAATTACATTAATAACATCATTATATCTAGATATATTGAATCATAAATATTCTTGCTTAGGGTAATTCATCATTTCATAAATCTACCCTCCCTATATTCTTAATTGATTTTATATAACCCTAGGAAGGTTCTATGGAAAACCCTAACCTAAGGGTATGCTAATGTCAATGTTTGAAACCCTAAAACTACTTAGGGTTATTGGAAATTTCTATTTGAATTTTTTGTTGATGATGTCATGTTTGGGATTTCATTATGATCATGAAAACCTAACTTGTTAGGGTTGAAATGGTGTTGACCGAAATCCCAAATCTTTGAAGTTTTGGTATTGTAGGGTTTTCTTTGCTATGAAACCCTATATTCTTAGGGCTTGTGCATTTAGAGTCCTAGGAATGAAACCCTAGGTATGTGTCCATTGATTGAAACCCTAGCTTGGTCTAGGTTGGTATATGTATAACATTTTAATGTTGCCTATCATATGGTGTGCTTATGATATGTTGATGAATTCCCAAATATATTTGTTGACCTAAGTGTTAATGGTCGTGAGTCCTAGGGTTTGGAAATAATCCCTAGTCAAAGTGTAATGGTATAGGATGATTTTTTGAAAATCTAGGGTCTTGCAGCTAAACCCTATTAATAGTTAAATTCCCTAAGTATGTGTGATATGACATCCTAGAATATATGAATCTATATAGTGATTGTTGAGAATTTGAAGATGAAAATCTAGGGCGAATATTAAACCCTAGTATATGTTAGTGATGATGTTGACTAATTGTGATTGGTTTTGATTATTGATGCTCATGAAATCTAGGATATGTATGAAATGCTAGTGAGCAATCTAACATATGAATTCTTAAAGTTGTTAGATTCATCGATATGATTTGTTTCTAGGGTTTGTTATATGAAGTGACTTGTCATTGAAAGAATATTGAAACCCTAGATATAATAAGTGTGATATCTTGATTATCTATGAATGTGACTTAGGGTTTGTAACTAAACCTGGGCAAGAAGTTGAGTATTGAAGTGTAGTCTCTTGTTGATTATGTTTGTAAAGTCTAAATGCTTCCGCTGTTATAAGATTTTGATATGGCTAACTTCATGCTTCTATGATTTTGGTTGTACTTGCTACCTAAGTTGTGCAGGTGCATCATATTCAAGTTGGTGAAGATGATCGTAAGTAAATTGATGTGATAAGCATGATATATGAATAACTCTGATAAGAATTATGGAAGCCATGAAAGGTATATGATGTTATAAAAAATAAGTAAAACCCCCTAAGTTAAGAGGGATTTTGGATGAACTCTCCCTAGTTTAAGAGGGAGCTTGAATGAAAGGAATCTCCCTAGGATAAGAGGATGGTGGAAAAATACTCCTTGTACATGAATAATTAGATCCTCTATGTTTAAGAGGGAGTTACAAATATAATTCTCTACTCCATGTGTCATGCACTAGACTAGGACTAACAGCCGTAAGTTTTAGTGAAGACCATGAGTGAGAGAAGGAATTTGGAGAATGCATTTTGAGGTGTTGCTGAAAGAAGGAAAGTTGAATCTGATTAAATAATATTTGTTTCATATGAAGTAGGAAAGAAAAATGTATGATTGAGGAATCTTCTGTCAAATATTCAGTTGATATCCTACTATGGAAAGTTGAGAAGCAACATCAAGTTGTCTGGAAGACCCCAGAGTTTGGTATTTGATTATGTACATGTAAAAGTATATTATTGATTCGGGTTGTATTTGTACAGGTGAATATCTCAAAGGTTTTGATAGCATGTTGGTTACCAATTAGTTTGATTGGAAGAGATTGGCTATCCTTAATATGCTAGATCAAGGGGTGTTGAGGCTTTATGAGTGAAGCATAATTTTCCTGGGAGGACATTTGGTCAGAAATTTGTGTTGATATCTACGTCTCGAAGTTGGAAGGGTGGCATTGGTCATTAATATCTGACATGCACCTGGATTTCTTGGTTAATGGTTAGCAAGTAAGCTTGATGGTACCTAGAGAGGTTGAAAGCTTGAGTCCATCTTATTCCCACCCATATAGATTGCCCTGGTTAGGAATCTAGTCCATGGCATTATGGTGCCTAAACTTCTTCATAGATGATGTGTTGAGATATTCTATGTACCTCTTTGATTATATGTAAATATGAATACCTTCCTAGTTAAGAGGGAGTGTTGGAAAATGTAACTAGGTTTAGTCTTCATTATTGTACTTGAATTCAAAATGTAATATATTTGTCAAAAGAAAGTGAAAAGAATTTTATTATTATTTTATTTGACTTATTAAAGCATGGGTTTCGTGCTTGGATAAAATGTATAGGTCAAGGCTCCATTGTAGGCTTTAGTATTATTTATATGGGTCAAAGACAATTTGTTTATTGGTCAAAGCATCCTCCATCAAGTCTCCTTCTATTGGCTTCAATAATATCATCATCAAGTCAGATACATCTAACTGAACTCAAGTCAACCTCAACATAAATATTTATGCAATTTTTCATGGAGTAATGTCGGCTCATTTTTTATGGAAAAACTACTATATACAAACCTGTGAACTTCGCATTACACCAATTCAAAACCTCGCATTTCAGAGAAGTTCAGACAACAATTCAGAGGGATATTTTTGGGTGATGAACCAGATTTCAGAGATGTACTTCGGTAATCTTAGACAGAACTTTGGTGATCTTAGGCAGACATTTTCAATGATGACAGATAGACCAGTTCGGATTTCAAAGAGACAGGTTCAGATTTCGGAGAAAAGGTTTCAGTACCATTACTGTGAGACAAGATGATTTGGTGCAGTAACAAGGTCTAAATGGAGTGAAGAAAGTATTCAATGCTCACACAATTTCAAGGATGATTTTATGGAGGATGTCTTGAGTCTAGCTTGAGTCTAGATTGTAAGGGTCTTGGTCGTCTCATCTTGAATCTAATGAAGGAATAATTTGTGACTGGGTTTTCCCCTCGAGGGGGGTCATTTCCTGGCAATGTGCCTATATCTTGTGTTCCTCTATTTGTTGCTTGGCATTAATCTTGATGATAAGAAAAGATAAGTAAGAGATCTAATACTAATAATGAAAAACATCACAAGTTAATGTCATTAATAAGGGAAATTATTTAACTACCAACTCTATGAATTTCCCAACACCATATAGGTACAATTCAAGGCCCATATAACCATCCTTTGGAACACTTTCACCTCTCTTTTTTCATTTGATAATATAATTTTCAAGTTATAATGTGCTCTTAAGAAGGTTAGGATATATTTGTTATATCATGTGGCATAATGCATTAAATTTGCTGGACAAAGAGGATTTATTGTGAAGAACACATTGGAGACCATACAGATAGGATCTAGGAGGCGTGTTCCTAACTTCAGTCCCATCAACAACTTGGATGGCTCTTGAGCAGTTACTACCCCTCAATGGTTTTGAGTACACCAAGAGACCAAATCCCCCTTTTTAGGAATTTGGAGAAGCAACCATCCCTTCAAGAAGACTTCCCTTCACTCAATTTTTGTATAAATAAGAAAGCCTAGCAGCTTGGTATGGATTCGAATTCTAGAGGAAGGTAGTGATTATCAGAGAAGGAGTCTTCTACTTGTTATTTCCATTGTTATGTTACATTTTTTAATAATTTTGAGGTTAATGAAAAACATCATTTTTTTTCGTCCTAAGTTTGTTTCGAGGGCCCTGAGTCTCCTTGGGTTAGGGTCCAACCCAAATGCTCAAGCTCCTTCCTTTGTACATTTCTTTATGCATTTCTTTTGCATGCACTTAATCTAGCTATGATTTTCCGAAGAAAAAAAACTAGTTTATGAGAAAAGTATTATCTTTGCAGGTTGATAAGTGAGGTTTCATTAGAAGCTTGGTAGTGAACCCTGTGTGGACAAGCAACCAAAACAATTTTTCTTTTATGCAATAAGTAGATTATGTTCCAAATTCAACCCATCCTTTCACTGGAATATTTTTTTTCTGTAGTTAATGGTTTGATAGTCATTTAATCACCTTGTTTTCATTAATTGAACATGTAATTTGTGTGCATGTGGAATATATTTGTTCATAGAGTATAATAGCATCATTTTATATTCATGAGCATTACCTCCTTCAACAGCCCTTATTCCATTACTACTCATTTCTGAAAACTATCTGCATGCTAGAAATTGACTCACCGAGCTCCAAGAGACTTCTTGTTTTGATCCTCCCTTGCACAAGTTAGTTTACCGAGTAGATCTGGGCTTGGTAAGGTCTCTCGCACCCTTCCATAGCTTCCCACCACTTTCCTTTACCTTCAAACAACTTATAGATCCATAATATTTCTCTTGGATGCTTCCTTGTAGCAAAATAGGGCATCTTGTAGCAATACACAAAATTCTTCACAACACGCCCAGAATTTTCTATAAAGATTGCCTTTCATTTCTCATCACTCTAAAACATCCCATAAGCCTTGAATATGAACTTGAGAAGACTAGAGACCCTCTAGATACTTTACTTCCATCATTGTAGCTTCAATCTTGTAACTAGGGCATTGTGTTTCTGTTAAATAGAATGAAAGTAATTTACCTTTAGCGCTCTTGAGCATTTGGTTGAATTTTTGCAAGTAGAAAATAATTTACCTTTTCTACAATAGAATAAATTTGTTTCCCACAAAATAGATGAGAGTTACTTTCTGGCATCTACTTTCATGCAAATGGATTAGGGTTTCTTTCATGTAGTAGAACAAGTTATGCTTCAGTCGTCTCTTTTCTTGCAAAGATAAACTAGGTAGTTTTCCTTTTATGGATTTTCTAAAGTGATCTTTATGCATATCAATTCAATTCATTACTTCATATCAACTTAAGTAGAACCCCATTTTTTGTGCATATAGCACTGACACCTCTTAAGTTTGTATGAACTTCGAATTGATAATTAAATTTGGTAGCCCTAGGAGTTGCAGCATTCTCGTTTTAATACCATGGCTCATCACCTACTCTACTCATCTATGAAACAAAAAACACTTGAATAGAATGGAACCACTTTTTATCCTAGTGGAAAATTTATAAAATAGCTTAATATCCTACTAGTGGTTAAGTTTGACTTTTTCAACTCTTAACTAGAGTTACAATATTGATTATGTTAGAGGCTTCTTTGCCACGATCATGTGGCTATCCCATTTTTCATGAATAATGGGGGCTGATGTGGCATCCCCTTGAATCATGGTGATCAAAACAAGAAGGTGAACCTCTCGATGTCACAACTTTTGCATATGGACTTCATTTAAGGTCATTCTTATGTCGTTAGAAAGGTATCTAAGTGTAGAATATCAAGGGGGTGTAGTGCTTAAGTTACAAATTTTTACCCCAAAAAAACAGTTTTTAATGCTTAAACTACTTATGAAATGTTTCAGACCCTAATTGGCTAAACTAGGACCAGTTAGTAACAATGGTCCTATGAGTTGACTCCTCAAAATTTTCCACTATGAAAACATCAAGGTGGATGGAAAATAATATAATGATCCAATTCGGATCAAACCCATATCCTCAGGAACGGATAGAGGGTAATAGGTACATTACGCACATAAATGTGGCATAAGATCCTCTAGTGAAGACTTCAAACTGACAAGACCAACCTCATTAGGAAGGGATGTTAATCAAATTATTTTTCAGTGATTGTTGGAGGGCACTCTTTTATGAAAATGAGAATTACTTGAAGATAGAAGAGAAGCAATATTAACTTCTCTAGGTGGCCTCATCCTCTTTTTTGCAATAAATCTATGTACTTCTTATATATTGGAAAACTCATGTCGCGCTAGTGTTTTAGGGGATAGCCAATTGAAACAATTTCTTGTTGCTTTGACATTTATAGGATTTGGGAAGCCATTAGGAAGAACAATTTTATAAGAGAGTGTGAAAATTAAAAAAAAACATGATTCCCTTAACATAAGATTGTTTCTGTAGGATCCCTATCGAATTAATGCAAGCTCTCAAATGTAGACCAGATAAGATAAAGTTAAGCATTAGTAGCAGTGGAAGAAAAGCTACCATGTATTTTGTATCATTAATATCTTATTCACTTTTTACATGTGAGACACTAACTTTTTAATTGTTTCTTTTATTATAGGATATAATTGGAGCTATAATCTTGGATTTTGACAATAAACTCAAGAAGGGATGAAATTAAATAAGTATGATTAAAACCCGATGAAAAAGTTTATCAGGTTACCTTATAAAAACCACAGAAATAATGCATAGTGACAGGGCTATGAAGGTAATAAAATAAGAAGAAAATACAAAACAAAGAAAAGGCACCCAATCAAATGAATTAGATGGATTAAAAAAGAGATATCGGTTAAATAACATGATCAATAAAATAATTAAAGGAATAATATGATAAAATCTACAACAAGAAAACAATTGTAGTAGCATAATAACAAGAAGGAAAGTAAGTGGAAAAGAAGAGAACTAACAAGAATTGAATAATTAAAAAGGCAAAATCAATAGGTGAAGTTAGTAAATAGATGCCCAATATTAGACATTGAAAGCTAAAAGAAGAGTACATAATGAAGCTCGGGATAAAGTGCTACAATTAAACTAAAAGTTTGCCAAGGATTCTAGGGTTAGATAGTGTTAGAAGTAAATCCCTAATTTGGGGCACAATAAGCCCTTGATTATCGACAGATAGGATCCAAGATTGTTTTCATAGCCATAATAATAACTAGGACAAGCAATCAAAGATATAAATATAATAAATAATATACAAACAAAAGAGTATGTTGTAATGTATCAAGGATATGTGATTGTGATACATAGAGAATGATAATGTTTTTGTGGTGAAATATGATTTTCAAAATGGTAAAAGCTATCAAAAAATTAAATGAATTATTAGGGATAAGTACTTTTAATTATTATTGAAGAGTGTGTTTTTTCAACTGTAAAATTGTTGTGTTATTTCATGGGATGTTGATTTTAATTTCTAATAATGGTTCGATATTATGGGCCACTTAAGCTATATTGTTCTTGTAAGTTGTTGAGAATTCATAATACATAGAAGTGCGACTATGTAATAGCCAACAACCATTCTTCCATCAACTTTCTATGGTATTCACTTTTGGAAAAAGAGATAATAAAGAAGTATCTAAAGAAAAATCTACCTTATGCATTGTGGCCTTGTTAGAGTTAAGCCATGCAATAATTGTTGTAATGATGGCCATAACCCACTAAATATACATATTAGGACATTGCATCTATAATATTGATTTCCCCATCAATTGTCAACAATTGAATATATAACATTAAGATGTCTTCTTGTCAATTGAGTCTAGCCTGGGTGGTTGGGAGGAATAGTTGTTATCCTCCCTACCTAGGCTCAGTTATATCAAGTAACATGGTGAAATCTTAATGAATATAATGTCATAATGGCCATGAACCCTCTGTTGACAAATCCTTGAGCTTATGTAGAATTTGGTATAACTTGGGTACCATCCTAAAAATGAGGGACAAGTACTTGGTGGGTTTCCTTAGGACGTGTATTCATGGACAAAAACACTAAGGTGTCTCCCAATCTCTTCGTAACAAAGGTTCATAAATGAAAATACTTAGAATCTAATGAGGAAGATGTTCTATAGTGGTCTGAATATTTAAAAGATAATAGATTTAAAAGTTTATTCTTGTTGACTCCCGAAGGGGAACTTGCCAATGATTTAAAGAGGGAGCTTTATTTGCTTGATTTGGGCAGTTGTTCAAGGCTATCTTAAAAGTGATCTTGATTTTGTGTAATTTTTTTTAGTCTTGAGAATTTCCCCAAACCATGACCATTTATGAGATGGTTTAGAATGACTCCTTAGATCAGTGCTTTACATTCCTTCATAGAGACATGTAATTAAGAATAAGGTTAATCCCTTTTGAATGTAATTATTTGATAAGGAACAACTACATTTTTAATGGTTTCCTTGAAAATATCAACCTATAAAGATTATAAGGGAGCCCTTTCTCTTATCATGTCTTAACCTTCACATTGTTAATTTTGTCCTAATCTTCAATCTCTATTGGTAACAGTGTTTTTAGAAAGGATTTCCACAAAATTCTGGATATATCCTCTTATAGACATTTCATCAAATAGTTGGTTGGAAACATCTTTCAATCGCTAATTTACCAACATGAGATTGTTGTTGCTAAACTTTGGATTTAGATTCTCAAAACCTAAATTTAGGATTTCCTTTACTATTAATTTGAGGTAGTGAATGTGGGAGATGTCATGTGTTGAAGGAAACGATCATTCGCTACTTGAAAATGTACCCTCCATAGCTACATCTGTTATTGCATATTATTCATGTTAATAATATAGTACAAACTAAGACATAGCAAGTGCCTTGGTCTCCTTATTAGCTTTTTGTATAAATCACCTCCATTACAAATCGTTTACCATTAGCAAGGAAATTGAGTTTGACATTATCAATATCATTCCATAGTACACAATGGAAGACCTATTTGGACTCCTCATCCATTTGGGACATGTTTCTCCCAATGAACCTCTTCATGGAGAAATATATTCTTAAAATTTACTATGATTTTCCACATTGCAATTTGCCCTATAGAATGGTTACTATTCTCAGTGTTAACATAATAATATAATCGTGACAGAAATATCCCTTACTTTCACACCAACACAGTTTAAAATTCCTAGATCCTATTGATGGTGGTTAATGGAGACTATCATTTTCAAAAACCAGTTTTTTTAGAGAATAACATTTAAATATTGAATGAAAATTTTTGACATAATGGTTTTTATCATTCTTGAACCACAAAATATACTATATTTTGTAAGGGAAAAAATTCAAAAAAATAATAATGGTGAATTTTTTTTATTGCTTATTAAGATTAACGTAAATTCAATGCAAATTATTTATTAAATCTTTAATATATGATTGGAGGATTTGAAAATAAAGTACAAAAATCATAGAAGGTAATTTTTAATTATTTAATTATAATTACTATAATAAAAATGATTTAAAATAATTATTTAAATAAAAAATACTTTAAGACGAATTTATTATTTTATTAATACATTATAGTCTTTTGATTTTTGAATAGATTAAATGACATAAATTATATAATTTTAATATTTAAAAATTTTATTTTCATAATATCTTTTTAGCGGTGGAAGAATATGAAGAATTGACTAGCATTGAAGAGAAATTATAGACAAATGAAATCATGCACCTTTAGTCAATCCAGCTCCTCGAGGCACTATTGAGATTTCCACGTCCTTTTAATGGTTTCAATTAACTTATGGTTTTTCTACTTCACTTGGAATTTATCAGTATTGTAGCATAATGCATTGTATAATGAAGTTTTGTTCAATAGATATTTTTGTATGTGTCGAGTTAGTATAAGGACAATTAGGATAAAAGACATTAACTTTTATCATTAGTCTTGTGTCAATGTAATAGAAAAATTCCTATTTATGAAGAAAAAAATGTATTTGTAATGAATGAAAACTTAATAATATATAATAATGAATAAGTATAATTACATATATGAATCATATGGTTGTTTTTTGATATTGACAGGTTGTTTTTCAACGCATGGAACAACAGATAAAATAGTTTTTAGTTTTTAGTGTGCATATCAACAAAATATGTCTATAGCAGCGCAATATTTTATTTTATTTTTTATGTTCTTTAACCATGAAAAACCTTTAGTTATCTCTATATAAAATTGCAAGGAACAATATTATGATGCTTTGCAGCATAGTTACGATTTTCTCTACATATGCTCCATCAAGGACTATTAGTGCAATGGCACATAGAAAAGTCATTTTTAGATATTACGAATGAAATGCAGTGAATATATACAATCTAAAAACAATTCATGGGCCATGAATCAATTGAATGCTTCAACATCTATAGATAGCGTGTTTTTTTCTTCAAAGAAACAGGTAATGATTTATACTAGAAGGAAAAATTGTATTCTAGGCCAAGAACCTTACATATTTCTTCATGTTCGATAGAAGCACTCCATTCATAGGACCAAAAGATAGAAACTATATTCTTATGACAACATTTATCTACTATTCTAAATAGATTCCAACTATAATCTCGATAAAAAAACTCCTAATAATAATATATATTTGTATGGGTGGTAGGAGGGGGAGGGATTCTTTACAATCCCGAAGGAATAATTATTGAAAAGTATGCTTGGGGTCTCAGCAAGAAATCCAATAATCAGGCTGAGGTGTATGGACTCTATTTGGGGCTTCTACTAGCCCAACATCATGGAGTAAAAGACATCTTCATCTTGTGAGACTCCTTCCTCATTATCCAGCACTTAAGAATAAACACTTCTCCTAAGGATAATGTGTTAAGCGTGATGCTTCAACACGTCAAGGTTATTCTCCATTCCTTCACCTATTCCCCTTCCTTTCATGTACTTAGGAATCTCAACGTTGACATTTATCTTTTGACCAATAGGGCTTACCTATTGGACAAAGGAAAAACTGAAACAAATGACGTTGTTGGATATGCACTATCCCTTGATGACGATCATGAGCAGAACTTGCATCCCCTCTTCTTATTTCGGTATTTATCCTAAAG